>CM040424.1:122174361-122793290 GCA_022702705.1 Papilionanthe hookeriana x Papilionanthe teres | reverse complement strand
GGACAAAATGAAATTGGGAATATTTGGGATTTTGTGGAATTTTCTGGGAATTTTCTGAATTTTTGGATTTTTTGGCCAAGAGGGGTATTTTGGGTATTTGGAGGGTATTGGGAGGTATTTTTGGAATTTTTGGTATTTTTGGGTATGGATGATCAATTTAAGTGATGTGGAAATGTTTGGGAATGATTTTGGAGAATTTTGGGTAATTTGGAAATTTTGAAAATTTTGGGTAATTTCGAGGTTTTGGGTAAGTTAAGCGGGTGTAGAGTCCCGGGGGTCAAAAATTGAAAATTTGGGAAATTGAAGATTGGGTGGATGTAAGTGGAATGAAATCATTTTGGTTGAGCCATGAAGCCATATCAAGCCTACATGAGCCATGAAGGGACTCATTTGAGGCATTCACTATGTTGTTCCTAACCCTCTTAGCCAAGAGCTTAGGGGTTAAGGACCATCCATGTGAATCACCTACATGAGTCAGGAGGTCAAGTTAGGTATGGGTGTGGTTTTAGGAGGTATGTGGAAGTGTAGTGTGTAGGTGTAGTGTATAAGTGTAGTGTGTAAGTCAGCCCCTTCACCAGACCGGGCCACCTGAGGGCGATCCAAGGCCAAAGAGTCCTATAGGAACTCATCCTTTAAACTTCCACATTTGATTTCGACCCTCTAGGTGATTAGGGGTCTACGGTCAAGTTTGTGGAGTTTGCAGGGAGTTAAGAAGTGGTTTGAATTTCTAAAAGGTGGGTCCCAATTCTAGTCCTCTAAGATAGTCAAAGGAAAAGCCAAAGGCTAGATCCTAAGTACTAAAGAGAAGAAGAGAAGACCTCATCAAAAATGAGGTCAACACTATCCATACCAGCCTGAGGAAGAAAAAGGAGCAGAAGAAGGAAGAGATGATGATTGGTAGTTTAATATTCTTTAGTTAGTTATTGTTATGTGATTTTGTGTTTGTTATTTGCTTTAGTGCACCAGTTATGTGAAGTGATTGTCCTTCTAATTTGGTTATATTGAATTAAAGCTTTTGTAGTTTGTTACTGTTGTAGTGAAAATGTAATGGATGTTGTTTAAAATGTTTTATTTGGTATTTTAGATTTTCATTACCATGCAAATCTCTAATATATATGTGAATAATGCTTCTAACCATTCTATGCCTGTAGTTAAATTTTTAATTAATACCTGCATACTTCAGAAGAATCAAAAGCCCAACAAAAAATGGTTTATTTACTTTTTGCTTTTCTCTATCATTTGGTAATTTGTTATACACTGAAAAATTTAAGTTTGGGGGAGGAAATAAATTTAACTTTTATTTGTTCTTAATCAAAAATATAATTTCAAAATTATTTTAAAATGACTTAAAGTAGTTGAGCTTAACTTTAGATCACTAAATTTATTTTATTTTATTTAAATATCATAGTAGATTTGAATGAAAGTTTTTTGTAATGAAGGTTAACTTTATGGGTTAAGATATTTAGTATAAGAGGGTTAGATTATAGTTAACTATTTAAAGTAAAGAAAATTGTATTTTTGAAATGTTAAGAGTCTTAGAGATTTATGTGAGGAGAAAGGATTGTGACTCTATGTTGAATCATTAAAAAGCTAATATATCTATAAAGTAAATCAATGTTTCAATCAAGAGGTTTATGTGAGGAGAGTGAAGTTCGAAATTATTAAAAGCTATCCAAGTATAGTAATTCTCACATGAAAAAAAAGTAGAAAAAAAGAGAGAGGATTGGAGAGCAATCCCAAAATAAAAAGAAAAGAAAATGAAAAATATATGTGAGGAGAAGCTTGAGAAGATGCCTAATAAAACATTAGCTTCACTTGAATCAACATAAAGGAAGAGCTCAATTTCATTTCTGAATTTATAGCAAAGTATTAGCATCCTTACTAATAAAGTTTTCATGAACTTCTTTTTCATATGATACTTAAAAGCACCCTTTATGTGACAAATTATGATTATTCTTGAAATAAATAGGAGACTAGAAGTCTTAAACTTGATTACTAAATGTTCTTATACCTAAAAATTTAATCTAAGTTATTGAAAATCATTCTGAAAATTTTTCTATTATATTCATTTAAATAAAAAATCATAGTAATCATTAAGCAAAGTTCTCTACTAAGAGCCATATCTTTATGTAATAAATGGATTACTTGAGGACAAGTAATAGTTAAGTTTGGGTGATTTTGATGCACCAAAAATATGTTTAATTTTTTATATATATTTTGTACTCATTTTTGGTGATATTGCACTTTAATGGAAGGTATTTTTCATGTTTTGCTGCAGGTATGATGATTTTAGGCAAATAGAGCAAAAAGTAGTGAAAAGAAGCGAATTTCGAGTGAAAAAGGTAAAAACCAGATTTTTTAAGTTATGTCGTTGACGACGCTCAATCCAGCCTCAACGGTGCATTTTTCCATATAGCCCAGAATTAAATGTCAGGATAGGGCGCCGATGGCGCCTTATTGTCCGCTGACGGCGTCCAATGACGGTTCAAGCCAGATTCAATGTATTGGACACTTTTTAAAGGGATTCTTGAGACTAATCTTAGAAAATTTGTTCCTAGACAAATTTAAAATGTTTGGGCGCGACAGAAATGTTTGGGTAGAGTCGGTGTAGAGTTAGTGTGGAGTGTGTGTAAGTGAAGAGGAAGTCTTTAGAAAGTGTTTAGAGTCTAGGGTTTGGTGTTTTGTATTGTATTGTGAGGGATTCTTCTCAAAAGAGCTATAGGAGGTGATGGAAAGTAAGAGATTGTTTCTTCCCTACTATTCCAAGAGGGAATTGTCTGTTGTTGAAACAAGAGAAGGAGATCTGAGGGAACTTTAAGGGATTTGCTTGGGGAAAAAATTAAATAAGTTGTATTTACTTCTTACTGTTTGTATGACGTTACTTTTATATATAAAATCTTTGTTTTATCATATCTTCTCCATGAATTCTGAGTAGATTTCTTTGTCTTTCTCCTTGCAATGATAATTGGTGATGTGATAGTTTATATGGGATGTGTTATAAGAAAGATAAAAAAAATTGTGATGATTTTCCACTTCAATCTTAATTTACTTTTTGATTTGGCCAATTGATTTATTAAAATACTTTGTGGAACATATGATCCAAAAATGTTAGGTTTTCTACAACAAAAGTGGAGATTACTTTCAAACTCCATCGATGGTGAAGTCGATGGGGGTTGGGTGCAAATAAATACAGAAATATGTTTATTGGACGTAGAATTGGAGATTTTATGGTGACAAACTGATATCCCTAATTTGTTCAGAGTGTTTGGAAACTAAAGTGAAATTTAGATTTCAGGGGAAGGGAAGTGGGAGCTCTGGAGTGAGAGCCAGTATCCTCCCAGTCAAACCATGGATTCAGGGACTAAACCTAGGATTAGCCATTGTTCTTTATAGCACTCGGAAGGGGGTAAAGATTGTGTATGCTCCTATTGGCACAATACATATATTAAACTAATCTATATGATTCACTCACTAAAATATGATTGTAAGGGGAATGAGACTTTTTCAAAATTTGAACCTTGCATTACAAAAACTTATTATTGTAGTAGTTACTTTAATTTGAAGTTTAGTTAGTACTTTAGAAAATTTAAAATCTCTAGCAATCTTTAGCATCTTAGTATTTACTTTTGGTGCTTTGCAAATTAAATATTGAATTTATGTACTATGTTGTAAGGTTTGCTTCCTCCCTGTGGGATCAATAACCAGAACTCTGCTAGAACTTGAACGATACATACACTTGCGTGTAGATCGGCTGCTACCTTATTAAACTGATTATACTTTGTGTCTTGAAAATGTTGGCGTAAATTTATTACTTCGTATCTACAGTAGCCGCCGCGGTCACTGAACAGTCGCCGCAGCAGAATAGTTAGTCACCCCAGTATAGTCAGCCTCCGCAGTACAATCAGTCTCAGCATTATGGTCAGCCCCGTCCGTTGCAAAATAGTCATTCTGGTCAGCAACAGAGGTTGTACAGGGCAGACATGCGATAGGGTCTCATAATTTCAGAACGTCTATGCAGGAACTACTCCTTTAAGGATGAGGCCGTAGTGAAGATGTTCAGAAACATGATGAAGAAGCCCGAGTTCATATTACTCAAGCCGAAGAAGCCGGAAGAGATGAAAAAGAAGGACCATCCCAACTTTTGTCAGTACCACAGGTTGCTTGGTCACACCATAGAAGGATGTTTCAGCCTTAAGGATTGGCTCAAGAAGAACTATAAAGAGGGAAGTATAACAATTCTGAAAGAATATTTGAAAGAACTTAAAAGATGTTCTGTAAATATGATATTTGCCGAGCCATTCTGCCCGATAGATCCATATGCTGACAAAGATGGATAGAACACAGTTTCGACCAAGTCTTCCAAGAAGATTCTAGATAAGATACAGATCGTCTCAGAGCAAGTTGCTACACAGAGTCCGCCACCTCCCAAGCCAAAGATGGAGATCACACTGGAGAGACCACCTCAGCAGAAGATTAAGAAGAAGGATGTCTTGGACGTGATGAAAATTGATAGCGTGAAGGCTAGGATAGGGGTTGCCCCCGTTAGATTGGTTGTCTTGGATTTGGGGGAGAAATCCCTCGAACCGTTAACTCTGTATAATTTCCTTTTTGCCCCTTCGGGTTTTATGATTATAAGAGTGATGATCTTAGCTACGTTCTTATTGTCTTTAATGATGAAGTAACTAATCACAACCTATCTAACTCCGATTTTGATTTCCAAAATGATCCTCAAATCATATTAGTTTCCGATGGAAACATTAATGAAAATAAAGAAGATATTGACAACACCGATTACGACAGTACAGGAAGCGAGGAGCCAATCCCCAAGTGCAAAGGAAATCTGCTTACAATCAACTTAAACTTTTTGAATACTGAAATAGTACCAAAAGAGTCAGCTAAAACACCAGGAGAATCTCCGGGTCATGAAGAGGAAGAAATAGCAGAAGTGAATCTCAGAAGGGGAAAGGTATTACCGTCAAGGACAGCTCCAGTGGAGAAAGGAAAATAGATAATTACTCAAGAAGAATTGCCTCCTGTAATGAAAGAAGTACAGATTCAAAATGAGATTGGAAATTTGAATAAAGTGGATTACAATGCACTAGCTCATCTTATAAAGTTTCAAGCCAAACTATGCATTTTTGACGCTCTAATCCTGTCAAAGGAGATGATAGAAAATCCAATCAAGGTTCTACTTGATCCAAACATTAGCTTAGCTCAAATGGCTAGCACATCCTCATATGGTGTTTGTACTTTTAAGGGACAATCTGGCGTAACTTTCACCGATGAAGACTTGCTACTTAGTACGGCCTATTAGAGCCGTCTGCTCTACATTCCAGTCATTACAAGTAGATTTGTGCTTTCTAGAGTTTTGGTATATCCTGGAGTGTCACTTAACATAATGAGTCTATGGACGTTAGCTTACTTGGACATCGATGCATGAGAGCTCACTATGGAAAAGTTGATGTTAAGAGGATTCAACCAAAAAAGAGAAAGAGCCCTCAGATCTATAACATTGCAGATGAAAGTTAGAAATTTAGTAACAACCACAAAATTCATTTTCATCAACGCAGATACTTTGTTCAACACTCTAATTGGTCAACCATGGCTTCACGAGTACAATATAGTCCCGTCAACGCTTCATCAATGCATCAAGTACTACAAGGATGGACAAGCACATTGCATTAAGGGAGACTTACAATTATTATCAATACATGAAGTGGTTATTCACAAACACACTGCCTACTATGTTCCCTTGAAGAAAATAAGATTTTTAAGAGAAAGTGTGCCAAATGAGAGTGAAGATTCAGAAAGTTCATGAGAACGGGACCATTCACCTCCACTTCAACAATCTCCCACCACTCCTTCACAACGAGTTGGTGAGGTTCTTTTAGCCCACACATCCAAGGTTGAGGCTGAGGATGCAGGCGAGGTAGAACTCATTAGATTGTTGAACGGACAAAGTCGACGATCAACATCAACGTAGAAGGAAGCTCCAGAGAGGACAAATTCAAGAAGGAAACAATGATGATAAGTCAAAGAAGCCTCATTTCAAAATCTCATACGAGGGCACAAAAAAGAATGAATGTGAATAATGTACAATCAGATTAACCATTATGTTCAAGTCATGACCCTAACTTTGATTAATCCTCAAAAGATCGAGAGTACAGAGGTCAAGGAAGTCCATAATGGTGGTTTTAAATCAATCAAGTTTTATTGAGCTTCTCCATCTACTTCTGAACCTTGTGTAATTCTTGAAGAAAATGACTCGAATGAATTAATGGAATTACCTTTTGGCCACTTTTTGCCATGTGTACAAAAATTAATTCAACAAGGATATGTGTCAAAGAAAATACCAAAAGTTAAGTTACAATCATTTAAAAAATTGTGGAATGTAAAAGGAAAGAAATTCAATTCAAAAGAAGGTCTTGGGTTTGGAACGATTAGACCGGTCGATGACTCGGGATTTTGCATGGTTGTTACTAGCCATTCAAATGAAGATTACCTCAACATTCAAGATGAATTTGAAGAACAACCAATAAATGACGCTCCTCAGAGTTCAAAGAAGAAATCAAGTCAACAGTCAATGAATTAAATGAAATCAACCTCGGGACTGAGGAGTAGCCACGACCAACTTTTATAAGTTTGCTACTCAGTGAAGAGGAATCTATGGATTTGATCAAGTTATTATTAGAATTAAGAGATTGTTTTGCTTGGAGTTACAACAAATTCCCCGAATTATCTCCAGAGGTTTCAGTTCGCCGACTCGGAGTAGATCGAAGTACAACCTCAGTGAAGAAAGCTCGTAGAAGAATGTGTTTCGATATAAATGTTGACCTCATTTTTGGTGAGATATTTTATTTCTTCTTAGTGCTTAACATCTAGCCATAGGGCTTCTCCTTGACTATCCTAGGAGACTAGAATTGGGACCCACCCTTTAGCAATTCAGCCACCTCTTGACTCCTCTTGGGACCCCACTTGGATGGTTGTAAATCTCTAAATCACCTTGGAAGGTTAAAACCCCATATGGGCAACCAATAGTGAATTCCTATAGGATGTTTAAGCCTCAGGACTACCTTGGGTGACTTGAGCTTCTCTTGCACACACACACACACCCCTAAGCCACTTAACCTAAACCCTGAACCCTTGCCTTTCTACCCTTTCTAAAACTCACATGATTGAATCCAGACCACTAATCTTTGATTAAGATGGCTAAGGTCAATATGTGAAGGATCATAAAGTGGTTACCATTTGGCTAGACTTGGTCCCGAAGTGGTTGGACTTGGCTAAGTCCATGGCTCATGCTTCCAAACCCTAATTCCATTCCAAATCACTTTTTACCCAATCTTGACCCCACTAAAATAATCTCATTCTTCCTTATTTGAAACTCCATTCATGTTGCCAAAATTTCTGGTTTTGACATTGGGTCCCCTAAGCTTACCCAAAACTACCTAAATGGCCCCCACAACCACCAAAATCATCCAAAAATTCCCAAAAATTACCTAAAATTCCTAAAAATCCTAAGAATCATTTCAAAATAATCCCTACCTTTTAAATCTACCAAAATACCCCAATACCCTCCAAATAACCTCCAAATACCCTAAATATCCCTCTTGGCCCAAAATTCCAAAAATTCAAAGAATTCCCAGAAAATTCCAAAAAATCTCAAATATTCCCAATTTCATTTTTTTCAACTACACCATAAGCCAATTTTTTAAATTTAGCCCATTTTTACTAAAATCTCCAATTTAACCCCATTTTAACCCAAATGGACCCAATGTCCAACCAAATCAACCCAATTGACCCCAATTTTCGTCCAATTCAATTCTAAACTTCAATTAAACATCTCCAATACCAATTTAAACCAAATACAAGCCCAATTTGACTCACATTTGAATTCAATTTCAAGTTTAAACGAAAACCCCAATTTTAACCTATGACACAAACTTACCCAAATTCAACCCAATTCAACTCATTTTTCCCCCAAATCAACTCTAAACTCTCCCTAATACATCCCCACACCAAATACAACATCAATTGTCCCACAATTTGAACCTAAAACCCATGCAAAATCATTTGAAAGAAAGATCCCCAAATTTGCCTTAAGGTTGTCACCTAGCCCTAAATCTCAAAATTGAATCCCATAAACCCAAAATTTCCACCCAATTTCTATCCTAAACATTTCCTTACAATCATTTGAAACATTTTGAAGCATCAATTGAGCCTTAATCAATCTCTAGCCAAACCTAAACCCAACCTAACCCATGGTGACCAAAATTGACCAAGATCCCAAAATCCTCTAAATTGAAACCCCATATGAACTCAAATCCACTTCATGTCTTCATGAAAAGTCTTCCTTACAATCATTTACACAATTTTGATCTATCAATTTGATCCAATTCTAACCCAAACTCAAGCTATCCCAACTCAAACCCATGTGTACACATGGACCAATTTGAACTCAACCAATCCAAACTTGATCAAACCAACTTCTTGGCTGCCAACCCTAGACCTCCTAGGGTGGATTTGACCTAACCCAACCCATGCCCCATGAGCCATGGACCAATGGTCCACCACTTTGGACCAATGGGCTAAGCCACAGGGCTAAGGCTATGTCCCATCTTTAATCTCCCTTTAAGCAACCTCCCTGCCTCAATTAATTGATCTAAACTCCTCCTGCACTCCTCCTCAGCCTGCCCAGCCACCTGACTGTCCTTGCCAGCCACCCCAGCAGCCAGAACAGTCACGCTCGAGCACCCCTTTGTCCTTGAAAATTCAAAATTGAACTTGGGCAGTGTCCAATCCTTTCACCAGCCACCCTACCTGCACTGCCCTCACCCTAAGCAGCCTAAACCACTCATTTCCTGGCCCTGAGCTCCCCTCTCCGGCCATGACTATAAAATCCTCACCTTTTGGCCGAGCTAAAGGTGCTGACATTTCTTCCACCAAACTCCCCCAAATTGCTCCCAGACTTTCTCCCAGCCTAGAGAAGAAGAGCCCCACAGTCCTCCTGCCCTAATTCCCACTGATTGAGCTCAATTTTGGAGCTCAATTCTCATGCCAGAACAGGACAATCGTCAAATCTCCACAGCAGTCAAATTAACTCCTCTCACACATTCACTTGAGGTAGAGAAGGACTTCCCCAGTGAAAGTCCCCTCTCCAGACCACCCAATCTCTCCAGCCATCAAAGTCTGAAATCGGCCCTGGTCGAAGTCATACCTAGGTAATTCCCCAGAGTCAGGGACTTCATCTGGAGCTTCCTTGGGCTCAATCGAAGGTGCCACAACTCTCTGATTGAAGCTTCACTTTTCAGAGCCAAGGTATTGACCTCTCCTCCCTCTCGAGCTTCCAACAATTCTCCATTTTGTTTGGCTTGATTTCAATGCATGAAAGCCGTATGGATGTGTTTGTCTTATCGAGATGAATCTATTAAGCACAAGAACATGTAATTTTGTTGATTATCGAGCGAGATCCTAGGGTTAGAAGGTGGACGGCTTACAGGACGCACCAGTCGTAGACGATGACCAAGGACCGTCGGATGGTTTGTGTATCGGGTGAACGGCTAGGATCGTGCTGGACGAATCAATGAGACATCAACCGCGGGCCACATGGCTGCCGAGTCAGATGGCAGTACCGAATCAAGGAGCGACGCGTGGAGCTTCGACCCGCCGTAGGTTGAGTTGGCTCCGCGTGGATCTGGATTTTCTTATTTATTTAAATACCAGAAACTTTGAAAATTCATAACTTTGCATAGAAAAATCATAAAAATAAAAGAAAAATACCCACTTGCTCAGTGAACAGAGGAGAATAATTTGAAAAAAGAATTGATTTATTTTGTTGAGTATTTTATTTTTAATTAATTTAATACTATTTTGAATATTTTAATTCTCCACTCATGCATACAATTCACCATGGCACAAGAGCATAGGGCTTTTGTAGCCTCTGTTATTAGAAACATTCCCTAAATTTTCCAAGGACAGAGGCTATCTCTGTGGTAAGTTATTGATTTTCTAAATTTACATGTCTGTTTTGCCATTTTAATTCCAGTAATTAACATGTTGCTTAGAAAATTCTAGGAAAATTAGGGGAGGTATCTTAGGACCAGAGGACTCTAGTATAATTATGGTTTAGCTTAATTCCCTTAAAATACTTCTAATTGGCCCAAACACCCAAAATTGAATTTTAATTAATTAGGATTAACCACACATCAAAACCACTTGAAAAAAAATTCTCCACTGATCTTTAGGGTCAGAGGAGTCCCATATAAAAATTTGGAATCAATTGAAAATGGTTTAACCCATTAAATGGATTAATTAAATCACATGGTTATTTTCAAACTTTAAAAATTCATAAAACCCAAAATACATTTCAAAAGTTTACTAAATTGGTTTTGGGACTTCTCTGATACCAGAGGAGTCTAGGAAAATTAAAATTGGATTTTTCTAAAAAATTTCATTTTTTACCTATTTTTAATATTTTAATAATTAAAAAATAATAAAAATCACAAAAATATTAAAATTCATAAAAATGTCATATTTTGCTCCCTAATCATTTAGGAACAAACCAAATATTTTTTCCAAGTCTCTAAGTTAAAATATTGAATTTTAAAGGCTTAATGTAATATTTAATATTAAAAAATGAATTTTCAAACTTTCTCACTAAAATAATTCTAATAAATCAAATAAAAATCAGAAAAATATAAAATTTATTTCTCTGGACTCTTTGAGGTTAGAGAGATTTAATAAAAATATAAAATCCATTTTTCAACTTTAATTTTTTTTTAAATTAATTAATACCTTAAAAGTTGAAATAATTTTAATAAATAACATATAATTCAAAATATCACCAAAATTGGTCAAAGTGGTCCCCTAGTAGGTAGGAACATCCCATAACTTTCCTAAAGATAGAAAACTTATCTTGGTCATGTTGTTGAATTTTCATTGAAAACCCATATTTTCCATAGAAATAATTATAAAAATTAAATTAAAAAGAGAAAAATCACATTTTCTCCTCTAATATCTTAATTGACATGTGAGTGAAGTGACACAAAAATTTTTAATTCATTTAAGCTCAGTTTAGTGAATTATGAAGTGAATAGGCTTAAGAGTGCTTAAAGGTAATTAAGAATTTTAACCTTAATTAATATTTTAGGCCTAATATAAAGGGGAGGGTAAAATATCTGATTTTAATCTTCCCTTGGATGATTGAAACTTAGGGAATAAAAGGGTAGAAACCCATTAATCACCTTAAAAAAAACATATATATCAAGATGGAACCTTAATTAATTAAATTATTTAAATTTTGAAAGATTAATTAAAATTTTGGGATTGTTAAAATTAGGGATATAACTTAAAAAGATACTAATTCTTTGATCTAAAATCCCTAATTGAAATAATACAATGACATTCAATTCTTAATAACTATAATTGAAATTATTAATTAAATAATAAATGATCTGTAATTAATTGAAATTTAAAACATTAAATCATTTAATAATCAAATTAAAAGAAACTTAAAATATTTGAAACTAATCTAGAATCATTTTAATAACAAATCTAAAACAAGATTCAAAACATTAAATGATCTCAACACAGCCTCTAATTGAAATGTGAAAATTAAATCAATTAAAATTAAATTAATAGTTAAAACTAACTTAAATTAATATGATTAATTCAAAACTTAAAATCATCAAAACTTAATGAAATTAAACAATTCAAATATCTCTTTCAATCTAAGTAACTTAATATGCTGAGAAGAAACTAAGATGAATTTTAAAATTAAATTATCTTAAGTTAACAATTCAATTTTAATTAAGGGTGGTTAAGTTCCTTAACAAACCAATTTGCCCCTTAAAGACTTTCATTATCATAACTCTTTGTTGACCTCATTTTTGATGAGGTCTTCTCTTCTTCTCTTTAGTACTTAGGATCTAGCCTTAGGCTTTTCCTTTGACTATCTTAGAGGACTAGAATTGGGACCCACCTTTTAGAAATTTAAACCACTTCTTAACTCCTGCAAACTCCACAAACTTGACTGTAGACCCCTAATCACCTAGAGGGTTGAAATCGGATGTGGAAGTTTAAAGGATGAGTTCCTATAGGAATCTTTGGCCTTAGGACGCCTCACAGGTGGCTCGGTGCAGTGAAGGGGCTGACTTACACACACACTACACTTATACACTACACTTTCACACACTTCCTAAAACTACACCCATACCTAACTTGACCTCCTAACTCATGTAGGTGATTCACATGGATGGTCCTTAACCCCTAAGCCCTTGGCTAAGAGGGTTAGGAACGACATAGTGAATGCCTCAAATGAGTCCCTTCATGGCTCATGTGGACTTGATATGGCTTCATGGCTCAACCAAAATGATTTCACTCCACTCAAATTCACCCAATCTTCAATTTCCCAAATTTTCAATTTTTGACCCCCGGGACCCTACACCCGCTTGGCCTACCCAAAACCCTTGAAATTACCCAAATTTATCAAAAATTTCCAAATTATCCAAAATTCTCCAAAATCATTCCCAAACATTTCCACATCACTTAAATTGATCATCCATACCCAAAAATACCAAAAATTCCAAGAAAACCTCCCAATACCCTCCAAATACCCAAAATACCCCTCTTGGCCAAAAAATCCAAAAATTCAGAAAATTCCCAGAAAATTCCAGAAAATCCCAAATAGTCCCAATTTCATTTTGTCCAACTACACCATGGGCCAATTTTGTCAATTTACCCTACTTTTGTCAAAACCCCCAATTTGACCCATCTTAACCCTAAGTGAACCCAATGTCAAACCAAACCTACCCAATTGACCCCAATTTTGGTCCAATGCAATTCTAAACTTCACTTCAATATCCCCAATACCAATCTAGACCAAATCCAAGTCCAATTTGATTGACATTTGGATCCAATCTCACTTTTGGCCTTAAAGCCCAATTTGGACCCATGACCCAAACCTAACCCAAACTCACCCAATTCAACTCCAATTAACCCCAAATCTTTTTTAAATCTTCCTTAACATTCCCACAAACAAAACACTAACATGATTTGCCCAAATTTTGGACCCAAATCCCACTCAAATTCAACCCAAAGCTAAAAGGCCCATTTTTAACCTAAACCCAAACCTAACCCAAATGAGCCCAAACCCCAAAATCAAAGCCCAACCAAAGCCAAAACCTCTTTGAAACACTCCCATAAACATTTCTCAACATTGATTTTATATCAATTTCAACCCTAGCCCAACATTAGCCCAAGTTAGCCCAATTTGACCTACATAGGCCCACTCACCAAATAAATCCAAATTCAAACCAATTCAACTCCAAATCACACCAAATTGATTCCAAGCCCTTCATAGAACATCCCTAAACCAATTATGACATTTATTTGACAAAGTTCTTCACAAAATCTTTTCCTAAATGCCCATCCTAAAATCAAAAAGCCCATTCCCCTTAAACTTTCCTAAAAGCCCACTTCACCACATTCAAAAGCCCAAATCCATCCAAAGCCCACATGGCATTTCCCCTCATCATCCATTTAATCAAAATCACCCCTAAGTTTCAAAATCATCAATTAAACCATTCCAAATCAAGCTTCATGCAAATTTTCACCAAAATATCCAAAATTCTTAAAACCCATTTCCATGAAATCGACTCAACTTTCCCCAAGCCAAAGACAAGCCATGCAAGCCATGGACAAGCCACATGAAGCCATGGAAGGCTTGAGATGTGACCATGCCATTAATGGTAAAAGGAGGGGCCCCTTTCCTAATCTTTCATTAAGCTTTTTTTACCTTAAGCATGTCACACACTAAACCATGTTTAGCCACCTCATCATGGATAGAGACCACACCACTCTCCCTTGGCTGACCCAACTGATCCTCTCAGCCCAAAATCAGGCCATGGGGAGGTGCACCCAACCCAAACCAATGGGTTGACCAAATTAAGGCCAAAATGTCCCCCTCCCCATTCCATTTTTAATTCAAAGCCTTTACACATGGCAATTGCCAATTGATTGCACAAACCTCCAACCCTGACCCACCTGGACCTGAGGGTGACCCATGCCTGCCGGCCAGCCGCCTGGATCGCCGGAAAACACCATGGCCGAGACCTTGGGAGGAGCCAAAGTTTGGAATTCCCACTTGCTGAGCTGCACCATGCCAAATGGTCACTATGGCTGTTCTTCTCCTCACCGAAGCGACTCGATCCCATGCCTCGACTCACCCCGGAAGGCTCTCCAGGCCTCTCCTATTTAAACCCCTCACCCTCGCGGCCATGGAGGAGAGTTGCACAAACCTTGCCGAAACTCGCCAAAATTGTTCCAAACCCTTCTCCACCCTTAGAGCGGTTGATCCCAGGTGTCGATTTGCCCTAATCCCCACGCGATAAAATCCAATTTCCCAGCCGAAATTCCACCCAAAACCAAGACACTTCTCCACAGGTGAGCCAATTCCCAAATTGATTGGTTCTACACCTTCACCGGACCAAGGAAGGTGTCCACCAAGCAAAGCCCCATCTCCGAGGCCACCCGGTTGCTCCAGCCTCCAAGCTTTGTGATCGGGCTTGGTCGAAATCACACCTAGACAATTCACCGGACCGGGAGACTTCATCCGGAGCTTGTCGGGATCCAATCGAAGGTGCAACAACTCTCGGATTGAAGCCACACTTCTGCGAGCAAAGGTATGAGCTAATTTTTCATCCCGAGCTTCTAGAGATTCTCCATTTCGAATGCTTTAATTTCAATGCATGATAGCTCGTATAGATGTGTTCGTCTCTTCAAGACGAATCCATAGAAGCATAAGAACATGAAAATCCATTGAGTATCGAGTGAGATCTTAGGGATTTAGTGTGGACGGCTCTCGGGTGAGGACGCTCGGGGATGATGAACGGATGCCGTCCATTCAATACACGCGCGGACGAACGGCTCAGATGGCGTCGGACCAGGAGACGGTACGAGAACCGCGGGGCCCGGGCTGCTGACTCAGGTGGCGGCGTCGAATGGGAGCGCGACACGCGGCGTTTCGGAGATGCCGAGGATGAGTTGGCGCCGCGTGGATAAATAGAAAATTAGGGTATTTTTGAGTTATTTAATTCCCTAAACTTCAAAATTCATAACTCGTGTAGAAAAATCGGAAAAATAAAATAAAAATACCCTCTTGCTCAGTGAACAGAGGAGAATAATGTGGAAAAGAAATCATTTAATTTCATCAAGTATTTTATTTTTTATAATTTATTTACCCTCTGCATACTTTTAATTCTCCATGCATGTGTACAATTCACCATGGCATGAGACCATAGGGCTTTTGAAGCCTCTGAATTTGGGAACATTCCCTGAATTTTCCAAAGTCAGAGGCCATCCCTATAAAAAGTTATTGATTTTTCAAATTCATGTTGTTGTTTTGAGTATTTTAATTCCAATAAATAGCATGTTGTGAAATAAATTCTAGGAAAATTTGGTGATGTTTCTTACGACCGAGAGAACCCTAGGAAAAATAGGTTTTGACTTAGTTCATTTAAAACAACCCTAATTGGCTTAAACACCCAAAATAGGTCTCTAATTAATTAGAGTCAACCATGCATCAAATTGACTTGAAATCAATTCTCCACTGATATTTAGGATCGAGAGGAATCCACCATAAAAGTTTGAGGTCAATTGGACTTGGTTAGCCCCACTAATTGGGTTGATTAAGCCACTTAGCCATTTTAAACTTTAAAAATTCATAACTTTTAAAATACCTTTCAAAAATTCACCAAATTGGTTTTGGAGCCTCTCGATATCAGGGGAACCTAAGAAAATTAAAATTTCAATTTTCTAAAAAAGTTGATTTTTAATAATATTTTAATATTTTTAATAATTAAAAAATAATAAAAATCACAAAAATAATAAATGTCACATTTTGAATTTTAATCACATAGGAACAAATCCCACATTTTTCTTAGGTCTATTTAGTGAGATATTAAATTTTAAAGCTTTAAGGTAATTTTAAAATTAAAAAAATGTATTTTCTAGCATTTTCACTAAAATAATTATAATAAATCATAGAAAAATCAGAAAATTACAAAATTTGCTTCTCTGATTTCCTTGATATCAGAGAGATTTTTGAAAAATATAAAATTCATTTTTCAACATTTATTTTATTTTTAAATTAATTAACACTCCAAAACTTAAAATAATTATAATAAAAATAATATAATTCAAAAAATCACCAAAATTGGTCCAAGTGATCCTCTAGTCATTAGGAATGTCCCCTAATTTTCTTAAGGACAGAAACTTTCCCTTGGTCATGTTATTAAATTTTCCTTGAAAATCTCTATTTTCTACCAAAAATAATTATATAAATAAATTAAATACAGAAAAATCACATTTTCTCCTCTCTTGTCTTTATTGACATATGAGTAAAGTCACATAAAAATTTTAAGTTCATTTGAGTTCAATTTAGTGAGTTATGAAATTATTAAGCTTAAAGGGTAAAGTGGTAATTAAATTTTTTTTAACCCTTAATTAAAACTTTAGGTTTAATAAAAAAAATTAACAAGTAAAATATTTGATCCTAATCTGATTTGGATGATTGAAATTTAAATAATTAAAGGGTAGAAACCCATTAAACAATTTAAAATGATTAAGCCTTAATTAAATAATGGATTAAATTTGGAAGAATAATAAAATTGGAATTATTAAAATAGGGATATTATTAGGAAGAGATTTATTCTTTAATTTAAAAATCCCTAAATTAATTATCTCATTAATATTCAATTCTTAATTAAAATGATAACTCAAATTTAAAATATTAAAAGACTTAATCATTAAACTTAAATTAAATTATTAAACTCTTTTAAAAATTTCAATTAAAATTAAAAATAAAATTAAATTAAAATTAAATTAAATTAAATAAAATAAATTAAATTAAATTAAATTAAGATTAAAAAATTAAATTAAATTAAAGATTAAATTAAATTAAATTAAATCAAATTAAAATAAAATTAAATCAAATTAAATTAAATTAAATCAAATTAAATTAAATTAAACAAATTAAATTAAATTAAATTAAATTAAATTAAATTAAATTAAATTAAATTAAATTAAATCAAATTAAATCAAATCAAATTAAATTAAATTAAATTAAATTAAATCAAATTATATTAAAATTAAATCAAATCAAATTAATTAAACATCAAATCAAATTAAATTGAACTATATTGAATTAAATTAAATTAAAACTCAATTAAATTAAATTAAATTGAATTAAATATAACATCACCTAAAACAGAAAGAAATTAAATATAAAGCAACTTGAACACTATTCCAAATTTAAACCCATTAACTTAAATCAAATCATTTGAATACCAATTTACCCTCGAAAGCTTTGGTTATTATAACTCCTAAACAGAACATTAAATGAAATGTTACTTCACTTATAGGATATTCAAATGTCCTAGTTCACTGAGTAAGATAACAACAAAACTTGAATTCTCGGACGATTAATTCATTTGTATAATTAAACCCATTTGGGCTTAAAACAATCCTAAAAAATATTGAAAAGATGTTTAAGATTATTCTTAAGCACTTCCTCGATATGATAGGACATTTATAAGAACAATTGGACTTAATTGTTCTTTGATGAAGAAAATCGTCCTTAAACCAAAACACAAAGAACCTAGACGTCATAGGAGATGACTAGCTATAGGATTAGGAATTTGGTAGAAAACCATAACCCTTCCCTTAGCTTACCTAGGAACTTGCTTAAATATTCTAATTGTGTTTTAAGTGTAGCTTGGGATGACGGGAAGACCCTCCAGGTACGCTTTTATTTTATTGCAATTTACTTTCTTGCAATTTACGTTATTGCAATTTATTTAACTGCATTGAACTTACTTTTCTTGCATGATAAACAATGCATTGCATGAAAACCCACACCTTTAGGATAGTCCCTAAAGCTGAAACCAAAACTAAGTTAAAAGTCATTGCAAGATAAAATTCACCGCCACAACATTTCAAAATATAAAACAACTCAAAATTTAATCACAAACAGAACACAAAACTACAATTACAACTAAATTAAAACGTCCTGTTGGATGATCGGGAATACCTCGGATGATGTAACCTACGTGTTGCTAACGGGATTTCCACGGTCTAAATGAAAGTGTGGAACTCATTCGGTTGAGTTTAGCAAATTCATCTGGACTAAGTGAATCCGATAAAAATAATGATGCCGGAAGGATGGAACCGTGGGATCTTAACCGGTGTCGTTATAATCAACTTTAAGATTTGTTTTAATTAAAACATAAAAAAAAACACTTGGAAATCAAGATTTTCTCTAAACCAAAACACTTTTCTCATCCCCGATTTATAATTTCTAAAACTAAAACACTGCATGACAACAAGGAGCTTGGAGCATGGTGGGCGGCACGGCCATCGTCATCAATGAAAACTCGAGTCTACTTCAAAGAAAACTTTCCTAGAATTAAATAACAAAGCCATAGGACTTCGAGGTAGTTTGCACTAGTGCAACATAAATCCTCAACCTTTTGTTAGGCATTTGCATTGCAAATTAAGCCCTAACCGGACTTAGGATTCCGAGGTAGTCGTTGGGTACGACATAAACCCTCACATCTTCAAGGCTATTTGTATGATTCTATCATATAAATATAAGTCCTAATTAATTAAAATTGGCAAAATCAAAACATTTAAATAAATATTAGGACTTTCTTAAACCCAAGCCAAACAATAGGATAGTCGGGAAATTACCGAAGTTCACTTCGAATCTGTGATTTCTCCTACTTTTCTTCCTTTGGATTCACAAAACAAAATGTTCCAAACTTGATCCATTCCCTATTGAAATTCCAAAATTCAATCCCTTGAAAATCTTAAACTTTGAAATCCTTGAGAGCAGAATTATTGATTATTATCGAGAGTTTTCTTAGGTGATTCCCATCACTTAAGATGTAATTAACTATAGGGGCTTGCCCTTATAGAGAATTTTAAAGAACCCGAGTAATATAAACCTCGTTTAATGTTTTCATATTAAGCGGTGGAATTTTGTCGGCTTATAAAATTGGTTCGCAGACCAAACGGATGTCACAAATCTTCTAGTTTATTTAATCGAGCCCCACCGTCGAGCGGTGTGTCCATCCTTAGGGATAGATACACGGTTTGTGGTGCGGTGCTCGTTTATATAAACTACTTGGGATGTGAGATCGGTTTAATCTCATATCTTAAAACCTTCAAATTTAAAATTATTTTCAAAATCAAATACTACTTTTCAAATTATTTATTTTAATTAAATTAAAAATTCACCGATAGATTTCTGGCGACTCCGCTGGGGAGAATTCCTCTCTCCATTATAATCAGATAATTATGCTTTCAAAAATCGGTAGTGCATCCATGTCCTTAGTGGATCAAACTACCCTTCTTTCCGTTGGAATACTATGTTCATTTCTATCTTGAATGAGTATAGCCAACATTCTCTCGGATTTAGGAGCCACTCGTTTAGACACCCCTAAACGGAGAGGTTTCGAGATCCTTTTACCTCATTTTTGAGGTGGGGTGGACCCCGATAGGTGTTAGTTTAGGAATGATCCTTCGAGTCGAGAAGTCTTACTTAAGACTTTCTTTTCCTTTCCAACTCTGAATCAGATTCCTTACCTTCTCTACACCTTTGAACATTCCGTTCTAAATAAACAAACCCTCTAATAAGTGATTATTTTAACAAATGATTCCTTCTTATAAATACATGAACAAGAATGAGTTCGGACTCTTTTTCAATTTCTTTCTTTTCGTCCTAAAGAAAAGAAGCATAACTTGGGACTGACAACACGGAATCTACCTCGCGAAATGGAAACCCCAAAGCCGATTTTCTCCTTCACCAACGGACTCGGACTTCGCCGTGCTATAAGGATGAGTCTGCCCGACAATGGGATCATCCGATTTGGACGAGGATTTGAAAACACGAACGTCAAGGTCACCGACGTCTCCTCTTTGCACCGACGAACAAGGCATCCGAGCCGAGGAGCCACCGCTCGAGTTCAACCTTAGGTCGACCCAAGAGTTTCCTCCTTGCAAAGGATCCCGACTAGGAGGAGTACTCGCCGTCCGCGAGATGACCGTTCTTACTACCCCCACCTGGTCTAATTGTTTCGCACCTACCCCGACTTCCGCCAAATCAAAGGGGAAAGAAATCCGAACTATGGTAAACTTGTTACCGTGGAGGGTACGGATCTTCCGTAAGACCTTCGTTTTCGAAATCGGGTCCGGTTCAAAGATTCCATCAGCGACAAGGACCCAAAGAAGAAACGAAGTAGAAGGATCGCCGAGAGAAGCCGGAGCTGCCGAGATTGCTTTCTGGAGGAAATTCCAGTATGCCGCCGAATATACACCTGCCTGCTCGACTACATACCACTTTTGGGAGGAAGCGGGTTCCATCCCCTCTCCGCCGCGAGAGGATGAGGAGAATGTTCGCAAGATTGTCTGCCACACTTGCCTCGGCCCGCATACTACAACGATAGCCGCAAGAAAAGAACTAGAACTACGCCGTTTGCTCGACTGCAAACTTTGGTAGAAAAGTTAGCAAGGAAGGAAAACTACCCCGTATCGGAGATTCTACGAAGGATAGGGCGGGTGCCAGTCAAATCCCGTCTTGGGCCCCGAGTAGAGCCCGCCGTCATGACAGAAAAGCCAAGCAAGAGAATGAAGGCTAGCCCGCCTGTCGTAGTCTCGGGATTACAGATTAGGGAGGATACCACCTTCCGACATTTGGTCGACGGACCATGCGGTCCTAGACCTTCTGCTGCTAGAAGGATGGTATGGCGTCCCTCTTGGGCGATTAAGATTGAAACGACGGCCCGAGAAAGAAAGTCTCGCCGGGAGGCTGGAATGCGAAGAAAGTGCTACTTGCGATAAAGGGGACTCGTGAAAAGGGACCCGGCGGCTATCGCATGACAACCGCAAAGACACACGAGAAAGCCCCGCTAGAAGATGCCATGGAAAAGTTGAGAACCGATATCCGACGATTGGCAAAAGAAAGAGAAGAAAAGTTCGGAGATGAGATCGATTCATCGGAGTTCATGGACGACGAATATGCGAGAAATCAATATGGTTGAGACACGAGCTTCATCGGCTTCGCAAGGTGCTCCTGCGGCCGCGAAGAGAGGAGCCGGAGCCGATGAGAAGACGGCTTCGGGAAAAGGACTACACGATCGCTCAAATGGCAAAAAGGATGGAAGAGATGGCCGTAGCTGCGGCCACTCTCCGAGTCAAGTACAGACCACATAGAGAGACACCCCCGGAGGTCATTCACATTGTAGACGGAGGAAAGGAGATTACATCCGTCAATGGGGATGACCAGTGAAAAGGATACAACACAAAGTTTGATCCACGAAAAGGATATCAAGAACTTGGTAGAACGAGCGAGTGCGAGAAGCCTTAGCACAATCGAAGAACGGGACATCCATTCGGACGGGTAGACCTTACCCGGAAGAATTCGACGCCGTCCAATACCCGAAAGGCTTCGTACCACCTGCGTTCAAGACCTTCGACGAACGGGAACCCCGACGAGCATGTTGCACACTTTCGTGCCGGTTGTTGCAATGCCGGCGGGAGCGATGCGTTACTCTTCCGACGGTTCATCGGCGGTTTGTCGGGAATCGCCTTCGGCCGGTATGCGGGATTACCCGATGGCTCGGTGAAGACATTCTCGGAGCTAGAGAGCCTCTTCATCGAGCGATTTGCGGAGCTCGGCACCACATCACTATAGGTGATTTAGTGGTAGAGAAACAAAGGCCGAATGAAACTTTGGTGGATTACATACTTCGATGGAGAAACTTGAGCATGAAGTGTGAACCACTGATCGCAAGAACAACATGCGGTCGGCATCTTGTTTAAAAGCATTCACGGCCGATAGCACTTCTCCTCAAAGAATTCACTATTAAGACTTTTGAGAAGTTGTTAAGCAAGGCCGGAAGCTTGCAAGAAGAGGCAAAGCAATTAAGTTTTGCCGACAAGACGGACAAGACGAAGCCGGTGAAAACCTTCGAAAAGAAATCCGGGATCATTGCGAGCGATTGATAAGGGCAAGCAACCGATGCAAATACCACCGGAACGGCCGCAGACAACCACAACAGAATTACCAGCAACCCCGGTCCAGCTATCAGTCGTCTCCGCAGTATGAACCGCCTCGTCCGCAAAGTACATTAAGGGAGCTTCGAGCGAGAGAATATCCGTTCAAAAATGAAGCGATACCGAAAATGTTCCGTAGTCCGATGAAGACTCCGGATTTCAGTGCCGGAACCTAAAAAACCGAGAGGAAGTCAACAAGAACGGTGATCCCGACTTTTGCCCCTACCATCGGATGCTTGGGCACAAGATAGAAGATTGCATTACCTTTAAAAGTTGGCTCAACGACAACCTTCGGAAAGGAAATATAACAATCCCGAAGGAGTACATGAAGGAACCCCGAAAGGAGGTTCCGTCGATGTTATCTCAACCGATCCCGTCATTCCGATAGATCCCTATGCAGCCGACGATGGATGGACTACCGCCTGGACGAGGTCTTCGAAGAAGATTTTAGACAACATCCGAACCACTTCGATGCGAGCTTCAATTCAGAGTTCGAGACCTGTTAAACCGATACTATCACTTGCGATAGAAGAACCACCTCGACAGGAGACGATCGAAGAAAAGAAGAAAATTGACGAAGAAGAGGGGACCGAGACTCCTAAGGCTAGACTAGGGGCTGCTTATCCTAGGATAGTTGTTTCCGATTCGGGGGAGAAATCCCTCGAACCTCCGATTTTGTATGATTATCCGCTCACTTCGGTGGGATCATATAATGATAAGGGTGATGGCGTTGGCTACGTTTTGGTCGTTTCTAACGATTACGTAACTAGCGACAATCCGGACATCGACTTCGATACCAACGAGCAATTCTCGAAATCATACACGATCTCGACGAGCAAAATAACGAAGAAGACATTCATCAAGGAGGCTACGAGAGTTCAATAAGCAACGGATCTATTTGTGAGTTTTGAGGAGCTCCAGTGACGATAGAGTTAGAGCCTTCAGATTTTGAAGATAATCCGAAAGAACCTGTCATTCCGATTCAGGAGGAGACACCGACAAGTTCAACACTAGATTCAGAAGAAATTACAGAAGTCAACTTGAGAAGTGGAAAAGTTCTACCTCCGAGAATGGGTCCAAAAGACAAAGGAAAGCGGTGGTTGTTCAAGAAGAACCAACCCCGGCAGAAGAAATACCCATTCGAGAAGAAGCGAGACGCATGGAAATAAAGTGGACTACAACGTCCTAGCCCATCTTAGGAAACTACCGGCCAAGCCGAGCATTTACGATGCTCTCATCTTATCGAAAGGAGATGAGAGAAGCTCGATCGAGGCCTTACTTGATCCGAAATTTGCTTAGCTCAAATGGCCGGAGATTCCTTAGATGAGGTTTGTTCGTTAAAGGAACGACGAGGTGTTACCTTCACGGACAATGACCTACTACTTGGGACGAGCAAATCACAACCGACCGTTGTACATTTCGGTTACAATTGGGAAGTTTACACTCTCCGGAGTATTGGTGGATCCGGGAGCATCAATCAATATAATGAGTCTTCGAACACTAGCATATTTGGAAATTGATGCTCGCGAGCTCGAAGCGGACAAAATGTTATTAAGAGGATTCAACCGGAAAGGAGAAAGAGCCCTCGGGTCAATAACGCTATCGATGAAGACCGGTGACTTAGCAAAGACAACCGCAAAATTTCACATAATCGATTCGAAACATCGTTCAACGCTCTGCTGGGCCGACCATGGATACATGAAAACGAGGATGGTACCATCATCTCCGCATCGGTGCATCAAATACTACGATGGAGGGGAACGAGTGCATCAAAGGTGACTTGCAACCATTCTCCGTACATGAGATTGGAATCCATGAAGATGCAGCTTATTATGCACCGCCAAAGAAAACGATATTCTCCAGGAGATACCGTAACAAATGAAGCAAAGAAAGTTCAGGACAACGAAGAACTTAAAGTTCTAGTCCAACAGTCACTCACCACTCCCTTCCGGCGAGATGGTGAAGGTTTCTCCACAACTCGCATCCAAGGTCGAGGCCGGGGACGAGGCCGTGGTAGAGACGTTAGGACAGTTGGACAGAGGAAACCAGCCATTAATGTTGATTAGGAAGATAGTTCTGAAGAAGAAAAAGAAATCAAGCAAGAAGCAGCGACAATAAGTCGGAAGAAGCCGCAATTCAAGATCTCTCTCGAAGATGAAAAGAATGAAGAATATAAATCAATGTACGAGAAGATTAACCACTACGTACATACTATGACCCTAACCCCGATCCATTCTAACAAGATCGAGGGTATGGTGGTCAAAGAGGTACGTAACGATGGTGCGAGGCCAATCAAATTCTACCGTGGTGCTTCTACCTCCAAAGCGAAAAATAATGTACAATTCGAAGATGTCACTTCATCAGAATTAATGGAATTACCTTTTGAGTGGTACTCTCCCTGTGTTCAAAATTTAATTCAACGTGGTTTCTTACCTCGAGAATGGACAAAAGGCCAATCACAACATTTTGAAAAATTATGGAATAATTCCGGTCGTCCACCCAATTCAAAGCATGGACTCGGATTCGGCACGGTAGGGTCGGTTGACGATCTCGGATTTTGCTTGGTTGTCACTTGCGAGTCCAATGAAAGCTGCATGGAAACTACGGACGAACTCGAAGATTTACAAATTGGAGACGCTCCACCGGAATTCGAAGAAGAAATTAAATCCACAATAGATGAGTTAACGGAAGTTAACTTAGGTACTAGCGAAGAGCCTAGACCTACCTTTGTTAGTTCCTTACTCAACAAAGAAGAATCCGAAGAAATAATCAAATTATTAATTGAATTTAAGGACTGTTTTGCTTGGAACTACGATGAAATGCCAGGATTGGCTCCAGAGGTTGCAGTTCATAAGCTAGGAGTGGATCCTACTTTTGTTCCAGTCAGACAAGGTCCCAGAAGAATGCGTCTAGAAATCGAACAACAAGTCATAGCCGAAGTTAAAAAGCTAATAGACGCTAAATTTGTCCGTGAAGAACAATACCCGACTTGGTTAGCCAATGTGGTGCCGGTCGAAAGAAGAATGGTCAAATCGGAATTTGTGTAGACTTCGAGAGATTTAAACAAGGCATGTCCAAAGGATGAATTCCCTCTACCGATCCCGGAATTAATGATCGACATTGCTTCAACACATGAAATATTCTCGTTCATGGATGGATCTTCGGGATACAACCGAGATAAAAATGGCTCCGGAAGATGAAAAGCTTACAACATTCGAACGCCGATCGGAGTATTTTGCTACACGGTAATGCCATTCGGACTAAAAAACGCGGGAGCAACATACCGGAGAGCAATGACAAGAATTTTTGATGATCTCATCCACAATCAAGTCGAATGCTACGTGGACGATGTGGTCATCAAAAGCAAAGTAAAGGAAAACCACTCGTATGATTTGAGAATTGTTTTCGAACGATTAAGACAATTTAACCTTAAGATGAATCCCTTAAAATGCGCCTTCGGCGTCACCTCCGGAAATTCTTAGGGTTCGTTGTCCGACATCGTGGAATTGAAATCGACCGGAAAAGATTAAAGCTATCTTAGAAATGCCGCCTCCCAAAACCTTAAAACAATTACGATCTTTTCAAGGAAGCGGCATATCTTCGACGCTTTATCTCGAAACTCGTCGGGTAGGTGTCGGCCTTTCTCGGCACTAGTTAAAAAGGACGCCAAATTTATTTGGGAAGGGAAATGCCGAGAAGGCCTTCGAGGACATTAAGCAATATTTAATGACACCTCCTGTCTTAGCGGCCCCGGTCTCGGGTAGACCGGCGATACTTTACACCGCGGCTCTAGACGACTCTCTCGGAGCCTCGTTAGCCGGGTCGATGATGAGGGTAAAGAAAATGCTCTTTACTACTTAAGCCGTCGTTTACTTCCGACGGAAGTAAGGTATCCCGCAATTGAAAAGCATTGTTTGGCCCGATCTTCGCCGCTCAAAAGCTCGGGCACTACAAGCTTTCTCATAAGGTCGACTCGATCTCGAAGTTTAATCCATTGCAATACTTGATGACTCGTCCAACACTTTCCGGCGAGACTTGCCGGATGGTCGATGATATTATTGCAATTCGATATAACTTTCGTGCCTTTGCGTGCCGTAAAGGG
Source organism: Papilionanthe hookeriana x Papilionanthe teres (assembly GCA_022702705.1). Taxonomy (NCBI): domain Eukaryota; kingdom Viridiplantae; phylum Streptophyta; class Magnoliopsida; order Asparagales; family Orchidaceae; genus Papilionanthe; species Papilionanthe hookeriana x Papilionanthe teres. The sequence continues at coordinate 122,767,075 of CM040424.1, read as the reverse complement.
ACAAGTCTTAGCGGACTTTCTCGCGGCACACCCTTTGCGGCGAGAATCTCCTCTCGATGATGATTTGCCGGATGAACAAATAATGAACCTAGAAGACCTTGATGATCGACGTTGGGAATTATATTTCGACGGAGCATCTTCGGCACACAAAGACGAAGAATCGCAAGTGATAGTGCCGGTAAGGCGGGAATCGGGCTAATCTTTATAACACCGGAGGGGGGATGTTAAGATACTCCTACCACTTGACGAACACGTGTACAAACAATGAAGCAGAATACGAAGCCCTCATAACGGGAGCTGGAATTAGCTATTCGAATGGGGATAATAGACATCGACATCTACGGGGATTCGAAGTTAATCATTCAACGGATCGTCGGACAATACGGAATTTTAAAGCCGAGACTCGAACAATACTTCCGGTATGCCATACGAGTTGTTGGAACGGATTCCAAATGTGACAATCTACAAAATTCCCGAAAAGAAAATGCTTTAGCGGATGCTTTAGCCCGTCTCGCAAAAGAATTTGCCTGTTTGCAAGATGAATCGGTGGAAGTGTCGGTTCACGGACGTCGGGTCCTATCACGGCTCGACATAGACACAATACACAAATCGGAAAAAGAAAAAGAATCGGTTGCGGCGGTGACGGAAAACACGGAAGATTGGCGACGGCCATTGATGAACTACACGCAAACAGGAAAGCTACCGGATGATAGGTCGCTAGCCTATCGGATCAAGAAAAGAACTACGTCTTACGCATTAATAAACAACACATTGTACGGAAGGTCTTTTGATCGAATGTGGCTAAGGTGCTTAAGCGGGTCCGAGGCCCGTGAAATTGTTAAAGAGGTACATTCGGGACTCCGTGGCACTCACCGGTCGGGTCCAAAGATGAAAATGAAAATTAAAAGACTAGGGTACTACGGCCCTCGATGATGACCGACCGCATGAAAATCGCCGAGAGTCGTCACCAATGCCGAGTGCACGGAGTGGTTCTACACCAACCTCCAAATGTGCTGCACCCGACAATTGCGTCGTGGCCATTTGAATGTTGGGGCACGGATATAGTGGGTCCGATAGAACCACCATCTTCAAAAGGACATCGTTTCATTCTTGCGGCTACGGATTACTTTTCCAAGTGGGCAGAGCGGTTCCACTTAGAGAAGTGAAAGCACACCACGTGCTACGAGTTTTCAAGAACCAAGTTGTCTACCGTTTCGGAGTGTCGCGCGGAATTATCTCGGATAATGGGTCGACATTCGAAGCACACAAATCAATAATTTTGTCGGGAGACACGGAATCGGCTGGCAATACTCAACAATTTACTACCCAAGAGCAAACGGCCTTGCTGAGGCTTTTAATAAAACTCTCGTTCGAATCTTAAAGAAAACCTTGGACGATAATAAGAGAAATTGGCACGAGAAGTTGTTAGAAGCCTTATGGGCCTACCGGACAACCTTCAGAACTCCTACTCGAAGCTACACCTTACGCTCCGGTGTATGGGTCCGAGGCGATGTTACCTTTAGAGGTTCGGCTTCCTTCACTCGGAATTGCGATTCGCAAACAAGATCACGACGAAGAGAACGCCAAATTACAACTCGAAGAATTAGAAGGCTTGGAAGGGAAAAGACTTGCGGCGCAACGGAATTTAGAACTATACCAAGCTAAGATGGTTCGAGCCCATGACAAGCCGGGTCCGCCCGAGAACCTTGAAAGTTGTTGACTTAGTTCTCGTTCTCAGAGACCTATTCTTGCACACCGCAAGATAGGAGGAAAATTTGAACCCACTTGGGAAGGACCGTTTGTGGTTGAAACGAGTATACTCGGGAGGTTCCTACCGGCTAGTGAATTGCCGGGGAGAACGACATATGCTTCCGATCAACGGACGATACTTGAAAAAGTATTACGCTACCTGATGTTTCGAAGGAATGAATTCTTCATCCCTAAGAAACACGGGCGAAGTAATTACTTATGATTGGGTCCGAACCCAAAAAATAATAAAATGTGTTAAAATAAATAAAGTCATGATAATATGTTTTCCTTGTTTTCTTTTCCAAATCAAAATCTCTTCCCTGATCTTATCCTACTTCATTCCTGTTAAATTTGAAAATAAAAAAAATATATAAAAAAATGTATCTTTAATAAACATTTTCTTAATGTTCTTGTTCTTAGTACGACCCACGATCCTTTTCCTTGTCTTTTCGCGGGGAAATGTCGAACGGGCGGTTGGTCCCGAACTTTAAGAATGGCGTAAGCCTTGCACTCGATGAAAAGAGGGTGAAAGATGGAGCGATAATGATTGACTCGGATTTCGCACCAGCGAGGCCTACGATACGAGGAAAGTGGCCGGGTCCCGGTTAACCGAGAAGAACTACCCGGGTAGACGAGTGATGAAAGTGGGTGGCCCAAGCCACCAATCCGACAACAAGAAAAGAAAAGCAAACACCGAAGAAGATAAGAAAATGAAGTCCGTAGTCGCTACGGCGGAGGGCGAGGCTTGTCGGCGCCGCGCCCACGGAGATTCATGAAGTTCGAAGGGCTACTCTCACGGCCACGCAACGAAGAAATAAGAATCGACGTATCCGTAAGATGTTAACAAAACTAGCCGCGGACCGGCGCGACAAGACGATTGCTAATGCCGGTACATACACTTCGAGGACACCGGTTCACCGAGAACCCGAAGAAAGGAGACCGGTTCCTAGGATAACGAAAAGAACCGGGGAAATCTCCGGAAGATCGGAAGAAAGAAGGCTACCACGCCACCGGATAGAACCACCGATAATGCATGACCTTGTTGCGAAGCAACCCGGGGGATGTCCGACGGGCATCATCCACGAGGAGCCGAGGTATGCGGGGAGAACGTGAAGGGATTGAACCATATATCCCACAATATGTCACAAAGCCTCGCCATCTGCGGATCATTCCGGAATACGAGCTGGAGAGAATGCAAAATGTTGAAAAGAAAACCTTTGAATACTTCGAGAGAATTAAAGGAAGAAGAATCAACATACTAGAGGGCCTCGAGCTACATACCGACGTATTCTCAGAATATGAACAACAACAAATCGTGGATTGTATCCGGGATTTGAAAAGAATGGGCCGAGCAGGCCGCCTAAGGGAGAATACCTACTCAGAACCCCGGAGATGGATGCCAGGGAAGGGAAGAATCACAATACAATGCGGATGCTTGCTACAACTTTCTTGAAGACAGGAAGGGAAACCCACCGGAATACTCCGTCATGGGCAAGTAGATCCGATGCCATTAGTCATCAAGAGAATGGTAAAAAGATTGATAACATGGAGGGTGCGCGGCGGATTGCATACCCAATAGCTGCATTATCAACATCTACAAACAGGGTGATTGCACACCCCCGCATATAGATCACCACGACTTCGTCGAGCCTTTACGCACGATCTCTTTCCCGAACGAGTGTGACATCATGTTCGGATCCGACCTCCGGATAGCGAGGCCCGGGTGAGTTCCGAGGGCCGATGAAGATACCTTTACCGGTAGGTTCCGTCATGATGTCGAAGGGCAACGGAGCGGATATCGCTAAGCATTGCATACCGGGAGTGCCGAGTGAAGCGGATCTCAGTTACTTTCAGGAGAATGGACGACAGGAAGACACCTTACCATTTCCAACCAGACCCAGAGCTAGAGAACCTCCGGACTTATGAGCTGTGAGTTACATGAGAGATATCACACCTCCAACGCACATCCAGCCGGCATCCTTGCCAAGGATGGCTTGGAAGGTGATGTTATTAACCATGTACCCCACTATTCAGACATGGATTTTTGACAGATGCTTCTTTTGATGGATCGACAAAAAGATCATACATAGTCCGTTTTGAGTCTACATGGATTGTATGAGATGTATTCCAGATCGAGTTGTATGATGTATCTTCAACATGATTGGAATGAAAGTGACCATGTCACATTTTTGGCCTTCACCTCTTTTGTGCAAATTGATTGGGAAACGCCATTAAAGTTAAATGAACTTCGAACAAAGAACAGAAAAGAAATAAAAAAAAGAATAAAAGAAAACTTTCTTTAAAAATCTAAAAATGACGAACACCAAATTCACGTGAACATTAAATGAACGATAAAATAAAATTTGAATCATTAAAAGATAAACGAAATCAACATAAATGTTAAATCAAATCACAAATCAAATTCTCAATCAAATTCCAAATCCACTCTCGATCAAATTTCAAATTTGATCTTCCCAAATCTCAATTCAAATTCTTAATCAAATTCCAAATCCACTCTAGATTAAATTTCAAATTTGATCTTCCCAAATCTCAAATCAAATTCTCAATCAAATTCCAAATCCACTCCCGATCAAGTTTCAAATTTGATCTTCCAAATTTCAAATCAAATCTTAAATCAAATTTCAATCGAGTTCAAACTCATCCTTCCAAATCTCAAATTCAATCTTTCCGGATTTCAAGTCTCGATCAAATTCAAATTCAATTTCTTCCGGATCTCGAATCAAATATCAATCAAATCAAATTCAAACTTTTGGGTCGAGGATTTTACATCCAAGACTGCACTGCTTTAGGATTCTTTCCTATTGCACTGAAATACATAATATTCAAACTTTTGGGTCAAGGATTTTACATCCAAGACTGCACTGCTTTAGGATTCTTTCCTATTGCAGTGAAATACATCAAATTCAAACTTTTGGGTCGAGGATTTTACATCCAAGACTGCACTGCTTTAGGATTCTTCCCTATTGCACTGAAATATATCAAATTCAAACTTTTGGGTCGAGGATTTTACATCCAAGACTGTCTTCCCTATTGCACTGAAATACATCAAATTCAAACTTTTGGGTCGAGGATTTTACATCCAAGACTGCACTGCTTTAGGATTCTTTTCCTACTGCACTGAAATACATCAAATTCAAACTTTTGGGTCGAGGATTTTACATCCAAGACTGCAATGCTTTAGGATTCTTTCCTATTGCACTGAAATACATCAAATTCAAACTTTTGGGTCGAGGATTTTACATCCAAGACTGCCATTGCTTTAGGATTCTTTCCTATTGCAGATGAAATACATCAAATTCAAACTTTTGGGTCGAGGATTTTACATCCAAGACTCGCACTGCTTTAGGATTCTTCCCTATTGCACTGAAATACATCAAATTCAAACTTTTGGGTCGAGGATTTTACATCCAAGACTTGTCTTCCCTATTGCACTGAAATACATCAAATTCAAACTTTTGGGTCGAGGATTTTACATCCAAGACTGCACTGCTTTAGGATTCTTTTCCTACTGCACTGAAATACATCAAATTCAAACTTTTGGGTCGAGGATTTTACATCCAAGACTACAATGCTTTAGGATTCTTCCCTATTGCACTGAAATACATCAAATTCAAACTTTTGGGTCGAGGATTTTACATCCAAGATCGCACTTGCTTTAGGATTCTTTTCCTATCGCACCTTGAAATACATCAAATTCAAACTTTTGGGTCGAGGATTTTACATCCAAGACTGCAATGCTTTAGGATTCTTTCCTATTGCACTGAAATACATCAAATTCAAACTTTTGGGTCGAGGATTTTACATCCAAGACTGCACTGCTTTAGGATTCTTTCCTATTGCACTGAAATACATCAAATTCAAACTTTTGGGTCGAGGATTTTACATCCAAGACTGCACTTTTTAGGATTCTTTCCTATTGCACTCTGAAGTACATCAAATTCAAACTTTTGGGTCGAGGATTTTACATCCAAGACTGCACTGCTTTAGGATTCTTTCCTATTGCACTGAAGTACATCAAATTCAAACTTTTGGGTCGAGGATTTTACATCCAAGACTGCACTGCTTTAGGATTCTTCCCTATTGCACTGAAATACATCAAATTCAAACTTTTGGGTCGAGGATTTTACATCCAAGACTGCCTTGCTTTAGGATTCTTTTCCTATTGCACTTGAAATACATCAAATTCGAACTTTTGGGTCGAGGATTTTACATCCAAGACCTGCCTTGCTTTAGGATTCTTTCCTATTGCACTGAAGTACATCAAATTCAACCTTTTGGGTCGAGGATTTTACATCCAAGACTGCACTGCTTTAGGATTCTTTCCCTATTGCACTGAAGTACATCAAATTCAAACTTTTGGGTTGAGGATTTTACATCCGAGACTGCATTGCTTTAGGATTCTTTCCCTATTGCGATGAAATACATCAAAATCAAATTCTTGAGGTTAAGAATTTTACGTCCAACACCGCATTACTCTGAGATCTCTCCTCATTGCAATGATTCAATCTGATCAATTCAATTTTCTTTCGAGGCTGAAGATGTTACATCTAAAACCTCAGAATTCCAATTTTCATTTCAAATCAAATCCTTCAAATTAATCTTGACAAACTTCAATCTAAATTGAAATTCCAAACTAAAATCTAAACTCACACATCAAAACTTAAATTGAAACAAAATAAAATCTAAATCGAAATTCCCCCAGGTCATGTGATTTGGGATTCACCTCCTTTTCCTTTCCCCGCGAGAGTTTAGGAATCTCCGGTTTCAGAGATATACTTGCTACTCCCCAGCGGAAATTCTTCTATTTCATCCTAAGTTTGTCACTTGGATGTTTGTGTTGGTTTTGTTGATCGCTTCGGTCAACACCAATACGCGCGGTGTGCTCCGTCAGCTCACCACACCTATTGGGGGTCCATTTGTTGACCTCATTTTTGATGAGGTCTTCTCTTCTTCTCTTTAGTACTTAAGATCTAGCCTTAGGCTTTTCCTTTGACTATCTTAGAGGACTAGAATTGGGACCCACCTTTTAGAAATTTAAACCACTTCTTAACTCCCTGCAAACTCCACAAACTTGACTGTAGACCCCTAATCACCTAGAGGGTTGAAATCAGATGTGGAAGTTTAAAGGATGAGTTCCTATAGGACTCTTTGGCCTTAGGACGCCCTACCAGGTGGCTCAGTGCAGTGAAGGGGCTGACTTACACACACACTACACTTATACACTACACTTTCACACACTTCCTAAAACTACACCCATACCTAACTTGACCTCCCGACTCATGTAGGTGATTCACATGGATGGTCCTTAACCCCTAAGCCCTCAGGCAAGAGGGTTAGGAACAACATAGTGAATGCCTCAAATGAGTCCCTTCATGGCTCATGTGGACTTGATATGGCTTCATGGCTCAACCAAAATGATTTCACTCCACTCAAATTCACCCGATCTTCAATTTCCCAAATTTTCGATTTTTGACCCCGAGACCCTACACCCGCTCGCCTACCCAAAACCTCGAAATTACCCAAATTTCTCGAAAATTTCCAAATTATCCAAAATTCTCCTAAATCATTCCCAAACATTTCCACATCACTTAAATTGATCATCCATACCCAAAAATACCAAAAATTCCAAGAAAACCTCCCAATACCCTCCAAATACCCAAAATACCCCTCTTGGCCAAAAAATCCAAAAATTCAGAAAATTCCCAAAAAATTCCAGAAAATCCCAAATATTCCCAATTTCATTTTGTCCAACTACACCATGAGCCAATTTTGTCAATTTACCCTACTTTTGTCAAAACCCCCAATTTGACCCATTTTAACCCTAAGTGAACCCAATGTCAAACCAAACCTACCTAATTGACCCCAATTTTGGTCCAATGCAATTCTAAACTTCACTTCAATATCACCAATACCAATCTAGACCAAATCCAAGTCCAATTTGATTGACATTTGGATCCAATCTCACTTTTGGCCTTAAAGCCCAATTTGGACCCATGACCCAAACCTAACCCAAACTCACCCAATTCAACTCCAATTAACCCCAAATCTTTTCTAAATCTTCCTTAACATTCCCACAAACAAAACACTAACATGATTTGCCCAAATTTTGGACCCAAATCCCACTCAAATTCAACCCAAAGCTAAAAGGCCCATTTTTGACCTAAACCCAAACCTAACCCAAATGAGCCCAAATCCCAAAATCAAAGCCCAACCAAAGCCAAAACCTCTTTGAAACACTCCCATAAACATTTATCAACATTGATTTTATATCAATTTCAACCCTAGCCCAACATTAGCCCAAGTTAGCCCAATTTGACCTACATAGGCCCACTCACGAAATAAATCCAAATTCAAACCAATTCAACTCCAAATCACACCAAATTGATTCCAAGCCCTTCATAGAACATCCCTAAACCAATTATGACATTTATTTGACAAAGTTCTTCACAAAATCTTTACCCAAATGCACATCCTAAAATCAAAAAGCCCATTCCCCTTAAACTTTCCTAAAAGCCCACTTCACCACATTCAAAAGCCCAAATCCATCCAAAGCCCACATGGCATTTCCCCTCATCATCCATTTAATCAAAATCACCCCTAAGTTTCAAAATCATCAATTAAACCATTCCAAATCAAGCTTCATGCAAATTTTCACCAAAATATCCAAAATTCTTAAAACCCATTTCCATGAAATTGACTCAACTTTCCCCAAGCCAAAGACAAGCCATGCAAGCCATGGACAAGCCACATGAAGCCATGGAAGGCTTGACATGTGACCATGCCATTAATGGTAAAAGGAGGGGCCCCTTTCCTAATCTTTCATTAAACTTTTTTTACCTTAAGCATGTCACACACTAAACCATGTTTAGCCACCTCATCATGGATAGAGACCACACCACTCTCCCTTGGGCGACCCAACCGATCCTCTCGGCCCAAAATCAGGCCATGGGGAGGTGCACCCAACCCAAACCAATGGGTTGACCAAATTAAGGCCAAAATGACCCCCTCCCCATTCCATTTTAATTCAAAGCCTTTACACATGACAATTGCCAATTGATTGCACAAACCTCCAACCCTGACCCACCTGGACCTGAGGGTGACCCATGTCTGCCGGCCAGCCGCCTGGATCGCCGGAAAACACCATGGCCGAGACCTTGGGAGGAGCCAAAGTTTGGAATTCCCACTTGCTGAGCTGCCCCATGCCAAATGGTCACTATGGCTATTCTTCTCCTCACCAGAGGCAGGTCGATCCCATGCCTCAGCTCCCCCGGAAGGCTCTCCAGCCTCTCCTATTTAAACCCCTCACCCTCACGGCCATGGAGGAGAGTTGCACAAACCTTGCCGAAACTGCGCCAAAATTGTTCCAAACCCTTCTCCACCCTTAGAGCGAGTTGATCCCCGAGTGTCGATTTGCCCTAATCCCCATCGATAAAATCCGATTTCCCAGCCGAAATTCCACCCAAAACCGGGACACTTCTCCACAGTGAGCCAATTCCCAAATTGATTGGTTCTACACCTTCACCGGACCAAGGGAAGGTGTCCACCAGACAAAAGCCCCATCTCCGGGCCACCCGGTTGCTCCGGCCTCCAAGCTTTATGATCGGGCTTGGTCGAAATCACACCTAGACAATTCACCGGACCGGGAGACTTCATCGCGGAGCTTGCGGGATCCAATCGAAGGTGCAACAACTCTCAGATTGAAGCCACACTTCTCTGAGCAAAGGTATGAGCTAATTTTTCATCCCGAGCTTCTAGAGATTCTCCATTTCGAATGCTTTAATTTCAATGCATGATAGCCGTATAGATGTGTTCTTCTCTTCAAGACGAATCCATAGAGCATAAGAACATGAAAATCCATTGAGTATCGAGTGAGATCTTAGGGATTTAGTGTGGACGGCTCTCGGGTGAGGACGCTCGGGGACGATGAACGGATGCCGTCCATTCAATACACGCGCGGACGAAAGGCTCAGATGGCGTCGGACCAGGAGACGGTACGAGAACCGCGGGGCCCGGGCTGCTGACTCAGGTGGCGGCGTCGAATGGGAGCGCGACACGCGGCGTTTCGGAGATGCCGAGGATGAGTTGGCGCCGCGTGGATAAATAGAAAATTAGGGTATTTTTTGATTTATTTAATTCCACTAAACTTCAAAAATTCATAACTCTGTGTAGAAAAATCAGAAAAATAAAATAAAAATACCCACTTGCTCAGTGAACAGAGGAGAATAACGTGGAAAAGAAATCATTTAATTTCATCAAGTATTTTATTTTTTATAATTTATTTACCCTCTGCATACTTTTAATTCTCCATGCATGTATACAATTCACCATGGCATGAGACCATAGGGCTTTTGAAGCCTCTGAATTTGGGAACATTCCCTGAATTTTCCAAAGTCAGAGGCAATCCCTATAAAAAGTTATTGATTTTTCAAATTCATGTTGCTGTTTTGAGTATTTTAATTCCAATAAATAGCATGTTGTGAAATAAATTCTAGGAAAATTTGGTGATGTTTCTTATGACCAGAGAACCCTAGGAAAAATAGGTTTTGACTTAGTTCATTTAAAACAACCCTAATTGGCTTAAACACCCAAAATAGGTCTCTAATTAATTAGAGTCAACCATGCATCAAATTGACTTGAAATCAATTCTCCACTGATATTTAGGATCAGAGGAATCCACCATAAAATTTTGAGGTCAATTGGACTTGGTTAGCCCCACTAATTGGGTTGATTAAGCCACTTAGCCATTTTAAACTTTAAAAATTCATAACTTTTAAAATACCTTTCAAAAATTCACCAAATTGGTTTTGGAGCTTCTCTAATATTAGGAGAACCTAAGAAAATTAAAATTTCAATTTTCTAAAAAAGTTGATTTTTAATAATATTTTAATATTTTTAATAATTAAAAAATAATAAAAATCACAAAAATAATAAAATTCACCAAAATGTTACATTTTGAATTTTAATCACATAGGAACAAATCCCACATTTTTCTTAGGTCTATTTAGTGAGATATTAAATTTTAAAGCTTTAAGGTAATTTTAAAATTAAAAAAATGTATTTTCTAGCATTTTCACTAAAATAATTATAATAAATCTTAGTAAAATCAGAAAATTGCAAAATTTGCTTCTCTGATTTCCTTGATATCAGAGAGATTTTTGAAAAATATAAAATTCATTTTTCAACATTTATTTTATTTTTAAATTAATTAACACTCCAAAACTTAAAATAATTATAATAAAAATAACATAATTCAAAAAATCACCAAAATTGGTCCAAGTGGTCCTCTGGTCATTAGGAATGTCCCCTAATTTTCTTAAGGACAGAAACTTTCCCTTGGTCATGTTATTAAATTTTCCTTAAAAATCTCTATTTTCTACCAAAAATAATTATATAAATAAATTAAATACAGAAAAATCACATTTTCTCCTCTCATGTCTTTATTGACATATGAGTGAAGTCACATAAAAATTTCAAGTTCATTTGAGTTCAATTTAGTGAGTTATGAAATTATTAAGCTTAAAGGGTAAAGTAGTAATTAAATTTTTTTTAACCCTTAATTAAAACTTTAGGTTTAATAAAAAAAATTAACAAGTTAAATATTTGATCCTAATCTGATTTGGATGATTGAAATTTAAATAATTAAAGGGTAGAAATCCATTAAACAATTTAAAATGATTAAGCCTTAATTAAATAATGGATTAAATTTGGAAGAATAATAAAATTGGAATTATTAAAATAGGGATATTATTAGGAAGAGATTTATTCTTTAATTTAAAAATCCCTAAATTAATTATCTCATTAATATTCAATTCTTAATTAAAATGATAACTCAAATTTAAAATATTAAAAGACTTAATCATTAAACTAAAATTAAATTATTAAACTCTTTTAAAAATTTCAATTAAAATTAAAAATAAAATTAAATTAAAATTAAATTAAATTAAATAAAATAAATTAAATTAAATTAAATTAAGATTAAAAAATTAAATTAAATTAAAGATTAAATTAAATTAAATTAAATCAAATTAAAATAAAATTAAATCAAATTAAATTAAATTAAATCAAATTAAATTAAATTAAACAAATTAAATTAAATTAAATTAAATTAAATTAAATTAAATTAAATTAAATCAAATTAAATCAAATTAAATTAAATTAAATTAAATTAAATTAAATCAAATAAAATTAAAATTAAATCAAATCAAATTAATTAAACATCAAATCAAATTAAATTGAACTATATTGAATTAAATTAAATTAAAACTCAATTAAATTAAATTAAATTGAATTAAATATAACATCACCTAAAACAGAAAGAAATTAAATATAAAGCAACCTGAACACTATTCCAAATTTAAACCCATTAACTTAAATCAAATCATTTGAATACCAATTTACCCTCGAAAGCTTTGGTTATTATAACTCCTAAACGAACATTAAATGAAATGTTACTTCACTTATAGGATATTCAAATGTCCTAGTTCACTGAGTAAGATAACAACAAAACTTGAATTCTCGGACGATTAATTCATTTGTATAATTAAACCCATTTGGGCTTAAAACAATCCTAAAAAATATTGAAAAGATGTTTAAGATTATTCTTAAGCACTTCCTCAATATGATAGGACATTTATAAGAACAATTGGACTTAATTGTTCTTTGATGAAGAAAATCGTCCTTAAACCAAAACACAAAGAACCTAGACGTCATAGGAGATGACTAGCTATAGGATTAGGAATTTGGTAGAAAACCATAACCCTTCCCTTAGCTTTACCTAGGAACTTGCTTAAATATTCTAATTGTGTTTTAAGTGTAGCTTGGGATGACGGGAAGACCCTCCGAGTACGCTTTTATTTTATTGCAATTTACTTTCTTGCAATTTACATTATTGCAATTTATTTAACCGCATTGCACTTGCTTTTCTTGCATGATAAACAAGCTGTTGCATGAAAACCCACACCTTTAGGATAGTCCCTAAAACTGAAACCAAAACTAAGTTAAAAGTCATTGCAAGATAAAATTCACCGCCACAACATTTCAAAATATAAAACAACTCAAAATTTAATCACAAACGAGAACACAAAACTACAATTACAACTAAATTAAAACGTCCTGTTGGATGATCGGGAATACCTCGGATGATGTAACCTACGTGTTGCTAACGGGATTTCCCATGGTCTAAATGAAAGTGTGGAACTCATTCAGTTGAGTTTAGCAAATTCATCTGGACTAAGTGAATCCGATAAAAATAATGATGCCGGAAGGATGGAACCGTGGGATCTTAACCGGTGTCGTTATAATCAACTTTAAGATTTGTTTTAATTAAAACATAAAAAAAACACTTGGAAATCAAGATTTTCTCTAAACCAAAACACTTTTCTCATCCCCTGATTTATAATTTCTAAAACTAAAACACTGCAACAACAAGGAGCTCGGAGCATGGTGGGCAGCACGGCCATCGTCATCAGCAAAACCTGAGTCTACTTCAGCAAAACTTTCCTAGAATTAAATAACAAAGCCATAGGACTTCGAGGTAGTTTGCCTAGTGCAACATAAATCCTCAACCTTTTGTTAGGCATTTGCACTGCAAATTAAGCCCTAACCGGACTTAGGATTCCGAGGTAGTCGTTGGGTACGACATAAACCCTCACATCTTCAAGGCTATTTGTATGATTCTATCATATAAATATAAGTCCTAATTAATTAAAATTGGCAAAATCAAAACATTTAAATAAATATTAGGACTTTCTTAAACCCAAGCCAAACAATAGGATAGTCGGGAAATTACCGAAGTTCACTTCGAATCTGTGATTTCTCCTACTTTTCTTCCTTTGGATTCACAAAACAAAATATTCCAAACTTGATCCATTCCCTATTGAAATTCCAAAATTTAATCCCTTGAAAATCTTAAACTTTGAAATCCTTGAGAGCAAAATTATTGATTATTATCGAGAGTTTTCTTAGGTGATTCCCATCACTTAAGATGTAATTAACTATAGGGGCTTGCCCTTATAGGGAATTTTAAAGAACCTGAGTAATATAAACCCCGTTTAATGTTTTCATATTAAGCAGGGGAATTTTGTCGGCTTATAAAATTGGTTCGCAGACCAAACAGATGTCACAAATCTTCTAGTTTATTTAATTGAGCCCCACCGTCAAGCAGTGTGTCTATCCTTAGGGATAGATACACGGTTTGTGGTGCGGTGCTCGTTTATATGGATGTGAGATCGGTTTAATCTCATATCTTAAAACCTTCAAATTTAAAATTATTTTCAAAATCAAATACTACTTTTCAAATTATTTATTTTAATTAAATTAAAAATTCGCCGACACTCTTAAATAAAGCATTAAGTAAAATGGGATAATTAAACATCCTAGTTCACTGAGCAAGAGACAAACCTCAACTAAACCTTGAAATGATTAATTCACCAATACAATAAAATCCATTTGGACTCGAGATAATCCCAGAAGTATTGAAAAGATGTTTAGGACCCGTCCTAAACACTTCCTCAATATGATGGGATGTTTCAGAAGAACAATTGAACTTAATTGCTCTTTGGTGAAGAAAATCATCCTTAACAAAAAAAAGACATGTGTTCCCTTGACTAGCAATAGAATTAGGATTTTGGTAGACAACCGAAAACTTCCCTTAGCTTTACCTAAGTATTTCTTGCAAATATTTAAATGCTCTGACATGTGTTTTAAGTGCAGCTTGGAATGATGTGAAGACTCTGCCAGGTATGCTTTTATTTTATTGCAATTTATTTACCTGCGCTGTATTTTACCTTCCTCCCTTACAAAACTTGCATTTTAAACAAGATTGTCACCCTGCATGAAAACTGAAACTTTTAGGATAGCCACAAAACTGAAACCCAAACTAAATTAAAGTCACAACAAGATAAAATTCACCGCCACAACATTCAAAAATATAAAATAACTCAAAATTTAATCACAAACAAAATAACAAAATTACAACTCCAACTAAATTAAAACGTCTTATTGGATGATCGGGAATACCTCGGATGATGTAACCTACATGTTGCTAACGGGATTTCCCACGGTCTAAATGAAAGTGTGGAACTCATTCAATTGAGTTTAGCAAATTCATCTGGACTAAGTGAATCTGATAAAAATAACGGTGCCAGAATGATGGAACCGTGGGATCTTAACCGGTATTGTTATAATCAACTTTAAGATTCCCTAATAAAACATTAAAAATATTTGGACTTTAATACTTTTCTAAACCAAAACACTTCTCTCATCTCTTGATTTTCACTTTCTAAAACTAAACCTCTATAACAACAAGGAGCTTAGAGCATAGTGGGCAGCACAACCATCGTCGTCAGTAAAACTAAAATCTACATCAGCTAAACCTTTCCTAGAATTAAATAACCAAGTCATAGGATTTCGAGGTAGTTTGCTTAGTGCAACATAAATCCTCAACCTTTTGTTAGGCATTTGCATGATCATGTTATGCAAATTAAGCCCTAACCGGTCCTAGGACTCTGAGGTAGTCTTTTGGTACGACATAAACCCTAACATCTTCGAGACTATTTGTATGATTATGTCATATAAATATAAGTCCTAATTAACTAAAATTGGCAGGATTACAATATTAAATAAACTCTCAAATTAAAGCCAAATCATAGGATAGTCTGGGAAGTCACTGAAGTTCACTTCAGGTCTGTGACATCTCCTACTTCTCTTCCTTTGGACTCTCAAAATAAACTGTTCCAAATTTGAGCTATTCCTTATTGAAATTTCCAAAATCTAATTTGTTTGAAACCTTAAACTTTAAAATTCTTGAGAGCAAAACCACTTATCATTATCGAGAGTTTTCTTAAATGATTCCCGTCATTTAAGATGTAATTAACTATAGGGGCTTGCCCTTATAGGGAACTTTAAGAACCCATGTAATATAAACCCTACTTAATTTCTTTATATTAAGCAGGGGAACTTGTCGGCTTATAAAATTGGTTCATAGACCAAACAGATGTCACAAATCTTCTAGTTTATTTAATCGGGCCCCATCATAAAGCAGTGTGTCTATTCTTCGGGATAAATACACGGTTTGTGATGCGGTGATCGTTTATATAAACTATTTGGGATGTGAGATCAATTTGATGTCATATCATAAAATTTTCAAACTTAAAATTATTTTTAAAAATCAAATGCTACTTTTAAAATTATATATATATATATTTAAATTAAATTTAAAATCTAAAGTTCACCGACAAATTCTGTAGGCGACCCCTTTTCAAAATACAACACATAACCTATAAAAAATAAGCCGCACAATAAAACAACAAGTCACAACTGAGGTGAAGAAATTGATGGACGCTAAATTCATATGAGAAGAATAGTATTCCACGTGGTTAGCAAATTTTGTACCAATAAGAAGAAAAATGGACAAATCCATGTGTGTGTCGACTTCAGAGACTTAAACAAAGCATGTCCAAAGGATGAGTTTCCATTACCGATACTCAAAGTAATGGTGGACATTGCATCAGCACACAAGGTTTTCTCCTTCATGAATGGATTTTCAAAATATAATTACATCAAGATGGCACCAGAAGTTGCAACGATTACATCATTCATAACTCCAATCAGGATCTACTACTACAGCATGATGTCGTTTTGACTGAAAAACTTCGGATCTACATATCGAAGAGCGATGAACAAGTTCTTTGAAGACCTCATCCACAACTAAGTTAATTGTTATGTGGATGATTTGTTCATCAAGAGCAAAGTGAAGAAAAATCACCTATATGATGAGGATGGTATTTGAACGATTATGGCAATGCAATCTTAAGATGAATACCTTAAAGTGCGTTTTTGGCGTTACCTCCAAGAAATTTCTAGGATTCATTATCCATCATTGGGGAATCAAAATCAACCCAGGTAAAATTTTAGCTATCTCAGAAATGACTCCACCAAAATCCTTGAAACAGTTACGTTCTTTTCAAGGTTAATTGGCATACCTAAGATGCTTTATATCTAATCTGTCAGAAAGGTTTTAACCCTTTTCGAATGTACTCCGAAAGGATGCCAAATTCACTTGGGGAGAACCATGTCAATGGGATTTCAAAGATATTAAATGATATCTAACGACACCTCTTATTTTAGCAGCCCCTATCCCGAGTCAACCATTGATACTTTATATCGCGGCTTTAGACGACTCCCTCCGAGCTCTTTTAGCACAAGTCAAGGATGAGCGTAAGGAAAATGCACTATACTACTTGATTCGGTCTCTAATACTAGCAGAGGTGAAGTATCCTCCTATTAAGAAACATTGTTTAGCTTTGGTTTTTGCCGCTAAAAAACTTAGACATTACATGTTGTCTCATAAGTTTAACCTGATTTCAAAAGTTAATCCATTGCAATATTTGATGACCTGAACAATACTTTTCGGACGTTTAGCAAGGTGGTCAATATTTTTATTATAATTTGATATAACTTTTGTGCCTCTTCATGCTATCAAAGGTAAGATTCTTGTAGACTTTCTCGTAGCGCACCCACCGCAAGCTGGGTCCCCGCTCAACGATGAGCTACCTGAAGAGCAGATACTACAAGTGGAACAGCTCAGTGCCAGACATTGGGAAATGTACTTCGACGGTGCTTCATAAGCCCAAAGAGACAAAGGACAACAAATAGTGATACCAGCAAAGTAGGAATTGGTCTGATCTTTGTGACACCAGATCAGGGAGTGCTAAGATTGTCTTACCACTTGACAGAGCCGTGCATTAATAATGAAATAGAATATGAAGCATTAATCATAGGTTTATAATTGGCAATATTAATGGAAATAATGGACATTGCCATTTATGGTGACTCACAACTTGTTATTCAGCAAGTGGCAGGACATTATAAGATTCTGAAACTAAGATTAGAAGAATATCACCGTTATACGATAAAATTTCTAGAGCACATTCCCGATGTAATGTTTTATAGAATCTGCCGAGCAGACAATGCCCATGCGAACGCTTTAGCTAAGCTTACTAAAGATTTGTCTTGTCCATAAAAAGATTCTATAGAAATTACTGATATACCTAAAATATATAGTATTTTTAAATACATTTTTATACTTATTTTGATGATATTGCACTTTAATGGAATGTATATTTATGTTTTTCTTGTAGGTATGATTAAAATGATTGAATATGATGAAAGGAGTAAAAGAGAATCAAATTTGGAGCAAAATTTGAAGAATAAAAATTTTGGCCTTTGGCAATAAGCGCCGGCCCATTGGCATATAGGCGCTACAGTTAAAAAATATGAATTAACTCAAATTTGACGTCATTTTCAAGGGGTGTTTGAAGCAACTTTTGGTTTAAACATCCTTAAATTCTTTTGGGGCAACAAATTTGAATGGATGGATGCATTCTTTGGTGGATACATTGAATCTTAACATGATTTGAAGAGACAACAAGGCACCTTTTGAAAAATTTTTAAAAGAAGACTTGAAGATCAGAAAAAGGGTTGTTGGAGGCTTTGATTTGTGTTAAGAGTCAAGTTTCTGTTAGAGAGTTATTAAGAGCACACATTTCCACTTCATTCACTTTTATTATCAATTTTAACTAGTCTTTATTAAGAGTAAAATAAAGGGAGTCAACAAAGTTGGGCGTCAAACTCTATTGTGTCTTGTAAAGGGAAACCAAAGTTTCAAAAGAACTTCAAGAGTCCTGTGGAGAAAATTTTCATATAAGTGTTTATCTTTGTTTTACATTGGTTTTAAAGTAAGACTTATTATGTTTTCACAATAAATTCTACATTAAAATCAAGTTGTGATTGTATTTTCTCCATGAGTTCTGAGTAGTTTTCTTTATGTTTTTCGTTTAAATGATGAAGTAAGTAAATTATAGAAGGAAGTTGTGTGAAGTATAGAATTTCAATGTTGGAAGAAGTTGTGATGATTCACTACTTTGCACTTCATTTTCCTCTTCATTTGGTCAATTAAGATATTAAAATTTGTTGTGAGAACATGTAATAACCAATGTGGTATTGTCTCAATCAACAATTGGAAAGAATCAAATGTAATTGAATGGGTGAGAATTGTAGTCAATATGGTTGGGTGCAAATAAATATGAAGATAAGTTTTTAATAGGGAGTATAATTAAAGAGTGTGACAGGCTAAAACCCCCTAATTTGATTTGATGTTTTAAATTTTGTTATGTGATGTTAGCCCCAAGGTGGAGGGAATTGAGGGAACTCTAGAGTGAGAGCTAGTATCTTCCTTGCCTAACCCATTTACATTATTTCAAAACTTCAAATTAACAAATCTTCTTTATAGAACCAAGTATGGGTAAAGAATCTAATTGCATCTATTTGGCACAACACATTTAGATACCTCCACAATGAAATTCCATAATTATTACTGATTCATTGAAAGAGGAAAAAATATTTTATTCTCATTTGCTTTCATACTATTTTATTATTGTGTTAACTTTAGTTGTTTTCTTTACTTTTTATTCAGAAAATACCCAAAAAAATTTGAAAAACTTTATATCTTAAAACATACTTTACAAAAATCATTTTAAAAAAGTAAAAAGTTTTTTTTCTTATTTCTTTAAAATTTTAAACATTTCCCTGCGGGTTTGATATCTCGGGGCTTAATCAAAAAGTCATATATTACTTGATAAACGATACGTATATTTGTGTAGTATCCCATGTTATAAATAATTTAAGTATAATTTTATATCTAAATTATAGGCATAAATATTTAGGGATAAAGCTTTTGGCGCTATTGCTGGGGTAATTAATTAAAATATAATTTAAAGAGAATTTAAGAAAAATTAAGTTTTTACTTTTCATTATTTTTGTTAGTGTGTTTTATTTTATTTTGTTAATTGTGTATGCGTATTTCAGGTTCTGAGGGACTTGTGTCTTACAATTTTTAATTAGAGAGAACTATCAGTAAAATAAAAAAAATTAAAAATACAGAAAAAAATAAAAATATTCAAGAAATGGCAAACCAAGATCATCAAAATGTTGAAATGCATCGAGAATTTAGACCTTTAAGAGATTATGCTGACCCTACAGTGGATAAACTTCATGGAAGTATTCAACACCCTGTTGTAACTGCTAATTCATTTGAACTTAAACCTGTTATTATCTAGATGGTATCTAATAATCAATTTGGGGGAGCACCAACTGAAGATCCTAATTTACATCTTGTCAATTTTCTAGAATTGTGCGCTACTTTTAAATACGATGGTGTTTCGGACGATGCTATTAGACTTAGACTTTTTCCTTTTTCACTAAGGGATAAAGCTAAGATTTGGTTAAATTCATTAGCACCTGGATCTATCAGAACTTAGGGTGATTTAGCACAAAAATTTCTTGCTAAATATTTTCCACCATCAAAGACTGCGAAGCTTAGAAATGATATTACATCTTTTTGTCAGTTTGAAGAGGAATCTATATATGAAGCATGGGAACATTTTAAAGATTTCCTAAGAAAGTGTCCACATCATTCGATACCAGATTGGTTAATAATTCAAACCGTTTACAATGGATTAGTTGGATCTCTTAGATCTATTATCGATGCCGCTGCTGGTGGTTCATTAATGTCTAAAGAGTTTGTTGATGCTTATGCTTTAATTGAATAAATGGCTACTAATAATTTTCAATGGCCTTCTGAAAGGTTAAATCTTAAAAAGGTAGCCAACATTCATGAAAATGATGCTTTTGCGATGCTAGCAAATCAAGTTGATACAATTTCAAGGAAGATAAACCAATTTTGAATGAATTTTTCTCAACCAATTTCCATGATTGAAAAAAATTCATTAGGCCATGATTGATTCTCAAACCATCATAAACCTTGAATTCCATAAGTATGCTTAATAACACATATTCCAATTATTATAACACAGGTTGAAAAAACCATCCAAACTTTAACTGGAATACCAATAATCAGGGTGGTAGTCATCAATAATGGAGGAACAACCAAGTAAACCCACTGGGAAACTGGAACAACCAAGGGAACAATAATTATAGACCAACCTATCCTTTAGGTTTTAATAATACTTCAAAATTTAAGGACAATAAGTTTTCTATTGAAGAAGTAGGGTTACAAATGGGAAATCAATTACAAAGTCAAGGAGCTGCATACAAAAATATTAAGAATAAATTGGGACATATTGACAATTTATTTAGTAATAGATTCCAATGAACGCTTCCTAGTAATACTGAAGTAAATCTAAGAGACAAGACTAAAGAGCAAGTACAAGCTATTCAGTTGAGAAGTGGAAGAGAGTTGGAAGGTAGAGTGCAAAAAGAGACTGAAGTAGAGAAAGAAGAGATTGAAAAACCAAAAGAGGATGCTCTGAAAGGTTTGGAAAGACATATTTCTCCACCTAGATTTGATTTAGAAAAGACACCACCTCCATTTCCTCAGAGACTTCGACAACAAAAATTGGATAAGCAATTTTTAGAATTCTTGGAGATATTTAAGAAGCTTACAATCAATATTCCATTTGCTGAAGACTTAGAACAAATGTCAAGCTATGTGAAATTTATGAATGATAATCTCAACAGAAAAAGGAAGTTTGAAGATAATGATATTGTTGCACTTAGTGAAGAGTGTAAAGCTATAATTCAGAAAAAGCTTTCTGAAAAGCTTGAAGATCCTGGAAGTTTCACATTTCCATGTGCAATCAGAGATAGATTTTTTGAAAAAGATTTATGTGATTTGGGTGCAAACATTAACCTTATGCCGTTATCAATATTTAAAAGACTGGGATTAGGAGAAATAACCCCTACTACTGTAACTCTGCAAGTAGCTGATTGTTCGATCACATATCCTAAAGGAGTTGTAGAAGATGTTTTTGTGAAAGTGGATCAATTTATCTTTCCTGTTGATTTCATTGTGTTGGATATAGAGGAAGATAAAGAGATACCCATAATTATAGGGAGACCTTTCCTAGCAACAGACAGAGAGATGATAGATGTGCAAAAAGGGCAATTGATGATGCAAGTTAATGATCAAACTGTTACATTTAATATTTCAATGTCAATGAAATATCCTGCAAGAGGTAAAGATGATGAATGTTATAGTATGGACGCTATCAAATATTTTAGTGAATGTCATTTCAAGTCAACTTATGAAGAGTAATCTGAAAGTGAAGAATTGGAACACAAGCAAGAAGAGCAATTACAAGATTTTGAAGATCTTCATGAGGAAGATTTAAATTATGTTCATGAAATTTTTGAAATGTTGGACATGACTGAAAAAGATGAATCTTTTGGTTCATCAATTGAAAAACCTCCTGAACTTGAATAAAATTTGATTTTTTGTTGAAAGTAATTATATATATGAAGTTATATTAGGGAAGCAAAATTTTGATTATAGAAATGAGTAAGAGAATTTAGTTAAAATTTATAGTAATGATGAAAAATTTAAAGTTAAAATTTTCATAGTAAAGAAATATTAAATATAGTTAAATTATCTTTAGTAAGAAGTATTGTATTTTTAGATGAAAAGAAGATTTGACTTTTATTTTTCAAAGCTTAAATTTCTTTTATTGAGAAATAATTTTCAACATTGTTATTATGATTTGTTAGAGAAGGATGTATATCAGACCTTTGATGTAAATGAAAGGGTGGAATTCAAAATCATTAAAGGCTTATCCAGATACAGTAATCCTTTCCCTATGAAAAGAAAAAAAAAAGAAAAAAAAGAGAAAGAAAAAAAAAGAAAAAGAGAAAAAAAAAAGTATGTAAAAGGAAGGAGAAGCTTGAGGATTTAAGGGCCTAATAAAAAATTGGTTCCATACCTAAAGTTTAAAATATAAGTTTTAAGAAAATCTAAAGCTTAAGGTTATAATATAGTAAATAAAATTATTTCCAAATGAAAATTTTTTAAGTGAGAAAGATGAAATGTTTGAATATTATATTTTGAAAAATCTACAAGTATTTCTAAACTAGATAGAAACTAATATTTTTCATCATCATTTACTTAAGAACCTTCTAAATTTTAAGTTGGTTTCATTTACTAAATTTTTTTCTAAATTGGACTATTTCATTTCTAGAACAAAATTTTGAAACCTTCTTAAAGAAACTCATTTACAAAATTTGCATGTTATGATTTTCTATGTGATTAAGTGTCACTTAAAGATAAGTAACATTTTAAGTTTGGGGGATTTTGATATACCTAAAATATATAGTATTTTTAAATACATGTTTATATCTATTTTTTATGATATTGCACTTTAATGGAAGGTATATTTGTGTTTTTCTTGTAGGTATGAATAAAACGATTAACTATGATGAAATGAGCAAAAGAGGATAAAATTTAGAGCAAAATTTGAAGAAAAAAAAGTTTGGTCTCTGGCGCCTAAGCATCGGACCCTTGGCGCTTATGTGCCACAGTTAAAAATACGAATTAACTCAAATTTGGTGTCATTTTCAAGGGGTGCTTGAAGCAACTTTTGGTTTAAACATCCTTAACTTCTTTTAGGCGGCAGATTTGAATGGATGGATGTATTCTTTGGTGGATACATTGAATCTGGACATAATTTGAAGAGACACTAAGGAACCTTTTGGAAAATTTTAAAAAGAAGACTTGAAGATCAGAAAAGGGGTTGTTGTTGGAGGGTGTGATTAGAGTCAAGTTTATGTGAGAGAGTTATTGAGAGCACACCTTTCCCCTTCATCCACTTTTACTATAAATTGTATCTAGTTTTTATTAAGATTAGAATAGAGATTTGGTGTCAACGGAGTTAGGCGCCAACCTCTATTGTTTCTTGTAAAGGGAAAGCAAAGTTTCAAAGAAACTTTAAGAGTATTGTGGAAAGGATTTTCAGATAAGTTTTTATCTTTGTTTTATATTTGGTTTTAAAGTAAAACTTATTGTGTTTTCACTATGAATTCTACGTTCAAATCAAGTTTTGATTGTATTTTATCCATGAGTTATGAGTAGTTTTCTTTATCTTTTTCCTTTAAAATGATGAAGTAATTAAATTATGGAAGAAAGTTGTGTGAAGTATAGGATTTCAATGTTGTAAGAAGTTGTGATGGTTCACTACCTTAAACTTCATTTACCTGTTTATTTGGCCAATTAAGATGTTAAAATTTATTTTGAGAACATGTAAGAACCAATGCAGTATTATCTCAATAAACAATTGAAAAGAATCACATGCAATTGTATGGGTGAAAATTGTAGTCCATACGGTTGTGTGCAAATAAATAGGAAGATATGTTTTTAATGGGGAGTAAAATTAGAGGACTGTGGTGTGAAAGGCTAAAGCCCTCTAATTTTTGATGTTTTAAATTTTGCTATGTGATGTTAGCCCCCAGGTGGAGGGAATTGAGGGAACTCTAGAGTGAGAGCTAGTATCTTCCCTGCCTAACCTGTCTACATTATTTCAAAACTTCCAAGTTAACCAATGTTCTTTATAGAACTAAGTAAGGGTAAAGAATATAATTGCTTCTATTTGGCACAACACATTTAGATACTTCCACAATGAAATTCCATAATTATTACTGATTCATTGAAAGAGGAAAAAGATATTTTATTCTCATTTGCTTTCATACTATTTTATAGTTGTGTTAACTTTAGTTGTTTGCTTTACTATTTATTAAGAAAATATGAAAAACAAATTTTAAAAACTTTTTATCTTAAAACATACTTTACAAAAATCATTTTAAAAAAGTAAAAAAGTTAATTTTTTTATTTCTTTAAAATTTTAGACAATTCCCTGTGGGTTCGATATCTCGGAGCTTAATCAAAAAGTCATATATTACTTGATAAACGATACATATACTTGCGTAGTATTTCACATTGTAAATAATTAAAGTATAATTTCATATCTAAATCGTAAGCATAAATATTCGGGGATCAATTACCGTAAAAGGACGTCAGGTTTTGTTGCAGATTGACCTCGATAGTTTGCACAAGCTCAGAAAAGAAGAGATAGCAATGACTGTGATAGATTGGCATCAATTGTTGATAAATATTTGCAAACAAGGAGACTGGCAGAAGACAAGTCAGCAGCGCATCAGAATTAGAAAAGGGCTTTGTCGTATGCCTTAATCGATAACATTCTGTACAGAAGATCTTTCGTTCAGACGTAGTTGAGATGCTAAAGAAGGGCAACATCCCAAAATAATATCAGAAAAGTACATGCCGGATTGTGTGGATCACACTAGTTAGGGCCAAAGATGAAAATGAAAATTAAACAATTTGGATACTATTGGTTAGCAATGATGAAAAATTGTATGTACATAACTAAGAAATGTCATCAATGCTAAGTGCATGGAGTAAAAATTAACCTCCGAATGTTCTACACCCCACGATTGCATCATCGCCATTCGAGTGTTGGGGCACAAATATAGTGGGACCGATTGACCCTCCATCCTCAAGAGTACACAGGTTCATACTTACAACTATGGATTACTTTTCCCAATGGGCAGAGGCAATTCCGTTACGAGAAGTCACAGCGCAACAGGTGCTACAGTTCTTCAAGAATTAAATTGTCTACCACTTCAGTGTACCATGCAGAATTATTTCAGATAATGGGTTAGCCTTCAAGAGTACCAAGATCAACAATTTCATCAGACGACATAACATAGATTAGAGAAATTCTACAATTTATTATCCCAGAGAAAATGGCTTGGTAGAAGCTTTCAACAAAATACTCGTGCAAATTTTGAGGAAGACGCTTAACGACAACAAAAGAGGATCGCACGAGAAGTTACTGGAAGCATTATGGGCATACAACACAACATTCAGAACACAGTCTACACGTTACGCACTTATGTACCGGTCTAAGGTAGTGCTTCCGTTAGAGGTTCAACTACCGTCGCTCAGAATCGTTATTGCTAATTAGAATATAATATAAGAGAATGCTAAACTTCAACTTGTAGAGTTGGAAAGCCTCAAAGGGAAAAGATTGCTCTTACAGTAGAATTTGGAACTCTATCAAATGAAGATGATTCAAGCTTATAACAAATTGGTTTACCTAAGTTCGTTCAAAGTTCGTGACCTCGTCCGCATTTTCAGAAGGCTTATTCTTGCACACTGCAAGACAGGTGGAAAATTTGAACCAACCTAGGAGGGACCATTTTTGGTACAGAAGTTTTACTCAGGAGGATCGTACTAGTTGGTGGATTCTCAAGGAGATAGACCCATGTTGCTATTAAATTGACGATACCTAAAGAAGTATTACCCGACATAACAAATCTGAAGAAGGATGACTATTTTGATATAGTAGTGTGGCCAAGTGTCTATGATTGGGTCCTAAATTAAAGAAATTTTGTAATAAAAATCAAATGGAATAAGATAAAATTTCATGAAATAAAACACTATCGTAATTGAAGTCTTTTAATTCTAAATCTTGTAAAATTATGTTATATAAGATAATGAAATCTAATAAAAGTTAAAATCCAATAAATTTTAATATTTTGTTATTGTTCTTGTTCTTGCAAAGTACTGCCTTACTGATGTTTTCCCTCTTTTATGCAGGAAAATGTCAGAAAGAAAGCTGGTTTTGCATTCAAAGAATGCGTGCATCTAGCTCTAAGAGAAGAGAAGGCACCTATGGGTGGTGTGGTAAATTTCATAGAGTAGTCAGCCAAAGGGAAGCCGAGGGCCTACAGTCTTTGGTTAGAATCAGTCACCAAGAAGAAGGAGAAACGTCAAGAAAAGGAGCCATCAGAGGTTTCACTGACTCGCATCTCCGTCCAGTGAGAAATAAGCAAATCTCATTAATGATCACGATGCTAGAAGGAGATCTAGTTACTGCCACCGCAGAGAGGACTGCATGTGCACCACGGAGTCACACACAACAAAGGAATGCTAAAAGTCGCAAGCGTTGACACTTGGACAGGATGGAAAGAAGACATGCGAAACAGACTGCTACAGAACTTCCTCCAATTCTAGAGGAATTCTACGAGCCAGAAATGAAGGAGACGGACATCAGCTTGCCAGAGACTGAGCCAGAGTTCACTGAGGAACCTGTGCCTACATAGACTCTGATAGAGGAGATTTTTTCTGGGTGTCCAACTTGCAGCTCAGGTTTACCCAGGTAGCCGTCAGCTACTATAGCATTTTCAAAATGTTTAGATTGCAATGTTATGCATTTGGAAAAGTATAGGACATTCGAGGCATATGCAGTACGTCTCGATGCTACTGAGGAGCAGAGAACATGTCGAGGTAGAACCATACGTACCATAATATGTTCAGCCACGAAAGAAGAAAGGAATTTCATACTGCATGATGGAAAAGATACGTCGTGTTAGAAATAAAGAGTTTGAGCATTACGAATAAATTCGAGAATGGTTTGTTAACATTCTGGAAGGCCTCAAGCTATACACTTATGTATTCTCGAGAGATGATCAAGAAAGGATTCTGGATTACATTTTAGACCTTAAAGACTTGGGCAGAACTGGCTGTTTAAGGGCAAAAATGTATTCTAAGCCGACGACATGGAAAAGAAGAAAGGGCAGGATCACAATCAAATGTGGTTGTTGTTATAATTTCATGAAAGATCGACATGGAAATCTCCCAGAGATTTTACAAAAATGATGAATTTGATCTGATGCTGTCAGAGATAAAGAAGATGATAAAGACGATGGTTGAGTGACACATACTGCCAGCAGATTGCATCCTGAATAGCTGCATAATCAACATCTATAAGGAGGGGATTAGATTCTACTCTATATTGATCACCATGATTTTGTGAGACCTTTTTGCACGGTCTCATTCATAAGTGAAAGCAACATCCTGTTTGGACGAGAAATTCATATAGTCGAACCTGGAGAATTCAGAGGTTCCGTCGAGGTCCCTTTGTCATTTGGATCAGTTCTGATATTAAAGGGAAATGGAGCATACCTGGAGTGGCACAACACCACATTTCAGTTACTTCCCGCCAGATGAGTGAAGATAAGACGCCATACAGATATGAGCCATACCCATACTTGGAGGGTCTTTAGCCATTGGAGCTGTGACATAGCTATACCTTTAAGCGTAAGCGAAGGGACTTCTGTCTCGGAGTGTAGCTCAGGAGGTTAGCTTATTCACAGGGTGACCTCGGAAGATACACTGCTGCTACTTTCCACCAGCAGACATCACATGATATGTTTTTCAGTCTTCGTTTAGATGTATTATAGATGTTTTGGATGCTTTGCATCGTATGATTTCAGTTGTACTGCATTTTTAAATTCAAATCAACAAAGGGCTAATTTCTTCTGTTGCAGTTTGTACTTCTAATTGCGCTATGGATGAAAAGCTGCAGAATCATATGTCAGTCCCAAAATGTATAAAGAACGATACAAAAGATAAATTCGAAAACAAATAAGAAACAAAAAAATAAATATGAAATTTGAAAAGAAAAAAGAAACAAAAGATAAAACATTTGAATTTGAAAACTCTTTTAATAAAGGAAAAAGTGAAATGATAAGAAGAAAAGAAAATGAACTCTTCCGGAATCTTGAGTCCTTCACTCATTGCACAATTTTAGGTCCCATCGCACACCCCACAAATCTTGCTTTTTAATTTGCACAACGTCACTTCCCACAAATATGAAATCTCTTGATCTTTCACAAGTTTCTATGATGTCGTGACATTTGCTCAAAAATTCCAAATCATTTATAAATCCTACGTTGGAATTCTCATGAATTTTCAAAATCTTCATAAATTTCCACAAAGTTCTTCCATCTCCATAAATTTTGAGATCAGTACCTAAATTTTATTTCCCTTTCGTCACCTCTTAGGTTGGATGTGAGTCTTTGAGCCTTTTTTCCTAATGGGATACGTTGTTGTCTCTTGAGCTGGATGTGAGTCCCTGAACTTTCCTTCTCAATGTGTTGAAATTTCCTTAAATTTCCACGCTCAATCTGAGATATTTTTCCACCTTCTACGATATTTCAGGGTCAGAGCTTTGTCGTCTGATTCCTTCAATTTCCCTGAATTCCTGCATCCTTACCGAGATATCTTCCGCCTTCCACGATATTCTAGGGTCAGAGCTTTGTCGTCCAATTCCTCTAAAATTCCTTAAATTTCTGCAGCCTATCCCGATATATTTTTTGCCTTCCACGATACTACCAGGATGAAGCTTTATCGTCCGATTCCTCCAAATTTCCCTTAATTTCTGCATCATTTCTGAGATATTTTCTGCCTTCCGTGATATTTCACGGTTGGAGCTTTGTTGTCTGATTCCTTCATTTCCCAAAATTTATGTATCATTTTCGAGATATTTTCTACATTCGACGAAATTTCAGAGTCTGAGCTTTATCGTCCGATCCTTCAATTTCCCTAAACTTTTGCACCCCTTCCGAGATACTTTCTGCAGTCACGATATTTTGAGGCCAATACCTAAATTCTGATTCTCATTTTTTAGGCTGGTACCTAAATTTCAGTTCTCATTCTTCGGTATCAGTACTTAAATTCTGATTCCTACTTTTCGAGGTTGGTACCTTTATTCCAATTCTCATTTTCGAGGCTGGTACCTAAATTCCAGTTCTCATCCTTTAGATTAATACTTAAATTTGGATTCTCTCTTTTTGAGGTCAATACCTAAATTTTGATTCTCATTTTCAAGGCTGGCACCTGAATTCCAGTTCTCATCCTTCGAGATTAGTACCTAAATTCTAATTCCCTTCTTTCGAGGTCGGTACCTAAATTCTGACTCTCCCCTCTGCACTCACCTAAACTCAAAGACTCCCACCAAATTAAAATTCACAAAATCAAAACAAAGTAAAAAATCTAACAAATTTGAAATTCCATAAACTCAATTTTCCATAAATTCCATAAAGCTCAAAATCAAATTTAAATCAAAATCCAAATTTGTAATCAAATCAAATCCTAGTTCTAATTTTTGTTTCAATTTTCAAATCAAACCACATCAGACTCCTTCAGAATTTGGACGCTTGAAACTCACAGCTCCATAATGAAGGTGCTCCACCTGCTTTCCCCAGCAAGAGTTCTCAGACTTTAAGGTTTCTACCAGATAATCCCCTTTGGATATTTTCTCATTGAGTTCTTTATACTATTTTTAGTGCGCTGATTCAGGCAGTTGTGTTGGTTTGTTGATCTCGTCAGTTAACACAAAAATGTGCGGTGTGATTGTCTGGCACACCACACTTATTGGGGGTCCATTTGTTGACCTCACATTGTTGAGATCTAGTCTTTCCTTAGATTAGCCTAGGGTCTAGTCATAGGACTTTCCTGGTGACTATCTTAGAAAACTAGCATTGGAACCCTTACTTCATAGAAATTCAAAACACTTCCTTGCTTCACTTGGAGTTTCTAAATGCTTAAAGACTAACCTCTAAGTACTTAAGAGGATGAGACTAAGCATTAGGTAGCATAAGAGAAGTTCCTATAGGATGGTTAAGCCTTTGGACTCACCCTGAGTCATCTGGTCTTGGTTGAGCCTACACACACACTCACACCTACACTACACTTACACTCACCACTTCAATCCTAAATCAAACATACCAAACTTCCTCACACTTTCCCCTACTCTTTTGGGAACTCATGTGGGTGGTTCCTTAAGCCCTTTCCCCTAGGCTAGGTTTTGGGTTAGAACCAATGCATGGAGGATCCAATGTGGGATCTCTCTTTGTTCATGGCTAAAATGGGTTACCATTCTCATTTAACCCCAATTTTATTAAAAAAATTCTAACTTTTGACCCCCTTTACCCCTAAAAATCCAAAAAATTACCAAATTGCCCATAAACCTAATTTTGAACAAAATCCCAAAATTTGCCCAAAATTAACTCATTGTCTCCAAAAAAAAAATCATCCCAAAACATTCCTTACCACTCAAAATACCCAAAACACCTCAAATTTCCTAAAATTCCTAAAATTCCTAAAATACCCCTAAAATACCCAAAATTACCAAAATGTCTCTCCAAATTCAAAATTTCCAAAAAATCTCAAAAACTCCAAAATCATCCCAAATGTCTCCAAAATTAATTTAAACCACTTAAACAGATCCAATTTGACCAAATTGACCCATTTTGACCAAAGCTCAAAATTGCCACTTTAAGCCTAAATTGCCCAAATCACCTCCAATGTCCACTCAATTGATCTCAATCTCCACTAATTTCAATTCTAAATTTAAATTAACCATGCCTAATCTCATTCTAAAACAAAGCTAAGTCCAATTTGACCCAATTTCACCCAATTTTAATCCAAACCAAAAAACCCCAATTTTGGCCATATGACCTAAATCCCCCAAATTGAACCCCTTAGCTAAGTTAATCTCCCCAAATTTGAACTCTAAACTCTTCATAACATTCCTACACACCAAATTGATCCATCAATTGACCAACATTTGAGCTCAAACCTCACCCAAATCCAACCTAAATCAAAATCCCTAAATTTACCCTAAATGTGTCACATACCCAAATTCCACCAAATTGAACACCCTAACCCTAAAATTTCCTCCCAAATTTTGTTGAAAACATTTCATGACATTTCTTTTTTGAGCCATTAATTCACCCTTGATCCAACTCTGGCCTAACCCAAACACAAGTTTAACCCAACATGCCCAAAATTGACAAAATATCCAAATCCACCTCCCAAATCAATTCAAAATAACTCCAAAACTTTTCCAAAAGCCTTATAACAATTATTTATACCATTTTGAACAATCAATTGGACCTAACCTAAGCTTTAACCCAACCTAGCCCAACTTAAATCTAATTAACCCAAATTGAACCCATGACCGAAATGTGACCGAACCTAGCCTAATTGACCAAGCCAAACCTCCCATAGCCAGCATTTGGACCCTAAGAACCACCATAGATCCACTTAGCCCAACCTAGTTGATTCATGAACCAAAGGTACCCTAAATTAGAGGATTTCATCCCATTTATGGCTAAACCAAAGGGGATCTTTGCTAAACCCACCACCAAGCCAATTTAATGACTTGATGGACTCTTGGTGCGACTTTTTCAATTTGCCAAAATTTAGGAACTCAGATTTATATTTATATTAATTTAGATTTTCAAAATGAGTCACACAATTAACACAAGTATACGTATCGCTCAAGTAATAAAGGGTTCTAATGGAGTCCTAGATATCGATCCCATAGGGAGGCAATTAATTTCAAGGCGTAGCATAGAAATCACTATTCAAATCACAACACAATTGCAAGTAATTTTGATTTTTGAAATAGGTGCAAACAGTAAAAGTTACTATTACTACTAAAGTAAACAACAACAAGTTAAACTAACACACAACACTAAATTTATAACTAAACACAGTTGCAAGAAAGAGTCTTCCTCATTTTCAATGTTAATGTGTTGATTATTGTAACATAGATCAGTGATGAAAATGTATTGTGACAAATAGAAGAAATCATATTCATTACCCATATTTCAGCGTATAAAGAACAATAGCTAGTCTTAAGTTTAGTCCCCAAATCTCTAGCTAGGCTAGAAGGATAGCTCTCACTCCAGAGCTCCCACTTCCCTTCCCCTGAAGACTAACTCTGGATTTGGTTTCCAAATCTTAAGACTAAATTGGGGATTTTAGCCTGTCACTCTAAAATCTCCATTTCTATGCCCATCAAAGTATATTTCCCTATTTATTTGCACTCAACTCCCATGAATTACATTCCTAATTCATGGACATTGAATGTGATCTTCACTTAAGTTGTTGAACTCATAATCCTTTCGGAACATAAGTTTCCCAACAAGTTTTAACAATTCAATTGGCCAGATCAAAAAGTAAATTAAGTTCTAAATGAAAAGATCATCACAAATTATCCATAATTAATAGGCACATCATTTCCATTTCACAACATCAGCACATCACATGAGAAGGAGAAAGACAAAGAAATCTACTCAAGACTCATGAAGAAAGGATGACACAATATGGATTTTATATATAAAAGCAATGTCATACAATTAGAGTAAAGAAAAGACTACTTATCTCAAACTCTTCCCCAAGTGAATCTCAATGAAATCCTTTAACTCCTCTTCTTTCCTCACAACAATACACATTTCTTTCTTTAGAAAAGTAAGGAAGAAGAAATCTCTCACTTTCCCTCTTCTCCTACACTTCTTGGATGAAAATTTACAAACCCTAGATCACTCTCTCTAAACTTCCTTAATATTCTCTACTCTCTACCACTCACTAAACACACACACCCCATTTGAAATCTCTCCCAAAAGTGGTTTAAATTCGGCCATAACTGATTTCCTAAGAGTTTTTGAATGCATCCCTCCAAAATCCGTCCAAATACATTGAATCTAGTTTGAAATTGGGATAGGGCGTGGTTCGGCGCTGGATCGGGCGTCGTTCGGCGTTATTTTTCACCATTTGGACAATAACTCTCTAGAAACGGGAGCGGTTTAGCACTGGATAGGGCGCCAATTCAACTTTTACACTTTGGCTCCTTTTTGCTCCTTTTTGCTTCCTTTTGCTCCAAAGGTCTCTAATCCCTATACCTGCATGAAGTCATGAAAAATACCTTCATTTAAAGTGCAATATCATCAAAAATAGGTATGAAATGGATAGTAAAAACCTATCAAAATTTCAGTGGATCAAGATCCCCAAACTTGATTATTACTTGTCCTCAAGTAATTTTAGTTAATACATAAAATTATGATCCACTGCAGTGAACTTTCCTTTCTAGAAGCCTAATATTCTGAATTAGATAAGTACAATAGTGAAACTTTTAGAAAGATCTTTGAATAATTCAAGTAGATTCCGCAAATGTAGGAATATCTAATAATCAAGTCTAGGAGTTATAGCCTTCTATCCATTTCAGGAATGACTGTATATTGTTCTATTAAGGCACTTAAAAACATTTCATGAAAAGAAGTTCATGAGAACACTACTAGTAAGGATAATATTCCACACATATAAGTTCAGGAAAGTAAATAAGTTTTTCCCTTTAGGTAGGTCCAAGTAAAGCCAATTTTTTATTAGATATTTCCTCAAGCTTCTCCTCACTTTTCTTTTCTTTTCTTTTTTTTCTTTTTTTTTCTTTTTTTTTCTTTTATTTTTCTTTTGCTTTTTTCTTCTTTCTTCTTTTCTTGTTCAAGTGAGGATTACCGATCTGGATAGCCTTTAATAATTTTGAACTTCACCCTTCTCACTCTAAATTTGAAACATACAACAATCCTTTACCTTATAGACATTTCATAGGTTTATTATTGATTCATCATAGAGTCTCAATCTTTTCTATTCACATAAAGTTCTAAGATTCTTAATATACCAAACATGCAGTTTTTCTTACTTTGAATAGTTGACTATAGTCATATTCTCTTATCACAAATATCATAGTCTACAAAATTACTTTTCATTACCAAATACTTCCATTCAATTTCACATAAATACTTATATAAAATCAAAATACAGTTATCTAAAATTGAGTTCTATCACAGGAAATCATGTTAATAATTTTTTAAAATACTTTTTAATTAAGGACAATTAACAGTTAATTCTTTTCCTCCCCAAACTTAAATTTTTAAATATCAATACAATTAACACGGGAAGAAAGAAAAGGCAAACATATTTAATTCATACCACTTATGCTAGGCTTTTCATACCTTTGAGCTTAAGCAAGTTTTTCTTCAAATATTAGAACAGTAGGCCTTAAATATTTAAGAGCTTTTCTATACACAAATATGGGTTAGAAATTTTCAAATGAGGAAATCTGAAAACACACAACATCAACTAAACAAAACACAAACATCTAACAAGTATTATCACAGAACAACTAACAAAATAAACACAAATCTTAGCAGGTACTACCACAAATCAAACACACATTACAAACATTCAACAAGTACTATCACAAAGTAACTAACAAACTAAACACATGTAAACTATACTATCTCATTACAAACATCACAATTTAGCATCAAGTTCACCCCACACATAACCAAATACAAAGTACAATACAACCACAAATCAGAGGAGTCCCAAGTATAACACAGCACAACACATAATTACATCATCAAATAAACATAAAAGAAATAACAACACTACCAATCACCCTCGGCAGGAGCATCACCATCATTTGGTTCATCAGGCTGGTATGGAGTATAGTCAGGGTATGTAGGAAACACAATGCTAGTATCACCCCTGAAGAATCTTATCTATGAGTCATGGTAGGCTATCTCATACTCTCTCCACCGCACTTGATAATCATCATTAATCTTGGTCCTTGTCTCTAGTCCCTCTACTCTGGTGTTCAATCTCTCCAACTAATCCATAACATCATGCGGAGTAGGCTCACTCGATGTAGATGGTCTATCTCGACTAGAGGAAGGTTCATCAGATGTCTTACTCCATTTCCAACTTACGTGGGTTGCATAGGTCTTCAGATTCAGCTTACTAATGGGCTTCAAGGGGTGGATCACCTCATCATTATCATCAACTACTACACCTGACTGAATACAGAGGGTATGAATCAGGCTAGGGTGTCCCAGTCCTCCTGTAGTCTCTCCTTTTGAAATAGACATAATACTTTTATGAATAACAACCCCAATATTTATCTCCTTCATGTTCTGAATACAGTAATTCAGAACAGCTCTATCAACAGTCACCTCGCTGTGATGGTTGGTGGGTAGCAGTCTCGCAGAAATAAAGTAGTGCTAGGCTTTCAATATAGGATTCAGAGTAGAAAGGGTGAAATTAATTCCCATCCTCTGCTTAATCTTCCATTTCTATTTTCCATCAGTCAAAAAGTTTATAATTGTATCCAATGCTTCGTTCGTCACAGAAAAAGTCTCATACTCGCAATGGAAAGGTTCTCGCAATTGAAATAATGCATTGATGTGGGCAGGGGTAAACTCAACCATCTGACCTCTAACCAAAATATATTCGCTCTCCGAATAGTAGAGGTTAAGATAGAATTCTCGGACAATACCCAACATTGCTTCAGCAGTAAAGAGAAGACGAAATCTGAACTTTTCTGGCCACGAAATCACTTCTAAACCCAATGCTAGATAGCCCTAGGTGCAAAAATCGGCCTTGGTTGGAGGTAGAAGATGGTGGTTTGGACAAAAATGGTGGGTCCCAGAGTTAAATTGCAAAAATCTGGAGTTTGGGAAAATTTTTTAACCTAGGCTGAACGGTGCAGGCGCTAGCGCCGTTCGGCGCAATTTTCTGCATTACAGGTCAAATGCTCTGACTTTGGACGTGGAATGGCGCTGGATAGGGCGCCTTTCGGTGCCAGTTCAAAAATTGGGTTTCCAACTTTCTTTTGCAATTTTGATCATTTCAAGCCCACTCCGACATCTAATTGGTCTAAATAAGCATTGAATAACGTACTAAAGCCTTGGCAAACTATATTCATAACACAAACAACACAAAACATCACTTTGATATATATAAAATCCAAATTACAACCACATCCTAATAACACTCAACATAACACACAATCAAACCATAGACTCTAAGATTCAGCGTCGATCACAACCGAACACAATAACGCTAACAACTAAACAAGAAAGCATGTCCAAACATAACATCTAATCAAAGCAAATCAAATAGCACAAAACATAGACACATAAACACAATAATCAAGCCTTCACTCTTCCTCAGAACTATCCTCAACTCCTAAATCTCAAATGTACTGAGCATGAACAAACAAGTGGTAGAATGGACGAAACTGGAATTCCTCAATGGAATCCTCTTCAATCCAACCTTTCTTTCTCATCAACTGAATCAAACTTCCTTCAAGATATCCAGATTGATCAAAGTGCTTCTTCATTCTCCAATCAAGATGATCAAAGAAGTCAGATAGATTATTGATTGCATTCATCAAGTATTGAACTTCTTTCTCTAATTTCTTAATTTTCTTCAGGATGATCTGTGAACTCTCAGGAAAGTAAGGAGGAATAAGTGTCAATATCTGAGATGGTTGATCTTCAATGATACGCATATCATTCAAATCACCAACTGCCTCGCTACTGTACTGATATATTGAGTCGATAGGCTTCCAAGGTAGAAGCACTTTCTCTCAATTCTCGTAAGGCACTTCTGATTGACTACAGAGTAGAAATATGGTGGAAGGGTTTCCAAGTCCATATTTAGATCCATGAACTATCAATCCCAAAACAGACTTAACAATTATTGCACCAACTTCAATAGGCAATTCCCATTTGAATACAATAATTTAGAATAACACTCTCATTAGTTACTACTGATTTTCATAATTGGGAGCAATTTTAAACATATGAAGTAATGTAAGTGCTTCAACATAGGATTTAATAGTGTGGTCGAAAAACTTACATACCTGTTATCTCTTATCTCACAATCATTACTTTCATCCATGAGATATCTGTATATATCATTCATGTTGTCCTTCATTGGGGCAAATGTAGAATAATGACAGATTGGCACATTCTCAATCATATATAAATCATTAATCTTCGCAGGAGTAAATGTGACAAACCTTCCTTGCACATAAATTGATCCTTGGTTGATTCCATGAAGATTTGCATAGAATTCTTTCATAATCGGAACAACTACGGCGGTAGTAGTATAACATAACACTTCCCAACGTCACAGTATATTATTTCTTCAATTTGAGTAGTAGAAGAATTCAAACCTCGATTTAGAAAGCCTTGCTCCTTGATCAATCTTATTTTTTAGATAGTTTTGTTGAAAAGATGTTGTGCTTCAAAACTCATGAAGTTCCTACGGTTGAAAACTTGAAATCTTACCATTTCAATTTAGTCAGAATCCATTGGGACGAGATTTGTGATCTTTCTTTTCGTTCCTTTAGTAGTTTCTGCGTCTAGGGGCGGTTTTTAGGAGTTCAAGTGGAAGAAATGCTGCTTAGAACCACCAAAACTCAAATTTAAAGATAAGAAACTATTTTCTGAACAGCAGCATGGTTCAACGCTAGTTCAAATTTCACCGAACTTTGTTTTTGACCAAATTTGTTCCAAACTTCGATTCGATCCATTTCCTTAATGTTGTAAATGATAATTAAGGAAGGTTAGGACTCAATTAAGTATCAAATAAACACACAAAACAAACAAACAAGCAAACATAAACTAAATAATGTGGGTTGCCTCCCACAAAGCAATTGGTTTAACTCGTCAGCACGACATAACTTTCAGTTATTTAGGATGATCCAACATTAAAACCTCTTTAAAATTAGGTTAATTCCCTTCAAAATATGGTTTTAATCATTTTCCATTAACTTTAAAATTTCTTCCAGAATCAGGGCCTTCGATGATCACAGCACCAAATGGATATATTTTAATAACAGTGAAAGGTCCAATCCATCTAGACTTCAGTTTCCTAGGAAATAATTTCAATCTTGTATTGTATAATAAAACTTTTTGTCCTGGTTCAAATTCCTTTTTAACAATCTTCCGATCATGTCAGATTTTCCTTTTCTCCTTATATATTTTATCATTATCATAAGATTCTTTTATGGTTTCTTCCAATTCAATCAATTGCAACAGTCTCTCCTCACTAGCATCTTTCAAATTCAAGTTCAATTTCTTTATCGCCCAATATGCTTTATATTCTAATTCCACTAGCAAGTGGCATATTTTTCCAAATATCAATCTATAAGGGGACATTCCTATAAAAGTTTTATAAGTAGTTCTGTATGCCCATAAAGCAGTATCTAATCTAGTAGACTAATCTAATCCCTCAGGATTAACAACTTTCTCCAAAATTCGTTTAATTTCACGATTACATACCTCTGATAAACCATTTGTTTGGGGATGATAAGTGGAGTGATTTTATGCATAATATTATATTTTTCCACCAATCTCTGAATCAGATTATTCTTTAAATGGGATCCTCCATCAGTGATAATTACTCTAGGCATTCAATATCCCGTGAAAATAATTTTCATTAAGAACCTCCAAACACTTCTAGCATCACACCTAGGTAAAGATATTGCTTCAATCCACTTCGATACATAATAAACAACAATCAGTATATAAATATTTCCAAATGAAGGTATAACTGGTCCCATAAAATCTAATCCACAAGCATCAAATATTTCAACTTCCAAAGTAAATTTAAGAGGCATTTCATTTTTCTAGATATATTGCCTACTCTTTGACATCGATCACAAGTTTTGATAAATCAATTAACATCTCTAAAAATAGTAGGCCAATAAAATCCAGATTGCAAAATCTTATGTGCAGCTTTATCAACTCCACAATGTCCTCCAAATTCAGAATCATGACATTCTCTAATAATTATTTCAGTTTCTTCATAAGGCACACATCTCCTAATAATCATATCTTTAAATTTCTTGTACAGATAAGGATCATCCCAGAAATAAAATTTAGCATCATGAATAAATTTTTTTTCTTTGTTGCACTTTAAATTCAGGTTGTATAATATTACTAACAATATAGTTCACAATATCAGCATACCACGACAAACTCCCTTCAGTGTATTATATAATTGCTCATCAGGAAAAGTTTCTCTGATCTCTCTTTCGAAATCATCCAAATTAGGTTGTTGAAGTCTAGAAAAATGATCATCTATTTGATTATCGACCCCTTTTCTATTAACGATCTCAAAATCAAATTCTTGCATTAACAGTATCCAGTGAATTAGTCTTAGTTTGGCATCCTTCTTTTGCATTAAATATTTAATAACAAAATGATCAGTATGCACTACGCATTTAGTTCCAATCAAATATGATCTAAATTTTCAAACGCATAAACAATAGCTAATAACTCTCTTTCAGTAGTGGTATAATTAATTTGAGCAGCAGTAAGAGTCTTACTAGCATAATATATAACCTTAAACATTTTATCATGTCTTTGCCCTAAAACCACTCCAATAGCATAATCGCTAGCGTCACACAGTAATTCAAATGATTTCTCCCAGTCAAGTGAAACTATTAAAGGGGCAGCGATTAATTTTTCCTTTAATAGATCGAAAGCTTTAACACAATTATCATTAAAATCAAACTTCCTATCTTTTTCCAACAGTTGGCATAGAGGCTTGGTAATTTTTAAAAAGTCTTTAATATATCGCCTGTAGAATCCTACATGTCCTAAAAAGCTTCTTACCCCTCTCACAGTTGTTGGAGGTGGTAATTTTTCTATAATTTGAATCTTCACAGGATCTACTTCCATGCCATATTCAGATATTTTATGCCCAAGCACAATTCCTCCTGTAACCATAAATTAACACTTCTCTCAGTTTAGGACTAAATTTGTTCTTTAACATACCTCCAAAAAATTTTTCAAGTTCCATAAGCATGCATCAAATGAGTCTCCAAACACTGAGAAATTATCCATAAACACTTCTATTCCATCATCTATTAATTTACAAAATATGGACATCATACATCTTTGAAATGTTGCAGGTGTGTTACATAATCCAAAGGGCATCCTTTTAAAAGCAAAAGTTCCATAAGGGCTAGTAAATGTAGTCTTCTCTTGATCCTCGGGAGCAAAAGGTATTTGGTGATGACCGGTATATCCATCCAAAAAGCAATAATACTTGTGTCCCGCAAGTCTGTCTAGAATTTGGTCCAAAAATGGTAAAAAAAGAGATCTTTTTTGGTGGCGGCGTTTAATTTTCTATAATCAATACATATTCGCCAATCAGTGACTTGTCTTGTTAGAATAACTTCATTTCTTTCAATTACATGAACCATCACTCCTCCTTTCTTAGGTACACAATGAATTGGGCTTACCCAAACACTATCAGAAATAGGATATACGATTCCAACATCTAACTACTTTAAAATCTCCTTTTTAACCACTTCTTTCATTATTGGATTCAATCTCCTTTGTGGATCAACTCTAGGTTTATGTTGTTCATTCAAGAAAATTTTGTGCATATAGATCGAAAGACTGATTCCTTTAATATCAGTTATGGACCAACAAAAGCCTTTTTGTATCTTTTGAAGGTGTCCAATACTTTTTGTTCTTGAATTTCACTTAAATCCAAAGATACAATGACTGGTAAAGTAGATGATTCTCCTAAAAGCATATACTTTAAATGATTAGGGAGAATTTTCAGTTAGGGTTCAGGAGGTCTAATGATAGATGAAATTAAACTTTTATCTCCATTTTTCATATTATCCAATCTTTCAAATCTTTCCTGAACAAAATCTAACCTTTCATTCTTCATATCATCCAATTTATCTTCAATTTCACTTCCATCTTCATCCTCACATTCCAAGTTTTCTTCAAATATTTCTTTAACGTGATCTTCTCTCAAATAATCACAGACTTCCATTAAAAAACACTCATCATCTTTTTCAGTTGAAAGGTATTTCATAGATTTCAGAATATTAAAAGTTACTTCTTGATCATTAACCCTCATAGTTACTTCTCCTTTCTGAACATCGATCATAGCTCTCACAGTAGCAAGGAATGATCTTCCTAAAATAATTGGAATCTCCTTATCTTCCTACATATCTAATATAATAAAGTCCATAGGGAAGACAAATTTATCAACCTTTACTAAAACATCTACCACAACTCCCTTAGGAAAAGTGATAGAACGATCAGCTAATTGAAGAGTCACAGATGTAGGTGAAATTTCTCCTATTCCCAATCTTTTGAAAGTTTATAAAAGGCATAAGATTAATACTAGCTCCAAGATCACATAGAGCTCTTCCGAAAAATTTCTCACCAATAGTGGGATAGTGAAACTACCTGGGTCTTTAAGTTTTTCTGAAAGCTTCTTCTGAATAATTGCACGACACTCACCACTAAGTGCAACAGTCTCGTGGTCTTTGAACTTTCTTTTTCTTTTAAGAATATCCTTAATAAACTTTGCATAATCATGCATCTGCTCTAACGCTTCAATAAAGGGAATATTAATCGTTAACTTCTTAAGGATTTCCAAAAACTTTGCAAATTTATTATCCATGTTCTGTTTCTTTAGTCTTTGAGGGAAAGGAGGAGGTGGTGTTTCAACAGTTATCTTCATTGGCTCTAATGGATAATCATCAGGATATATCTTATTAGAACCTTTCTCGATGTTTACTTCCTCTTTTTCAACTCCGACTTCTTTTTAAACTCTTGTTTCTGATTATTTTCACTT
The DNA here is from genome assembly GCA_022702705.1 of Papilionanthe hookeriana x Papilionanthe teres. Taxonomy (NCBI): domain Eukaryota; kingdom Viridiplantae; phylum Streptophyta; class Magnoliopsida; order Asparagales; family Orchidaceae; genus Papilionanthe; species Papilionanthe hookeriana x Papilionanthe teres. Next base: position 122,725,344 of record CM040424.1, on the reverse strand, counting down.
CTTATTTGAATAACCTTGATTTGCTCTTTGTTTAAAAATTTTGGGTTTATCTCAACATTGCTTGGAAGATTTCCAGAAGGTCTCTTACTAAGCGTAGTAAAGATATGTCCTAATTGATTCTTAATGTTCTTCATTGAAACATTTTGAGCTTGAATTTGATTTCCCATATTCATAATCATTTCCTTAGTAGACAACTTCTTTTCCTTAAATTGTGGCTTACTATTAAAACCTGGAGAATAAGAAGGTCTAAAATTGGTATTTCCTTGGTTGTTTGGATTTCCAACTAGATTCATATGATTGATTCCCCACTGCGGGTTAACAGTAGCATTAGCATTATTCCAGTTCAAATTTGGGTGATTCCTTTGACTAGGATTATAATAATTTGAATAAGGGTTATTAACTTTGTTACTTATGACATTCAATGATTCATAAGGTGTTTGAGAGTCTATCATCTGTCCTGATGAATTTTCTTCCAACATTAGTGGTGTTGAAGAATAATTCATTCCATATTGATCTATTTTCTTTGAAAGTGCAGCAATTTGAGAGATTATCATGGTTATTGCATCAGAATCATGAATACTAGCTACTCTCTTAGGATTTACCCACTCAGAGGGCCATTGAAAATTATTAATAGGTGGATTAAAAAGTTTTAAGGAACATAAATAGTGAGGAGACGCTTGAGGAGAAGTCTAATCAAACATTGGTTTCACTTGAATCTTTCTAAAGAAAATGACTAGCATATAATCCTAAGCTTATTTTTCTTTATTCAAAGTATTAGTCAAATTTTTATAAATATAGTGCTTAAGTTCTGTTTTCATATTTTCTAGGAATCTATATTTTGACAAACTAGAATGATTTTTAAAGTGAATAGAAAAGCAAACTTCTAAAGTTTAAAACAAAATATTCTTACACCCTAGTTCTAGGATGATTTACTTAAATTCCTCCTAAGTCATGCTATGAATTTCAGACGTAAAATTGTAGCTAATCTTATTGAAACCATTATCTCAAATTAATAAATCTTGTTTTTAATAGTGCAATATTACTTAAGCATAATTAACACTTAAGTTTGGGGGATTTTGATGTGTGAAAAGATTGCATGAATTTCTTTATGTTTTGCACATCGTATTGAATGAGATTAAACTTTAAAGAAATTCATTTTTATGTTTTTCTTGTATGTATAACAGAAGTTAGGAATGGAACAAATTGAAAGGAAGTTGGAGCAATGATCGCTGAAAATTTTATTAAGAAATTCATAGCTATTTTTGATAAAATTGCACTTTAAAGAAGGATATTTTCTTTATTTTGTTATAGGAATGGAGAATTTAGGTGATAAAAGCAAAAATCATAAAAATGAGCGATTTGGAGCAAAAAGGAAGAAAATAATGCAATTTGTGCTGACTCGCCGACGGCGAGATCGAGCCCGCCGACGGCGAGGTTACGAGGAGACATTTCTGAAGGATTTATAACCGTCTCGCCGACGCCGAGCCCGAGCCCTCTGACAGCGAGATAGCGCAGTTTGAAGATCTTCTAGAAGCCTCGCCGACAGCGAGGTAGTTCGTCGCCGACGGCGAGCTAGTTCAAATGGCACAGATACATTGAACCTGGACACTATTTGAAGGGATGCTTACACACCTCTTGGTCCTTTGCTCACCTCTATATATAGAAGCCGAAATTAGGTGTCTTAGTGTGTGTTCTAAGTGTGTTAAGTGCAGTTTTTGTGTGTTAAATTTGTGTTCGGAGTAAATTAGTGAATTAGTGTGTGTGTTATTTAGTGAGTTAGTGAGTTTTTAGTGAGTCTTGTTGTACTGGAAGGAAGAGTCAAAGGAACTGCGAGGAGTCTGCTTGGAGATAAATTAAGATAAGTATTTGTATTTATTGTTTTTAACTTTAAATGAAATCCATGCTTAGTTTAGTCAACATGCATTCTGAGTAGTTTATTAGTCTTTCTCCCTGTTATGAAATTAAGTGACTTGATGAACTAAAAATAGAAGTACTTTTATATATTAATAAATTGTGATAATTTTTACTTAAAACTTAATTTACTTTCAAACTGGCCATTTGAAATGTTAAAATATGTTGATTATCAACTATAGTAAAAATTGATATTCGGGGAATTCAAAAGCCTTGGAAGGAGGGTGCAAATAAATAGAGAAATAATATCACTAGGCGTAGAATTGAGCATTTTAGTGTGACAGACTAAAATATTCAATTCGGTCCTATTGTTTGAGAGCTGAAGTGTAGATGTTAGCCCTCAGGCGAGGGGAACGTGGTTCATCAATCACTTAAATTGCTAAACAAGGGGAAAGATACTTTTTCTGAATAGTTAAGACTTATTTAGCAATTAGTTTAATTTCCTGCACTTTCAATTCATATTAATTTTCTACTTAGTTAATTTACCTAATTGAAATACTTAGTTTACTTTATTGCGCTTAAATTCAGAATTCCAAATTTTTGTAGTATTATTATTATTATTATTATTATTATTTTAAAATTAGTTGTTATTTTATTTTCTCTTTCCCTGTGTGATCGATAACCAGGACTCCACTAGAGCCCTATATTACTTGATACGATACGTATACTTGCGTAGCATCCACAACATAAACAATTACAATTCTATACACATAATATAGCGGGGTCAAGTTTTTGGCGTCGTTATAATTAAATTAAAAATATCATAATATAAAATTGTGGGTCAAGTTTTTGGCGCCGTTGCCGGGGAATGTAAGAAAAATTTACTAGAGTAACAGACTATTTTAAAAAAATCATAATAAATAAATTAATATCTATTCTAAAATTGTATGCGCAAATTTGGAAATGAAAATTTAATACCTTACGATTCTGAATTAGAGCGTACAATTAAAATAATTAGAAAACAAAAGAAACAAACTATAAATTTAACACAAATGGCAAATATTCCTGAAATTCAAAATATGAACCAACAAAGACCATTAAGAGATTATGCCAACCCTACATCGGATGAAATTCATTTAACTATTCAAAACCCCGATGTAGCTGCTAATTCATTTGAACTTAAACCTGCAATTATCCAAATGGTACAAAACAATCAATTTAGTGATTCACCTACTGAAGATCCTAACTTACATCTTGCTAGTTTTCTAGAACTTTGTGCTACTTTTAAATATCAAGGAGTATCTGACGATGCTATAAGACTTAGATTTTTTCCTTTTTCATTAAGGGATAAGGCTAAAATGTGGATGAATTCATTAGCACTCGGATCTATTAAAACTTGGGGAGAATTATCACAAAAATTTCTATCCAAATATTTTCCACCATCTAAAACTCGCTAAGTTTAGAAATGATATAACTTCTTTTTGTCGGATAGATGGAGAATCAATATATGAATCTTGGGAGAGATTTAAGGAACTTCTTAGGAAATGCCCACATCATGCGCTACCGGATTGGTCGATTATTCAAACCTTTTATAATGGATTAGTAGGATCCTTAAGATTAATCATCGATGTCGTCTTCGGAGGTTCATTAATGTCTAAACCATTTGATGAAGCTTATGCACTAATAGAAGAAATGACAACAAATAATTTCCAATGGCCTGTTGATAGAGTAAATCTGAAAAAAATAGCCAGCATTTATGAAAACGATGCAATATCTATGTTAGCTTCTCAAATTGCTGTTATATCGAAGAAATTAGATCATTTTGGAATGAACTACTCTCCTACTTTAGAAGAAAACTCATCTGGACAAATCATAGAATCTCAATCTAATTATGAAACTTTAAATGCTATTAATAATAGAACTAATAACCCTTATTCAAACTATTATAATCCCGGTTGGAAAACTCATCCAAATTTTAATTGGAATAACACATCTAATCAACAATGGATGAATCAACCTAATCAAGCAAATCCAAACTATAAACCAAATTACCCACTTGGATTTAATAACAATAACCCTCAATTCAAAGATAAGAAATTATCTATGGATGAATTAATTTTGAATATGGGTCATCAACTACGTAATCAAGGAAATCAACTACAAATTCAAGGAAATCAATTACAAATTCAGGGAACATCTATTAAAAATATCGAAACTCAACTTGGACATATTGCTACTCGCGCTAAATAATAGAATACCTGGAACTTTTCCTAGTAATGTGGAAATAAATCCTAAAGATCAAGGAAAAGAACAAATTAAAGCAATACAACTAAGGAGTGGAAAAGAATTAGAACCTCAAATTCAAAAAGAACTTAAAAGCCAAAAAGAGGAAGTGGAAATCGAAAAGGAAACAATTCAACAAGATTCAAACTTGGAACATCCTTTAATACCTATGAAAATTTCGTTGAAAAACCTCCACCACCATTTCCTCAACTACTAGCTCAACATAAAAAAGATAAACAATTTGCTAAATTCCTTGAAATATTAAAGAAATTAACAATCAATATACCTTTTGTCGAAGCTTTAGATCGTATGCCAAATTATGTAAAATTTATGAAAGATATTCTAAATAAGAAAAGAAAATTCACCGATAATGAAACAAGTCGCACTTAGTGAAGAGTGTAGTGCTATTATTCGAAAAAGCTTCCGAAAAATTGAAAGATCATGGTAGTTTCACTATACCTCGCACTATAGGAGAAAAATTTTATGAAAAAGCTTTGTGTGACTTAGGAGCAAGCATCAATCTAATGCCTCTATCGATTTTTAAGAGATTAGGATTATGAAAAATTACACCTACTTCAGTAACCCTTCAATTAGCTGATCGTTCGATTACCTATTCTAAGGGAGTTATTGAAGATGTGTTAGTAAAAGTAGATAAATTTATCTTCCCAGTAGATTTTATTGTTTTAGATATGGAGGAAGATAAAGAAATTCCTATCATTTTAGGAAGACCATTTTTAGCTACTGGAAAAGCTATGATTGATGTTCAGAAAGGAGAATTAACTATGAGAGTAAATGACTAAAAAATTACCTTTAATATTGCAAAATCAATGAAATATCCTGCACTAGAAAAAGATGATGAATGTTTTCGGATGGAAATACTTGAACATTTACAACAAGAATATTTTAAGGAATATTACGAAGATAATTTAGAAAAAGAAACTACTGAATTAATTGAAGATAATAATGAAGAACTAGATTATATTCAGGAAAGATTTGAATTTTTGGATATTACTGAAAACACTGACAAGAATATAGTTTCATTAATTATTAAATCTCCTAAACTTGAGCTAAAAATATTACCTGATCATTTGAAATATGCTTATTTAGGTAATTCTTCAACTTTACCAGTTATTATTTCATCTGCATTAAACGAATCTCAAGAACAAAAACTTTTAGAAACTTTAAAAAAATATAAGAAAACCTTTGGTTTGACTTTAGCAGATATTAAAGGAATTAGTCCTTCAATCTGTATGCATAGAATTATTTTAGATGATGAACATAAACCTAAAGCAGATCCTCAAAGGAGATTAAACCCGATAATGAAAGAAGTAGTTAAGAAAGAAATTTTAAAATGGTTAGATAATGGTATCATATATCCTATATTCGATGATGCTTCGGTAAGCCCAATTCACCGTGTTCCTAAGAAGGGAGGAGTGACCGTCACTGTCAATGAAAATAACGATCTTATTCCTATAAGACAAGTTACTGGTTGGCGTATATGTGTTGATTATAGGAAATTAAATACCGCCACCAGGAAACATCACTTCCCTTTACCGTTTCTAGACCAGATGTTAGATAGATTAGCCGGACATAAGTATTTTTGTTTTCTAGATGGATACACCGGTTATCATCAAATACAAATTGCTCCCGAGGATCAAGAGAAAACTACATTTACTAGTCCTTATGGAACTTTCACTTTTCGAAGAATGCCTTTTGGATTATGTAATGCACCAAGAACATTCCGGAGATGTATGATGTCTATATTTAGTAAGCTAATCGACAATGGAATAGAAGTATTTATGGATGATTTCTCTGTATTTGGAACATCATTTGACACATGCTTAACTCATCTTGAAAAAGTATTAAAAGTATGTGAGAAAACAAATTTAGTTCTAAATTGGGAGAAATGTCAATTTATGGTTGCGGGCGGCATTGTATTAGGGCATAAAATTTCGGAAAAAGGCATGGAAGTGGACCTCGCAAAAATTCAAGTTATAGCTAAATTACCACCTCCAACTACGGTAAAAGGGGTAAGAAGTTTTCTTGGACATGCTCGGATTCTACGTACGCTATATAAAAGATTTTTCAAAAATTACTAAACCTCTATGCCAACTTCTCGAAAAGGACAAGAAATTTGAATTTAGAATCGAATGCCCGAATGCTTTTGAACTCTTAAAAGAAAAATTAATTACAACACCTATAATAGTTTCACCTAACCGGGAGAAACCATTTGAACTTATGTGTGATGCTAGTGATTATGCTCGTAGGAGCAGCTTCTGGGCAAAGATATGAAAAGATTTTTAAAGTTATATACTATGCTAAGTAAAACTCTAAATGATGTTGAAATAAATTATACGAGTTACGTAAAGAGAATTATTAGCGGTAGTATATGGTTTTAATAAATTTAGACCTTATCTGATTGTAACAAAATGTATCATGCATACTGATCATTCTGTTATCAAATATTTAATGCAAAAGAAAGATTCCAAACCAAGATTAATTAGATGGATGCTATTAATGCAAGAATTTGATTTTGAGATCGTTAATAAGAAAGGAACTGATAATCAAATTGCGGATCATTTATCAAGATTAGAAAATCATGAACTATCCGATATTGAAAATGAAATTATAGACGCTTTTCCCGATGAACAACTATATAATATCAATGAGTGGAAAATACCATGGTATGCTGATATAGTAAACTATATAGTTAGTAATATTTTACCACATATGCTAACTTTGCAACAACAGAAAAAATTCATCTATGATACGAGAACCTATTTTTGGGATGAACCATATTTATATAGGCAATGTAAGGATTTAATTATTAGAAGATGTGTACCTTATGAAGAAACTGAACAAATTATTCAAAAATGTCATGATTCTGATTTTGGAGGACATTTTGGGACTGATAAAACTGCTTATAAGATTCTACAATCTGGATTTTACTGGCCTACTCTATTTAGAGATGTATACATATATATTAAAACTTGCGATAAATGCCAAAGAGTAGGAAATATATCTAGAAGAAACGAAATGCCTCTAAATTTTATATTAGAAGTTGAAATTTTTGATGTTTGGGGATTAGATTTTATGGGACCTTTTTATTCCTTCGTTTGGAAACTCATATATATTAGTAGCTGTTGATTATATTTCCAAATGGATTGAGGCACAAGCTTTACCTAGGTGTGATGCTAAGAGTGTTTCAAAATTTCTGATGAAAAATATTTATACTAGAATTGGAATGCCGAGAGTGATTATCACTGACGGAGGAACCCATTTTAGAAATAAATACATTCACAAACTAGTAGAAAAATACAATATTACTCATAAGATATCCACTCGCTTATCATCCGCGTACTAGCGGATTAGTCGAAGTATCTAATCGTGAGATAAAACATATTTTAGAAAAATCAGTAAACCCAAATAGGATAGATTGGTCTATTAGATTAGACATCGCATTATGGGCTTATAGGATCGCTTATAAAACTCCGATTGGAATGACTCCTTATAGGCTTATATATGGAAAAACATGCCACTTACCAGCTTGAATTAGAACATAAAGCATATCGGGCGATTAAAGAATTTAATTATAATATGATGGAAGTCAGTGAGAAAAGATTGATGCAATTAAATGAATTGGAAGAATTAAGAAATGAATCATATGATAATGATCGGATTTATAAGGAAAAGATGATGTTATGGCATGATCGGAAGATTAATCAGAGAAATTTTGAACCAGGACAGGAAGTTTTGCTATATAATACTAGATTAAAATTATTTCCTGGAAAATTGAAGTCTCGATGGTTAGGACCTTTCACCATAACTCAAATATTTTCATACGGAACTATAGAAATCGACGATCCAAAAATTGGACATAAATTTAAAGTTAATGGACATAGATTAAAACCATATTTTGAAGGTATAAGACCTAACTATAATGAGGTTTTAATGCTTAGTCGACCTGATTAATAATTGAAATTAGGTCGGGCTGACGACGTTAAACCAAGCGCTTTATGGGAGGCAACCCATATTAGTTATCTATTTTTATTGTATCTTAATAGTTAGTTTATATTAATGAAACTTTACTACTCAATTATTATTAAGAATCATCACATATTCGAACCATTATGATAAGAAATGAAATTATTCGATTTAGAGCGAAATTGGACATTATTTTGGAATCTCGCCGACGACGAGGTCGATACTCGCCGACAGTGAGGTTCGCGCCTAAATTAATATCAGTTTATTTATCGAGCTCGCTGACAGCGAGAAACGTCCCGCCGACAGCGAGAACCTGAAATGCAGTTTTTATAATTGAGTCGCCGACAGCGAGGAAGTTATAAAGATGAGTTATTCATACTTGGAATGCCGATTTGGATGGTTTCAACACCAAATCCTTAGTGAAAACCCATTCTTAATTCATTCTATATCTGCCTTCTTCACTATAATTCCTTCCATTCACCATAATGGCCTCCAAATTCTTAGATTCCTTTAAATCTGGAGTGTTTAACCGGAGGAAATTTGTGAGTGCGGAAGCGCAACGGATCTTCAACAAGGTTTTGGTAAAGAAAAGAGTTATCAAGGAATGGGGATTTGTCAATCGAGGATTAGAGAATTCCACTACGAAGATAGAAGAAATGATCGCACAGCGGCACTGGGAGGTATTTTGTTACACTATGTCTGTTGTTGTTATTCCAGTTGTGAAAGAGTTCTACTCTTACTTACATGCGATCAACAATGGGAATATCTACGTCCGAAGAAGATGGATGACGTTTACTCCATCAAGAGTAAATGAATTATTCTCTATAGAAAACACCCCGGTATGTCACTATTCAAATTTTGTGCCTTCTCGATATAATATGAATGAGATATTTCGATATCTGACTGATGAAAAGGAAGATTGGGAAATGCGTGAAGAAGGATATGTTAGTTTCTCTGCATCACTTTTGAACCCTGTCTCGAAGCACTGACACTTTTTCATCTCATCTAAATTGTTACCTACTATGAGGGTAAACAAGGTTTCAAAAGAATGCGCTATATTGAATTATTGTATTCAAATTGGATTGTCTATTGATGTTGGATCAATAATTGTTAAGTCTCGCATTGGGTTTAATTGTGCATGGGTCAGCTTCACGGACTAGGACACCCATCTACTATTTTTGCATTATGCGATCGATACTGTGTTTCTTATGAAGCTTGGGAAAATGTTCTGTTACCTTGGAAGCCGCTTGATCCTACATATATGTTCCCAACTTTGGACAATAATGAAGAAATTACATTTATCTCTGATAGAGCTTCACAGAATAATCCTATAGCAAGGCCTATTTCAGATAAAACGGAGTTACTTATGAAGAAAATTAATAGAACGGAGAAAGAACTACAGAATGTGAGAGATTTAATCGACAATATATCTGATTTACTTGATCACATCGATCGGAGGATGAAGGAACACTTTGATCATTATGGACACCCGGAAGCTAGCTTTCTTCATTTATTGAGACGTAAGGGTTGGATCACCGAAGAATCCGCTTCGTAGTTTCCTTCGGTGCCTTTCTATAACTTATTTGTGCATCATCGTCATATCGGAAATATCGTAGAAGATGAAGATTCCGACCTTGAAGAGTAGTAGTAAAGATTTCCATAGTATGTTTGTATTTATGTTATTTGATTTTATTTAGATTTTATTATGTGTGGAGTGATGATTCGAATATCTCAAACTTAATCGAGATATGCGTCATAGTTTTGTATCGAGCATTTAGTGTGTCGTGGATTGGTTTGTGATGCTGATTAGTAGTAAGGATTGAAGTTTGAAGTTTGATTATAGAGTCTAAAATTATGTTAGTTTGTATATCTCATGGATTTTAATATTAAAGTTAATTTGTTGTGTTGTGTGAATTTGTTTGTGTATAAGTAGCTAATCTTCATATTAAATTAATAAATGATGTGATCGGAAATATAATATAAGGCAAATCAAGGACGAAGATGAGTGACGAATTTAAAAAATTTAAAATTTTTGGAATCTCGCCGACGGCGAGAAAAATCCTGCCGACAGCGAGATCGATCTCGCTGACAGCGAAGAATCTCTTGCCGACAGCGGATTTTTCCCGAGAGTTTTTGCTTCCTAAAAATATTAGCTCGCCGACGGCGAGAAAAATCTCGCTGACAGCGAGGTCGGAAGAAAAACATATATTTAACCGGTCAAAAACACTATTCATCATCCCCAACCTCCCATTTTCTCAAAAAAACCGACCTAGGGCTTGAGAGATCTTGGATTTGAAGCGATTTCAACACTTTTTGACACCGAATTTCATCTTCCCTTGGTAAGAGCTTCACTCCTATGCAAAAATTTTGATTTTCACCAAATATTTTCACCACATTGCAAATTTTGGGAAAAATCAAAATGTGGAAGAAATATTCGGTGGAAATCCATGGAATTTGATTTAAATTGCTTACAAATGTTGTAGGAAGCCTTCTTAGTATTATTTTTAAGTTTAGTGAAAATTTTCACGATTTTCACAGATCGATCGTATGGCTCCAAGACAAAAACGTCAAGTAGAATTCGACGAAAATTGATTCATCAATGCACGAGCACAGGCTAAATATTTTGAAAACATACAAGGAAGAAAGTGCATTGCTGATCGGGTATTCAAAAATCCAGGAGGAGAAGTAGAGCGAATTATTAAGGAACGAGGTTGGGAGAATTTCGTTACGTTCAATATAGAGCATTCGTAGAAGTGGTTAAAGAATTTTATGCCAATTTGACCGTCGCCGAAGATGCACCAAGTAAAGGTACGAGGATTTTTTGTAGATTTCAATGCTCGTGAGAATTAACGCGTTATATGAAGTTCATGACTCGCACTTTAGCGAGTATGAAACTTTTGGAACGATGGAAGGACCACTGGAGGAAGTCATTAACTTTCTCACTGATGGGACCGGAGTTTGGAAAATTAAGCATCAGGAAAGAGTGAATTTTCCTCTTTCTAAATTAAATGCAGTCTCCAAAGCCTGGCATTACATTATTTGTTCTACTCTGTTACCCACATATCACCATAGTGAGGTAACACGAGATAGAGCAATTCTGAATTTCTGTATTCAGAATAACAGAAGCATCAACATCGGGAGAATTATTTATCAAAACATCTTGGCCACTCCTCGAAATGAGAGTGGAGCTGGATTGGGACACCCTGGATTAATTTTTGCACTATGCCAACTCTCCGGAGTCGAGGCTAGAGATGATGAAGAATGGGTGGAACATATGAAACCACTCACAACCGCCAATATCAAGAAGTATGAATCTCATGAAGGGTGGAGATCGGGAGTGAGAAGTTATTTCACTCGGCCGAGTAGAGATATACCCTCTACTAGCTATGAACCTCCCGAGCCTACCACCCCTACCCTACAAGATCCGATGAATGAATTGACTCGCATAGGAGGAGTTTTGAGCAGTTTGGAGAGACCATGGGGAGAAGATTTGATCATTTTGATCAAAAGATTGATAATTTGGAGAGGAGACATGATTATGATAGTGAGTACCTCCGACGACATTCGGAATACGAAATTGCATACTATGAAGCCGAACGTCGTTATAGGAGTGGAGATTTAGATGTTGTCTTTCCGTAATGCCCCGTGTATACTCGGCATCATCCTCGCTCGCCTTCTCAACCTACGGATCAAGGAGGGGATGATATAGTTTGGGACTTTGAAGCTGAAGATTAGGACTTTATTTATTTTATTTGTTTGGTGTAAGTTATTTTGAGGACTTTATATGTTTGTAATATTCAGTACTTTATATTTTGAGACATTGGATGTTAGTTAGATTAATTTGCTTGAATTGTGATAATAGTTTAGTTTTTATTTTTGTGTTAGTTAATTGCATTTGTTTTTATGTTAATTAGGATATTAGTTTTCTTTAGTATGTTTTTATTTTATTTTGTATTGTTTTAAGCTTTTCAAATTGTTAATATGTTAGTTAAATTGTTTTAATATGTTAGTAATTCATATGTGTAGTGTAGAGTTATTTTAATTGTTGTGTTTAATACTTATCTTAGATTTTATCCCTGCATTTTCTTTAAATTGTTATATATATATGGAAAATACTAACAAGACAAGTTCAATGAAAAATGAAAAAGCTCGCAAAAATTTCAAAAAAAAGAGAAATACCTAAACTTCAAAGGTATGATTTATTTACTTTCCTTCTTTTTCATTATTTAGAGTAGATATAAAAAATTAAGTTTGGGGGGGGGGAGTAAAATACAAATTTAGTTATTAACTTATTCTCAATTTCAATTTTCAAATTATTATAAAAATGATTTTTATAGCAAATTTTTCAATTTGATTTAATATGAATTATTTTATTTAATTATTATAAAAGGTTAAATGAAATATTTCTAGTACTTTAATTAATTAAATAGAATAAAATATTTGGTTAAAGGGAATAAGAATATAGTAAACTATTTTTAGTAAGGAAAACTATATTCTAAAATTAAAATTCTTAAGTATTCAAGTGAAAAAGAAAAGATTGAAAATCAATGAAGTAAAAAATATGAAGTATATATAAGCTAAAAAATATTCCTAAGTTTCAAATTTAGGAAGATGAAAATGAAGTTCAAAATTATTAACAGGCTCTCTAGATACAGTAATCCTCAATAGAAAGAAGAAAAAAAGAAAAAAAAAGAAAGAAAAATAAGGAGAAGCTTGAGGAGATGCCTTATCAAAAATTGGCTTCATTTGATTTAACCTAAAGGGAAAAACTTAGATATTTCCAAACTTATGTTTATGGATTATAATTTTACCTAATAGTATTTTCTTGAATTTCTTATCATATGAATATCTTAAGTAGTTATTCTTTTAAATATAGTCATTCCTGAAATGAATAGTAAGCTAGAAATCTTAGACCTGATAATTAAATAATTTATTTCTATAAGATTAATTAAATTACATGAATTATTTTTATTTAACTTTATTATGATATTAATTAATCTAAATTCATAGTTATTTAAATTGAAAAATCTTATTATAAAACTCATTATTTTTATGTAGTACTAAAATTACTTGAGGACAAGTAATAAGTAAGTTTGGGGGATTTTGATCGCTGAAAATTTTATTAAGAAATTCATACCTATTTTTGATAAAATTGCACTTTAAAGAAGGGTATTTTCTTTATTTTGTTGCAGGAATGGAGAATTTAGGTGATAAAAGCAAAAATCATAAAAAGGAGCGGATTTGGAGCAAAAAGGAAGAAAATAATGCAATTTGTGCTGAGTCACCGACGGTGAGATCGAGCCCGCCGACGGCGAGGTTACGAGGAGACATTTCTGAAGAATTTATAACTGTCTCGCTGACAGCGAGCCCGAGCCCTTTGACAGCAAGATAGCGAGGTTTGAAGATCTTCTAGAAGCCTCGCCGACAGCGAGGTAGTTCGTCGCCGACGGCGAGCTAGTTCAAATGGCACAGATACATTGAACCTGGACACTATTTGAAGGGATGCTTACACACCTCTTGGTCCTTTGCTCACCTTTACATATAGAAGCCGAAATTAGGTGTCTTAGTGTGTGTTATAAGTGTGTTAAGTGCAGTTTTTGTGTTTTAAATTTGTGTTCAGAGTAAATTAGTGAATTAGTGTGTGTGTTATTTAGTGAGTTAGTGAGTTTTTAGTGAGTCTTGCTGTACTGGAAGGAAGAGTCAAAGGAACTGCGAGGAGTCTGCTTGGAGATAAATTAAGATAAGTATTTGTATTTATTGTTTTTAACTTTAAATGAAATCCATGCTTAGTTTAGTCAACATGCATTCTGAGTAGTTTATTAGTCTTTCTCCCTGTTATGAAATTAAGTGACTTGATGAACTAAAAATAGAAGTACTTTTATATATTAATAAATTGTGATAATTTTTACTTAAAACTTAATTTACTTTCAAACTGGCCATTTGAAATGTTAAAATATGTTGATTATTAACTATAGTAAAAATTACATCTGATATTCGGGGAATTCAAAAGGCTTGGAAGGAGGGTGCAAATAAATAGGGAAATAATATCACTGGGCGTAGAATCGAGCATTTTAGTGTGACGGACTAAAATATTCAATTCCGTCCTATTGTTTGAGAGCCGAAGTGTAGATGTTAGCCCTCGGGCGAGGGAACGTGGGAGCTCGAAGTGGCAATCGGTATCCTCCCAGCTCTAGCCGCAGATTCGCAATCAAACATAGGATTAGTCAATATTCTTTACACCTGGACTAAAGGGTAAAGAATAGGAATGCTCCTATTTGTCACAATACCTTAAAATTATCTATTTAAATTCATCAATCACTTAAATTTCTAAACAAGGGGAAAGATACTTTTTCTGAATAGTTAAGACTTATTTAGCAATTAGTTTAATTTCCGGCACTTTCAATTCGTATTAATTTTCTACTTAGTTAATTTACCTAATTGAAATACTTAGTTTACTTTATTGCGCTTAAATTCAGAATTCCAAATTTTTGTATTATTATTATTATTATTATTATTATTATTATTATTATTTTAAAATTAGCTGTTATTTTATTTTCTCTTTCCCTGTGGGATCGATAACCAGGACTCCACTAGAGCCCTGTATTACTTGATATGATATGTATACTTACGTAGCATCCACAACATAAACAATTACAATTCTATACACATAATATAGCGGGGTCAAGTTTTTGGCGTCGTTACAATTAAATTAAAAATATCATAATATAAAATTGTGGGTCAAGCAAAAATGAGAAGAGATGCAGAAAAAGCAAATTTTTGTGAAGGCAAGGTTATGACTAAAGCAGAGTGGCACCTATGCGCCACTTTATTAAAGACAAGGCTATGACGCTAGATCATAGTAGTGCTTAGGTGTTAGTTCAAGTTATGACAACCCAAGAGGTTGGTGCTTATGCTCTAACAACCAGCACCATGGCCCCAGTCTTGAAGACCAAGATTATGGCGCCACTATAGCGGCGCATAAGCGCTAGTACCAAATTCTGGGTAGTTTAATGAAGATTCAAAGTGGTTATGGAGCAATTTTGGAGTGGTTCAAGGCAGTTCGGATGAAAATTGTTGGGAAATAACTAGAACAAAGTAAGGAAAGGAATACAGAGAGAATTGAAACAAAAAATAAGATTACAGAGAAAGAATATAAGTTGGAACATAAGTGAAACATGAGAACTCAGAAAACCAAGGAGTTGGTGACAGAAATTTCTTGGGTTAGAGAGTTTAAGGGCATGTTTGGCACGACGTTTCCTACATGGAACTACAGGAGGCTGCGGTTTAATAATGTTTGGTGCGTAATTTCGCTTGTGGTGGTCGCTAATCCAAGAGAAACATCGGCCATGAGGGAGACATTGCGCTTGTGTTACCCCTCTGATCTTTTACCCCCGTACCTCTCAATTTGACCCTGAGTTTTATATTTTCCCCTTCATTATTTCTCTCACCTTCTCAATCTACCCCGCCAAGCATAACCTTCCTCTTTCCTAACCATCATTCTGAACATCATGTCCTTTCAGTATAATTATTCACAAGCTACATTTTTTTTAAGAATCTTTCATTTATCGTGGATTTGCACCGTGAAGCTTTTGTTTTGTTTATTTGGTTTAGTGCTTGTTTGTGCTGGTTGATTTGGCTGATAATTTCTTATATAGTCATTATGTGCATCTCTGTTTGAGAAGTTTCATGCAAACTAAAATACATATGTAATGCTTAGCCCCAGAAATGTGTCAGTGAAGTAGATCAACTAAGAAATCTTACTACGTGATGCGTAGCACCGATGCGTTAGAGTATATAGTAAAAAAATAGTGTAAGAAGGGGCAACAGACCTTCATTATCATCATTGTTATTCTCATAGCCATAAAATATATGTAGTTCATTTTCTCTATGAGATTGTTGATGCAGTCAACCCTTCATTTCAAAACATCAGTTGAAGCATATCTCTCATTGACACACAAAACCATAAATGATGCAGTAAAATAAATAGCCTTTGAAAACAATTTCATGACATTCTATGGTTACATATTGATACTCCCTTGAGTTATATATTAATATTTGTGTATCAAAGGGCAACAGGACTTCATTATCATCATTGTTATTCTCATTGCTATGAAACAACCGTAGTTATTATTTGTTTGAGCCTGCTCATGCAAACCAAAGTGCAAAAATGTTATGCTTTCTGAAGTTTTTATTTTTGTAATGACACACACACCCCCATAAATGAGGTAGTAAAATAAATAGTCTCTAAAGACAGTTTCATGTCATATTATGTTTAGATACTAATACTCATTTGGTGCATATAGTAAGAAAATTTTGTATCAAAGGCCAACCGCACCTCATTACCACCATTATTGTTCTCACTACTATGAAACATATGTTGCTCTTGTCTCTTTGAGCATGCTAATGCAAATCAGAATAACAAATTTTTATGGTTTGAAAAGCTTTTTTTTTTCAATGACACACACAAACCCATAAATGAGGTAGTAAATATGATAGCCTCTAAATAATTCATTTCATGGCATACTATGCTTAGATATTGATACTCCTCTGGTGCATGTAGTAAGAAAATTTTGTATCAAAGATCAGCTGTGCTTCATTGCCACCATTCTTATTCTCACTGCTATGAAACATTTGTAGTTTCTGTCTCTTTAAGCATGCTCGTGCAAACTAGAATTGCAAATTGTCATGCTTTAATGAAAGGTATTTTCATGTTTTTTTAAATGATACATAATCTACCTAAAAATACCCAATTTTATGCCTTATTTATGATTCAATTCTTAAAGATATTATGCTTTAATGAAAGGTATTTTCATGTTTTTGGATGTAGATGATAAAAAAAGAGTCCAAGAAAGAAAAAGAAGGAAAAAGGAGCAAAAATGGAGCTTATGAAGCAAAATTTTGGAATTATTGGCTTGGCGCCTAGGCGCCAGAGTCCGGCGCCTAAGAGTTAGTTCGATACAGACGCTGTTAAGTTATTTTGATGACTTTCGGTAGTTATTTTGACGGTGTTAAGCGGTTATTGGAGCTTCTAAAAGACTGGAAGTTACTCCTAATATATAGGACATCTGATACAATGTATTTGGACACAAGGAAATGGTCTGGATCGCGAAGAGGTGCAACCCAAAGTCAAGAGGTGAGAAAGACCTAGTCACGGAGTCCGGCGCCTAGGCGTGACGGTTACCTTCTAGAAGATACATTGAATTTGAACGAATTTTGAAGAGGTTCCTTAAGCAACTCCTGGTCAAATTCAGAGCTCTATAAATATGAGCCCATTCTACAGAGAAAATGACACCAAAACCCCCCCTCTTAGTACACATACCCATTTTAGCATCTTCTCTCTCATCTCTAGTTTTATTTAGTCTCTTCCATACTCAGGGTGCCACTTTATTTTGTATCTAGTTAGTTTATTTTGAGTGTTTATTGTGTGTTATTGTTGTTGGAGTCTTTCATCATTGCTTTGGAGTCAGTAGAAGTCAGCGGATCTCTTGAAGGAGCACTTCCGATAAGTATTTGTACTTTGGTTCAAAGTTTTATAAATATGTTTTGTTGTGTTATTTCAATGAGTTGTGAGTAGTTAGTTTTCTTTCTCCTTTCAACTATGAAAAGATTATAAATTAAATAAATTTTGTAGGAGAATTAAATATAAAATATTTTAAAAACATTGTGATGATATTGATACCTGATCTTAGTTTACTTTTTAAATTGGCCATTTAATTTGTTAAAACCTATTGAAGAATTTTGAGAACTATCCGGAGATAAATTCTTAACTAGTAGATATGACATGAATACTTAGGTAATCACAGGCTGTACGTGGATTGTTTAAGGTGAAGTGCAAATAAATAGGAATATATTATTTATTGGGCATAAAATTAATTAGTTTTTGGAGTGACAGACTAAATTCTAATAATTTAGTTTATAGAAAGGTAATGGGTCACTAGTAAGTCCGACCATAGCCACCCTTGAACATCTAGCAGTGTCAGCCTAAATTAACCCATTCTACTAATAAAACATCCTGAGTCTAACTATAGATTAGTCAATGTTCTTTGCACCTGAACCAAAAGGGTAAAGAATAGGAATGCTTCTATTTGGCACAATACCATAATCTTAATTCCCTACAAAAGATATTAATCTATAATTCTTGGATTAGTTGAAAAAGGAGAAAGTCGTTTTCATAATTGCATTGAATTTTAATTACTGCTTACTTTACTTTCCTGCTTATTGCTTACTTTCTTTTAGTAAAAATTATTAGTTAATTAAATTTGAATATATATATATATAGAAAAAAGAGTATATATAAATTGCTTTCAAAAACTTCAAAATATTACTTATATCTCTTACTTTTTATTTCATTATCCCTGTGAGATCGATAACCAGGACTCCACTAGAGCCTTGTATTACTCGAACGATATATATACTTGCGTTTAAAATTGTGACTTTTACAATAATAAAATCTAAATATAAATTAATAAAAGTAAACCTCGCACATCAAGTTTTTAAAGCCATTTGCTGGAAATTAAATATTCTAAAA
Organism: Papilionanthe hookeriana x Papilionanthe teres; assembly: GCA_022702705.1. Classification (NCBI taxonomy): domain Eukaryota; kingdom Viridiplantae; phylum Streptophyta; class Magnoliopsida; order Asparagales; family Orchidaceae; genus Papilionanthe; species Papilionanthe hookeriana x Papilionanthe teres. Next base: position 122,706,698 of record CM040424.1, on the reverse strand, counting down.
AGTGGTATCAAATTCTTATATTTTAAAGCATATTTAAAGTCGCATCGCATCAATACACAAACCCATAAATGAGACGATGAAATAAGTAGCATCTGCATAGATATTGATACCCCTTTGGGCATATATTAAAAAAATGTGTATGAAATGGTAAAAGAACATTATTTCCACCATTACTATTCTCACTTCTATGAAACATTTGTAGTTCTTGTTTGTTTGAGCATGCTCATACAAACTGAATTACAAAATGATATGCTTAGAGAAGCTTTTTTCTTTAAATAACACACACCCATAAATGAGGCAGTAAAATAGATAACATCTAAAAATAGTTTCATAACATACTATACATAGTTATTGATACCCCTTTGGGGCTATAGTAAGACAATTGTGTATGAAATGGCAACATAACTTCATCGCTACCATTGTTGTTCTCACTACTATGAGACATCTGTAGCTCTTGTATGTTTGAGCTGCTCATGCAACCGAATTGCAAAATGCTATGCTTGGAGAAGCTTTTTTTTTCAAATGATACACACACCCATAAATGAGGACTAAAATAGATAGCCTCTCAAAATAGTTGTATGGTATACCATGCATAGATATTGATTCTCCTGTGTGAAATATAGTAAAAGATTGTGTATAAATGGGCAACAAAACTTCATTTCCACCATTGCTCTTCTTACTGTTATGAAACATCTGTACTTGTGTCTGTTTGATCATGCTCATGCAAATCAAAACTGCAAATTGTTATGCTCTAAAAAGCTTTTGTATCAATGAAACGCAAACCCATAAATGAGGTAGTAAAATAGATAGCTTTTGAAAATAATTTCATGTCATACTATGCATATATATTGATACCCCTGTAGAAAATTGATGCACCAAAAATATGTTTGATTTTCATATATATTTTGTACTCATATTTGGTGATATTGCACTTTAATGAAATGTATTTTTCATGTTTTACTGCAGGTATGATGATTTTTGGCAAATGTAGCAAAAAAAGTGAAAATGAACGAATTTGGAGAGAAGAAAGGTAAAAACCAGATTTTTGAAAGTCTGGCGTTGATGGCGTGCAAAACAGTAACGATGAGACATTTTTTCAGAGAGCTCAGAATTAAAAGTCGGGATAGGGCGCCGACGACACCCTATTGCCCACCGATGGTGCCCTATTACCCGCCGACTGCGCCCAATGTCGGTTCAAGCCATATTTAATGGATTTGGATGCTTTTTGAAGGGATTCTTGAGGCAACTCTTTGGGTGGCAAAAATGAGTGTGTGGAGTCAGTGAGTAGTATGTGGTGTGTGTGCTTAAGTGTGTGTGAGTGGAGAGGAAGTGTTTAGAAAGAGTTTAGAGTCTAGGGTTTGGTGTTTAGTGTTGTATTGTGAGAGATTCTTCTCAAAAGAGTTGTAAGAGGAGAGGGAAAGTGAGAAATTGTTTCTTCCCTACTATTCCAAGAGGAAATTGTGTGTTGTTGAAATGAGAGAAGGAGATCTAAGGGAACTTCAAGGGATTTGTTTGAGGAAGAAATTCAGATAAGTTGTATTTACTTCTTATTTTTGTATGACATTGCTTTTATATATAAAATCTTTGTTTTGTCATATCTTCTTCATGAATTCTGAGTAGATTTATTTGTCTTTCTCCTTGCAATGATAAATGGTGATGTGATAGTTTAGATTGGATGTGTCATAAGAAAGAATAGAAATTGTGATGATTTTCCACTTTATTTTTAATTTACTTTTCAATCTGGTCAATTGATTTGTTAAAATATGTTGTGAAACATACAATCTGAAAGGGCTATGCTTTCTACAACAATAGTAGAGATTACATTCAAACTCCATGGATGGTGAAGTTCATGGGGGTTGGGTGAAAATAAATAGGGAAATATGTTCATTGGGAGTAGAATTGGAGATTTTAGGGCGATAGACTAAAATCTGCAATTTGTCCTAGTGTTTGGAAACTGAATCGAGAGTTAGCTTTCAGAGGAAGGGAAGTGGAAGCTCAGGAGTGAGAACCAGTATCCTCCCAGCCTAACCACGGATTTAGGGACTAACATATATTTTTTATAGCACTCAAAAGAGGGTAAAAAATATGTATGCTTTTATTTAGCACAATACATATATTAAAATAATATATATTATTCACACACCAAAATATCATTATAAGGGGAAGGACACTTTCTCTAAATTTGAACCTTGCATTACAAAAATTTATTATAGTAGTAGTTACTTTAATTTGAAGCTTAGAAAGTAATTTAGTGATTTTAAAATCTCTAGCATCGTTAAACTGTAGCATTTGTGGTAAAACTTTAAGTGCTTTACAAATTGAATATTGAATTTTTGTGCTACGCTTTAAGGTTTGTGTCCTCCCTATGGGATCAAATACCAGAACTCCGCTAGAGTCCTGTATTACTTGAATGATACGTATACTTGCGTATAGATCAGATGTTATTTTATTAAACTGATTATAATCTGTGACTGAATTGAAACTATTTGCAAAAATTTATTGCTTCGTATTTGCAGCCGAAGCAGTCATAAACATAGTAAGAAGGCTGTGTATGAAAGGGCAGCAGAACTTCATTGTCACCATTGTTATTCTCACTGCTACGGAACATTTGTACTTGTTAAGTGTTTGATCATGCTCATGTAAATTAGAACTTCAAATTGTTATGCTTTGAAAGGATTTTTTATCAATGACACGCACACACCCATAAATGAGGCAGTGAAATGAGTAGCCTCTGAAAACAGTTTCATGTCATTCTATGGTTACATATTGATACTCCTTTGGGGTATATAGTAAAAAGATTGGGTATCAAAGGGAAACGAGACTTCATTGCCCCCATTATTATTCTCACTCTTATGAAACATCTGCAGTTCTCCTTTGTTTGAGCATACTCATGCAAACCAAAGTGCAAAATGTTATGCTTAATTAAGTTTTCTTTTTTTTTTTTGCAATTACACACACACCACCATAAATGAGGCAAAAAAATAAATAACCTTTGAAAATTTTTCATGCCATACTATGTAAAATAAGTGCACTTCATTGCCACCATTGTTATTCTCAGTGATATGAAACATATGTAGTTCTTGTCTCTTTGAGCATGCTCATGCAAACCAGAATTATAAATTGTTATGCTCTAAAAAGCTTTTTATTTAATGACACGCAGACACTCGTAATGAGGCAGTAAAAGAAGTAGCCTCTGAATATAAAACACTTGTGTTATTGTATATTTTTAGTAAGAAAATTGTGTAATATAAGTAGCCTTTGAATATAGTAAGAAAAGTGTGTATCAAAGGACAACAAAACCTCATTTCCATCATTGTTATTCTCACTGTTATGAAACATCTCTACTTATTTTATATTTGAGAATGCTCATGCAAAATGAAGTGCAAAATATTATGCTTACTGAAGCTTTTTTTCCATGTGCACATACCCATAAATGAGGCAATAAAATACATAACCTCCGAATAATTTGTTTTATTTTAGCAATACAATGACGGATAAGACCAAAGAGACCGATAAATCAGCATTGTGAAAAAAAGAAACAAGAATAGTATTTTGTGACCTTTGACCCAAGGAGATCAAACTGGGAAATAGGCCTACAACCTATTTCTATAAGGAAGGGTGGCAACATATAATCACAGACTTTAAGGGAAGTACATGCAGGGTTTTAACTGGATGCAAATGAAGAATAAGTGGGATCAACTCAAGAAGGATTGAAAATTTTGGAAGGATCTGAAACAAGGATCAACAGGCTTGGGTTGGGATCCGATGAAGTAAACCATTGATGCATTGGAGGAGTGGTGAGCAATTTTTTTATTTCATCTAATTTAATTCATTTCAATTTTTAATACAGATTATAGCGTTAATATGATTTTGTAGGTGGTGCCCACAGAAAAAGTACAAATTTTGTGGAATTGAACCTAAGTTCGAGAAGAAGTTGGACCAGATTTTTGGAGGTATCTTTGCAATTGACAAATATGCTTGTGCTCCAAGTGAGACATGGTTTTTTGGTAGCCATAAGAATGAGGCCGTCAACCTATCAGGTGATTCTTCTGATCTCCACAGCTCATAATTTTTTGAAATCCAGTCCACCAACTATTCTAAGCGTCCTAGTGTGGAGGGTAAATAAAGGGTCGAGCTGCTTATCTCAAAAACCAGATATCACATTCGGTAGGTACCTCCAATGATGCCCCGCAAATACTTTAGGCAACTTCCATTAAGCATGTCGTACAAATTCTAGATGAGGACAAAGAAATTTTAGAGGATTTTGAGCTAAACTTTTTTGCAGTTGAGCTTTTTCAAGATTTGGTTCACAAAAATTTTTTCCCAATGATTGTTAAAAAAAGGATGCCATATCTATGCATTTTATGCTCACAAGGAAACTTGAGGAAATTTTTTTTATTTTCTATTGACTGGGACACCTTTTTTATTTCATTTGATGTTGCTTAGGATACTTTAATTTCGTTACTGTAATATCATATGACGACATTTTTATCAATTATAAATGCTTGGGCATGCTTTCTTCGTGATTTTTTAATTTCATTATGTTTCTAAACACTTGTGCAATATAAACCAACATGGATTCAAACTAAGAAAGACAGAGATGGAGAAATGCAACAATCATCTTGATCATAGAGTACTACAACATGTACATTGACCGTGCTTCACTTCATATTATATCAAAGACAACTTGATTAGGGAATTGCTTGATGGGCATCTAACCAGATTCAACATCATGTTTCGCATGAGATGGGAGGTATATACATATCTCCTAACCAAACTGATTGGATCTCATGGGTCATCGAGGACGACACAATGTGAGTTTTGGCGATGACTCTATACATATTTACACAAAACGAGTCAATGCGCGGTGTGATAGAACAATTCCAAAACTCATTTGTGACAATCATCAGATACTTTTCTATAGGTCTGAATGCACTTATGAGCCTAGCTACACAAGTCATAAAACCAATCGATCTAAACTTCACACAAACTTCTATGGAGATTTAACGTAATGTACGTTACATGTCATTCTTTAAGGTAACATTTGCATTTTATAGTTTTTGTATTCAACTATGAATAACAGACATTAATAACTCATAGTTATCTGTGTAGGATTACATTGGTGCAATAGATAAGAGAATTAGAAATGAGGAATAGATTGCATTTATCATATGTTGTGGAGCCTCACACAGAAGGTGATGGTTGTGCGACTTTAACATTTGCTTCAATTTCGTCATGCCCGATTGGAATGGTAGTTCACACGACAGTAGAATTTTCATGGCTACTATGTGGACTCCTCACTACAACTTCTCACATCCTCTGCACGGTATGTTACATCCCCAATTCCTTGATTGTTCATTCTAAACATCGTACTGAACTTGAATTATATTCCAGGGAAATATTTTTGGTCGATGCTGACTATCCATTATAACGAGGGTATCTGAAACCCTTTCCTGATACAAGATATCATCTATCTAATTTGAGGACTTTCGGGTTTGGAAGAAGAAAGGGGTCTTGCTATGAGATATTTCGTCTTACCCATTGCCCAAATAGGTCCAGATAGTAATAGGCATGATGGCTCTGCACAATTACATAGGCAGTATCCTTCTTGAAACGACAATGACTTCTGTAATGCCGAAGAGGATCAACAGCATGTCCCTGCATAAGCATTTGAGTACCACCTCGGGCATTCTTTGCTAAGAGATGACAACGATTATTCTACTATTTGTACGAAATAAGTTGAATGTGAAAATGAAATGACGGCCCTTAGGGAACAAATCACTGATGCATTAGTCGGATGATGATTGGATCATTGTGTGGTTTCACCTATAGTTAGTGTTTGTCAGCTTTGATATGTTTTTATTTTTGTTTTCTTCTTATTTCTAGCTTAAAATAATTGACTAATGGTTTTTATTTCGCTACTTTTAGAAAAGATGAGCTATAGAAATTCAGGAATGCCTTGCAGATTACTATGCTACTGCAGACTAGAGACTTCCTTTATGAGGTCACGCCTTTTACAAATGCCCACAGAGCCTTGCAAAAAAGTGTTACTTCCTCTGATGGCTGAAGGTCAGGTTGATTCCGCTGCCAAAAGTGATCATGAATTGATAACAACTTTGGAGGGCATTTTAGGATGAGACATATATCACTTTCGTGTAAAAAATAATATCATAATTACTTTACTTGTAATTTTATTAGTTTTTCTCCCCTTTATTAACACTTTCGATACTCATTTTTGAGTGAGTTGTGTATTTAAATTTTTATTCTGTTTTGAAATACTTTTTTGCTCCCGAAGTATTAAATATATGGTTGTCATAGTTTTGTTTTAAATAATTTTACTAAATAGTGACAGAATGGTCTGCCCCACAGCTGTTTACAGATAGCTACAACAAACAGACAACCAACTTCCGCGCAACAACTTCCCGGGGTAGTGCAGCTACAACTGAAGAGCTGAGAAGCTGCAGCTGCCCCAAACAGACCCTAAGTGTGTGATATTGTGTTCTATACTAGTTTGTTGGAGAGATTTTCATCTTTTTGTGTTATATGTGATTGTGTTTGTGAGGGATAAAGAGAGAAAGGTTTGCAGGAGAACTTTGGTGGAGCATCTTCAAGGGTGTAATTGAATTAAGAGATAAGTATATTTGTATTGTGTTTGTGGATTTATCAAATATCATGTGTATGAGGAATCTCTTATTCTTAATGATTTATTGTTGCATTTCATCCATGTTTTCTGAGTTGAATCCCTTGCTTATAGTAGATATGCATGAATTATGGATTAAATGTTGAAATATTTTATATTTTGAATTGTGATGTTTTGCTTTTAAATTTAATTTACTTTTCAATTTAGTCAAATTGAATTGTTAAAGCATGTTGTTACCCAGTAATGACTAGAAAGAGTCATGACTTGAACGATAAGGAAATCACATTGAACTATAATGTATGCATCAAAGTACATTATAGGGAGATGTAAATGTTAGGGAGATGAGTATATTAGTGGATAATTTGATGGATTCTAGGGTGGCATTCTATACTATTAATAAGTTAATCCTTCTTTACATGCTCGGAAGAGGGTAAAGAAGATTTATGTTCCTATTTGTCACATGCTTTGCTTTATTTTGCATTTCTTCCAAATTTACACTAAACTATTATCATTGCAAGGGAAAAGTATCTTTAGCACTTGACAAAACACATTCACATCACGTAGTTAGAAAGTTTATAAGAGTAAATTTTGATATTTTCAGTAAGTTTAATAACAAAACTCTAGAATTTTGAAATTCCATACTAAGAACGAATTCAGTAGACTAGAACATTGTCCTATTTAGGTTTCCATTGGTCCCTGTGGGTTCAACATCCCAAACTTTTTTAAAGCCCTATATTACTAAAATTATACGTATACTTGGGTGAGAAACCACAGATTACAAAAAATTATTTCAAAAATTTAATTAATTTGCTAAAGAGCGAATCAAGATTTTTGGTGTAATTATCAGGATTAACACAATTGTGACACACACACACACACTGTCAGTGGATCAATTCTCTTCGTGGATGTTGTGATTTGAGGTACTTCGATCTGATCCTGTTTGGACGTATATTCTCGACCCATCACACGAGGATTACCCATATATAAGTCTTCATTTGTTTCTTTTTATTTATTTGCATGTATGTTGTCATATATCTTTTGTTAATCCTCTCATTTTTTAATTATTAATATAATTCAGGAGATATTTATTCGATTAAGAAAATTATAAAACGTCATATAAATAGATAGATTGTTGACTCCGCGTGCTTTAAAAAGAACAAAGAAAACAATAATTATTAACATAAACCCTAAATTTGTTGTGATAAAAAATATGAATACTGATTGCAATCAAGTAATATATGAAATAAATGTGATGCAAAGTCATCTAATTGAAAGCAATTGTCAAGAAGAAAATCGAAAGTGGGGAAGTACAAAATAACACATTATAACATAACTATTTATAAAGTGAGCTCATATTAAATTACACAGAAAATGAGCAACAAAATATCTCAAGATTATCATTTCATTTGACCCAAAAAATTATTTTTACAATTGATATTACATTAAACTCGAAACATTACTTTTACAAATTTAACATTTTACATCCATAGTTTTTAATACATTGAATACAAATAAAATAACTACAACAACTAAAACGTGGGAGGCTATCAAAATTTTAATGAGAAATTTTAATTCATAATCTCTCTTTGTTAATTATTAATAAATTCTCTTAATTAAATTCTCAAATTATTTTATGTTGACACATTCTTTATCAGAAGTTGCATCATCTCTTTCTTCAATCAATTTGGTAAATGTCATCTACATAAATAGATTTATCATCTCTCTCTAGAATTAATGTCATGACAAGCTCGATGGCTTCTATTTGAAGTTCGACATCAAGAAAATAGAAGAAGTGTATATATGAAATTTGAAGGCACCGTAGTTGTATATATTTTATGTTTCCACATTCACTTCGTAGTTCAACACCAACCTTTTATTTCTACTTGTTGCATGCATATTCATCTAAAGCAAATGATCAGAAAAATTATTTACGGAGTGAATGGCTAAGCACTAGTAAAGATTATAGAACATTGCTAACAGAAACTCTTTTATTCCCTGACCTACTAAGGGATGCCTTTGTAGTCATTCATAGTCTTAATCTGTTTCAAAGCACTCCAAAAATTCCAGTTTTGTATATGCAAAGTAAATTTGCTTCAAAGCACACCAAAAATTCTAATTTTTCATAACAAGAAGAGTTTTAATCAAGCATGCTAGTGTAAATATACAAAAACATTCATCGTTCAAATCAGAGTTACAAATATTAAATTAGCATTTAGAAAAAAGATTAGGCCTCGGAAGAGATAACTTATATTTCCTCCATGCACTACATGTTCCTCCTCATATGAACAATAGAGCTTTAGAAAAAAGAGGGCTGATGGTTTTGGAAGGAAAAAAAGAAAATTGAATGTAATTTTTCCATACAAAGAGGCGCCGGAAGGGAGCAACAAGATTTGGCGGCGGTGATGCCCATCGTGAACATCAAATGGGCCTTTACTTCGACGAAGGAGAAGAAGATGATCAGGCCCCGGAACCAAAACAAGGCTATGACTTTGATTGTTTGCACGGGATAAGTGACAAAGGGCATGACTAGAGAGTGGAGTGAAAGAAGAGGGTCATGGAGGGCGCGGCGGAGAGATGGGGTGACTTTTTAGTGTTTTCATGAGTTTTGGGTGTTTTTATGTAAAAAATCTATTGGTAGTTTTTTTTAAGGTATGTTTATTGCAACTACAACTTATCAATAATCCGCCGATAAACACCCATCCGTATGTGCTCATCGACCGGCTCGCCGATCCGGATGTTCGACTAGATTGTGCTTCGTTCAGGCGTTTTCAGAAATGTCGATTTATAATCGTTTCTGTGATAAACGAACATTCCGCCCATATGCATGCTGTTTTTTGCACAATTGTCATAGCTATATTTTCGATAACATTTATAATAAAAACATCATTTCATAACCTAAAAAAACCATATTAAAATTACGGATAGACCAAACCTGGAGCTTTATATTAACCTTAATAATTTCGGATAGAAGAAAAGCAAAAATTCATATTTTTAGCTCAATAGAACCATGCTCAACGGTAGGAGTTGATATTAAGCTGAAAAATAACCTCAAATAATAGGAATAGTGAGCTTAATTCTCTAGGGATGTGAGAAAATTGAAATCTGATCAAGTCTCTCCAAGTTCTGAAATTTCTCAAACCGAAAACCTTCACAAGTCAAGCAAAGCCGAACGATAAAAAGATCAAGCAACGAAAAAAAGGGCTGGCCATCAGGATACTCAAGAGGAAAACAGAATCTCATCACAGAGATCGGTGAGATAGCTGAAGCGATGTTACCGAGCTCACTTCACAATTACGCTTCTTCCGTGTCCGCTCCAAGCCAAGGCTTGTCATGGGCGTAAAACGATTATCCGTTGCCCACAAATGAACAACGATGACGAAGCACCGAAACTCACCTTCGGATACCGGGCAGAGAGTATCAGATCCAGAGGCAGAGAGGGCACACACCACGACCTTTCTTGTGGAGTCGAAGAGCTAGGATGAGGGCCATTGGTGGGAGTAGCGGTAGGCTTTGCGAGACGGTGGGGCAAAAAGAGTAAATGTTGCGTGGGCAACTGAAAAACCTCGACGCGGATAGAAGACGAGGTCGGAGGGTCGATCCCGAGGGCGCGTTGAGCCAGCGTGAAAAAGAGCTGGGCTCTCCACAGCCTTCGAACGATCGCGATGATACGAGACTGCGATATTTTTCAAACGTCACTATATAAGTCGCCCTAAACGGGAGATAGTCGTTTGGGCAAAAAATATATTTTAATGTAAACCTATTGGAAAAATACGGATAAATTTTATTTTATTTTTTCTTTTCACCTAACTGAAAGACTAAAATTAAAATACTCGAATTTATATTATTTTACATTATTTAAAAATCAAAGAATCCCTTAAATATACTTTTATCGAGCGTATCATTAGAGGCATAGAGTGTTAGATTAAATTTTAATTTGTTGACCTTTTTTATTAATAAAATTTGTCTCTTATTTTTTATTCTTGACATAATCTAGCGGTATTTACACATATCACCAACTAATTTTAAGTATGAACATCTAAATTTTATTTTTTTTACATATCTATTATTTTAATTTTTTATATTATATTAGAAACATGACTATTTAATTGTTTAAAATTTGAAAATCACCTTTTTTACTTATAATAAAATACAATACAAAAAATGAAGATGGCTTATATAAAAATTAATATTTATTTGTTAGATAAATGAACGTATAAGAACAGGTGATATAGGCATGTAGATATTGATTTGGTTCTCGGCACACAAAACAAAAATAGTGGGCTCAAAGTCAATAAATAACTGCGTGCGACGTACACAAGTGCGGAAAGTCATTTTTTTCCATTCCTGGTTAACATCAACCGATTAAAAAGACGTTCTTCCTCGGGAATATGGATCGCCACTGGGGCACGCGCTCCCTATAAAAACTTCGAATAGGAGGTCCATTCTGTTGCCGTTTGGTCCCTTTGAATCCTAGCGGCTCTATTACGGTGTTGCGCCTGTCTATCTTCCCTTCTTTTAAGGTATGAATTAAATCCTAATGCCGCTCTGCTGTGTTATCGGGGACCTTGTTAGGTTTTTAAAGTTTATCTGAAAATCATAATGTATTTCTCTTTCTGTTTTTCTTTCACTGCGTGGTATTCGTTGGGAAATGAGGGTGAAGCTTTGGAGGGGTACCGGCCGGCTTTTTGGAATTCTGTTGTTGTTGGTGGTTCCCGCATTGATAGTTTTCTTTTTGGTAGCTATTTCTCAATATTATGTTTGTGAAGTCTGAGCCTGGCATGGTTGTTCTTTTGCTTGTTTTTTTTCTTCAAATATGACTATGGATGTTTGGCATAATGTTTGCCTCAAGTATCTCTATCAAGAGAAATGTTTTTCTGTTTCAGTTTATTCGGTCAGAACACTAGGCGGATGATATGGAACAAATTTGTTCCACAAAAAAATTTTGTTACATCATTTGCCTAGCCATTGATGACCTCTATAGTACTCGTTGAATTGCGTTTTTGATGGAGCAAAGTACAGGAGATCCAATAAATGGATATTATCAAGAGACTGCATACGCGCACATCCTATTGTAAGGGAAAAAAGGTCAACTGAATTCACCTTTGCCTGCGAATTGTGGTTTCTTTCAATTATTTTTTTTTCAGTTTGAAGTTACTCCTGCTTATAATTATCTAGTTCAAGTTATGATTGTTCTTCAAGAGGAGGATTTATAATATAATGAACACCCTAACCAGCCAAATTATAGTCGCAGGATTTTCCATTTACAGGAAATATTTAGATTGAGTTTATCTAACCATCTGTCTACTCGAGTCATGGCAGGGATGCCTTAATGTTGACAATACTAAGGGATGGGAGGGTGACTCGCCAAACCCAAGTTTGATCAATGACAATGAACTTCTTGTTTGCCTTGATATATGATAGCCCATAATACTAAGCAGGCACAAAATAGCAACACTAGTGCCACTACTATAATATTGGGAGGTTGGTTGCAACCTCAATTTACATCGAAAAACCGTCAAGACCAATCACGAAAGACACCCGTGGATAGTAGAAGAGGTGATGTGGTCTCGCCGGATCTGACCAAGATGACCTAGGACCGCACGCTCGGTTGGAATGTCCCACTTTCCAGAAGACCGCACATCTCTCGATGAATGAGAGTGCAAATCGAAAAAGTGAAACGAATCCTCCACCTCCAAGATAGTTGATGTGGAACTTCAACAAACAGCCGTCCGACCCTACCGCCGCTTAGCCTCATAGTCGCCCGCCACACCCATGGGTCCCATGGGTAATATTCATGTATGGACTGTGGGAATGCCCCCCATACCTAAGTACTTTGGCTGGCACGTGTAAAGTCATTAAAGGACTCACTCCTATAAATAGGGGGTCCATTTCACGAATAAAGATTATGAAAATTTACTATTCACATCGTGCTATCGCTTCCCTCTCTATCATCCTTCCAACAATCTATTCTCAGTAAATGCCTCCTAGACAGATTTGGATTCAATATCCTAATATAGCTTTGAGAGCGTGGAGCCATGTCGACAAAGTTAAGAGTGAGCACAACGGTCACAAAGAGAATGTAGCAAAAAAAGAGCAAGATTCAATGTGAATCTTCCACGGATGACATCGAGGAATGCATGCGGTGGAGGAAGACAGGATGAGAACTGGACATAGAGCATACATCAACCGAGATGATGCCGGATCCGCACGTATGGAAAGGCAACGAGCAGTAAGTATACTGAGGCCCAGACTCGCCCGGACCAAGCTTCCGATGAGTGTCGTCCGTGTCGAATGTGGTAGTCCAGCTATCCTAAAGTACCTGATGTCTCCCCGATTGAAAACTCCCATAAGAGGACTCGGATGGGCGAGTTGTGCGACTTCACATTCATCCGTAGGAGAAGTTGTCCTCCCATCATGTTCACAGACGAAGATCTTTCCTTGGTCGCGTGGAAATCCTGTAACACAGTTTATACGTTACAAGGATAATTAGTAATTTCCAAGTCGAGAGGCCTCATCGACAATTAACAAATTTCCGTGAATATTTTGCTCAAGTGATTATTTAACTAGCTTTGTCTCCGGCCAACCGGATGGTATTGACCCATCTTTTGGTTTTTCAGATGAAAGAAAGGAAGTACTAGGGGTAATGCCATTAGCGACACCCGGGGGCAAAGAAGAGAAGCAATACACTTTGAGATGGAAAATTTCCCGATTGTAGACTCTAACCTACGATGCCATTTTTGGCCTCCCCAATCGCTAAATCACTTCAAAGTCGTGATGTCTACCTACCAAATTGCAATCAAGTTTCCAAGAGACGGCGAAATAATCACTATCAGGGGAGATTTGGAGTTGTCATGAGTCTTTACCTGTGGTCGAAGCGTGGAGCAGAGCCAATCAACATATGAAATCGAAAGGAGGGTGACATCGAGACTAGTGAGACCATCAAGGAGGTCCTTACTGTGAGGACGAGCTTGATAAATCTTTTTTCTAATAAGCATACCGATGTAGGACACTCTAGAGCTTCTAATTCAAATGCTCTACGACTACCGCGATCTACATAAATAGATTTATCATCTCTCTCTAGAATTAATGTCATGACAAGCTCGATGGCTTCTATTTGAAGTTCGACATCAAGAAAATAGAAGAAGTGTATATATGAAATTTGAAGGCAATCGTAGTTGTATATATTTTATGTTTCCACATTCACTTCGTAGTTCAACACCAACCTTTTTATTTCTACTTGTTGTGCATGCATATTCATCTAAAGCAAATGATCAGGAAAATTATTTACGGAGTGAATGGCTAAGCACTAGTAAAGACTATAGAACATTGCTAACAGAAACTCTTTTATTCCCCGACCTACTAAGGGATGCCTTTGTAGTCATTCATAGTCTTAATCTGTTTCAAAGCACTCCAAAAATTCCAGTTTTGTATATGCAAAGTAAATTTGCTTCAAAGCACACCAAAAATTCTAATTTTTCATAACAAGGTGAGTTTTAATCAAGCATGCTAGTGTAAATATACAAAAACATTCATCGTTCAAATCAGAGTTACAAATATTAAATTAGCATTTAGGAAAAAAGATTAGGCCTCGGAAGTAGATGAACTACATTTCCCTCCATGCACTACATGTTCCTCCTCATATGAACAATAGAGCTTTTAGAAAAAAGAGGGCTGATGGTTTTGAAGGGAAAAAAAAGAAAAATTGAATGTAATTTTTCCATACAAAGAGGCGCTCGGAAGGGAGCAGAACAAAGATTTGGCGGCGGTGATGCCCATCAGGGAACATCAAATGGGCCTTTACTTCGACGAAGGAGAAGAAGATGATCAGGCCCTGGAACCAAAACAAGGTTATGACTTTGATTGTTTGCACAGGATAAGTGACAAAGGGCATGACTAGAGAGTGGAGTGAAAGAAGAGGGTCATGGAGGGCGCGGCGGAGAGATGGGGTGATCTTTTAGTGTTTTCATGAGTTTTGGGTGTTTTTATGTAAAAAATCTTATTTTATGTAGTTTTTTTTAAGGTATGTTTATTGCAACTACAACTTATCAATAATCCGCTGATAAACAACTGATCCAGATAAGCTATTGATCAGCAGCTGATCTAGATAAGCTGACTAGATGTTTGGTTTGTGCGTTTGTAAAACAGTTGATTTATAATTGTTTCTAGATAAATGAACATTCTGCCCATATGTACAGTGTTTTTTGCAATAGAATTGTCATAGCTATATTTTTGATAGTTTATAATAAAAACATCATTTCATAACCGAAAAAAAACCATATTAAAATTACGGATAGACCAAACTGGGAGCTTTATATTAACCTTAATAATTTCGGATAGAAGAAAAGCAAAAATTCATATTTTTAGCTCAATAGAACTATGCCTAACGGTAAGAGTTGATATTAATGAAAAATAACCTCAAATAATAGGAATAGTGAGCGTACCTCTAGGGATGTGAGAAAATTGTAACTTAGATCAAGTCTCTCCAAGTTCTGGAAATTTCTCAAACTGAAAACCTTCACAAGTCAAGCAAAGCCGAACGATAAGTATCAAGCAACAGAAAAAAAAGGGTTGGCCAATTGTGAGGTCTTCCAAGGAGGAAAAAACAGGGAACTTGCATCAGAGAGAGCTCGGTGAGATAGCTGAAGCGATGTTACCGAGCTCACTTCACAATTATGCTTCTTCCGTAAGGTCTGCTCCAAGCCAAGGCTTGTCATGGGCGCAAAAACCGATTTCATCTGTTGCCCACAAATGAACAACGATGACGAAGCACTGAAATCACCTTCGGGATACTGGCAGAGAGAGTGACGCTGGACTGCAGGAGGCAGAGAGGGCAATACTACCTACGACCTTTCTTGTGGAGTCGAAGATGGGGATGTGAGGGCGACAGGGGAGTAGCGGTAGGCTTTGCGAGACGGTGGGGCAAAAGAGTAAATGTTGTGTGGGGTAACCGTGGAAAAAAATCCCTTGACGCGGATAGAAGACGCAGGTCGGAGGGTCGATCCCGCGGGCGCGTTTATTAAACAAAGGAAAAGAGCTAGTTTCCATTAAGTTTCCTGAACGATCGTGACATACGAGACTGCGATATTTTTGAAAATGCTTCATTTTGTTATAAGCTGCCCTAAACGGAGCGATAGTCGTTTTGGGCAAAAAATATACTTTAATAGAAACCTATTGGAAAATACGAATAAATTTTATTTTATTTTTTCTTTTCACCTAATCGAGCACTTGAAAATTAAAATACTCGAATTTATATTATTTTACATTATTTTCTCGAAAAATCAAAGAATCCCTTAAATATAATTTTTACTCGAGCAATATCATTAGAGGCATAGAGTGTTAGAGATTAAATTTTATTTGTTGACCTTTTTTATTATTAATAAAATTTGTCTCTTATTTTTATTCTTGACATAATCTAGCGGTATTTACACACATATCACTCAATTCCTATAATTTTATATGAACATCTAAATTTTATTTTTTTTACATATCTATTATTTTAATTTTTTATATTATATTAGAAACATCACTATTTAATTGTTTAAAATTTGGAAATCACCTTTTTACTTATAATAAAACAAAATAAAGATAGTTTATAAGTAAAAATTAATATTTATTTGTTAGATAAATGAACGTATAAGAATGAGGTGATATAGGCATGTAGATATTGGATTTGTTCTCTTAAATAAAAAAATAGTGGGCTCAAAGTCAATAGTCAACTTGCGTGCGACGTACGCGTGAAAGTCATTTTTTCCATTCGGTTAACATCAACCGATTAAAAAGACGTTCTTCCTCGGGAATATGGATCGCCACTGTGGGCGACGCGCTCCCTATAAAAACTTCGAATAGGAGGTCCATCTCGTTGCCGTTTGGTCCCTTTGAATCCTAGCGGCTCTATTCCGGTGTTGCGCTCTGTTCATCTTCCCCTTCTCTCTTTTAAGGTATGAACAAATCCTAATGCCGCTCTGCTGTGTTATCGGGGACCTTGTTAGGTTTTTAAAGTTTATCTGAATCATAATGTATTTCTCTTTCTGTTTTTCTTTCACTGCGTGGTATTCGTTGGGAAATGAGGGTGAAGCTTTGGAGGGGTACCGGCCGGCTTTTTGGAATTCTGTTGTTGTTGGTGGTTCCCGCATTGATAGTTTTCTTTTGGTAGCTATTTCTCAATATTATGTTTGTGAAGTCTGAGCCTGGCATGGTTGTTCTTTTGCTTGTTTTTTTTTTCTTCAAATATGACTATGGATGTTTGGCATAATGTTTGCCTCAAGATCTTCTATCAAGAGAAATGTTTTTCTGTTTCAGTTTATTCGGTCAGAACACTAGGCGGATGATATGGAACAAATTTGTTCCACAAAAAAATTTTGTTACATCATTTGCCTAGCCATTGATGACCTCTATAGTACTCGTTGAATTGCGTTTTTGATGGAGCAAAGTACAGGAGATCCAATAAATGGATATTATCAAGATTCTGCATACGCGTACATCCTATTGTAAGGGAAAAAAGGTCAACTGGAATTCACCCTTTGCCTGCGAACTGTGGTTTCTTTCAATTATTTTTTTTCTGCAGTTTGAAGTTACTCCTGCTTATAATTATCTAGTTCGGGTTATGATTGTTCTTCAAGAGGAGGATTTATAATATAATGAACACCCTAACCAGCCAAATTATAGGTCATGAGGATTTTCCATTTACAGAACAGCTAGATTGAGTTTATCTAACCATCTGTCTACTCGAGTCATGGCAGGGATGCCTTACGTTGACAATACTAAGGGATGGGAGGGTGACTCGCCAAACCCAAGTTTGATCAATGACAATGAACTTCTTGTTTGCCTTGATATATGATAGCCCATAATACTAAGAAGTAATGCAAAATAGCAAGCACCACTAGTGCCACTACTATAATATTGGGAGGTTGGTTGCGAAACCTCAATGTACATCGAAAAACTGTCAGCACCAATCACGAAAGACAACTCGTGGATAGCAGAAGAGGTGATGTGGTTTCGCTGGATCTACCTAAGATGACCTAGGACCGCACGCTCGGTTGGAATGTCCCACTTTCCAGGAAGACTGCACATCTCGGATGAATGAGAGTGTAAATCGAAAAAGTGAAACGAATCCTCCACCTCCAAGATAGTTGATGTGGAACTTCAACAAACAGCGTCCGACCTCATTGCCGCTTAGCCTCATAGTCGCCCGCCACACCCATGGGTCCCATGGGTAATATTCATGTATGGACTAGAATGCCCCCCATACCTAAGTACTTAAGGGGTACGTGTAAAGTTACAGTGACTCAGTCCTATAAATAGGGGGTCCATTTCACGAATAAAGATTATGAAAATTTACTATTCATTACTGTGCTATTGCTCTCCCCTCTCTCTATCATCCTTCCAACAATCTATTCCTTAGGCAGGCCTCCTAGACAGATTTGGATTCAATATCCTAATAGGTTTTGAGAGCGTGGAGCCATGTCGACAAGAAGAGGAGCACAACGGTCACAAAGAGAATGTAGCAAAAAAAGAGCAGTATCCAATGTGAATCTTCCACGGGATGACATTGAGGAATGCATGCGGGGAGGAAGACAGGGGATGAGAACTTTGATTATAGAGCATACATCAAACTGAGATGATGCTGGATCCGCACAGATGGAAAGGCAACAAGTAGGGCATATTGAGGCTCCAGACTCGCCCGGACCCGCTCGATGAGTGTCGTCCGTGTCGACAGGGTAGTCCAGGCTATCCTAGGGGGCACGGATGCCCCCCCGTTGAAACTCCCATAAGAGGACTTGGATGGGCGAGTTGTGCGACTTCACATTCATCCAGAGGGGAGAAGTTGTCCTCCCATCATGTTCACAGACGAAGATCTTTCCCAACAGGGAAATCCTTGCAACACAGTTATAGTCGTTACAAGGATAATTAGTAATTTCCAAGTCGAGAGTATTCTCATCGACACTAACAGCTCTGTGAATATTTTGCTCAAGTGATTATTTAACTAGCTTTGTCTCCGGGCCAACCGGATGGTGGCCGACCCATCTTTTGGTTTTTCAGATGAAAGAAAGGAAGTACTAGGGGTAATGCCATTAGCGACACCTGGGGCAAAGAAGAGAAGCAATACACGGAGATGGAAAATTTCCTGATTGTAGACTCTCCCAACCTACGATGCCATTTTTGGCCTCCCACTGCTAAATCACTTCAAAGTCGTGATGTCTACCTACCAAATTGCAATCAAGTTTCCAAGAGACGGCGAAATAATCACTATCAGGGGAGATTTGGAGTTGTCATGAGTCTTTTACCTCCAGGTGGTCAGAAGCGTGGAGCAGGAGCCAATCAACATATGAAACTGAAAGGAGGGTGACATCGAGACTAGTGAGACCATCAAGGAGGTCCCAGTCGGTGAGGACGAGCTTGATAAATCTTTTCGAATAAGTGATAGTCTGATGTAGGACACTTAGAGCTTCTAATTCAAATGCTCTACGACTACCGCGATGTCTTAGCCTGGTTCGTCTAGGATATTTATGGGATACCTATCGATGTTGCCTGCCACAGATTGAACATGGGCCCCATAGTTCAATTGATTAAGCAGAAGGCAAGAAAATTAGTGACTGTGCTGGCTGAGCCTATCAGGGAGGAGGTGCTAAAGCTGCAAGAGGCAAGATACACCTGAGAGGTCCAATACCCCATTTGGTTTTTGAATGTTATCATGGTCTAGAAGGCCAATGGAAAGTAGCAGATGTGCATCGACTTCACCGATTTAAATGTTGCATGCTCGAAGGATTGCTACTCGCTTCTAAGGTTCAACACCTTGGTGGACGCAGCCGTAGGCTACTCAGTGATGAGCTTCCTGGATGCTTTCTCTGGCTATCACTAGATCATGATACACCTGCAGGGTGTTGAAAATATCGCCTTCATCACTGTTGTGGGAGTGTTCTATTGTGATGTAATGCCCTTTGGGCTTAAGAACGTTGGGACCACACATCATCGTTTAATGGATGTAATTTTTAAGAATATTGGGGCCTATGTTGATATCATTGTGAAAAGCTGAACGACAGAACAACACATAAAATACCTAAAATAAATTTAATATGAGGTTGAATCCCTTACAACGCACGTTCGAAGCCAACTAGTAAGTTCTTAGGTTACCTCTTGATCTCCGAAGGCATTAAAGCTTACCCTGACAAGATCCAAGAACTAATTGACATGCCACCACAACGGAGTGCCCGAGAGGTTCAATAGTTAACCAGCCATATCGCTGCTCCAAGAAGGTTTATCTCAAAGTCGGGTGACTAGTGAGTTGTATTCTTCAAAACTCTCCGAAAAGCGAAAAGTTTTTGATGGACAGATGAGTGCTAGCGGGCTTTCCAGAGCCTTAAGGACGCTTTAGTTTCACCACCACTTCAAAGCTCGAGATTGAACAAAGAGCTCTTTCACTACCTAGGTGTGGGAGCTGAGGCGCTCAGTTCCGCGTTGGTACGAAAAGAATCGGGATGGCAATTCCCGATCTACTACACCGGCCACATTCTACGAGGGGCAGAGGTCATGTATCCATTACGAAGAAACTAAAATTTGCTCTAATTGTGTCGGCTCACAGGTTACGATGCTACTTCCAGACAATCAAATCAGAGTAATCACAAATCACCCGTTGTAGTCGGTGCTCACCAGGTTGGAATATTCTGGTCGACTACTTAAATGCGGAGTAGAACTAAGTGAGTTCGATATCACTAATGCTCCTCGGAAGGCAATAAAAGCTCATGTGATCACATATTTCCTGGCATATTTCTCGGATCGGGGGAACCCAACTGAAGAAAGTCAAAGTGGGCAATAGGAGTGGATCCTGTACGTGGATGTCGCCTCAAATAAGATCGAAACAAGGCTTGGGCTCTCCCTGAGCAATCACATAGGAGAACACATGTATCATTCAATAGCAGTAGAATTCGATGTGACAAACAACCAGGCCGAATGCGAAGCTTTGATTGCCGCCCTGCGCCTAGCTTACAAGATGGGCGCCTCAATCCTCATTGTGAAGTCAGATTCGCAGCTCTCGGTGAACCAAATAAACGGGGATTCGAGATCAGAGATGAATCGATGGTGAAATATCTCAGCAAAGCCAAGGTGGAGATCTAGAAATTCACACTTTTCTGGGTTGAACACTTCGGCAGAAAAGAAAATCAGGTCTCTGACTTGCTATCCCGATGCGCGCTTGGGAAAAAGAGAGCCACAAATACTCCACCAGCCAGTCATCGAGGAACCCGAGGCTATAGCGGTGCAGGATGAATAAGCCAAGCTGGATGGACCCATGCATCTTGTACTTGGAAACGAGGAATGTCTCGGAAGAAGTTACAAATCCCAGAAGATTCAAGTACAAAGCCACGCAATACCTGCTGATGAAGGGAACACTCTTTCGAAAATCTTCAACGTCAATTTACCTGAGGTGCGTAAAAGAAAATGAGACAGAGATCTTCCTACGAAATATTCACGACGGGGAATGTGGGAGTCCTTATGGAGGAAAGAAGTTGGCACATCGAGTCTAGCGTTGAATTTTTTTGGCCGATGTTACTAAAAGATGTCGAAGCATTGTCTAGGAGGTGTGGACAGTGCCAAAAATATGGTCCGTTACATTATTAGGCAGCTCATAAATTGCAACCAATCACTAGTCCATGGCCCTTTGCTGTTCGAGGTCTGGACATTTTGGGACCATTTCCACCTTCCAAAGGATAACACCACCTTCTCTTGGTAGCAGTAGATTTCTTTTCAAAGCGGATCGAGACAAGAGCCACCTTCCGAAACGTAACAGATGCCCGAAACTTCATCTAAACCGACTTTATCTGCCGCTTTGACCTACCGCCGATTATCATCACAGATAACAGGATAAGCTCACATACAAGAAAGTTTTGAACTTTTGCCAAAGCCGAGGAATAAGCTTCTAATTCATGTTGGTTCATCACCTGCTAACTAATGGCTAGACCGAGGCGGTCAATAAAATCATCCTAAACTTGTTGAGAAAAAAGGTGGAGGGTGCAAAAGGCAATTGGTCAGAGATTCTTCTATGTTGTGGGTTGTTTGCACAACCCCGTCCATAACCGGCCAAACTCCGTTCATGTTATCACATGAAATGGAGGTCATGCTCCCAGTCGAGTACAATCATCACAGCTAAAGACTCCTCACGGCTACGGTGTTCAACGAAGAAAACCTCTCAGAATGGCTGAAAGCAAACAAGGGAGCAATACTCGCGCTCGACCTTGCAGAAGAAGCTCTATTACAAGAGGTCCTGCGGTATTAAGAGGTTAAGAGGAGAGCCTCCATATACTACGACCGACACGTCCAAGAAAGGGTCTTCTCCCCCTGAGACCAAGTGCTAAAGAAGGTCGATCCCGCAGAGCGAGGACAAGCAGTAATAAAGTTGGATTAAATGTGTAGCGGGCTCTACATTATCGATTGCCAGGTGGGACCCGTGGGATATAAGCTATAAATACCCATGTGGAGAATGAGGTCTCTTAGGACTTGGAGTGGGGATGATCTCAAGAGATTTTTTCCGTGAATTTCACTCAGTAATTCATCAGGGCAATCATGAACAAAAAAATATTTCCTTTGTTTTGCATACTGAATCTCTAATAATGCGCATGAAATTATCGAGTGTCGCACTAACTGAAGCTCCAAATCTTTCAGGATAGAAAAACGCTCGGGGAATTGATAAATAAAAAAATCAGTGACACGTCTGACGAGAGACTGGGGAGACGAAGAATGCCAGCTGTGGTGTCAAGATCGCCTGAGCTCGAATTGAAGATCGACAGACCATGGTGCTACGATCGCCCGACCTCACTTAAATGCTGAAGAATGTCAGCCGTGACACTAAGTTCGCTCGACTGAGCACAAATTTTCGATTATCAGCCGTGGCACCAAGATTGCCCGGTTAAACATGAATTGAAGACTGTCAGTCATGTCGCCATTATCACTTAACTAAGCACGAATTGAAGATTGAATGTCGTGACACCAAGATCACCTGAACTTGCCTAAATGCTGAAGATTGCCAACCATGGCGCCAAAATCACTCGGTTGAGCACAAATTGAAGATTGTCAGCTCTGGCGCCACGATAGCCTGGTTGAGCACAAATTGAAGACTGCTATCCGTGGTGCCAAAATCGCATGGCTGAGCATGAATTGAAGATCAACAGACTGTGGTGGCAAGATCGCCCGACCTCGTTTAAATGCTGAAGATTGCCAGCTGCGGCGCTAAGATTGCTCAACTGAGCACAAATTGAAGACAATCAGCTATGGCACCAAAATCGCTCGACTAAGCACAAATTGAAGACTATCAGCCATGGCTCTAAGATTGCCCGACTGAGTAGAAATTGAAGATCGTCAGACCGTGGTGCCAAGGTCCCAAACTCGCTTAAATATTGAAGTCTACTAGCCGTGGCGCCAAGATTACCTAGCTGAGCATAAATTGAAGACTGTCAGTCGTGGTACCAAGATCGCTCAGCTGAGCACGATCCGAAGACTGCCAACCGTGATGCCAAGATCGCTCAGCTGAGCATGAATTGAAGATCGACAGATCGTTACGCCAAGATCGTCCGACCTCACCTAAATGCTGAAGACTGCCAGTCATGGCGCCATGATCGCCCTACTAAGCACAAATTGAAGATTACCAAACATGGCGCCAAGTTCACCCGACTGAGCACTTATTAAAGGCTGCCAGCCGTGGCGCTAAGATCACCCAACTGAGCACGAATTGAAGATCGACAGATCATGGCGCCAAGATCCCTTATCCTCGCCTAAATGCTGAAGACTGCTTGCCATGGCGATAAGATCGCCCGAATGAAGACAAACTGAAGACTACCAGTCGTGGAGCTAAAGATCATTCGACTGAACATATATTGATGACTGTCAGCTATAGCGCCAAAATCACACGGCTGAGCACGAATTGAAGATTGGCAGACCGTAACACCAAGATTGCCCCACTTAAACAAGATCTTCAAAAAAATTGAAATAAAAACGACAAATATATATAAGAACTTAAACAGTCGCAGGTCGGCCGCCACTGTCAGTTTTGTCCCCACTAGCTTGTCCGTCTTGTTGTTGCTATAATCCACAAAGATGGATGCCAAGTTGTCCATATCGCCCTACTTCGAGTTTAACAGGTCATACTTCACGAAACGTTCGACGACGATAACCAGACCTACCTGGAACCAGTATGAGAGCGCCACCATGTGGTTTCCTCTTAGGATCATTTCTGAGATCTGCGCTTCGAACTCCTTGTTCCTGGATGTCAAGGCGACAATGCTTTGTTCGTATTCCTCTTAACCTTCCATGCTTGGATCAGATCTTTTAACTTCGTACAGGCGCAGTTGCTTCAGTTCTGCCTTCCTTTTATCCTGAGATATTTCGGCCACCATCTAGCACGCAACTTTCCGTTTTCGCTCCTCGTGCATCAAAGTTTTTACCTGTAGTGGGAGACAAAGAGGGTCAAGGCGTTGCAGCGGTTAGAAGTCTCGCATAAACCAAGTAGGATAGGCTTACCAAGTCGGGGTTCAAGCTGTCTGAATGCATCAACTCTGTTAGGTAACTGGGGAGGTCAGTCGGTTTCCTAGGAGGGAGACCAATGAACCACCATCAGAAACCTCTCCCCTCCCCTGAGCTCCTGCAGACATTGCTAGAACTGTCCAACAAGGCGATCCACCCCGAAGGCATTTTCTCATTTTTTGACGAGGGTGGGGGCGGCGCTGCTTCCTCTATAGGCTTCTTCCCCTTCGGGTTCCAGTTGAACCTCTCCAGAGGTTCATCCTTGGAACCAACGTCGCCTTCAGAGAATGGAACGACTCGCAAGAGAGACGTGTTGTGGGACAGCCTTCTCCCTTGGGTCGATGTAGGGAACACCCATACCCCTCTCCTCCTCAACCGGTTGACTCAGGGGAACCTCTTGTTTGGAGGCTAACTCTTGAGACTCCGAAGTTCTAGACGGAGTCTCGTGGGACATACCCGAGGTCCCTGCACCTACTCAAGCGTTAAAAAAAATGAGAGAACAAAATGAAGAAAGGAGGGCAAAACAAAAGTAAGGGTGTCCGACCTCTTATAGCACGCCACCGTTGTGCTACGTCTTGTTGTCGTCATAATCCACGAAGATGGATGCCAAGTTGTGCATATCGCCCTACTTCGAGTCTAACAGGTCAGACTTCACGAAATTTTTGACGGCGATAACCAGACCTACCTGGAACTAGTCTGAGAGCGCCACCACATGATTTCCTCTCAGGATCATTTCTGAGATTTGCGCTTCGAACTCCTTGTTCCTGGTTGTCAAGGCGACAATGGTTTGTTCGTATTCCTCTTAACCTTCCATGCCTAAATCGAATCTTTTAATTTTGTCCACAGGTGCAGGAGCTCCAGTTCTGCCTTCCTTTTATCCTCAGATATTTCGGCCACCATCTGGCATGCGACTTTCCTTTTCTGATCCTCGTGCACCAAAGCTTTTGCCTGGTAGTGGGAGACAAAGAGGTCAAGGCGTTTCGACGGTCAGAAGTCTCGCATAAGGCCAAGTAGGATAGGCCTGCCAAGATGGAGTTCAGACTGTATCAACGCATCAACTCTGTTAGGTAACCGGGGAGGTCAGTCGGTTCTTTATGAGGGAGACTAATGAACCAATCTCGTTGTGTGTCCATCATCAGAAACCTCCTCCCTCCCCTGAGCTCCCATAGACGTTGTTAGAACTGTCCAACCAAGCGATCCACCCCGAGGGCTTTTTCTCATCTTCTGACGAGGGTGGGGGCGGCGTTGATTCCTCCTCTTCAGGCTTCTTCCCCTTCAGTCCCAGTTGACCCTCTCTAGAGGTTCATCCTTGGAACCAACGTCGCGTCCAGAGAATAGAACGAAAGAGAGACGTGTTGTTCGACAGCCTTCTCCCTTGGGTCGATGTAGGCGACACCCATACCACTCTTCTCCTCGACCAATTGACTCGGGGGAACCTCTTGTTTGGATGCCGACTCTTGAGACTCTGAAGTTCCAGAGGGAGTCTTTCTGGACATACCCGAGCTCCCTACAACCCACTCAAGCGTTAAAAAAAAAAGGTGAGAATAAAATTAAGAAAGAAGGGCAGGACAAAGGTAATTTCTTCTACCAACACTGAGCTTTCTTGAGGGTTTCCGTAGCTGGACAACATGGTCATCTCTCTTGACTTTTATTGCCCCTGCTGCCACCCTCTATTTCTCTTTTTCATCTGACTCCTCCTAGAGGCTCTCTGTCATCTCCCCAGAGGTTCCGCTCTAGAAGACCCTATTGAAGACATCTCGATCGGTAAATTGGTATACGAAGAACTTACTCCCCTCGGTCATGTCCGCATAGAAACGAATGTGCTTCGGTAGCATATTCGACCTCAACACCTTAGTAACCAGCCTGACATGAATCCCCTAGCCACGACAGTGTGTGGCGATCATAAACTTTAACCGCCAGTCATTCACCTGGTTCTCGACCCTTACCACTCGAAGCTTAAGGCAGGACGAGAACACAACATAGCAATCCCAATCAACGTTGAAGCCGAAGAAATAGTAGAATAGCTTGATTGACGAAGGAATCTCAATCCGCTAGATATAAATGACGAAGGTCATTATTATTGCAATAGAATTCGGTGTGACTTGAGCTGGGATAATGCTGTAACTGTTGAAAATAGACGTCACCTTGTCGTAGAACTACAACCTCAACCTGCTAATTGGTCAATGTAAATGAACAAGTCGTCACCATAGTTTTCTACCGACCTTTCCCTCCAACCTAAAGATAAAGACTTAAATAGGGCTGCCGCCTGCCTCTCTGAGATAACTGACGACACGAGGGAGTTCACACTGAAGTGTTTCGAAGAGTATCTCGGAGCCATGACTCTACGAAAAAGAGAAGAAAGGAGTCACACGAAAGAAAGGAAAAGGGTAGCGTGAAGAGCTAGACTCCCATTTCACCAACTTATAATATAAAGCAGGAGCTGAAACGCCGCAAGGGCAGTTTAGTATTTTTGTCACATCAAAGCACGGGAAAAGTGTTAAATCAAATGCGCATACCGATGAATCTATAAACACATATGGAAACTGGGATGGGATATATATATACCAAATAACAAGTTATAACATATATTTAAATTAGTTCACAAAATAAAATATATTTACACTCGTTTCGCCTGCTTACATTCTTTCACTCGGAAATGAAAAATTTCACAAAATTATCGACCGCTACCTCAGCCGAGACGTATCCCAACTGAGACAACTGCTTGAACATTAACTCTCCCTCCATCATAACATTATCTACTCTATTCATTTCAACATGGTGACAAGAGACCCAAACTTCCTCTCGAACGGCGGCCAATTCAATCTTCAGAGACATCATTGCTCCTTGAAGAACAGTTTCTTGAGTCTGGATAGCAGCTAATTCCTCCAGTTGCCCTAACCACACGTCACAAAGGAGGCCGCCTTCCTAAGGAAGCATAACCTGAGCCGGAACAGATTGTCCCGAAACATTGGTCGCCCCTGCCAAGGATCGCTAATTTCACAATGCAGCCCTCTAGAGTGCACAAGATCCTCAGCTGATCTGGAATCCACCTCATTGCCAATTTTCGGAGCCCCTAGCTCAACAGGGGTAGGAGTCTTAGTTCCCTCTCCCGAGAATGGATCCATCAGAAGTAATGAAGGAAAACTTTTCTCCTCCGACCTCCTTTCCCACTAGCGAATGTTGGGTGGTGGACTGAGAGGCATTAGACACCGAAGGACCAGGAGCAACTCTCCTCGTCTTCCGCCGCTTGCACTTTCATAAGAAAAAGGTCGATGACAGTTTCTTGACTAACTCCTTCCCTCGACTTTGGAAAGGTTGGAGGAAGAACTGTTTGGCTTTTCTGATCGTCTTCTTGAAGTTTTCTTTCCTTCACACGTTGTTTCTTCATTGGGAAGCTGCCCTACGCCATCAAAGAGCCTTCTGTGGAGGGACAATTATTCTAGTCGGAAGACCCTATTTATTCCACTGTGTCAGGAGCCATCACCTCAGGTACGATGCATTTCCCAGACCGCTGAATCTTTGAGCCGGATCTTGCCCTCTTTTTCATAGCCAACAACACCAAAGCTCAACCCTCCACGCCAACGAACTTTGGAAACTTCCCCTTCCATACTCAACACCACTAAAGAAATGAGAGGTGAATTTGAAAGAACACTCAAAAGATAAATTTTCACACCACAGTTATAACAACCTTGGCATGGAAATTAAGAAGTGATTAATTATTGTGCCCTAAATAGCCTTGAATGTCATAACTTATTTCAAAATTTAGATTCCCTTGTCTTTATCGCAACTAAACTACCAAGGAGCAAGATAATCGGAGAACTCTAATACGTACATCAAAAATATGTCCGCACGAATCACAAAGACATCTCGTGGGTGGCGGTGAAGGTGACGTGGCCTCGTTGGATCTACTTAGGATGAGCTAGGAGGCGCATGCTTGGTCAGCCGGTCCCACGTACAAGGAAGGCGGCACATCTCAAACGAATGAGGGGGTAAATCGAGAAAATAAAACAGATCCTCTAGCTCCAAGGTAGTTGATGTGGACCTTCAACAAACAACCGCCTGAACTCATGGCTACCCGACCTCATAGGTGCTCAACTACATCCATGGGTCCCATGGGTAATATTCATGTATGGACTATAATACCCCCGCCGCACCATATAGTTTAGAGTATAACATTTAAATGTACAATGTCCCATCCCTATAAATAGGGGGTCCATTTCATAAATAAATGTTACACAAATTTATTGTTTTTTATTGTGCTATTTTTCTCCCTGTCTCTCTACCATCATTCCAGTGCTCTATTCCTTAGGCAGGCCTCCCAGACAGATTATTCAACACTCAATCATTTGACAAAGGCAAGAATCACATTTCCTCTACAAATCAATTTGGTGATTTGAGATTCAAAATAATTTTTTCTCTTCATTATTGGTGTTTTAAAAAGGAGTTGGTGGATATCCTTGTTGTATCAAATTATGAGGTTCTTTGACACCCATTGTAGACTTTTTTACAAGGACGTGGTACCGAGCCCTTGGTGACCATGTTTGATTATGCGAATATCTTAAATAGGCAATTTGAGTCCCAACAATTTACATCCATTTTGACATTATTTTCCTCTGACACCATTATTTGGGTGGGTTTCAAACATCATCAACCATGACACTCCAGTAGCTGTTGGGGAAGTACCTATTGCCCCTTTTTTTGCTCAACCTATCAACCAAAATTTATATCGTGAATCAGAGTACATTCTAATTGATTTGATTTAGGTAATTTTTTTGAGTTTAATTTTGGTATAATCCTACATAAAATTCGATCTTAGGATCTTTTTGATTCACACCCTTGATATTATCATTATGGCTTGTATCACAGGGTCCATGACAATTTATTTACACTCTCCTTCAGCCAATGGGAAAATTATAGTTCATGCCTAAAGCATGTTTACATATCAATAGACATCTTTCACACCAATGGATAGGTGGGTTCAATGTGTGGTTGGCTAACCATGACCTTGGAGAAACTAGTGAATGCCCGTGGGGCTGTCCTAGTCTTGAAAACAAATTACATATCACTATTACTTGCAAGGTTGTGAGGGAAGTTCTAAAAATTTTTGGCAATTGGGGATTTATATGCCTGTAATTTCAGTCATTTGAAGATCTTTAAGATTAACTAAGCGCCATACTGAAAGCCAATATCCCTTTAGCTCGAATCTTTTGCCATGCCATACATCAATGTCAGAGATCTCAAAATGCCATAAAGCATGGATGCCCGCATGCTACACCCACAATGATGGCAACAGTCCTTGAGGCCCTTGCCAACACACTTGTCTTCTACCACTCCCCTAGCGCACAACCACCGCCCCACTCCTCTGGCGCACAACCACCGCCCCACTAGGGTATTATCATTGAAGGGGATAACATCAACATCAATACCTTTTTGTGAAAGACAATGGAGCAAGACAGTTGGAAAGGCAACCCCGAACTTTGTGATGTTTTTTTCCTTTTTAACTTATTTTAGATAAGTTATTTTTCATTTTTTACCTAGGTAGCCCAATTGAGCTGCCAATTATTGTGCCTAAAGTTCGAGGACTTGCTTTTTTGCACTTCTTTGTACTCCTTTTTTGGTTTAATACAAAGTACACACCCTTCATTGATTGGTGGGTTCATTGAAAAATGTGGTTTCATCAAAGGTACATCTAAACGACCACTATTACATGGTCATTGAGGGGGTGTTTGGTAGCCTAATTTAAGGTGGATTTATGTGTGGATTTAACGTAAATCCATCGAACACATTTTTTTTGTCCCTTAAATTCGTAAGTCCACTTAAATCCAATAATTTCTTCGACAAATTTACTAAATCCGATCCCGAGGTGGATTTAGGACCGTGTACTTCGTCTTTTCTTCGTAATTAGCTTCCTTCATTCATATCTCGTCTTCATAGTTCGAAACCTCGCTTACATCACTCCCACTCTCTGTGTAGCTTTCCTCTTTCTAGTCTCTGTCCAAAACCCTTGTCTACTTCCCCCTCTCAGTTTTTCCCAAAACCATCACTTTCTTGACGGAATCCTCACGATACAATCACGATTAAAGCTTAGCTGAAAAGACGACAAATGGGGCCCGATTTAACTAGATTTGTTCTTTCTGACATATGCATTTCTGTGCTTCTGAAGTGTTGTGGACACTTTGGAAATCTGCCTTTGTTCTCTCAATGTTTAGATTTTGGAATCTTCTATGTTAAATCCTGAAATTAAATGTGAAACATTAGTTATAGACTTAACTGAATTTAAGGGAAATAATGTCAAATGCAAAAAATGGATTTAATTTTCCTGGATTTAGGGTATGTTTGGGGCAGCTGCAGCTTATCCAGATAAGCTGCTGATCAGTGATCCGGATAAGCTGTCTAACTTTTTGGTTTGTTCGTTCTTAAAACAGCTGATTTGCAGTTGTTTCTAGATAAATGACTATTCCGCCCCTGATCTAAATAAACTGTTTAGCTGTTTGGTTTGAACGTTTGGAATAATATTAATTTGCAGTTTTTTGTGTGGATAAACGACCATTCCGACACGTGCAATATTGCTGCTTTCACCAAAGCAGTACACAACACTAGTGATTCCAAAATACAATGAAATCATTATACATACAAAATTTATACAAAGAACTTTATAAAGCATACCTCAGCCCAAAGAAAAGTAACCAAAGGAGTGCCACAAGCTAAAACGGTCGAGATAAAATCAAGCCATCAAAATAGAGCAAGCCACTATAAGCATTTATCCAGGAAGCCATGAAAATTTATTTTCTAAAGCTTTTAGAAAATAATGAAATACTGACATTACATGAATATAAAAAATTTCGAAGAACTTGCCACATATGGGTTCAATCAAGAATACAAAACAAATAAAATTGATATTTGACAACGTTAACATATTAGAAAAAAATCTCAAAGCACTGTAATTCTGTCATATAGCGACCGTAGGGAGTAAAGGAATAACAAATTCCATCTAAAGCAATCAATCAATGGAAGATTTCAAGTCAATTAAGGTTAATCTTCAATGTAAAAAGAACATGAATAGCAAATTCCATCTTCCTATTCCTTTTTCAATATAATGAGTAATTGGTGGAATAATAATGATAAATCCTTTAATGAATAGTCCATAAAAGAAATCAAACAATGGAAACTCCAAATAATAATGTCGAAGAAGAAAAAATGCAGATGAAGAGAAATAAATGTCGAAGAAATGCATGTCGAGTTGCGAAGAAGAGGAAGAAACACATGTCAAAATGCCTCTCGAGTTGCAAAGATGCGTGCACGGAAGAGGTTATACCTGTTGACCATGCCGAAAAAGAGTGGGATGTCGAACGGAAGCAGGGAGCGGCTAGGGAGTCGCGAGCTAGGGCAGAGAGCGGGAATGTCAAACAGAAGCAGGTAGCGGCTAGGAGTCGTGAGCTAGGGGCAGAGAGCGGGATCTCAATTGAAGTGCAACAGAGTAATTCACGATTAAACGCAGCGAAGGAAACACTGCCCGTGGGGATGATCCCGCGGGCGAGGTTATGCATAAATTCAAAACCACGGTTTTTAAAAAGCTGGTCAAACGCGTAAACCAAATAGTATGGCGGCGTTTTGAAAAACGCCTCCGTTATTTTAAGCTGTCCCAAACAGACCCTTAATAAATTTGGATTTACTAGATTTGGTAAACTCAATAGATAGCCAAACACCCCCTGAGGTTGATATGGTATACTATTATCATATTATTTGAATATTTAACTAACTAGATACTTGCAAAATTAATTCCTAAAATAACCTCAAGTTCATCAATAGCTATGATTTTTTTGATATTCCATTCAAATACCATTCTCTTTCGCCATCTTCTCAAATTGTTCTAAGAGGTATAGATCAATTCTTTTTTTTCCATCCTAATGAGCTTGAAGGAGTGTCTTTATCGAGAGCATATATTAGTTCAAGTGAGAAACACTTCATTCTAAGCATTTGGCCAACGTGAATATATTTTTGGAGCAAAAAGTAATTATTCATTTGTGTTGATTATCCACTTTATATACCTTTTATTTTATCCATTCATCAAGATTCTGTTGTATCCGAATCAATCCTATATCTAAAATTATTAATATTTTCTCGAGCTACACTCAACATTTTGACAGTTTTGGCTCCACTTATTTTTATGGCTAATGTAAATCTTGAATTATTATTAGTTTCTAACATACAAAGGAAAAAAATTATGACTTGAGCTAAATTTGAATTTGAGTCCTTGTTTATGTTAATTTATGCAAGGTATGAAACATGGATTTTTGCTCACTAGAGCTATTACCGAACATTAATACTTGGATAGATTGTACTTTAGAGATTTTTTTTGATTGAGTCCTTTGCTTTTATTGATTATTTATTCTAGCATTGCTTTATGGCAAAATAGGAGGCCTACTTTTGGTATTTTTGTTAGTGAGATAAAGGCATAAATAATTGTGTGTGCTCTCTAAGGGTTAGATTTTGTAGAAAAGAGTAATTGGGATATACCATCAAAATGAAGTTACTAAAAGCATCTTTTTGGTGGTATCCAAAGTTTTTTGAATTACAAGTTTAGTGCATTGGTATTAATAGGTTTTACATTTGCATTTTAGCTGGATGCGATGTGGTTTTGATGTACTCATTTTGAAAATAATGTTTTATTCTAACATTTTATCCGAGTCGTATTGATTGTATATGAGTTAGATGTCATATATGACCTATGAATTTTCAAGGAAAAGAACAAATTGCTTTTCGAATCACTTATATATGTCTCTCTCTCTTATATATATATATATATAGAGCGAGAGAGAGAGAGAGAGAATGTGAGAGAGCTTAAAGATGAATTTTTTTTGTTTCTTTTTTGTAAGTTTATATTTTTGTTTTGTTTCATTGTACTTTTTAGGACTTTCTATGCACGATCTGGGGTTTTTGGCAAGTGTTTTAATATCTTGTATATTTAGCTAGTTTAATTTCTTTTTTCTTTTCAATTTAGAAGCATTAGGTGATAATGATAACAATGATAAGAGTTTTAGGGGGGCGCGCACGAGAGAGAGAGAGAGAGAGAGAGAGAGAGAGAGAGAGAGAGAGAGAGAGAGAGAGAGAGAGAGAGAGAGAGAGAGAGAGAGAGAGAGAGAGAGAGAGAGCTTATAAATGATAATTTCATTTTTATTTCTTTTGGGTAAAATAGATTTTTTTGTTTTGTTTCATTGTACATTTTCAGACGTTCTATGCACGACCAAGGGATTTTGGCAAGTTTTTTAATATCTTGTATACTTAGCCAGTATCGTTTTGTTTTCTTCGATTTAAGAGCTCTACACAATAATGATACCCATAATAAAGCTCAAATTGCTTTGAAGACATGAATAATGCATACCACTTATAACTTATTCAATTATTTCTATTTTAGAAACTCCCATCTTTGGCATTGTGCTATTTAATTTATTTATTCACGGTACTTTTTTTTTGGTTCACATATGTTGCATTTGTTGAATTAATGAAAATTGGTAATGTGGTTGGAGTGCAAGTTTAATTTCTAAGACAATAAGGTAAAGAAGTTGGAATAGGTGTTTACTTTTGATGAAACAGTTCTAATGATTATATTTAATTTTCTTTGGATTATATTTATTTTTTGTATTGCTTGATTATTTGTAAATTTACAGCATTATTGCTAAATTTTTTATTATTGTTTTTTTCATTACTACTGCAAAAGATTATGTGCTATCACCTTGTACAATAACTCAGTTCTTAAGCTCTAAGATAATCTTATCAGGAATTGAAGAAATGTCAGGAGGGATTGCACGAGGGCGTCTTGCAGAAGAACGCAAAGCATGGAGAAAAAATCATCCTCATGTAATACTCACATTATCACTATTTATCTCTTTCATTGTTTTTTTAAATAATCAAATATGCTAAGTGAACTAAATGTAAATAAATAATTATTTACTTCTTGCACGATAGGGTTTCGTGGCAAAACCAGAAACATTACCAGATGGTACTGTCAACCTTATGGTGTGGCATTGCAGTATACCTGGAAAACAAGGGGTAAGTCGTGATTCTCTTCATGCATCACCTAAATCTTTTTCATTTTTTCTTGAATTTTTCAGTGCTCTTTCTTTTGGCATAGTGTGCTGGTATGCTATTGTTGGATTTGTTCTTATTAATATTATTTTTGATCTTGTGCATTATGTTGAATCTAATTTTAGAAGGCAATGCAATTTACCAAATTTTTATTGTAATTTGAAGTCTTTTCCTTTAGTTTTTTCTTTTTCTTTTTTCTATTAAACCTATATTATTTTTTAAGTTTAAATTGCAAATTTGCTAGTTATCCTTCTATGTATGCAACTAGGGGATTATAGGTGTAAACAAGAGCCAAATTTGAGCAAACGCAAGTGCTCAACTCATTGAAAAAGTGAGTCTAATATTTGTGGCTAGTTTATTTATTGAGTTGAACATGAGTTCGAGAACATCAATAGCAGTTCGATTTGGAAACCTTTTATAGTTGATAGAATATATATGTATGTGTGTGTGTGTGTGTGCGCGTGTCGTTGATGACATCTTTCTTGTGGATAAGACTAGAGAATGAGTTCAAGAAAAGCTGGAATTATAGAGGTCTACTTTCGGGTCTAAAGGCCTTTGTTTGAGTAGATCGGAAATTGAAAATTGCATATATGGAATGTTATTTTAGTAGTAGTAGTAGATCTACTGGCAGAGTTGTACCAATGGGTGATCAAATCATTAAATGGAGTGAATGTTTTAGATATCTCGAATTTTTTGTTCAAAATAATGGTGATATAGATGGGGATGATATTAGTAGAATTCGAGTTTAGATTGTTGAAGTGGAGGAATGCATTGGTCCTATTGCGGGATAGAAAAATACCACTTAAACATAAAGGAAAATTTAGTAAAATGATGGCGAGGCCTGCAGCTTTATGGCACAGAATGTTGGCCTATAAAAGTGAAGCATAGAACTTAGTTAAGTTTTGCTGAGATGAGACTGCTTAGGTGGACGAGTCACTTTACACCAAAATGCAAAACAAATACTCCCATGAAAGGGTTGGTGTAGCTCCAATGATAGACAAGAATAGAGAGAGTCATCTCAGATGGTTTGGTCACATTAAACGCCGACCATGTGATGATCCAATTAAGAAAGTAGATGTTCTAGATTCAAGTTATGTTAAGAGAGCTAGAGGTAGACCTATAAAGACATAGGCATGTGTATAAAAAATGATCTTAATATATTAGAATTAAATGAAAATATAACACACAATAGGACACTATGGAGAAAAAGGATTGATGTAGCCTCACTTAGTAGGATAAAGGCTTGTTATTATTGTTGTTGTTATATTGAATGAGAATGGAGAGTCTAATTATATTATCGTTTAGAGGTCTGTGTTGGATTATTATTCCTTT
The DNA here is from genome assembly GCA_022702705.1 of Papilionanthe hookeriana x Papilionanthe teres. Classification (NCBI taxonomy): domain Eukaryota; kingdom Viridiplantae; phylum Streptophyta; class Magnoliopsida; order Asparagales; family Orchidaceae; genus Papilionanthe; species Papilionanthe hookeriana x Papilionanthe teres. The sequence goes on along the minus strand of CM040424.1, from coordinate 122,671,132 downwards.
TGTGATAATGGATTAGTTGATGGAAGGAACATATCCCATAATTAGTGTTCGAATTTTTTATTCGATGGATGGATATTCATTGATAATTTTGAAATTCGTGTTGATAGTGATTTAAATTAGATGACCGAATTTATGTCAAAACCCCAGGGGCAATGTCAATTGTATGTACATCATTAAGTGTTATTGGAAGGTTCACGCGAAATTTGATACAATCAAATGGCCTATTGACTTAATAGCACCAGCATCCAATTGATTTGCTATTTCACAAAGGTCATCAGAACAAAGATCTTGTCATCCTTGATCGGATTTTGGAATGAATATGTTGTATATTCCAGAGCCATATAAGTTGTCTTCATTTTCTTGAAATATTTTTTAAAAGCCTAAATACACTTATTCATTAACTCAAATAAATCATTTAATGTTTTTTATGAATTCTTATTGTATGTTAGAAGGTGATTTCATCACAATCCTTAAGAAATCATAGAATAAATTTATATTCTTTAACTACAAGTACTCCTATATCATTAATTTTTGCCTCTTTTGATTGCAAGTTGAGTAATTTTTGTGTTGACCCGTTTGCTTAGACTTATGGTTTTATAAAAATTTCAGTTAATCAAGCATAATATTTACTGAAATTTCATAGTTTTGAAGTGCAAATTGGAGCAGTAATAAAGTGAGCTCATTAAGTTCTTAAATCAATCATTAGTTGTGCGAGTGTTGAAAATTATCTTAAAACTATTAAATGAAGTCAAAATGAACCAATCTTATTATTGTGGTCAATAATGATTCATAAGTGCACTTGGAGCAAGAAAATGTGTGGAGCGTCAACAAAATGAACTGGGCAAGGTGAAATCAGGGTTTTGACATAGACTTAACCTTGATCTACAAGAATTATGTGTGTTGCTTAAGCCATTTTCATTAGCACTGGACCAACATTTGTTACTAGCATTTGTTAAAGGCCATAAGGGTAATGCGATGCATAACCACAATAGTGGTGTGCTATGCAACACATTAATGGTACTGCTTAGTATTTACATTAATACTCCTGTTATGTTGACGCGCTATAAACACTAATAATAGTAAAATTATTGTTTGGAGGTTCTAGGATTTGTTTTGCCTAATTTTTTTGAAATAAGACACCAGCAATAATATATAGTTTGAGCTTTTAGTACAATTAATTTTCTCAACATTTTTCATTCAACATATGAGGTAATTTCGGTTGCTTATATTTTAATATAGAACCCTTCAAGCACATTGTTCCCTTGGTGGAAAAATAGAAGAAATGAGCTCAATAGTTTTATTTTTACATAATGCTTTTTGGTGTGTTTGGCAGTTGATATCTCAGATCACCTTATACTCTCTTTGCATGTCATTAGTTTAGTGAGAAGCTGATAGTTGTGAAGTTGAATCTTGAGTTTGTTTGCTTAAATTGATCCATTGTGCTTTAAAAAAAATATTACAAAAATGAATTGCGGATAGTTAATTGCAAAATTGTAATTTGTAATCCAAAATAAATGGTGCTGCCCATGGAGAGAAAGAAATTAAGCATGAGAGAAGCAAAGACACTTGCCAAAATTCACTCCATAAAATTCTTATTAACTTGCATGATTAACCAACATTTATGGTGATTTCTAAAGGTATGCTACCATAATTTATGCTTTTTTTATCTTTTTTTTTCCTATTTTATGCATTGATATAAAGATGCTTATTTATTAATTTAAATTACTCAAAAGGGTTATTCATAATTGTAAAGTTTTTTCATACTTTAAATGCATTTAACTTTCCTAAATTTGAGCATTTAGTTGGAGCATAAATATATATGATGTTCTTAAATTTTTTATTATATATAGGAGGCCTTATGCAACATTAAAGCTCAGATAAATTTAAGAAATTCCTTAACTGACTCCTCTTTCTGCTCTTCAATATCCTACCTAGGTAGCCTTGCTTGAGCTTTTCTTACTCTCTTTAGGATTTCATCTTTGTCCAAAAAGTCCCTTAGCACTTTTTTTTTTTTTTAAATTCACCGTACATCCGAATGGTCTAGGTTATTTTGGAGACAAAAGCAACCAACCACAAAGCAGTATGAATTGCTATTACTTAATTGTAAAATTGTAATTTGTAATCCAAAAAAAGAGGAAAATTGTGCATGAGAGAAGCAAAGAAACTAGCCAAAATTCACTCCATAAAAATCTTATCTTGCTCGGCTAACGAACTTTTATGGTGATTTCTAAAGGAATGTTACCTTAGTTCATGTTTTTTTTAATATTCTTCATTTTCGTATCTTATGCATTGAGATAAAGATGCCTTTTTATTAATATAAATTACTTGTAAATGTTTTTGATAATTGTGATGGTTATTCATAAATTAAATGTATTCAAGTTTCCTAAATTTGAGCATTTAGTTGAATTATGAATATATATGATTTTTCTCATTTTTTTTAATATGTAGGGGGCCTTATGTAACATTAAAGCTAACGTAAATTTAAGAAATTCCTTATTCGGCTCCTTTTTTTTTCCATCATTATTTGACCGAGGCAGCCTTGCTTGAGCCTTTCTTAGTCTAAAAAATCCTTTGACACTTATTCCTTTTTTAAAAAAAAATTCACACACACACACACACACACATGAATGGGCTAGGCCTTCAACTCCATGCTTTGTAGTTGGACACAAAAGCAACCAACCACAAAACCACAAATACCGTTAGTTCCTTTATCATGTAGATTAAGGAATGCTCCTATCATCCGAATTAAAAACTAATATCATTGTCCTCTGTGGGATTCCAATAGATTTCAAGGTCTTGCACTTTTGATTATAGATCATATTTTTTTGAAGCAGAGAATTAGTACCAAGCTGTAGGAATTTCATTATGATTTATTTGAGATCAAGGTAAAACATAAAAAGTTCAATGGAGGAAAATTCAATGCATCAAAATTAGATAGTCATGAGTGGAGTTGTCAGAAATTGGAATAATATTTCTACTTTTAAAAATCTTATCTAACTTGATGGCTGATTATATGGCTACCATGATGAGCTTTTAAAGTTTGTTGTCAAATTGGCATTTTGCCAACACAACACCATGAAGAAGATGAGGGTCGGATATCAAGAAAAAAAGGGAAAAAAGCTAAATAATGTGATGTGATGATGAGACATAGAAATTTTTCTTGTTGATCTACTAATGTTATGCGAATATGACCCAAGAGGACTATAAGTTGAGCACCATAGTAAACTGTAGGCTGAGTACCTAAGGAGGTTGACTTTATACGGAGGAGGTTAAACATGATAGTGGGTGTGGATTGATGTATTCAAATGAGACAACACATTGTGAAGAAGATTAGGTGTTAGTTTATAAAGAAAGAAGTTAGAAAATGAGTGACAAAAAGGAAAAAAGACAATGAAGGAAAGATAAAAAAATACTTTGGTTTTTATCTCCTCGATGCCATGCCCACAACGGAATTCATTGGCCATGTAAGTTTCCTTTCCAAGAGGAAATGGGTATGGCCCATGATAATGAATTAGTGAGTGAATACCTAAGGATGTTGATTTCATATCGAAGAAGTTTGACATGATAAAGTTTGACATGATAAAGTTTGACATGATAGTGGGTTATGTTTGCTGTATTTAAAGGAAATAATAGATTTTGATAATGGGTTTAGTTTATAAAGAACTTGTCCCACCATCTGTTCAAATTCTTGGTTGCAAGATCAATATCCTTTAGTTATTTATCATGTGGTTCACTCTAGTACTCGCTTCATAGTGCTCTTGGGTCATAGACATTTCCTTTAGGACTATTACTTGAACTATGGATTCCTTTGTGAGCATGCCATCAAGTAGAGTCACCATAAGCACTACTTGATCTTTTCCTTCATCATCCTTATTTTCTTACTCCTTTCTAATGGATTCAAATGGAACAAATAGCTTGTGATATTAAGATGCTTTAAGGGCGAAAATATTTTATCAAGTACAATTCACTGTTTGGGATAGTATATCACCTTTAATTTCATCAAAATTGATCAATTTGTGACCAAAATTAAATTTGTTAACTTTATTGAAATTTGGGAATTATGTATTGTTTTTTTGAAAAAAAATATGGATATGAGTTTTGAAAGGCTATGGGATTCTCAAGTGGTCAATATGAAATTAACAAGCTATTTAGCGTAGACAAAAATATTTTACTTTTTTATGTAATTAAGGTTAACATCATTATTGATGTATTTATCTTATTTTTTTGTAATTATTTTGTGATTAGTTTCATTTACAGAAGGAAATGCTCTAAATAAAAAGTTATGATCACGTAGATTACCAATACAATTTATAATCTTAACATTAGAAAAAATTGCAAATATAAATTATGGATAATGAATTACCAAATTGAAAATCCAAAATAGATGAGATGGTTAAGAAGAGAGAGTGAAATTCGAATAAAGATATTATTTTCTTAATTTATTATGTTGTTATCCCTATTTTCTCATATGTAAGCTATGATTATATTCCATTCCTTTTTTTATGCTATGGTTATCTTTATTTTTCTATTTTAAAAATTGATTAAATGATTTGTCGTATCCATTACTTCAAAGTTGTTTATAATATTTAGGGTAGGATTTTCTAAAATTAAGTTTGTAGTTAGGATTATGGATAGATTTGGAGTGACTCTTTTATGATAAATATGAGGCCTTAGGATGTGAAATTGAAGCGATAAGTAAATGCATCAAACTCTTTTTTCACACTGATCTCTCTTCCTCCCTTCTTTGCTCATTTTCCATGGTCAAAATTCATTGGACATGAGTTCTGAGCAGCAAATCCATCTGCTCATCCTCTCTTCGATTAAGAAGATGAGGAAAATCAAGCTCTTAGTTGTTAATATTATAGTTCCTGATAAACTCTGCAAGAGAATTTGAATCAAAGCCTCCTCCATGCCCCGATCATTCATTTGATGAAGGGAAGATGTAATGCACTTGTGTGTTTGGATTTCGACCCACCCTTTTTGCATATTGTTTGATGGCTAGGTGATAATGGTAAACTCACGTGTTGAAATTTTAATCTAAAGCCGTAATTTTTTAATTTTGGTGGAGGCAGTAATGATGATTATATCAAAATTTAACAAACAACCAAGGGGAACCAATGTTATTATTGATTTCAAAGTCTGAAATTATAGTAAACATTAGGAAAATCTAAAATTGCAACAAAGTAACAACACAACATTGGAATTAGGGTTAGATCTAAGGTGGAGGTGGTGCTGGCTAGGACTTGGTCCTCCAGGGCGGTGGCAAGGAGGCGGCTAGCAAGCTGGAAGCAACAAGACAGCGTTTTCCAGGATTCCGAACAATAAGCAAGTAACAGGATAAGCTGTTGGGGGGTTGTTTTGGGTGGCAACATAAGGAGGAAAGGGAGAGAATGTTGGAGCGATGTAGGAAATGACGGGGAAAAGACAAAAAGGATAAACACCACCTAAAGATCAGGATACATCCGGAGCACTACTTGGAGCTCTAAAATACAGCTTGTATGTCGATGACTATCACAATGTAAATCACATCAAAAATCTAACTCTGAATGTCAATTAAACACTTAAATATACTCTACCATTAAAAGTGAGGACCCACTCCAATTGGGCTTCAACCCAAAGCCTAGAGAGGGCCGACCAGCCCTCGCTCAACCTAGACTGAACCGGTCCAAGATCCCCCCAGCCCACCCATCAGTTTACTATGGTTGATGGAGCTTCAAACTCATATGTGGAAGCTTCTGACTCCTTATGATATGGCATCAGGTTAGCCAAGTTGAAGGTAACGGAGCTGCTGTAGTCTTCTTGGATTGGTTGGTCTTTTATTGCATCTCTAGAAGCACCTTGATCCTACTGTCGGGTGCACTGCTTACAAAACACCTGAGAAATTTTTTTAAAGTCTAAGTAACTATCTAAATCTTTCTAACTATTTGTGGATACATTGCTAAAATGAACTAGAATTTTGTGCCAAGTGTACTCCGCATAGTCTTTCGAAAATATCTTAAGGTTGGTTCATTCCTCTCTGAAGTGAAGACAAACAGAAACTCCCCTAATAGTGGCAGCCTTAGCGGTAAGCTTTCAGTTAGGCTATCCTGAAATTCTCTCCTTAGTGGCTGCCCTGTGTTTGATCGACTTTTCTATCTCACTACCCTATAACTTCACCAAAATGGATCCACTGATGCCTCTCTCATGGCAAAAACACCTATAACCTCAGACTTCGCAGAAGGTAGAACTATGTGCTTTCCATTCGTAATAAATCAGTAGGTGTTCTTGAATCCATCATTCTGAGTCTTGTGATCAAACTGTTGCGGCCTCCCCAATAGAATGTGACAGACATCTATGGGTAAAACATAACACCACATTTGGTCATGCAACCAATCCACAAACTCCATGAACATCTCTTGTCAATTCTAAACTTGTTATACTTCTTCCACCAAGGCAGAGAATACGTCCGGGAATATCTCTGGATAGTGAGACTCAACTTGCCATCATCGATGATACGACGACACTTTTTTCTTCACGATGTAACTGATATAAAAGATGTGACGAAGCCAGTGCTGCTCTCTCGTAGTCTCAATCTAAAGTACTCATCGAATCAGAAGCATCTCGCTATTATCATCTGGAAGTAGGTACTTATGCGCCTCCTCACTATCTTTTGTCTCCAACACCAATTTCCACTTCTTCTACTATTCTCTACTTAGTTAAAAAGGTAACTTTGGTAGTAGCGCAACCTGAGATGTCTCCAAACCCATGTCATCTGAAACACTTTCTTGTAGGCACTGTGCTGGGTGTACTGTTCCTCTTGAACTTCTTCCTGTTTTGATCAGCTCTATTATCTTTTTGGATAATTTTTTACACCTTCCTCAGATGTACTTCTATTTGCTCCAATTGTGGGCGATTGTCTGAATGAAAGCAGTGTCCTGGTCTGTTTATGTTGTTTCTCCACTTTGAGACCAATGTTTGAACATCACTCAATGACCAGTAAGGCTGCAGCTAAACGACATGATTGATAGCTGATTTTAGGTCTCCCCAAATACCTGAAGATGGTGTTCTCCTCTGGCTCTCTCAGCTCACATTTTAGCATGAGTTGCTCAAACTTTGCTAGGAATTCAACGACTCCTATTGTAAGTGATGTAACTCAAGAACATGTCTTGTGGGGTAGATAATTTTTCTGCACCTCCTTCATTTTCTCCTAAGTAGTGATCTTGTTCCTTTATTTTTTTTTTTTTGCCTCACTTTCTTCAGATTCTTCGACCATAAAGATACTCTTCTTTAGCTTTATGTTAGCAAACTTCATCTGTCTATTGGCTGCTGATACCTCTTTATACTCAAAAATCCTCTCAACAGATTGCAACTATTCAATATAGTCATTCGAATTCATTCTCTATTCACAATCCGTTAAGTTTACTTTCACTTTCATGTCTCCATATCCTCCAAGAGTCACTGTAGGCTTTAGTCTCCTCTTGATACTAAACCACAAAGTGTCGTGACCTATATCCTCTTCATTGGAATCATCCCTATGGAAGAGATTCAGATCTTAATCCCTCTCTTCGATCTCATTATTACGATTAACGATGATCTCTCCATGGGTCCCTACCTTAATTTCAGCAAGTCTGTTGAATTATGCAAATTTCTCGCTATTTCTCTTCCATGTTAAATTCCGCCAGCACTTATTTTCTCGGTGGCATGACCATGGTTCTAGGTTTGGGAGGTTAAAAAGGGTGTATGGGCACAATTTAGGTTGCAGAAAAAAAATAAGGTTGTTGATTTTGAAAATCAGAAGGGAGGAAAGGTTTTGGGTGTAATTTGAGTTTGGTATTGGTGGATTTTGGTAACCCAAGATGAAATTAGGAATAGACGGTATTGGTGGAATTTGGTAACCCCAAGATGAAATTAGGAATAGATTAACTCTGATACCAAATGATACCAAAATTTAACAAACGCCCAAGGGAAACAAATATTACTACTGAATTTAAAGTTTGAAATTACAACAAATAGTAGAGAAATCTGAATTAACAGTAAAACAACACAACACCTTGAATTAGCGTTAGATCTTGGGTGGAGGTGGTGCTAGCTAGGGTTTAGCCCTCCAGGGTGGTGGCAAGGAGGCGGCTATCAAGTTGTCCAGACTGTTGGAAATTGCTGTCAAGTAGCAGGAACAACTGTGGGAGGGCTGTTCTGGGTGGTGGCAACATGGAGGAAGGGGAGGGAATGTGAGAACTATGTGGAAAAAGATGAGGAAAGATTTATGAAGGATAAACACTACCTGGAAACTATGATACAACCGAAACACTACTTAGAACTCTATGATAGAATCCGTAGAGGGAAGAGGAGATGCCGACGGCTATCCCAAAGCAAATCACAACAGATACTAAACCCTAAACATTAAAAAAAAAACATTTAAATCTACCTACTACTCTTAGGAGTGTGCCCCACTCCAATTGGGAGGCAACCCTACGCCTAGAGAGGGCCGACTGACCCTCCCTTAATCTTACTGAATCTGTCTAGTGTCCCCTCAGCCCTGGGCATCAGATGAACTCAGGTGTGTAGATGTAATCTCAAACCTTAGTCCATTCACCTTGTGCTTGATGAGCCTGGTAACAATAGTGAGCTTTGGTGTTGAGTCAACCTTGTCGGATGATATAGGGAATTGTTGTCCCATTGGTATACATCTTAATTCACCACAAAGTTGATTTATGATCATTAACTTCAAAATTAGTTGGCTTTGATCTCTCTTCCTTTCATGCATCTTTCTTTTATAGTTTATTTTTTGTTAGGATGGTGAGTGATCAGATTGACAAAGATAAAGGAATGAAGTAATAGCGTTCTAAAGGTGATGCAGGGGTTCCAAAGAATGCGGCCAGGATGATTTAATAAATTTAACACATGCAAAAAAGAAAAGATTCATACTTCGTTGGCTATCCATTTTAAATAATTGTATTTTTTTTTTATGTAAACAAGAAAATTTGAACCAAAATAATAATCCAAAGATCAATTAAATTTGAAGTAATCAATGAGAAATTCGAAATAAAAAAAATTTGATTGCAATTGAAATTTACACCACAATTCCTGTAATCCAAGTTGCATGTGATAGGTAACTCCAAAAATGGCACTGCTTTAAATAGTGCATCCAAAATAGACCTGTACGTCTACAATACAACAATAAATGGAAGAATAGCAATAAATGAAGTCAAGAGCAACAACAGTTATTGCAGTTAAGCCTCAATTGAAGCAATAATTGAAGGCCAGCAGCCAGTGAAAAATTTTGCATCAACATTAACCTTTACTTGAACATGGGATGTAGGCTCCATAAATGACCAATATTCTTGAAAATTTCTAGGAAAAAAGGATAGTTTGGAGCTATTGATAGCTTGGATGAAGGATAACTTGTGAGAATTTGTATTTTAGGGAAATCACACTTAATTTGAGTCATTCATATATTAGCTAAGCCATGTAATTAAATAATAAATTGAAATAAATATCTTCTCCATATTGACATTATCACAAGCTTTTACAAATATCAAAAATTAAAAATTATGAAGTAAAATAAAATAAAACTACTAAAACGAACTTGCTGAAGTCCATTTTGATCATCAGTTTACTGTATAAACACATAGATCTCCATCAAAAGGAATCCTTTAAAGCCAATTTTTTTCAGATAGTAATAATTCCTTATTTCATTGTATATATATTGCCATAAAGTCTTCACATACTCCCTCGAGTTGGACAATCTCCGAATTATTTTTGGAATTTGCCTTACATTCCAATATTAAAGGTTTAGTTGTGTTTGCTTGTTAAATACACGCTTATGGCTTGAGATGAATCTTCCTTAGGGGAAGGTTATTTGAGCAAAGTCTTCTACCACTTGGTAATCAGATTTTTGGATGTTTAACTTAGGATTGTGTTTTCATGTTGTTACTCAAGGATGAATAAGAGAGATTGTTCAGGTTTTATGGAACGAGTTCAGACTTTGGCGTGCTTATTATTTTAGATGAATCTACCATATAGAAAGGTTGTTTGGGCGAAATTTCTTTGTTGACTTCTTAATTGGATGTTTGGGTGTCTAACGTGAGATTGGGATTTCGCAAGATCTCTTATGAATGGATAAGAGAGATTGTTATGTGTTTTGTTTCACGAGTTAGGACTTTGGTTGTACAAACTTCTTAGAGGCAATTAAAGACGTCTGAAGCGACTATGACCCATGTTAATGTTTCAATAACATCATATATCCACGTAGTATTTAGTTAGTAAGGCTTTTGTAGCCTTTATGAATTTCTTCACAACCACAACTCTCAAGGGATTGAGGCCTTGACTTAGGCCTTGGTAATGACAACCTTGCTTGTGATAAATCTCAAGGGATTGAGTTTAATAGTTTCTTTTAGGTGTGGCATGGGCATAGGCCTTGGTGATGGCAACCTTTCTTGTGATTGACTTAAGAATTTTCCTTGGGGGATACTTGAGCGAATTCTCTAACATTCATAACCTAAGTTAGGACATAATGAAGGAATTTGCTTTGGATCTTGGCCTGGGTTTACACTTCAATGACAATATCGTTGTTGATTGAACGGAGTCTACTCTAGTTTAGCGAACACAATTTTATTTAAGATTGTGTATGTCAGTTTGGTTAGGGTTGTGACTCGAATTGATGCCTTGGCTGTCATATCACTTGGGATTGAATTAAGGAGTTAACTTGAGGTTGTGGTTTGGGCTTCTATCTCGAAGACTACAACCATCTATTGTATTGAATGTGTGAAGTTCAATTTAGGTTTTACCTTAGCGTAATTTTTGAAGACCATCTATTATAGAATTAAGTAGTCTGCTTGGGTTGCGGCCATAATGGTCATAAGCTCATCTAAGATTGAATGAAGAGTCCGCTTGGGGAGCCTTGGTGGCCATGACCTTTGGATTGAATAAAATATTTGCTTGAGGTTGAGGCCTAGTTTTAGGCTTCAACAACCATAATTTTGTTGGGGTCATATATTTGCAAAATATTGGTCATAAGTGGGCAACTATAAATCTCACGAGATTGAATTGAGAAGTTCATTCAGTGGTGTGACTTAGGCATATGTATCAATGGCCATAACCTAGCTTAGGATTGAATTGTGAAATATGTTAATGGCTCATGGCTTCGTTGAATGCTTCAATGGCTATAAACCTCTCATAAGATTGAATGAAGTAGTTTCCTTCGAATTGTTATTTTGATTTATGCCCTTGATGATTGCAGCCTCATTAGGGTTGCATGAAGGAGTTTGCTAAGGGCTGTGACCTATGATAATACAAATGTTGTACCAAACCTCTCATTGGATTGATTGAATGGACTTTGCTCAAGAATGTGGTCTATTGTAATGCCTTAGCACTCAAAACCTTATTTAGTATTTAATGGTAAAGTTCATTGAGGTTGTGGCATCATCTAATGCTTTGACGATCTTACCCACTTTGGGTTATCACTAGGGTTTATGCTTCAAACAGAAGTGTAAACAAGCCGAGCTGGAGTGAGCCCAAAGTTTATTTGTGTTCGGCTCGTTAAAATTTATTTTTATTTGTTTTTGACTCGTTTATAATTCAAGCTTAAAAAAATTATTTGTGTTCGATTCATTTATTTGCTGGACGATTTGAAAGCAAGTTGCTTAATGAGTCGAATACGAGTTGTTTGCGAACAATGATCTTTTTTGATAGTCATACCGTGAGATGGGATTGTGCTTACGGTTTTTTTTCTTTTGGGCATTTAAATACATTCCAACCAATTCCTATCTTTTTACATATCTAACACTTAAGTTTTAAGTTTTGCATTTATACCCCCGAATCTCTTATATGCATTTTTTTTAAATATTGTATACAAAATTAATATAAAAATGATATGAATAAATATTGTTTTTTAATTAATTATTTATTTCGAGCCAAAATGAGCCGAACAAAATGAACAAACCTTAGTTTCTGTTCGGCTCGCTTGTTTAACGAACAATCGAACACGGGCTGCTTAACGAGCCGAACACAGGTTGCTTAATGAGCTGAACACAATGAGTTTTTTTGAGAGCTCTAGCTCCACAATTTTGTGTAGAATTAATCAAGATTTCACTAAAGTTTTACTTTTGTTAATACCACAATGACCATAAAATTATCTCATTTGATAATGAATTCAAGATTTTGCTTGGGGGTGTTATTTAGACTTACAACTCAATGACCTTACTTGAGACTAAATGGAGTCTGCTTAGGACTATTATGTGAGATTTTGCCTACAAGAATTATGACATTGCATGCGTAAAGATATAGCAATTAGATGGTTCAAAAGATTATGGTTCATTTACGCATGCAATGTCGTTATTCATTGCATTATGGTTTTAGTTCTAGCGTACATCCACATGGACTTGCATATAACTTCTATTTTTATTTAATATTAAGAGTTATATTTGGACATAGTTCAAGTTTGATTTCTGGTTGTATGTCTATCCTTATAAGTTAGCTTAACAATGCCTAGCAAAGTGAATAAAAAGGAAGGACGCTTTAAATTGCTTTGCTTAATGTATTAAATTTTTTTTACTGCTTATATGTGGCACAAAAAGGGCATTGCATAGCATTCCGTTTTAAATTTTTTTTTTTTATTTTTATAAATTTGAGATGGAAATGCTTAGCCAAAATTTTTCCCAGTTTGTGCAGCCCCATCAATGGCTCTATGACTATGGAAGGCTTCCTTGCGGAGTTAATTAGTTATTGCTACCTAGTATGGTGACTAACATTATTTCATGCAATATAAGACAATACATTATAAAATTCATAACATTACCAAATGAAGCGTAAAGATCTTTTTCCTGAAAAATTTGTTTACTATTCGAAAAAAGGGCGGATTGAGAGGAATTCATTAACTATCTATTTAAATGTTTAATCAATTGGATTTGTTTTGCACATTGGAGCTAGAAGAACCGCTGCTGTTGGGTTGATTTTAGAAAATTGCTGAGCTAGAAGAGCCGCTGCTTTTGGGTTGATTTTAAAAAATTGCTATCCAAGTAATACTTAATAATTCATGGGCAGCTAAGAGGCCTGAACTAACTGCTTATGTTATGATATTGAGAATGTTGGCAAAATAGTTGCTTAAGAAATCATTGTTGGGTAAATCAATGTTATGGGAATAATATGAAATGACGTGGAATTTGCTAAAATACTTGGCAAAATGAGAGGATGAAGATCAAAAGGCAAAAAATGAATTAATGGAAGTAAGCTCAATACTGGGGTAAGCTTTCTATTCTGGTATTCAGGCCTTATGTCTTATTAGCTGTTTATTGCTAACATCTGAAGTTGATTAGCGAGTGTCTTGTTCTTTTTCCTTTATTATTTCGCTAGGACCTGTTCCTGTTGAATGTTTGGGCATACAGAACTATGGATGAGTGGTTTTACGTTGTTCTAATGCCATCAATGTTTGAAATGGGTTATTTTATCTCAGGACTGAATTATGTGATTCACCAACTAATTTGCATGTTATTGTTTTTCCCCTCTCCCTTGAGCATCTTAATCTAGTGTACTTGGTACATATCCTTCTAACTAGTTACTTCAATAATAATCTGTAATTATTGTCATTAAATTGTTTTTCATATCCATTGGCTATTATTTTTTTGTAAGAGAGATTGTGCGAGGATTTCTCTATAACTCATTTAATACTTCAATCAGTTGTCTGGACTTATTGCAGCTTGGTGTTTCAGAACATCAGAATTGCATTCTGAATGGTTTGATCTCATCAATTTGTTAGCAATTATTTTATGCATTATCCCTTATTGAATCATGCTATCTTTAAGTGAATATTTTCCATTCACTTGTATGCTATGTTCTTCATTGAAATGCTAAAATAAATAAATAAATAAAAAGGAATAAAAGAAAGAGGACAAAGTATGCTATTCTCTTCATTGATTGGGGCACAAAAAAAAAAAAAATGATGATTAGATTCTTGACACTCCATTTGGCTAATTTGTAGTCTAACTTTTGGCAATTTTATAGCATGAGCCCTGCTAATGCGTGAACTACTTTTCGCAGACTGAGTGGGATGGTGGTCACTACCCAATAACACTCCACTTTAGTGAGGACTACCCAAGCAGGCCTCCCAAGTGCAGATTTCCACAAGGGTTCTTCCATCCAAATGTTTACCCATCTGGCACTGTTTGCCTTTCAATTCTGAACGAGGATGGTGTAAGCACACTGCTTTGTGCACTTTGTGAAGTCAATGACTCTAAAGTTTTGGCAGCAGACAACTTCTGATGTTTTAATGTATATTTTTCAACGCATGTAGGGTTGGAGACCTGCCATCACTGTGAAGCAAATTCTTGTGGGGATACAGGATTTACTTGATCAGCCAAATCCTGCTGACCCTGCTCAGAACGATGGATATCAGCTTTTTATTCAGGTTTTACAAAATTATATTTCAAAAATTCCTGTAACATTTTTATACTCGAAATGGTTATATAATAGGCCCTCCGAGGTTGCCTCAATACTTATCTTAGTGCGGACTTTTTTGGTGATAGTTTTTACCTGTTTTGCGGCCATAATTCTGGGGAGCACCATTCGTGCATAGAAGAATTGTGTGCTACAGTTTTAAGAAAATTTGCTTTGGAAATTGAATGGAATTTTGAGGGCTGGTTTGTTTACAATTATCTTTTAAGGCATTTACATAAATTTTACCTAATTCTTATGTATTTACATATCAAACTCCTAAACTTTGCTTTTTACATCTACGTTACTTAAATCTTTCATATAAAAATACCACTATTTAATTTTTAAAAAGTGCAATACACCTTATGTAAAAATTGACTTGTAGATGCTAGATATGTAAATACATAAGAATTGAGTGGTATCCATGTAAGTTTTCCTTTCCTTTTCATAATTTAGTTGAGAAACTGGCATAAAATTTGCTTTTAACTGTTACAAATTCTGTCCTAGAACATCTTATTTAAATTAGGATTCTAAAGTTGTCATGAAAATTGAAGATTGCTTGGAAATTGGATCGGCTTCTAGCTTCAATTGACTTCAATGAGCTAATAAGTTGAGCCTTCTACGTATTGAACTTGAATTGAGTTGATCCATGATTGGATCAGGCTTTTAGCTCAAAATTTATTGCATTTGTATATAAATGATTACAGATATATTCTTTATTTGTAATTAGATTTAAATTCAAGTATGTCTATGCATATGTAAAGCTCATATATAACCTGTCTAATAAGGACATTGATTTGCAGGATCTTGTGGAATACAAAAAACGGGTTAGGCAGCAAGCAAAGCAGTATCCTCAACTGATCTGAATCTTCTATTTCGTATACAAACAATGCGTCTTCTCTCTACATGCTCTGATTATGTAAACAATGGTTTTTTTAACTATCTCATTGTTCTTTTTTCAGCTACCCTGTAGCTAATATGGATCTTGTTCGAACTTGAAGAATAACTGGTAGGCACTGTTTAAAACATGTTTGGATAACATTTTCTTTTTTCAATGGCTCAGCAAAAGCTTGAAATTTTAATAGTTTTTCATTATCTTTTCAGTGCTTTCTACCAAGTGAATTGTTTATTATCTGCACTGTTGTAAATGCAATCTTTACATGGTCTCCTGTTTTCTTTGCATATATGCAATTTTTTTTTTTTTCATTTTTTTATTGCAGTTCTCTTAAATAGGTTGTTTCGTGTTGTACAAAGTAAATGCAGTGTTGAATGAATCTTTTGCATGGCAAAGGTGGTCAGTTTTGTTGGTTTGACTGTTTTTTGGGTAATTTGTGACGAAATAAACAATGGATTTATTTGCATGAAATTATTTAGCTTCATGAAGAAATATTGACTAAACCAATTAGCTCTCTAGTAGATTTTTAACTAGTTGGAAATATTTATAGTCATGCCATATTTAATGGTCATTATTGGGCTATTTGATTACAAGTATTTGGAATACATGCATATTTCAAATATAGGATAAATTAAATATATTATTATTTTATTCTTTAAGGTTATTTGATTGGGTATAAAATGAAGTCATGAAATAGATTCAAATACAAATTCAACTCATAATATAACCAATTAATTGAAATACTACATATTTTAAGGGTGGAAAGATGGTGATCCCCATTTATCTTTGTTGTGCAACACAGCTACAGGTTCCATGTTACTACAGGAATTATAGTGAGTGAAATCACAGCAACCACTCATAATCATTTTATTTGCATGATAACTAAAGAGCAAAGCCTCGTTTAAACCTTTGTAGCCCCTTCAGTGTGATTGAGAACTGATTGAAATTCTGCAGCAGGGCTTCAACAGTGCAGCACTCAATCGGCACGACCTACCTAATTATGATTTCAAAAATGAAAGCAATATTGTTTATACTCGTGTTCTCAATTACAGTAATTAGCACATCATTCCTTAGTCATGGTGAAGCTCTAGCTTATCAGGAACTATATGTTCTTCTTAAGTCCTTGTAAGAGAAAAGGGAGCAAGAAGAGGATTATGTAAATTGGCATCCACCTCCAGTTACCTGTCTCGGCATCCAACCAGCTCCTATTCCTTACAAGCGATTGATTTGGTTTCCTTTTTCTTTTTTAGTGCTCATTTAGTTGCTTTAATTTCTTGAAATTTGCTTTAGGAAATAGTGTATTTATTTGATCATTTTTTAAAATATATTTGCTACTTTCAGGTTATTAATGAATCTTTATGTATCTATAGTTTGTGTTGATGTTAGTGTTTTGAGGCTTTCTTTGCTATATGGAGTTACGAAATGGTTGAAAGAAATATCATATGGATCTCCTTTTGTATCAAATATTATGTATATGTTAGATTTAGCTTCTATAGAAGATGGACACTTATTTTCAGATGATGAAAATGGAAATAATAAAGGATTTATCAATTGTCATAGTGATTTATGATGCTGGATAATCATCACACATTGTAGATGTTGTGAGAGGTAGGAACACCATTATTAATAATGAGAACAGAATGATAAAATATTTAATTATCAGTCATTTATTATGATAGTGTCAAAGACTCGCATTGGGACTAAACTCTCTATTAATGTAGTAAATATATCAGTGATGCAGCATCTGGTGGTTCAACTTGATTGACAAGGGGTGCCACTAGCTAACTAACTTGGTTAGCACCGCAGATCAAACAAGTGTGATGAGAATCAAACCAAAAACTTCTTAAGACTTTTCTAATTGTGGTTGTATAGTGAGGGCTTCTCATGCTTTTTG
Organism: Papilionanthe hookeriana x Papilionanthe teres; assembly: GCA_022702705.1. Classification (NCBI taxonomy): domain Eukaryota; kingdom Viridiplantae; phylum Streptophyta; class Magnoliopsida; order Asparagales; family Orchidaceae; genus Papilionanthe; species Papilionanthe hookeriana x Papilionanthe teres. The sequence continues at coordinate 122,653,937 of CM040424.1, read as the reverse complement.
TTGTTCTTGCAGGGGTAGAAATTTTTGTGATTGTAGATGCTAGTAAGAGTGCATATCGAGACCAACTAGTTGAAGTATTTCTTATTTTGAACTATGATAATGTTCTTGGCATAGGAGTGGATGTTGAGTTCCAATCATACAAAATATCAATCTTTGCACTACTATTGATCATAATTACAAGTGTTGTAATTGTCATGAACAGCATGATGGTTATATTTTGAGTTAATTGAGCAATGATCATTATACTTCTTCCATAAGGGCTCCATATAGGATGAAAAGGGTGAAGTGAAAGGTAGTGTTTCTTTAATAATGTTCAACTTTGATGCCTTGTATTAATTGAAATTAGACATCGTTTATAGTGGATTCTTAATTATGACATAATTATAAGGTAAATCTTTCAACCCTAAGGTGAGAGCTATCGTATAAAATAAGATATACTAAAAATTAATATCATGCATTAAATGGGTAAACCTAGAAATTTAATCCTTTAAAAGGACTCGTTTTTTTCTTAGAATATTATATATGAAAGTTCTCATAAATTTTCATATGTTAAAATTGTGCTATTATCAAGCAAGTGGATGAAGAATTTAGATGCAAGGTATTTCAGAGTTATCAAAATGGCTTCATAATGAATAGCTTCAAGAGTAATGATCAAATGCTATAGAATCATTAGAGGCTAACAAGCGCCGGTAGGATCAATGATTCTCTTCTATTGGTTACAAATGTTGAGTTGAACTTGGAAGTAACTACTTACTCAACGGTGCTTATTGACAAGGGTGGATAGGAGAAAGAAACATAAATGAGGATCATAAATTGTGGCTTATACGAGAATAATTTCGTATCAATTAATTTTTTACTAGTCATAAGTTGTATGAGCAATGTGTAAGCCCACATTAGCGGTTTTTGTAGTGAATAAAGTGGATGATGGGAATAAGCTATGTAGTGAGTATTAGTATAGTAGGAAGAGTGTTGGGACTATTTTTTTGAACTTGTTTGATGTTAAATTGATTTTATACACATCCTAATGATCCATAAAAGTTTTCTTTTTAACTATTGACCTTGCATTAGCAAACAACCATCTAATATGACCCCACAATAAGTTTCAGATCTTTTGTTCATATATTTAACTTATTTATTATCCCTTTGATTAATGTGTTTATTCTAAATTGTTAGCAAATGTATGCCATTTGGGTCAATTAGTGAGCTACTGACCAATATCCAACAAGTTGTGAACGTGGTGAATTATCATTCACTTCTTAATTTATCGACAAAAATGAATTATTATCACACATGACTCTAAACCCTCCCATAAAGCTTCAACAAAGACCTTAGAATTCATTTCATGATACAAGTCATTAACATATGTTGGCTCTTTGCCAGCCTTTGACCCTTTGAATTTTTTTATATGTAGTTGTCCTCACTTTTGCACTTTAGCAGTCAAGTGGATTAAATCCTTCCACATTCATCTTTTAGATGCCTATAATATTAATTCTTTTCATTAAGTCCCAATATCATCTGACATCCCATGCATCATTTCTAAATCCATGCCATAGGTTTTTAAGACTCTTATTGTTAAAGTTCCTCCATACTAATATTTTTTATTTCCATGCAATATAAAATAGGATATGGAAAAATCTTTCTATCACCCATTCATTTTAGGTATGCAGGTCTATCAATATCCTCCATGTAGTCAACTTCTTATACAACCAAGGCATGACATATGTGCCACTAAAGTTTATTATTTTAAAGCCCTAACCTCTAAGTGCCTTCACTTCTAATTTTTGCTTTTTGATTTCTAAATTCCTCCACATAAGAAAGACAACCTTTCCTTTGTCACACCCATTAATTCTCCCACCATCACCTCCTTAGCGATATACATACATTTTCTTCATTTTCCCTCGATGAGCACATGGCATTTGCTTTTGCTTCTTCTGCATGATAACAAGTTTGCATGATTAATGCCTTAATGCCATTCAAACTCAATCCCCAGATGTTTTTTTTTTCGCTTTATCTTTACCCATGCAAGAGCCAGTTGCTTAAGCTTACACCTGAAATCTCTTTCTTGCAAGGAACCCATAATTCTTGACCTTTCGATTAAAAACCCTTAGTAGGCACTCTTTACTCTTTTTAATGCTTGCTTTTAGATAATCCTTCCCATATGTTGAATTTACCGGGAATCCTTCACTCAAAAAAATTTTTTTTTTTTTATTTCCAACATATGGTTTTAAGAAGTGATTAGTTTTCCCATAGAATAGACTTTAAGTCTTTTGTAAGATAAATTTTAAACACCTTATAAGAAAATATATATGTTTAATTTGGGAGTCATAAGGATCCTCCTTGTTTAAGTTATTGGCATTGATAATCTTAGGACTTGAAATCCGTTAAAAATATTAGACGTGTCTATTTACATTATGAAAATTTTTTATGATTTTTAAATTTTTTTAATTATTATTATTATTTTTAAAATTTTAGAATAAGATTAAGTCATGTTAAAAATCAATCTTGACAAAACCCAAAATGAAATATTGCCTTTAGACAATAGAATCTTAGGGACTAAATAAGTTGAAAATTTTCTTTTAGGTTGTATACATGTCTCTAGACTAGTTTTAGAGTTTATCTTAAAATTTTTATGTGTTTTGATTGATCATAAACCATGTGGAATAAGACTAGGTTCTACTAGAACTTCTAGTGCCAAACAATTTAAAGGGAAATTTAACTAGGGTATTATTGGAAACAAAATTATGACAAATAATATTGGAATGCTGGAAAGGTATGGTAAGATTCCGACAAAAGAAACAAACAAAAATTATAAGGTAAAAAAAAAGACTAAATTAATGAAAGATACAGATTGAGGAAGACCACCAAGTCTCCTTTTATATGTGCCGGCCACACAACCTTTAAACCTTTGGAACTCTAAATTTTGATTTTCAATTAGCAATATCCTCATTTATGTAGTAAATAATTAAATAGTTATCCCTCTTACAAATCTTAACAAAAAGAAAGAAACTAATGGGGAAAGAAGGGAGGGAATGAGTCCCCAATTTTGAATTAAGGAGGGGAAATTTTCCCTCATTTTGGCAAAATACAATGACTTAAACGTATGAAATTAATTGAATGCAATTAAGTAGTTAATATACTTAATTTTATAATTTACTCCTTAAATTTGAAAATATATCTCAAATGGAATTAAATTGTTAAAGTTTCTCTAAAAAATAACATGAAACTAGAACACATGAAATCATATAAATTAATATTTTAAAACATTAAAAATGCATGTATTGAGTAAAAATAATATCTAAGCAATGGTCTTCAGCATGCTCTTAGTGATATGATTATTATTCCTTTTGTTACTCTAACTTCTTATGACTGGAACCCATGCTGCATTCGTTGGATCAATATCTATGTTGGATAAACCGAGCCAATGTCCACCCCACCCCCTCTCCCCCTCAATCATGTCATCTCTTGGCTTAACAAGTTCTTTAGCTTAACCTTTCATCTTAAATATAGTTTAAGGTTATCCGCTCATTTCCTTTGCATCACCCAAGTTTCTTTCAATGAGTTAAGTTGATGATCTATCACCTGTCAAATTTGTTTCTTCATGGGTTTTAATGTTTATAACACCAATTAAAGTAGGGCATAAAACTCAAATATGTGAGAATTATAATATTAAATTTTGATCTTGTCAATATCTAATACATATAACTTTTTATATTTTAGAGTAATGTTAGATTTGGCATGTTATAAAAACATTTTAAATCGTGAAATTATAAACATGTTTATTAATTTTATAAAATACACTTACTTGTGATGTAGGAAATATACTAATCAAATTAGTGGAAGCTTCAAAGACTTATTCTCATAATCTCCTTACATTTCCTTGACAATGATACTTAGTTTCAAGAATGTGTCATTTGGTTTTCTTAATTAAATTGATTTAAATCTAATTATTATGGATTTTAACTATTATTTAATTATATTTCTATAACTAGAGGTGTAAACAATCCAATTTTGAGTGAGCTCAATACTTAATTGTGCTCATTCATTCTTTTTTTTTTGTTTCAAACTATCTTATATTCAAAATGACTCATGAATAACATATTCATGTTTTGGTCGATTCAAGTTCATTTGTTCATTTTTAGATTGAGTTCAACTTAAATTTATAGCTCAAATGGCTTAAATAATAATAAATTATAATTATTTTTTAAATGCAACGTAATAATCAATATACAAGTTATAATAAATAGCATATATTTATCTATTTAATGAACTTCAATCAAAATGAACAGTTTGAGAAAATGCCTATTCATGTATAACGTATTTAAAATTGAAATCAAAAGAAAATATCATGTTTGCTTCACTTCCTTAATGAATGAATTTCACATGAATTAATTAACAAGCCAAACATGAGATATCCGTGCAAAACAAATTTTTTTTACAACCTAAAGTACAACATATCTAACTCACAAACATGCATAAACAGTTACACATATGTGCACTTCCCAGGTTTATACATTTATTGTACCTTATTAGGGTTTACAATATTGTAATAGGGCACCTAGAATGAAATCATTTAAAAAATATATTAGCTTTAATTTTTTTTTTGTAAATATATGGTTATAATATTATGGAATATACTAACTTAATTTTGTGTAATAAAATAGAAATTTAATTTATATGTTTATATATATATATATATTTTAGGGTTTTAGGTATAAATGACATATATAGATAGATATAAATTAAATTCTATGCAAATGAGAGATGGGGGAACAAAAAAGATCTTTATGGTGAAGGAAACAAAATTACTACCCAACCAGATGTAACCTTTATATTGCAGTATGTCACATTAGGTCGTGTGCATTATGAGGATTTACCCATGGTCTATTTTAACAAATTTCTTATATTATATAATATATCCAATTTAGAGTTATTAAATCATCAAAATATAATAATAATGTGAGATTATCACACACACACACACACACAGAGATTTAAGATGGAGCGTGAAAGTGATTTAAGATGGATCAGTGAAAGTGATATGTTAATTTTAAGCTTTTTATAGAGCTAAATGTTATTGAGACTTATAAGAGGGTCACATTGAGAGTAAAAATAAAGAGTTTGGTATACCCCTATGGATGAATAACAACTGCTAAGTAGAGAGCAATAATTATAGAATGATGAGTACATAAAGATGAGTGTCTAATTTTGAGTGTCGAGTACTCGCTGAGTTCTAAGTATTTTGTTCTAAGTGCGTATTTATCATAATAACAAGTACCCATTTACCATATTCTAAATTTGAGTTTTATTTGGTTTGTAAATATATCATTATGTATTTTATTTTCCATGTGTTGCTTGTTTTTGTAAATTTTACTGTAGCTCTTGAGACTCCAAATTCACCTATAAATATGTGATGTTGGGGGAGATATAAGAGGACTATTTTAAATCCCTTCAGGATTTGTCTTGTAAGATTTATCCTTTTTTTAATGATCTCAATTTAAGATCTCTTTCTCTTTTTCTTTCATATGAATATATATTTGTATCTTTTCATGTTTGGGTGGGTCATTGTAGGCATATTTTTTAGGTCGTGTGTTTTATTTTGAAAAGGGGGTCGCCTGACAGAAATTATCGGCGAATTTTTAATTTAATTTAAATAAATAATTTGAAAAGTAGTATTTGATTTTGAAAATAATTTTAAATTTGAAGATTTTAAGATATGAAATCAAGCCGATCTCACATCCCAAATAGTTTATATAAACGAGCACCACACCACAAACGTGTATCTATCCCTGAGGATAGACACACGCATTTGATGGTGGGGCTCGATTAAACAAACTAAAAGATTTGTGACATCCGTTTGGTCCGCGAACCAATTTTATAAGCCGACAAATTCCCTCGCTTAATATGAAAGCATTAAACGGGGTTTATATTACCGGGTTCTTTAAAATTCCCTATAAGGGCAAGCCACTATAGTTAATTACATCTTAAGTGACGAGGAATCACCTAAGAAAACTCTCGATAATAATCAATAGTTACGCTCTCAAGAATTTCAAAGTTTAAGTTTTCGAGGGATTGAATTTTGGAATTTCGATAGGGAATGGATCAAATTTGGAACATTTTGTTTTGGGAATTCAAAGGAAGAAAGGTAGGAGAAATCACGGATTCGAAGCGAACTTCGGTAATTTCCCGTATCACATTGTTTGGATTGAATTTAGAAAAGTCCTAATGTTTATTTAATATTTCGATCTTGCCGATTTTAATTAATTTAGACTTATATTTGTATGATAAAATCATACAAATAGCCTCGAAGATGTGAGGGTTTATGTCGTATCGGACGGCTACCTCGGAATCCTAAGACCAGGTTAGAGCTTAATTTGCGATGCGAATGCCAACAAAAGGTTGAGGGTTTATGTTGCACTAGTGCAAATTACCTCGAAGTCCTATGGCTCTGTTGTTTAATTCTAGGAATGTTTAGGCGATGTAGACTCGTATTTCTGCTGATGACGATGGCCGTCGTCTTGCCCACCATGCTCCGAGCTCCTTGTTGTCGCGGAGGTTTAGTTTTAGAAGTCATAAATCGGGAGATGAGAAAAGTGTTTTGGTTTAGAAAAATCTTAATTTCCAAGTTTTTTCAATATTTTAATTAAAACAAATCTTAAAGTTGATTATAACAACACCAGGTTAAGATCCCGCGGTTCCATCCTTCCGGCATCGTTATTTTTATCGGATTCACTTAGTACAGATGAATTTGCTAAACTCAGCTGAATGAGTTCCACACTTTCATTTAGACCGTGGGAAATCCCGTTAGCAACACGTAGGTTACATCATCCGAGGTATTCCCGATCATCCAACGGGACGTTTTAATTTAGTTGTAATTGTAGTTTTGTGTTACGTTTGTGATTAAATTTTGAGTTGTTTTATATTTTGAAATGTTGTGGCGGTGAATTTTATCTTGCAATGACTTTTAATTTAGTTTTGGTTTCGGTTTTAGGGACTATCCTAAAGGTGTGAGTTTTCATGCAACGAGTTGTTTATCATGCAAGAAAAGTAAGTGCGATGCGATTAAATAAATTGCAATAAGGTAAATTGCGATAAAATAAAAGTGTACTGGAGGGTCTTCCCGTCATCCCAAGTTGCACTTAAAACACAATTAGAATATTTAAGCAAGTTCTTAGGTAAAGCTAAGGGAAGGGTTATGGTTTTCTACCAAACTCCTAATCCTATAGCTAGTCATTTCCTATGACGTCTAGGTCCTTGTGTTTTGGTTTGAGGACGATTTTCTTCATCAAAGAATAATTAATTTCAGTTGTTCTTATAAATATCCTATCATATCGAGGAAGTGCTTAAGAAGAATCTTAAACATCTTTTCAATATTTCTAGGATTATTTTAAGTCGAGAGAATTTAATTATACGAATGAATTAATCGTCCGGGAGTTCAAGTTTTGTTATTATCTTGCTCAGTGAACTAGGACATTTGAATATCCTATAAGTGAAGTAACATTTCATTTAATGTTCTGTTTAGGAGTTATGATAACCAAAGCTCTCGAGGGCAAATTGGTGTTCAAATAGTTTATGATTTAGTTTAACTTAAATTAACGGGTTTAAATCTGTATTTAATTTATTTATGTAATTATTTTTGGTGGAAAACAGGAATTTCCAAGGAAAATTTAATAATATGACCAAGGGGAAGTTTCTGTCCTTAAGAAAATTATGGGACATTCCTAATGACCAGAGGACCACTTGGACCAATTTTGGTGATTTTTTGAATTATATTATTTTTATTATAATTATTTTAAGTTTTGGAGTATTAACTAATTTAAAAATAAAATAAAGGTTGAAAAATAAATTTTATATTTTTCAAAAATCTCTACGATATCAAGGAAATCGGAGAATCAATTTTTGCAATTTTCTGATTTTTCTTTGATTTATCATAATTATTTTAGTGAAAATGCTAGAAAATACATTTTTTTTAATTTTAAAATTACCACTAGGGCTTTAAAATTTAATATCTCATTAAATAGACCTAAGAAAAATATGGTATTTGTTCCTAAGTGATTAATATTCAAAATGTGACATTTTGGTGAATTTTATTATTTTTGTGATTTTTATTATTTTTAAATTATTAAAATATTAAAATAATACAAAAAAATCAACTTTTTTAGAAAATTGAAATTTTAATTTTCTTAAATTCCCCTGATATCAAAGAGGCTCCAAAACCAATTTGGTGGATTTTTGAAAGGTATTTTGAAAGTTATGAATTTTTAAAGTTTAAAATGGCTAAATGGCTTAGTCAACCCATTTAGTAGGGCTAACCAAGTCCAATTGACATCAAATTTTTATGGTGGGTTCCTCGATCCTAAAGGTCGAGTGGAGAATTGATTTCAAGTCAATTTGATGTATGGTTAGCTCTAATTAATTAAGGAGCTATTTTAGGTGTTTAAGCCAATTAGGGTTATTTTAAATGAACTAATTCAAAACCTATTTTTCCTAGGGTTCTCTGGTCATAAGAAACATCGCCAAATTTTTCTTAGAATTTATTTCACAACATGCTAATTATTGGATTTAAAATACTCAAAAGAGTAACATGAATTTGAAAAATCAATAACTTCTCGTAGGGATGACCTCGACTTTGGAAAATTTAGGGAATGTTCCCAAATTCGGAGGCTTCAAAGCTTATGATCTCATGCCATAGTGAATTTTCTATATGCATGGAGAATTAAAACAATGCAGAAGGGAAATAAATCATTAAAAATAAAATACTTGATGAAATTAAATAATTTCTTTTCCACATTATTCTCCTACGATTCACTCGAGCGAGAGGGTATTTTTATTTTATTTTTCGATTTTCCTACACAAAGTTATGGATTTTTGAAGTTTAGGGGAATTAAATAAATCAAAAATACCCTAATTTTCTATTTATCCACGCGGCGCGCGTCGGCCTTGGCGACTCAGAAGGCCGCGCGGCGCGTTGCGGTTCGACGCCGCCATCGACTCGGCGCTCGGGGCCCCGGCTGTGTCGTTCCATCTCTCGATCCGACGGGATCCTGGCCGTCCGTCCGCGCGTGTATTAAATGGACGGCATCCGTTCATTGTCCCCGAGCGTCCTCGCCCGAGAGCCGTCCACACTAAATCCACAATATCTCACTCGAAACTCGATGGATTTTCGTGTTCTTATGCTCTATGGATTCGTCTTGAAGAGACGAATACATCTATACGGTGATCATGCATTGAAATTAAAGCATTTGAAATGGAGAATCTCCGGAAGCTCGGGATGAAGAATTAGCTCATACCTTTGCTCGGAGAAGTGTGGCTTCGATGCGAGGGTTGTGTCACCTTCGATTGGATCCCAGCAAGCTCCGGATGAAGTCTCCTGGTCGATGAATCGCCTAGGTATGATTTCGACCACGGCCGATCACAAAGCTTGGAGGTTGGAGCAAGCTGGGTGGCTTTGGAGAGGGGGCTTTTCTTTGGTGGACTCCTTCTCTTGGTGCGAGTGAAGGTGTAGGACCAATCAATTTGAGGATTGATCCACTGTGGAGAAGTGTCCTGGTTTTGGGTGGAATTTTGTCGAGAAATTGGGTTCGTTGGTGGGGATTAGGGCAAATTGGCACTTAGGGATCAAGCTGCTTTCTAAGTATGGAGAGTGTTCGGAATAATTTTGGCGAGTTTCGGTAAGATGCGGTTCGGCACCCCTCGTGGCCGAGAGGGGGTGGTGTTTAAATAGGAGAGGGTGGAGGGCCTCCCGGGGAGAGTTAGGGCTTGGGATCGAGCTTGCTCTTGGCAAGAGAAGAACGACTACAATGGCACGCGGGGATGGGGCGGCTCGGCGGGTGAGAATTTCGAGTTTGGGCTCACATGTGAGCTCTCGGCCTGGTGGTTTCCGGCGGGCTGTGGTGGGTGGGCGGCCGGGGTCGGGTCACCCTCGAGGTCGGGGAGGTCGAGTACGGGGCTTAGTGCGATCGATTGGCCATGGACATGTGTAAAGGAGTTGAATTGAAATGGAATGGGGGAGGAGCTAATTTTGGCTTGATTTGGTCGAGTCCACTTTTTGGGCTTGGTTCACCTCCCCATGGTCGATTTGGGTGAGGGAGGATCGGATGGATCGGCTAGGAAAGGGTAGAGAAGTCACCATCCATGAATATTTTGATTAATCATAGATTAAGGTGAAGCATAAAAAGGGTTAAAACCTTTTTAAGGGGGCTTAAAAGAGGCTCCTCCTTTTGCCATTAATGGCTTGATCACATGTCAAACCGTCCATGGCTTCATGTGGCTTGTCATGGCTTGCATGGCTTGTCTTTGGCTTGGGGAAAAGCTTGGTCAATTTCATGAAAATGGATTTTAGAAATTTTTGGTAATTTGATGGGAATTTGTATGAAGCTTGATTTGGAATGGTTTAATGATGATTTTGAAACTTAGGGGTGATATCAATTAAAGGTATGATGAAAAGAAATTGCCATGTGGGCTTTAGGGCCAATTTTGGGCTTTTGTATTTGGTGGAAATAGGCTTTTAAAATGGTTTAGGGAAGTGGGCTTTTGGATTTTAAAATGGATTTTGGGATGAAATTTTGGTAAAGGCTTGGGCCAAATAATTTTTGGGTTTAGCTCATAGATGTGTCATGAGTGACTTGGAGCAAATTGGGTGTGATTTGGGTTTGAATTGGGTTGAATTTGGGCTCCTTTGGTGAATGGGCCAATATAGGTCAAATTGGGCTAACTTGGGCCAATGTTGGGCTAGGGTTGAAATTGATGTAAAATTAATGTTGGGAAATGTTTATGGGAGTGTTTCAAAGAGGTTTTGACTTTGGTTGGGCTTTGATTTTGGGGTTTGGGCTCATTTGGGTTAGGTTTGGGTTTAGATCAAAATTGGGCCTTTTAGCTTTGGGTTGAATTTGAGTGGGGTTTGGGTCTAAATGTTGGGCAAATCATGTTAGTGTTTTGTTTGTGGGAATGTTAAGGAAGATTTAGAAAAGATTTGGTGTTAATTGGAGTTGAATTGGGTGAGTTTGGGTTAGGTTTGGGTCATGGGTCCAAATTGGGCTTTAAGGCCAAAAGTGAAATTGGATCCAAATGTCAATCAAATTGGACTTGGATTTGGTCTAGATTGGTATTGGGAATGTTGAATTGAAGTTTAGAATTGAATTGGACCGGAATTTGGGTCAATTGGGTAGGTTTGGTTTAGCATTGGGTTCACTTTGGGTTTAAAATGGGTCAAGTTGGGAGTTTTGACAAAAGTGGGGTAAATTGACAGAATTGTCCCATAGTGTAGTTGAACAAAATGAAATTGGGAATATTTGAGATTTTTTGGATTTTTTTTGGGAATTTTCTGAATTTTTGGATTTTTGGGTCAGGAGGGGTATTTTGGGTATTTGGAGGGTATTGGGAGGTATTCTTGGAATTTTTGGTATTTTTGGGTATGGATGGTCAATTTGAGTGATGTGGAAATGTTTGGGATTGGTTTTAAGGAATTTTGGGTGATTTGAAAATTTTGGGGGATTTCAAGGGTTTTGGGTAGGCTAGGCGGGTGTAGGGTTCCGGGGGTCAAAAATTGAAAATTTGGAAAATTGAAGATTAGGTGAATGTAAGTGGAATGAAATCATTTTGATTGAGCCATGAAGCCATATCAAGCCCACATGAGCCATGAAGGGACTCATTTGAGGCATCCATTATGTTGTTCCTAACCTCTTGCCGAGGGCTTAGGGGTTAAGGACCATCCATGTGAATCACCTACATGAGTCGGGAGGTCGAGTTGGGTATAGGTGTGTGAAAGTGTAGTGTATGAGTGTAGTGTGTGTGTAAGTCGGCCCTCACCGGACCGGGCCACCCAAGGTAGTCCTAAGGCCGAAGAGCCTCATAGGAACTCATCCTTTAAACTTCCGCATTTGATTTCGACTCTGCAGGTGATTAGGGGTCTACGGTCGAGTTTGTAGAGTTTGCGGGGAGTTAAGAAGTGGTTTGAAATTCTAGGTGGTGGGTCCCGATTCTAGTCCTCTAAGACGATCGAAAGGAAAAGCCAAGGCTAGATCCATAAGTACTAAAAGAAGAAGAAGACCTCGTAAAATGAGGTCGACGATCATCTACTATGGTAGTATTTCTTAAATTTGAATACTTCATGGATCTTTCCTTACCATACTTCAATCTCTTCCTACGTCTCTCTCTTTTTCTTAGTGCTAGTACTGTTTCGGCATAATACATTGAAAAATCTAAATGCAATATTTGCTAGAGTGATGCGAACATGGTCAGGTGACTTAAACTTAAAATTTGAGTGGAAATTTGTGGAGGTACAACAAAGATCTCAGGAAATCTCACAAAGGATACCTTACTAAAGAAGAGATCTAATCAGAAGACAAATATGAAGTCTATCAGATAGCTCAACTAATCTAAACCTTATACACAAAAAGGCATCTAGAAATTTGAAAATAAATACACTTAGAATCTCTCTTCTCTTCTTTTTCTTTTTTAAAATATATTTAAATAATTCGAGCACTAACCTCCATATAGAATGCATTCACAAATGTAACATAATGAGCTCATCCCATTTGCAACTTGAGGAATTTTTTAGTTAGTTATTATGAACAAGGATTTTAGGACTAGCACCACTCACTCTGTATACATTTTAATTTTTGGTGAAATTATAAATGCAATGGTAGTGATTCTAGTATGTCTTGTCTCTTCCTGTAGAACTTCAATCAGTAAATTAAATAGTAATCTAAATAGTATCAATAATCTTAACAATTCTAATGAAAATTATTATCAAGTCATATATGTTCACATCAAAGATAGTTACCCTACTCAAGTATTGATTCCTTTTCTAATTGTGATGTCCCTATTCTCAATTTTTAGGGAATGACTAAAGAAATTAGAATAAAATCTCTTAATTTTGAAGGATCTCAAGAAGAGCAAGAATTCATGGAACAATCAGTAGATGTCACAACAACTCCCATACAAGATATTCTAGAGACCAACCTCTAAAGTTGAAAAGTACTACCACCTCAAAAAATAGCTTTTGAGAAATTACACATCATTAATCCTAATCAACTATTAGCACGTCCCAGGATGTTCCTACCCCGGAAACGCTCGTGGTGACTCCTTCTAAAGTTGATTACAATATGTTGGGGCTCTTAAAAAATTTGACGACTAAACAAGTATTTACGATGCTATCATCACATCCAAAGAGATGAGAGAGTCGCAGATTGAAACCTTCATAAATTTTGAAAGCCGTATGGTTTAACTGGGACCTATTCATTCGAATGAAGAATTAAAAAACTTCATTGAATTTTAAAATATAACTTTTACTAATGATGACCTATTGCTAAGGATAAATAATCATAATTGAATACTTTACATCTTTGTATATGTGGGACAATTTTGGTTGCCCAGAGTTCTTGTTGATCTGGGTGCATCTGTTAATATAATGAATTTGAGAACCCTCACTTACCTCCACATTGATACAAACAAACTTTCATCTGATAGGTTGTTATTACGTAGATCCATGAGAAAGGTGAGAGAGCTCTAGGCTCCATAACTCTCTTACTCAAGCTTGGAGATTTCCAAATTGAAATAAAGTTCCCCATCATTGATTTAGAAAAATCGTTCAATGCACTACTAGAAAGACCCTGGCTTCATGAACACTGAATGGCGCATTTCTCCATTTACCAATGCATCAAGTATTGGAGAGATGACATAATGCTTTGCATCAATGGTGACGTACAATAATTTTCATCCCATGAAGTCAAAATTTTTGTAGATGCAACATATTACTTATTGAAGAAACAATTGGCCTTTTCTAGAGATAAACCCATAGTTAGAAAGTTAGAAAAGAAACAAAAGAAAGTTGTTATAAAAGAAAGGAGGAAGAATAAAATGTCATAAAAGAAGAAATAGAAAATAAAATGACAATAAGAGAAAAGAAAGCAATTGAAAAATACATAAAGAATATATTAAAAGAGAATGACAATCAAAGAAAAAAAGATTGAAGAGTGTATGAGAAAGAGAAGTCATTATTAACACCCAGTAATATTCCAATATTCATATACCTCTCTAAAGTTATGAGTAGGTGATAAAATTACAAGAAGTTACAGATTAATCCAAGATAAGAACCAAATGGTCACTGTGATGACTACTCTACCAAACATGAAGGATAGAACACTCATAGTGCATATTGACTTAGAGTTTAGCTAGTAGTACGATTCATGCACCGTAGGTTGGTCTATTACCCAAACGGAAGTAGGAATCCCATAGAAGATTTTCCTAGAATAAGATAAATAAGAAAGAAAAAATTATCCCAATCGTGGACAAGTTTAAAGTATCCATGTACGAGAAGATAAATCAGCCTATCAATACTTTATCTCTAACCCCTATTTTCCTCTAATATATTTGCAAGGATGGAAGTTAAAGTGACAGCCCAATTGAGTGGTTATTAGAGCTAGAAACTGTATAGAGGGTCTTCATCTTCGAATCTTGAAAAGTTGTAGAACTTGAAGATGTAATCTCAAATGATTTAGTTTAACTCCATTTTGATTGGTACTCATCTTTTGTTACTAATTTAGCAAAGGACTCATTACCACATGCATGATCCAAAAGTCAATCACACTACTTTAACAATCTTTGGAATACTAAATGTAAATAGCCAAACCAAGAGCTGGTATAAGATTTGCTACTACGGGATCTGTGGATGATAAAGAATATTATATGGTTATCATTGACTATTTTGAACCCAATAATATCTTTGTAGAAATTAATCATTCAAATGATAATATTTTATCAGAAATTTGAATAATCTGGATGACCACCTAGTTGGGGATGAACCTCCTAAACAAGAGAAAGAAATAAATCAACTATTGAAAATCAAAGAGAAATAAATTTAGGAACTCAAGATAACCCTAAGCCAATTTTTGTGAGTTTACTTTTGAACAAAAAGAGATTAATGACTTCATCAAGTTGCTCATAAAATTTAAGGATTATTTATCTTGAAGTTATGAAAAAATGTCAGGATTAGCTTCCGGTGTGGTAGTTTATAAGTTGTAGATACCACTTGATGTTCTACTAGTTAAACAAGAACCTTGACGAATCAGAGTGGAGATCGAATAATAATTTATCATACAAGTGATGAAACTCACTAAGACTGGCTTCATTTGAGAAAAAAAGATATCCTTTCTGGTTAGCTAGTGTTGTATTAGTTAATAAGAAGAATGGACAAATCTACATGTGCATAAACTTTAGGAATCTTAATAAGTGTGTTCTAAAGATGAATTCCTATTGCCATATCAAGATTATTAATAAAAATTGTCTATACACATAATTTTCTCTTTCATGGATGAATCTTTAAGCTATATCAAATTAAGATGGCTCCTAAAGCTGAGAGACACACTGCATCTAGAACCCTAATCTAATTTTTCTATTACAAAGTTATGCCTTTTAGCCAGAAGAATGCCAGTGCTGCATATCAACATGCTATGACCAAGATCTTTGATGAACTCGTCCACAGACAAGTGAAAGGCTATGTCAATGACCGAGTTGTGAAAAGTAAGGAGAGAGAATAATACTTATATGACGTGAGAATTATTTTTTATTGTTTATGTCAATATGAACTTAAGACGAATCCCATGAAATGCGCCTTTGGTGTCAATTTTGAAGATTCTTAGGGTATGTACTACAACATCATGGGATTGAAAAATATTTAGAGATGATTAAAAGAATATTATAAATTCCACCTCCTAAAATTCAAATTCAATAATGATCCTTTGAGAGTAGGTTGGCATATGTAAGATGCTTTATTTCTTATCTTTCCAATAGCTTTCTTATATTTTTTGCTTTAATTAAGAAGAGTGCCTAGTTTCATTAGGATGATGATTACCAAAACCTTTTGAAATCATTTAACAATACCTGATGACATCTCCAGTATTAGCGAACCCCATCCTCCTTTAATCCTCTATACAACCAATTTAGATGAATCACTTCGTGGTCTATTAGCCCAAACTAAAGAATAGACAAGGAAAATGCATTATAATACTTAAGTCATCGATTTATCACTATCGAAATACTATACTTCAACAAAAAGTACCATCTAGCCTTGATTATTTCTATTAAATAATTAACACAACATGTACTATCATAAAGTCAGTCCTATTTCTAAGTTTAATCATTTAAATTATTGATGAAACGTTTGAACCCATCAAGATGACTAGCTTGGTCGTCGATGATTTTATTACAATTTGATATAATATTTATTTTCTTGTGTGCTATTAAAGGCTAGACATTGACCAATTTCTTATTAACACATCCATTACTTGCTAAAGCTCCTTTAAATGATGACCTACCCGTCAAATAAATCATGGCATTGGAAAATCAAGATAAACCATGCTGAGAGTTCTACTGGGTCAATGGTGATTCATCTGCTAAGAAAGACACTGACTCAGAGTGAGTTGTCCCTAGTAAGGGAAGAGTAAGATTGGTATTTGTAAAATTAGGTCATGGAATGATGAGGTTCTCATACCTTTTGTCAGCGCCATGTAACAATAATGAGACAGAGTATGGAGCTCTATTTATTGGTCCGCATAAAACAATTCTAATGAAAATTTCAAAATTTCAAATTGGAGATTCAAAATTGTTAATCAACCAGAAAGTTAGAATATATAAAGTTTTCAAATCATTATTGCATCAATATCACTAGTACACCATGAGTATTGTTGCACAGATACCAAATATCAACTTATACCGAATCCATGACAAGAATACCACCATGGATTCGTTGGAAAGGTTAGATAAGGAGATAACTTGTAAAAAAGAGGAGTCTATACCTATTGAATTTTAGGTTGCTGGATTCTCTCCCTAATCGATTTATAATACATTTAATGACACAAGACTATAGAACAAGCTACTGTCACCATGGTCGAAGAGTCAATCGATTGAAGACAACTATTTATGGATTATGTCCAAGAAGGTAAACTATCCTAACATAAGTTGCTATCCCACCAAGTAAAATCCTAGGCATTATACTCTACCTTGGTAAATGATGCACTCTACCGAAGGTCTTTAGAAAATGTGTCAGTAGGTTGCTTAGATAAGCACAAAGTCTAGAAGATCATCAAAGAAGTACACACGGGGTTATTTGGTGTTCACCAATCTGGCAGCAAGATGAAAGCAATGATGAAAAAGATGGGATAATATTGGCCAATGATGATCAATGATTATATAGAAACTACACAACAATGTCATCAATGCTAAATACATGATGTAGTTTTACACCAACTGCCTAACATATTACACCCCATGATTACCGAGTGTTGCTTCAAAAGTTGGGGAACAAACATCATGGAACCTATTGATCTTCCCTCATTCAAAGGACATAGGTTTATAATGGCCGTGACCGATTCTTCTCAAAGTGAACAGAGGTCATTCCTCTAAGAGAAGTAACACACTCCATCTAATGCAATTCTTTAGATACCATATCGTGTCATAGTTTGGTGTTCCCAGAAGAGTTACATCAGGTAAAGGACTTGCATTTAAAAGTAACTAATTAAAGAATTTCATGAAACATCTCAATTTTGATTTGAGATATTTGACCATATACTATCCCAGAGTGAATGGACTAATCGAAGCATTCAATAAGCCCTTAGTTTAGATCCTCCACAAGACACTTGAAGAGAATAAATGAAAGTGACATGAGTAGATGGTGGAGGCTTTATGGGCATTCCAAACTACATATCATACCCCAACTCATCCACCTCGGTTAGCTTAGTCTATGGGTCTGATTCTGTGCTCTCATTGGATGTGAAAATCCCCTTATTGAGAATTGCTACTTGCCTAAAGAAACCTTTACAACATAGTATTCAGTTGTGGTTACTTGAGCTCAAAGGACTGGAGGAGACGTGTCTATTCACTCAGCAATCTCTTGAGCTCTACTAAGCATAAATATTTTAAGCTCGTAATAAAGTAGTTTGACCTAGAATATTTCATGTGAGAGAGCTGGTCTTAGTCCTTAGAAGTTTGATTCTTTCCCATCAAAAGATGGATAACAAGTTTGAACCAACATGAGAAGGTCTGTATGCAATAAAGAAGGCCTATAAAGAGATTCTTATTAGTTGTTAGGTTGTATGGGTGAATATTTGATGCTACCCCTTAATGAATGTTACTTGAAGAAATACTATTCATGGCTTTGTATTGGATTTTTTCTAATAAATAAAATTTACTTTTAGGACCCTATTAGGAATATACTAACCACTACATCTTTGGATTTTTGAACAAAATTTGAATTATCAATATTTTGAAATCTATAATCTAACCCAAACAAAATTTTACCTGATCAAACCTTATTGAAATTTCTCAAATCTCATTAAAATTTGTTCACTCCATCAATTACAAAAAATTAATTAAAGTCACTCAAATCTCAAATCTCAATTAACTAAAAATTTTTCCCACCCAAAAAAAACATACCCAATCTTTTATGTGTCATCATGCTATTCAAATTGAAATGTTAATTGAAGATTTAAATTTTAAAAATTGAAGTTTTGATTGTGCTTTAATGACATTTAATTCTTCATTCTTGTTCTATGAAAATTTCCACTAGCAAGCTCATCTTTTTCTTTAAAGATAGTGTTAACTTGGCAATTTTCTAAAATCACTTAATAAACAATCAAATTATCATATTCGACACTGAATTCAAGAATCTAGACTCCCTTTACAACAATCTTGTTGTGACCACACCTGAACCAAAAGAAGTACCTCAAAGAGAACCACTGATCAAACTTTCAATAAAGAGAATAGAAATCCTTCCATCTTTTGCTGAGTCTACTAGAATACCAGTCAAATCTCAACCTAAGTTCATTTACTGAAACCACTTTAACCAGGAATTAGAGGATGAACAAGAACAGAAGGGCCAAGAGGATGTACACCGAAATGGCTAATAAGACTAAGACAATAGAGGTGTAATGTACACCATTTGTGGATGAGTATGTACCCAATGAGCTTTACCAGATGGTCAGAGATTATAGATTCAATTATAATCCACTTACCCCTCATGTTGAGCAATTACAAGAGTAATTAGAACTACTTCCCCAACCATATTCCCAGTTAATATTGATGATCAGCTGGTAAGGTGTATAAGAATAAAGAAACAAAACTTTGAGCACATTGGATGGTTGAGAGGTTGTTTGATCAATATAATAGAGAGATTACAATTTTATATTGGAGTATTAAGTGATTTCGAATAGAAAATGATTGTCGGGGCTGCGTGTGGACTCTTGATATAATGCTAACATGTCCTATTAAACACACAAACCTATTTAGAACCCAAAAGATAAATGAAATTGATAGGCATAAACACCTTACAATTTGTATTCTACTTGTCGGCATATTTTTAGGTTTGTGTTGTATTTTGAAAAGGGAGTCGCCTACAGAAATTGTCGGCGAATTTTAGATTTCAAATTTAATTTAAATATATATATAATTTAAAAGATAGCTTTTAATTTTTGAAAATAATTTTAAGTTTGAAAATTTTAAGATTTGAAATCAAATTAATCTCACATCCCGAATAGTTTATATAAATGAGCACCACACTACAAACCATGTATCTATCCCAAAAAAATAGACACACTGCTTGATGATGAGGCTCAATTAAATAAACTAAAAAATTTGTGACATCCGTTTGGTCTGCGAACCAATTTTATGAGCCGACAAATTCCCCTGCTTAATATAAATGAATTAAGCAGGGTTTATATTACTCAGGTTCTTAAAGTTCCCTATAAGGGCAAGCCCCTATAGTTAATTACATCTTAAATGACGGGAATCATTTAAGAAACTACTCAATAATGATCAGTGGTTTTGCTCTCAAGAATTTCAAAGTTTAAGGTTTTCAAACAATTAGACTTTGGAAATTTCAATAGAGAATAGCTCAAATATGGAACAATTTATTTTGAGAATCCAAAGGAAGAGAAGAAGGAGAAGCTGATGATCCAAGAAGAATCTTGACAACTTCCCAAACTATCCTATTGTTTGGCTTCAATTTGGGAATATTATTTAATGTTTCAATCCTGCCAATTTTAATTAGTTAAGACTTATATTTGTATGATATAATCACATAGATAGCCTTGAAGATGTGAGAGTTTATGTCATACCAAACGACTACCTCGGAATCCTAAGACTGGTTAGGGCTTAATTTACATAACATGATTATGCAAATGCCTAACAAAGAGTTGAGAATTTATGTTGCACTAGGAAAACTATCTCGAAGTTCTATGGCTTGGTTGTTTAATTCTAAGAATGGTTTTGCTGAAGTAGACAGAGGTTTTGCTGATGACGATGATTGTGCTGCCCACTGTGCTCCAAGCTCCTTGTTGTTGCAGAGGTTTAGTTTTAGAAGGTGAAAATCAGAGGATGAGAAAAGTGTCTTGGTTTAGAGAAATCTTAAAGTCCAAATGTCTTTAGTGTTTTAATTAAAACAAATCTTAAAGTTGATTAAGCAGAACCGATTAAGATCCCACAGTTCTGTCATCCCGACACCGTTATTTTCATAGAATTCACTTAGTCTAAATGAATTTGCTAAACTCAACTGAATGAGTTCCACAATTTCATTTAGACCGTGGGAAATCCCGTTAGCAACATGTGGGTTACATCATCCGAGGTATTCCTGATCATTCAACGAGACGTTTTAATTTAGTTAAAGTTGTGGTTTTGTTGTTTTGTTTGTGATTAAAACTTGAGTTGTTTTATATTTTAGATGTTGTGGTGGTGAATTTTTTCTTTTGTGACTTTTAATTTAGTTTTGGTTTCAGTTTTGTGGCTATCATAAAGGTTTCAGTTTTCATGCAACAATCCTATTTATCATGCAAGAAAAGTAAAGCGCAGTGCAGGTAAATAAGTTGCAATAAAGTAAAAGCGTACCTAGAGGGTCTTCTCGTCATTCCAAGCTGCACTTAAAATACATGCTGGAACATTTAAATATTTGCAACAAGTACCTAGGTAACGCTAAGAGAAAGGTTTTGATTGTCTACCAAGATCCTAATCCTACTACTAGTCAGTTCCTATGACGTCTAGATTCTTTATATTTTGTGGATGATTTTCTTCACCAAAGAACAATTAAGTTCAATTATTCTTCTTAAAACACCTCATTGTATTGAGGAAGTGCTTAGAACGGGTTCTAAACATCTTTTCAATACTTCTGAGATTATTTCGAGTCTAAATGAATTTTTATTGTAGAGATGAATCAATCATCCAGAAATTTTTTAGTTAAGTTTTAACTCTTGCTCAGTGAACTTAGGACATTTGATTATCCCATGAATGAAGTGACACCTCACTTGATGCTCCATTTAAGAGTTATAATGATAAAAGTCTTTAGGGGTAAATCAATTTATTAAGAATTTCAACGATTTAAAATTAGAATTAATGTTTTAAGGTGATTTAATTTAGTTATAAAATTTTAATAAATTTAAGTTTGGAATAGTGTTCAAGTTGTTTTATTCTTAAACTATTTGAATTGAAAGAGGAGTTTAAATTATTTAATTTAGACCTTAATGATTTAATTTTAATTTAATTGCAATATTCTAGATTAACTTTTAATTAGTTTGATTTTTTAATTAAGAATTATTTTTTGAAATTGATTTTTGATGTTTCAAGTTTGTTTTAAATTTACTTTCAAATGATTTTTGAAATTAATAATTTTTTTAATGTTTTAAATTTATTTCAATTTAATTATCAAGTTATTTAATGTTTTGAGTTTTAATTTAATTAAGGGTTACCTTTTCTTTATTATTAATTTATTAATTTCAATTATCAGCTTAAGTTTAATTAAGAGTTAAATATAATTAATGTGATTCATTTGGAGATTTTAGTTTAAGTGATTATAGTCTCTTTAAATTATATCCCCATTTTAATAATCCAAATTTTTTAATTATTCTTCCAAAATTCAAAATATTTAATTAATTAAGCTTTCATTCTTTTGGTTTATTAAAAGTGATCAATGAGTTCCTACCCTTTTATTTTCCAAAGTTTCAATCATCTAAGAAAGAATTAAGATCAAATATTTTACCCCCATTTTGATTAAACCTAAAGTTTTAATTAGGGGTTAAAATTCTTAATTATTAATATGCCCTTTTAAGCTTAATTATTTCATAGCTTATCAAATTGAGCTCAAATGAGTTGAAATTTTTTATGTCACTTCACTCACATGTCAATTAAGACATTAGAGGAAAAAATGTGATTTTTCTATTTTTTAATTTAATTTATATATTTATTTTAATAGAAAATAGGGATTTTCAATGGAAATTCAACAACATGACCAAGGTAAGGTTTCTGTCTTTAAGAAAATTATGGGATGTTCCTAATGACCAGAAGACCACTTGGACCAATTTTGGTGATTTTTTGAATTATATTTTATTTATTATAATTATTTTGAGTTTTGGAGTGTTAATCAATTATAAAATAAAATTAAAGTTGAAAAATGGATTTTATATTTTTCTTAAATCTCTCTAACCTCAAGGAGTCCAAAGAAATATATTTTATAATTTTATAATTTTTCTTTGATTTATTAGAATTAATTTAGTGAAAATGTTGAAAAATTCATTTTTAATATTAAAAATTGTCTTAAGGTTTTAAAATTCAATATCTTTACTTTGAGGCTTAGGAAAAATACTTGGTTTGTTCCTAAGTGATTAGGAGGTGAAATATGACATTTTTATGATTTTTAATATTTTTGTGATTTTTATGATTTTTTAATTATTAAAATATTAAAAATATGATTAAAAATGAAAATCTTTAGAAAATTCCAATTTTAATTTTCTTAGACTGCTCTGTTACCAGAAAAGTCCAATTTGGTGAGTTTTTAAAATGTATTTTTGGAGTTATGAATTTTCAAAGTTTAATTTTACTCATATGACCTAATTAATCCATTTAGTGGGGTTAAATATTTCCAATTGATTCCAAATTTTCGTGTGAGGTCCCCCTGATCCTAAAGATCAGTGGAGAATTATTTTCAAGTTCTTTTGATGTGTGGTTAACCCTAATTAATTAAAGTTCAGTTTTGAGTAATTAGGCCAATTAGGGTTATTCTTAATGAATTAACTTAAAACATAATTATCCTTGGGTCCTCTGGTCCTAAGAAACTTCCCCAAATTTTCCTAGAATTTTCTAAGCAATATGCTAATTAATGGAATTAAAATACCAAAAACAGTGACATAAACTTGAAAAATACATAACTTGCCATAGAGATAGCCTCTGACCTTAAACAATTCGAGGAATGTTCCCAAGATCAGAGGCTTCAAAAGCCTTATGGTCTCATACCATGGTGAAGTGTCTATGCAAATGGAGAATTAAAATACTGAAATGAGTAAATAATTAATTAAAAATAAAATACTCATCAAATTAACCCAATTCTTTTTCCACATTATTCTCCTCTGTTCACTGAGCAAGAGAGTATTTTTATTTTATTTTTGTGATTTTTCTACACAAAGATATGGATTTTCTAAGTCTCAGGCATTTAATTAAATCATAAATTTCATATTTTCCTACTTATCCGACTCAGCGCCACGGCAACCTTAGCGTCTTCGAAGTTCCACGCGGCACGCTCCCATTCACCGCCGCCATCCGACTCAACGCCACGCGGCCCGCGGTTCACAAACCTTTCCCTGGTCCGACGCAATCTAAGCCGTCCAGTCGATACACGCTCGTTCCAACGACGGCTGGTCGTCGTCTCCGACTGGTGTGAACCCGTGACCGTCCACACTGAAACCCTAATATATCGCTCGTTTCTCAATGGATTTTTGTGTTCTTATACTCTATGGATTCATCTTGAAGAGACAAACACATCCATATGGTTTACATGCTATGAAATTAACTCAAACGAAATAGAGAATCGCTGGAAGCTCGGGTTAAAGAGAAGTCTCCATACCTTGGTTCAGGAGGTGAGGCCTCAACTGAATGTGCTCGGCATGTTCGTTGGAGCTGGAAGAGCCTAGGGATGAAGTCTCTGGCCCTAGTGAAAGGTCTAAGTATGAAAGTGACCAGGCCCGATTTCAGACTTTGGAGGCTAGAGCAATTCGGTGGCCTGGAGAGGGGGATTTCATTAGGGAACTCCTTCTCTTGGTCCTGTGCAGGTGTGGGTGAGTTTAATTTAATTTTGGTGGAGGTTTGAGAGATGTCCTGTTCTAGCCTGAGAATTGAGCTCCAAAATTGAGCTCAATCAATGGGATTTAGGGCAGAAGAACAGTGGGGATGGATTGCTCTTGGCTAGGGGAAGTTCTGTGAGGAGTTTGGAGGGATTCTATGAAGGTTGATTTCAGCCAACCTTTTGGCCGAGAGGGGTGGCTGGTTTAAATAGCCATGGCCAGGGCTTCCTAGGGGCAATTGATGGTCGGGATCAGCTGCCTAGGGGAGGAGATGAAGAGCCGTGGTGGCCGATTGGAGTGGGGCGGCTCGGCAGGTGAGAATTTGAAATTTGTCTTATTCCAAGCTCCTCAGCCATGGCGTTTTCCGGCGGCCTGGTGGCTGGCCGGCCAGAGTCAGGTCACCATCTGACTCAGGGGAGTCAGGGCTGGGGTTTGGTGCAGTAAATTGCCTTTGGACATGTGTAAAGGATTAGATTTAAGTGGCATGGGGAGAGGAGTGATTTTGGGTCCAAATGGGTCAACCTATGGATTTGGGTTAGGTTCACCCCCCATGACTTGATTTGGGCTGAAGGGGATCAGTTGGGTCAGCCTCACATGTGTGGTGAAGTCCCCATTAAGGATTATTTGGATTAAATTTAGGTTAAGGGAAATCATGTAATGGGTTAATGAATTTTAGGGAGTGCTTAAAGTATCTCCCCTCTTTGCCATTTAGGGAGTGATGACAAGTCTATGGCTCCTCATGACTTACATATGGCTTGGGCATGGCTCCATGGCTCCATTTGGCTTGGGGCCAAGCTTAGTCAATTTCATGGAAATGAGTTTTAAAAATTTTAAATATTTAGGGGTAATTTGGCACATGGCTTAGTTTAGAAAAGTTTAATGATGAATTTGAAACTTAGGGAGTAATTTAAATCAAAGGGATGATGGGGTGAAAGTGTCATGTAGGCTTGGGAATGGATTTTTGGGCTTTTTGATTTGGTGAAAATGGGCTTTTAGAATGGTTTAAGAAAGTGGGTCTTTATGTTTGAAAACAATTTGGTGGATGGAAAGTTTTTGAAGGATTGGGCCAAACAAATGTTAGGTTTAGTTTAGGGATGTGTCATGAGTGATTTGAAACAAATTTAAGGTGATTTGGAGTTGAATTGGGTTTGATTTGGGACTTTTTTTGGTAAAGGGGCCAAAGTGGGTCAAATTGGGCTAACTTGGGCTAAGGTTGGGCTAATGTTAGATTTGATGTAAAATTAATGTTGAGAAATGTTTATGGGAGTGTTAAAAAGAGTTTTCAACTTTGGTTGGGCTTTGATTTTGGGATTTGGGCCCATTTGGGTTCATGGTGGGTTTAGGCCAAAATTGGGGATTTTTGTTTGGGTTAGGTTTGGGTGGAGTTTAGGTTCAAATTTGGGGCAAATCAAGTTAGTTTTTTTTTGTGGGGATGTTAGGGAAGTTTTAGAAAAGGTTTGGAGCTAGTTGGGGTTGAGTTGGGTAGTTTAGGTTAAGTTTAGGTTATGGGCCAAAATTGGGTTTTAAGCTTCAAATTGAAATTGGATCCAAATGTCAATCAAATTGGACTTAGATTTGGTCTAGATTGATATTGGGGATATTGAATTGAAGTTTAAGACTAAATTGGATCAAAATTAGGATCAATTGGGTTGATTTGGTTTGACATTGGGTCCATTTAGGTTAAAAATGGGTCAAATTGGGGATTTGGTAAAAGTGGGCTAAATTGACAAAATTGGCTTATGGTGTAGTTGAACAAAATGATATTGGGAATATTTGAGATTTTTTGGGATTTTTTGGAATTTTTTGGGAATTTTTGAAAATTTTGGATTTTTTTGGTTTGAAGGGCATTTTAGGTATTTGGAGGGTATTGGGGGGTATTTTTGGAAATTTTGGTATATTTGGCTAAGGATGATCAATTTGAATGGTGGGAAATGTTTAGGATTGGTTTTGAAGAATTTTGGGTAATTTAGGTGATTTTGCAAATTTTGGGTAGTTTCAAGGGCATTTAGTAGGTTTGGTGGGTGTAGGGTCTCAGAGGTAAAAAATTGAAATTTTTGGAAAAATAAAGATTGATCAAGTTTGAGTAGAATGGAATCACTTTGGTTGAGCCATGAAGCCATATCAAGCCCGTAAAAGCTATGAGAGGACTCATTTGAGGCATTCACTATGTTGTTCCTAACCCCCTTAGCCAAGGGCCTAGGGGTTAAGGTCCATACATATGAATTACCTACATGAGTCAGGAAATCAAGCTAGGTATGAATGGGTTTAGGATTTGGAATGTGTGTGAAAGTGTAATGTGTGTAGGTCAACTCTCACCAGACCAGGCCACTCAGGGTAGTCCTAAGGCCAAAGAGTCCTATAGGGAACTCATCCTTTAAACCTCCACATTTGATCTTAACCCTCTAAGTGACTTAGGGGTTTACAATCAAACTTATGGGTTTTGCAGGGACTTAAGAGGTGTTTGAATTTCTAAGTGGTGGGTTCCATTTTTAGTCCTCTAAGATAGTTAAAGGGAAAGCCTAAGGCTAGATCCTAAGTATTAAGGAGAGAGAAGAGAAAAGACCTCATCAAAAATGAGGTCAACACTACTGCAGCTATGAATGGGATCTCTAAGTTTATCTACTTAATGTTGTTTCTGAAAAATATTTGTATTTCCATGGTTGTTGTCAAACATTTGTGAGAAGTTGTTATGATAGTTGCTGTGAATGTTTATTCTCTATTATAAAAATATATAGAATTTTTGTTCTTTTCTTAAGGAATAAAATTTTCTATTATAGAATGCAAGAATGCTATATTCATCTTATTTATTTATTTTTTAGCAAGATGATATTTAGATACCTTTAAATAATAATATTTTCTTAGTATGGATTATGAAATTTTGAACTTGAAACCAAGACAAATCAAATCAAAGCAAAATAGGTCAAGCCAAACAAATAAATAAATAAATAAATAAACCCATGAAACTTTCAAAAATACCAAAAAAATCAATGAAATCTTCAAATAAAGAAAAATGAATGATTTTCCTTTTAATTATTTTCCTTCTAATTAGCTCTTGAGTTGGATGCTTGTTCCTGTGCTTTCATCTTGATCTAATCACCATGCTCACCTCTTAGGTTGGATGTGAGTTCATGTGCTTTTCATCCTAACATGATCAAGCAAACTGAGTGAATCTACACTTGATTAGCTCTCTACTTAAATGTGTGTCCCTGTACTTTCCATCTAGATCTAATCACCCTATTCACTACTTCGGTTAGATGTGAGTTCTTGTGCTTTCCATCATAGTGTGTTTATACAAAGAGAATGAAATTTTTTATTTCTTAGCTCTCAAGTTGGATGTGAATTCTTGTGATTTATATTTTAATCTAATCACTCCATGCACCTATTAGATTGGATGTGAGCCTTTGTGTTTTTCATCCTAATATATTCAAGAAAACTGAACAAATTTCCTCTTGATTAGCTTTCATGTTAGATATAAGTCTGTGCCTTCCATCCTAACCTAATCACCTTGTTCACCTCTTATGTTGGATATAAGTTGCTTTCTATCTTAATGTGTTCAAGATAATTGAATGAATCGCCTCTTGATTAGCTCTCGGGTTGTTTGTGAGCCCATCTACTTTCCATCCTGATCTAACTACCCTATACACCTTTTAAGTGGGATGTGAGTCCCTGTGATTTCCTTCTTAACGTATGCATGAAAATAATCAAAATAAACTGATAAACAAACAAATTCCCAAATAAAATAAGCAAAAAAAGGAAATAAAAAATAATAATAAAAAAACAAACAAATAAACAAACTAAGGATGAATTAACTTTTTTTTCTCTCAGTTTAGTTGTGAGACCCTGTGTACAAATGTGATAAAGTTTTAACCTCAAGCTAATCACAGATGGTTATGCAGATTAATGCTTTGGTTTAGTAAATCTGATTAAGTATATGTCCCTGACAAATACTTTCTCAGTGTAATCCTTGTAAAACCAAATATTCTCCATTCTCAGGTTTGTCATTTTGTCAACTAAATAGACCTCGACAAAAATTGTTGCCCTGGTTGAATACTCCAACATAACATCCGCATGTTGATCTAAGTATTAGTCATGATTAATGAAGTGTTGGGTGTATAGCGTCCATGTTTAACATTGACTAAACATCTTACTCTTGCTTGCCTTCATCGGTGGTCGATGACACACCTTAAAATTACCTATTTTATGTGTATATATTATGCCTTTTTTAATGATAATGTGCTTTAATCAAAGGTATTTTGTATGTTATTGATTTCAGGTGCAAGAAATTGAGTTTAAGTGAAAAAAGAGCAAAATGGAGCAAAAAGATGCCAAATGGAGAAAAAGTAATATGGTGCCTAAGTGCTAGGTAATTATGATGTCATCTAGAAGATTGGATCTTAGGGGCCACAATTGGGTGCCTAGGCACCAGGGACCATTAGCCCTTTTATGCATTGAATTTGGATGAATTTTGAAAAGGAGTCTGAAGTGGCCCTTGTAATTTATAGAGTTTTATTTATAGAAAAGAATTCTAAACAAAAAGTGTGTGTGTGGAGTCATTTTTTGGTGGGTTAGATCCCCATTAGAATGGGAGGCCACCATAGTGAGAGGTGTTGTATATTTGTGATTGTGTGTGTTTTGTGATTCTTGCGTGAGTCTATTTAAGTCAGTGATAGTCAGAGAACTTCAGAGGATTAGTTAGGGAAGAGTTTTAGATAAGTCTTTGTACTTTGTTTGTGTTGTTCAAGTTTTAATCCAAATCATGTTTTGTTTTCTTATCCCCTTGAATTCTCAGTAGTTTTCCTTTTATTTCTCCTTGCAAATTAAAGTAATCATTTGGAGGATTTGATTTGTTTAAACATTTTTTATTTCTAAAGATTGTGATGGTATTTTCACTAGTTTTTTATTTAGTTTGCGAACTAGTGACTTATAATGTAAAATTCCATTGCGAAAAATAATGACCCGGGAGGGCTATGATTTTACCGTACTAGTGTATGCCACGCTAACCTTATGAGGAGGGTGACTAAAATCTAAGAAGAGTACAAATAGATAGGGAGATAAGTTTTGATGGGTGTAGAATTAGTATTTCTAGGGTGTTAGGCTAGATCTTTTACTAATTTGGTCTAGAATTGTAACTTAAAGTCCTCAGTTGGTCCTATAGAGAGGGCACAATGGGTAATCCGGAAGCGAGAGGCTAGAATTTACTCAACACAACCATACATTTAGGAATTGACTTTAGATTAGCTAGTGTTCTTTATGCTCGGGAGGGGTAAAGAATATGTATGCTCCTATTTATCAAAATACATCATTTATAACTTTAGACATTTGAAATTTTACATTGATTATGAATTAATTACAAGTGAAAAGACTCTACATAATTTAAACTTTTCTACATTTAAATAGTTTAGAATTTATGCATTTACCTTTAGCTTTAGAATTGAACTAGTAGGAATTTAGTAACTTTATTTTACTATTAAATTTGTTATCTTATTCTCCTAGATTATTTTCAACATTTTAAGTAAACGTTTCATGAAGTTATTATAAAGAGTTACAGCTTCATTGTGGGTTTGAAACTGGGGTTTTAAAGAAAACTCTATGTTACTTTATTGGCATTTTCGGTACTCGGCTTGTCACCGCTGGAGCCGATCAATTCTCTCATGTCGTTGTGGATGTCAGAATGTCTGTCAATGTCATTGTTGAGGAGCTGCTACTCTGTTTATCTATCATATTGCCCTAACCTTCGAGTAATCTTATTATTTGGATCATGTAAATAATCCTTAGATGTTAAGAAACTTGAAAAGAAGGATAAGGGCTAATAAAATAGCAAACAGTAGAATAAAGAAATGTCATTGGTAATCCTTACGGAGAAGATTCCAAAATTCCTTATTCTGGACATCTCCGTATAGGACGAACTCTGATAACCAGAGATTTTAGGTGTGATACCTTCTGAGTTCCTTAATTCTCCTATAGGAGCAAGCTCCTATAGTTAATTACATCTTAGACAATTAGGATTGTCTAAGAAAACTCCTGACTAACATTAATACTCACTATCTAAGAAAAATGTCAAGGTCAAGGAAAGAAACATCAATGCTCAATCTTAGGGGTAATAAGTTTCTAAGTGTCATGTACTACTCTAAAGGTTTTGATTTTATTTTTGTTATTTTGTTTTTTTGTCTTATTTGGTTGATGTTGTTGTTTTGTTTTATTTGTGTCTTTGTTTTATTGTTGTTTTATAATTTGTTCAGTGGCTATCCTAAAAGTTTTTATTTTTTTTTGTTTATGTTTTGGTTTTGTTTTGTTTTAATGTCGTTTTGGTTTTGTATTATTGTTGTTTGTCTTGTCTTCAAGATGTCATCCTACAAAATAGAGTTAGCACATCCTAATAACATGCAATGTAAATCTAAAACAAAACTCATCCTCAACCTGCAAGAAAAATAGTGTCAGAGTTATTGTTACAAAAGAAATAATGTTTTTATTTCTTAAATTGTTGTTTTAGTTGTTTGAGTTTTATTATTATTATTTTTAGACAACTCGGTCAAGATGTCCATGGCTCCTTCACCCTGTCGGAGGATTTACTAGTCGAAGATGCCTTGACCGGATTACTTGTCAATCTTCGTAGATCAAGCAGAGTTAAGTTCGTGAACTTGGTTGATTAATGTTCCATTTAAGTTTTAATGTCTTTTTTCGATTTTTAGTTGAATATTAGGATTAATTTTTGTGGTTTTTGTCATTTATTTTTGGTTTAATTTCAAAATCATTAAGTTTGTGATTTGAATCTAACCTAAATTAGAATTTAGAGTTTTAGATTCGATGTCTTTTGAATATAAAGGTATTAATACTAATATAGAAAAGACTTAAATTAAGTAAAATTTAACATAAGTTAGAATTTAGGATTTTAGATTCGATGTCTTTTAGATTCGATGTCTTTTGAATCTAGAAGGTATTATGCCTAATGTAGATAAGACTTAAGTTGACTAAAATCTAACATAAGTTAGACTTTAGGATTTTAGATTCGATTTCATTTGAATCTAAAAGGTATTAAGCCTAATGTAGATTAGACTTAAATTGAGTGAAATCTAACATAAGTTAGGTTATAGGATTTAGGATTTGATGTCATTTGAATCTAAATTGTATTAAGCCTAATATAGATTAGACTTAAATTGAGTAAAATCTAACATAAGTTAGAACTATAGGATTTAAGATTTAATATCATTTGAGTCCAAAAGGTATTAAGACTAATGTAGATTAGACTTAAATTGAGTAAAATCTAACATAAGTTAGACTTAGGGCTTTAGATTTGATGTCATTTGAATCTGAAAGGAATTAAGCCTGTGTAGATTAGACTTAAATTAAGTAAAATCCAACATAAGTTAGACATTATGATTTAGATTCGATGTCATTTGAATCTAGAAAGTATTAAGCCTAATGTAGATTAGACTTAAATTAAGTAAAATCTAACATAAGTTAGATTTTAGGATTTTAGATTTGATGTCATTTGAATCTAAAGATATTATGCCTAATGTAGATTAGACATAAACTGAGTAAAATCTAACATAAGTTAGACTTTAGGATTTTAAAGTCGATGTCATTTGAATCTAAAGATATTTATGTTTATTTTAAATTCTAATGTGGGTTAGACTTAGAATTTCAGGTCCAATGTTAGTTAGTCCTGAGGGAGTTTTGTTAAATTCTTTTTAGTTAAGCTTACAGTTTAAATCTAATGTTGATTAGATTTGATTAAGCTTAACCGGACTTTACAATTGGATTAAGTCTAACAAAAATTAGACTTAAGGTTTTAGATTCAATATTATTTGACTCTAAAAGATTTTAGTTAAGTCTAATATAAATTAGACTTAAGATTCAATTTGATTTGAATCCAAAGTTCAGACTGACTAAAGTTGATCCTAAAATTTAAGTTAACTTAAGTTTAGTTTGAGTTAGGTTGAATGTAGCTTGAACCTAAAGTTTAGGTTAACCTGGGTCCAGGTTGGATTAAACCTAAGTTAGAGTTTTACTTAAGTTTAATGTAGATTAATCTTAAGGTTTGAGTTAACTTGGTTTCAAGTTAGGTTGAACCTAAGTTAGAAGTTGATTTAGGTTCAATATGTGTAGAATCTAAGGTTAGAGTTAACTTGGGTTCAAATTAGATTGAACCTAAGTTACAAATTGATTTAGGTTCAATATGGGTTGAACCAAAGATTTGGTTAACTTGGGTTCAAGTTAGGTTGAAATAAGTTAAAAGTTGAGTTAGGTTCAATATGGGTTGAAACTAAGGTTAGGTTAACTTGGGTTCAAGTTAGGTTGAACCTAAGTTAGAAGTTGATTTTGGTTCAATATGGATTGAACCTATGGTTAGGTTAACTTGGGTTAAAGTTAGGTTGAACCTAAGTTAGAAGTTGATTTAGGTTCAATATCGGTTGGACCTAAGGAATGTTTAACGTGGGTTCAAGTTAGATTGAACCTAAGTTAGAAGTTACTTTAGGTTCAATATGGGTTGAACCAAAGGTTAGGTTAACTTGGGTTTACGGTAAGTTGAACCTAAGTTAGAAGTTGATTTAGATTCAATATGGGTTGAACCTAAGATTTGGTTAACTTGGGAACAAGTTAGGTTGAACCTAAGTTTGAAATTGATTTAGGTTCAATATGGGTTGAACCTAAGATTTGGTTAACTTGGGATCAAGTTAGGTTGAAACTAAGTTAGAAGTTGATTTATGTTCAATATGGGTTAAACTTAAGGTTAGGTTAACTTGGGTTTAAGTTAGATTAAACCTAAATTAGTAGTTGATTTTGGTTTAATTTAGGTTGAACCTAAGGTTAGGTTAACCTGGGTTCAAATTAGATTGAACTTATGGTTTGACTTAGTTTCAATGTTGGTTGAACATAAGGTTTGAGTTAACTTGAGTTCAAGTTGAGCTGAACCAAAGTTTAGGTTTGATTTAAGTCTACTTGGTGATAGACTAAATTAGGGTTTAAAGTTATTTAGGCTTAATGTAAGTAAAACTTAAGGGTTAATTAAGTCTAATTAGGGTTAAACTTAATTAGGGTTTAAGGTTACTTAAACCTAATGTAAGTAAGGCTTAAGAGTTAATTAAGTCTAATTAGGGTTGGACTTAATTAGGGTTGAAGGTTGCTTAAGCTTAATGTAAGTAAGGCTTAAGGGTTAAATAAGTCTAATTAGGGTTAGACTTAATTAGCATTGAAGGTTGCTTAAGCCTAATGTAAGTAAGGCTTAAGGATTAATTACGTCTAATTAGGGTTAGACTTAATTAGGGTTGAATGTTACTTAAGTGTAATGTAAGTAAGACTTAAGGATTAATTAAGACTAATTAGAGTTATACTTAATTAGGGTTTAAGGTTGCTTAAGCCTAATTTAAGTAAGGCTTAAGTGTTACTTAAATCTAATTAGGGTTAGACATAATTAGGTTTTAAGGTTACTTAAGCCTAATGTAAGTAATGCTTAAGGGTTAATTAAGTCTAATTAGGGGTAGACTTAATTAGGGTTGAAGGTTGCTTAAGCTTAATGTAATTAAGGCTTAAGGGTTAATTAAGTCTAATTAGGGTTAGACTTAATTAGGATTGAAGTTTAATTAAGCCTAATGTAAGGCTTAAGGGTTAATTAAGTCTAATTAGAGTTAGACTTAATTAGGGTTTAAGGTTACTTATGCTTAATGTAAGTAAGGCTTAAGAATTAGTTAAGTCTAATTAGGGTTAGACTTAATTAGGGGTTAAGGTTGCTTAAGCCTAATTAAGTAAGGCTTAAGGGTTACTTAAGTCAAAAATAGGGTTAGACTTAAATTAGGTTTTAAGATTACTTAAGTCTAATGTAAGTAAGGCTTAAAAGTTAATTAAGTCTAATTAGGGTTATACTTAATTAGGGTTTAGGGTTGTTTAAGCCTAATGTAAGTAAGGCTTAAGCGTTAATTAAGTCTAATTAAGGTTAAACTTAATTCGGGTTGAAGGTTACTTAAGCCTAATGTAAGGCTTAAAGGTAAATTAACTCTAATTAGGGTTAGACTTAAATAGGGTTTAGGATTAATTAAAGCTTATTTAGGTAGGGTTTAATTTAATTAATTAGACATAATAAATGTTAGGTCTAATTAGGGTTTAGAATTAATTAAACCTCAAGTAAGGTTTAATTGAATTAATTAGACCTAATTAGGGTTAGGTCTAGTTAAGGTTTATTTTCACTTAAGTCTAATGTTATTAAGGTTTACAGTGATTAATTAGGTCTAATGAGAGGTTAGATCTAATTAAGGTTTGTTTTGACTTAAACATAATGTTATTAAGGTTTAAGGTGATTAATTAGATTTAATGAGAGATTAGACCTAATTAGGGTTTATAATGTTAAACCAATTGTGACTAAAGTGTAACAGGGTTTAATCAGGTCTAATTATTGTCTTAGAACTAATTAGGGTTTATGGTGCTAAACATAATATGATTAAGGCTTAGCAGGTTTTAATCAGGTATATTTGATGTCTTAGACCTAATTAGGGTTTATTTGAAGTTTGGGTTTACATGGATTGAACCCAAATGTCTAAGTTTGGTTTTGATTCATTTGAGTTCGGACTCAATGATTGACGGTTTTGACTTAGTCCAATATAGAGTGAACTAAGTATGATGATTCAATGCAAACATTTAAACCTAAAGAATTTTAGGGTTTTAAATTAAAGTTTAAAACTTATAATTTTAACCTTAAGATTAAAGTTGTCATTTCAAAATTTCTAAGGGCTAAGATTTGTCATTTTAAAGTTCAATTTTTTCACCCTAAATTTCCTAGCCAATTTTGAATTTGATTTTCATTTTCTAAAATTTATAATTACTTTTAAAAATAATTAAAAATTTTCATGGAAAATAGATGAACTTGATCTAGAGATTTTCTCAACCCTTGGAAAAATCATAGAATGTTCCTAAGTATGAAAGGATCATTCTGTGAAAATTTCATGAAATTTAGATTTATAGTTAATTTTTAATAATTAAATTACCCTAGAGAGAAATTAATTAATTAAAATTTCAATATTAACCATTAATTCTAAATTTTGGTTTCATAATTTTCTCATCTCCCTAAATCCAGAGATATTTATTTCATATTTTTCTGATTTTTCTATGTTAATATATGGATTTTTAAAGTTTAATAGGATTTTCTAGATTTAATTAATTTCTATTTATCGACTTATCTGACGAGGCACCGGCTCAAACATCAGAGATGTTGAAATCCCACGTGGTGCAGTTTAATTAAAGGGAATATCCACACAAGCACTGGGCTGGCCCGTTGTTTCATTTGTTTCATATGTATGAAACATCGATCCGGCTCAATCAGGCCATCCATTTCCAAAGCATCGAAATGAATGGCAAACATTCATTTCTCTCTATCTGATTCTTTTCGTAAACCGTCCACATTCAGAACATAAGATCTCGCTCAGATCTTAATGAAACTTTATGAGGATTGTTTCAGAAGCTTCATCGTTAAAAAAAAAATACATCCATACAAATTTATGGGTGTCTTGAATTGATCTCTTTCATAATGTCTGAAACTGAGCCTATTTTAGGTTTAAGTTAACATACCAGGGCTTGAAGAAGTGAAGCTTCAATCAAGATTGAATGGAATGATTATTTTGTCCTTGCGCAGCTTCCCGTATGCTGAATTTGGGGTGAAATTGAGTCCAAGTATGAATTCACCAAAATGGGCTCACGACTTAGTGTGGGAATAGGTTAAAGCTCACAGAAAGGTGTAGGAATGGTTAATTTGAAGTTTTGAAGGGCATTGTATATACCCAAAAACTTGTCCTATTTTTAGGGCATAAAATTGGAGGAGGTCAGTGGGTATCAGATGCTGGGGCTATGGGGAATCAACTGCCTGTGGACTGAGGAAGAAGTTTGTTGTTGAGGGTTTTTGGAATTGGGCAGTGTGGAAGGGTCTCTCTTCTCCCTTGGAGCTCTCAGGTTAGGCTTATTTATAGCCATGGAGAGGCTATGGAGGATCTTTGATATGGATCAATTTACTTGGGGTAGAAGGTTGTCCATCTCATGACTATATGAGATAAGTTATAAGCTTATGGATAGCCATGGGTGGATTTCCCAAGCTTGCCATGAAGAGTTTCCATCAGGGCTTAATTTGGATTTTTATCTTGGCTCCCCCCTATTGGATGACTTAAGAGGTGGATAAAGTTGGTTAAAACTTGCTGAATTAACCTCCCCCATGTAAGTTTACAAGATCACTTAATAAGGTCAAAGGAGAACGACACATAAGCTTCAAATTTCATCATTTCCATGGTTATCCATGATGAGCTTAATCATGGTGAAGAGAGTGAATTGGGTAGGATCACCTTTCCATTGGATGAAGGAAGAGGTGCCCTCCACCTAAGCATACATGTTACACTTCAATTTTAGAAGGGCATGACACATATGCCTCCTATTCATGATGGTGTCATGATGGAATTTAGCTTTAGTTAAAAGTGATGTTTCATGGATTTTTCATGAGTGTTTGTCATGTCATGGTAAGTTTCATGGGTCATGGGTGACCCATGGGCGATCTCCCATAAGTTAGTTTTAATTTTAAAAATTAATTTTTGGTTTTTGATGTTTTGTATGATATTATGAGTTTAAATTTAATTTATGGTTATTTAGTTATAATTCCATTTTTAATTAATTAATTAAAAATGTATGAAATTATAATATTAACCCATAAATTGGTCAAAATAATTTTCGGTGTTGATAATTTGACTAATTTTATCAATTTGGTCCAAAATTGAGTGTTTTGACCAAAGTTGACCCAAATTGACCATGGTTGACCAGAGTTGACCATGGTTGACCATGGTTGACGAATTTAGGTCCATGGTTGACCCAACTGGCTTACTTAACTTTTTCATGGTTGAGTGAGTCACGGGGAGCTATTAGATAGCTTAAAATGGTTTTGTTTAACCTATTTTAGTGTTTAAGTTGACTAAATGGTCATGTTTAGTAATATTGGTGTCTTAAGTTGATCAAAAGGGTCGTTTGAACACTTAGGTCAAGGGTTGACCTATTGGTCAATGTGGTGGTCAATGGGTTCATTTGGACCAAAGTTTAACTAGTTTGGTCAAGGGTTGACCTGTCGGTCAATGGGTTCATTTTGACCAAAGTTTGACCAGTTAGGTCAAGGGTTGAACTGTTGGTCAATGGGGCAGTCAATGGGTCTATTTTGACCAAAGTTTGACCATTTAGGTCAAGGGTTGACCTGTTGGTCAATGTGGTGGTGAATTGGTCCATTATGACCAAAGTTTAACTAGTTAGGTCAAGGGTTGACCTGTTGGTCAATGTGGTGGTTAATGGGTCCATTTTGACCAAAGTTTGACCAGTTAGGTCAAGGGTTGACTTGTTGTTCAGTGGGTCCCCATAGTAGATTTATATGATCATTTTTAAGATGTCATAAAGTTTTTGGCTAAAAGGGCCTTATTGGGGTTTTACCATAGACCTTAGGGTTTAATCACCCTTGATAAGATTTAGGAGGTAAATATTGCTAGACTTCATTTCTCAAAATGATCCTCACAAAGGTGAGGCCAACATACTTGAAAGTATTCGAATACTTGCGTAGTACCATAGTGTGAAAGTTATTAATCTATATTCTAAAACATATCATTTGTTCACACTAGCCGCTGAATATAAATTGGGTCAAGATTTTGGTCATCTTTTGGAATATAAATATCTACGTAATTGCGGGTCAGGTTAAGTATTTGGAGCTGTTGTTAATGAAGTAATGAAACTTTTTTACTTATAAATTTAATTTGAATTGTAGACTTATTTTAGGAGAATTATATTTTAATTTTTCTTTATGTACTTATTTATTTCTTAAAAATGTAAAAAATATAAAAATATAAAAAAATATTCCAAAAATCTTTGAAAATTAAAAAATTTTAAAAAACTAAAAAATTAAAAAAAAAGATTTTAAGTTTTTAAATTATTTAATTTTTATTTTCTGAACATTTAGTTTTGTATTCATAGTTCGAGATATGAAGGTTTAGTGCCTTGCGATTCTGAGTCAGAGCAGAGTATAATAAAAATCAGAAAATCTAATGAATTTTGAAATTTTTAAGAAATGACAAACACATCACAGAATAACATTGAAATTTAAATTACTGAAAATGAACATCATCAAATACAAAGACCTTTAAGGGACTATGGCAACCGTATAGCAGATGAAATTCACTTAATTTTACAAACCCCAGATGTAGCACTTAACTCATTTGAACTTAAACATGCTATAATCTAAATGGTATAAAAAAATCAGTTTGCGGGAATGCCATCTGAGGATCTAAACTTACACCTTGCGAGTTTTATAGAATTGTGTGCTACATTTAAATATGATGGCGTATCAATCAACGTTGTTAGGCTTAGACTTATTCCTTATTTTTAAGAGATAAAGCTAAGATGTGGTTAAATTTGATAGTACCTGGATCTATCAGAACTTGGGGAGATTTAGCACAAAAATTCTTGGCTAATTATTTTCCATCTTCAAAAGCTGCTAAGCTTAGAAAAGATATTGCTTCTTTTAATTAGTATGAAGACGAGTCAATATACGAAACTTGAGAAAGATTTAAGGAACTCCATATAAAGTGTCCACATCATGGCTTACTAGATTGTTTAATCATTCAAAAATTTATAATGGGTTAATATGATCCCTTAGATCTATCATTGATGCTGCTGCTGGAGGTTCATTATTGTCTATACCATTTGATGAGGCTTATGCCTTAATTGAAGAGATGGTTACTAATAATTTTCGATGGCCTTCTAAAAAGTTAAATCATAAGTGAGTAGCCAATATCCATGATAATGATGCAATTTTTATGTTGACATCTCAAATTACTATTATATCTAGGAAGATAGAACAACTTGGAATAAATTTGCCTCAAACACCTCATTTTATTGAAGAAAATTCATTGGGATAGTTGATTGATCTCAACCATCATTTGAAACTTTAAATGCAATTAATAATAGACTTAATAACCCATATTCTAACTAATATAACCCATATTGGAAAAACTACCCTAACTTTAACTGGAATAATCATTCAAGCGATGAAAAATCGACAATAGGGGAATAATCAAACAAACCCGTTGAGAGACTGGAGCAATCATGGTAATACTAACTATAGACCTTCTTATCCTCCTAGCTTTAACAATAACCAACAAATGAAGAAAAAGAAAAAGCCTTTATAAGAAATTGTGTTACAGATGGGGAACCAATTACAAAGTCTAATGTTTCAGTAAGAAACATTGAGAATCAAATGGGACAAATGGCTAATTCCATTAGTAAAAGGCCTCAGGGAACACTTCCTAGTAACATTGAAATAAATCCAAAAGATAAAAACAAAGAACAAGAGCAATTTAAAGACGACTAATTAAGGAGTGGTAGAGAATTGGAAACTAAAATTCAAAAAGAGATTGTCGTTAAGAGAGAAACCGAAGAAACTAAAAAACCTGAAGAAAGTGTTCATAAGAATGTGAAAAAACCTTTCTCTCAAACTAAGATCAATTTAGAAAAACCTTTCCATCAGAGAATTAGACAACAAAAGATGGATCAACAATTTCAAAGTTTTTTGAGATATTTAAAAACCTTACCATTAATATTCCTTTTGCTGAAGCTTTAGAGCATATGCTAAGTTATGCTAAATTTATGAATGAAATTTTAAACAAAAGGAGAATGTTCGAAGATTATGAAACTATTTCACTTAGTGAAGAATGCAGTGTAATAATTTAGAAAAAGCTTCATAAAAAACTCAAAAGTCCTAGTAGCTTCACTATACCTTATGCAATTGGAGAAAAAATTTGCGAATAAGCTTTATGTGATTTAGAAGCTAGCATTAACCTCATGCCATTATTTATTTCAGAAGGTTAGGATTATGAGAGATTTCTCTCACCACTATATCCATGCAGTTAGCTTATCGATCTATCATCTATCCTAAAGGGGTTATAGAAGATGTGATAGTTAAAGTGAATAAATTTATCTTCCCTATTGATTTAATTGTGCTAGATATGGAGGAAGATAAAGAAATTCTTATCATACAGGGGAGACCATTCCTTGGCATTGGAAAATCTATGATAGATGTACAAGAATGGAGAGCTTACCATGAGAGTTAATGATAAAGAAGTTACATTCAATGTGCTGAAATCAATGAAGTATCAAGTTAAGGGAAACAATGATAAATGTTACAGTATGGATATTATTAACTATTTAATTGTTAAACATTTTCAGGAAAGATGTAAAGTTGTGACGGATTAAAAAGAACTAGAGAGTAAAAATGAAAGTGATTTTGAAGAAAAATCTCTTAAGATAAATTCCGACGATAGAAATTATGTTCAAAATTTTTTTGAAATTTTGGACACAATGAAAATAGTAAACTTCGGATTCCTTCAATTCAAAGAACTCTAAACTTGAGATGAAGGTGCTCCTTATGAATTTGAAGTATGATTTTCGAAATTCATCAACATTACTTGTTATAATATCCTCGATCCCTGCTTAAAGATCAAGAAGAAAAATTAATGAAGGCGAAAAAATTATAAGAAATCCTTTTGATTGACATTAGCGGATATTAAAGGAATCGGCCATTCGATACATTTGCACAAAATTTAATGGAAGATAATCATAAGCCTAGGTGAATACACCGAGAGATTGAATCCAATAATGAAAGAAGCGATGAAGAAAAAATTCTAAAGTAGGCAGATGTTGGAATCATTTATCCTATTTCTATGAATGCTTGAGTTTGTCTATTCCCTTTGTGTTCCAAATAAAAGGGAGTAGTATAGCTATCAACAAAAGAATGAATTAATTCCAACGAAGCGATTCATTGCGTGTTGAATCAATATTGATTATAGAAAATTAAAACTCACTATTTTAGAATAGACCACATTCCTCTAGCTTTTCCGGATAAAATTGGATAGTATGGGCATCCTTATTTCTACTTTTTGGATGGATATTCTAGATACCACCAAATACCTATAGCTATTGAGAATCGGATAAGGAAATATTTAAAAGTCCATAATGGACTTAAGCTTTAGAGGAATGTCTTTTGGTTTATGCAATGCACCTACAACTTTTCAAAGAGGTATGATGTCTATCTTTTACGACTTAATTTGGGAAAGGAATTGAAGTTTCATGGATGATTTCTCAGTTTTGGAACATCTTTTGATTCATTTTTAAATCATTTAGCAAGCGTTTTTAATATACTTCAAAGAAACAATTTTAATTCTTAATTGGGAAAAATGCTAATTTATGGTTGCAAGAGAATTATGTTGGGAAAATGAATTTTTGAAAATGGTATGAGAAGTAGATCCGGCAAAAATTTAAGTTAGGCGGTGGATTTTATCTTGCAATGACTTTTAATTTAGTTTTGGTTTCAGTTCAGGGAGTATCCTAAAAGTTTTGGTTTTCATGCAACAGTCTTATTTATCTTGCAAGAAAAGTAAAGTACAGTGCATGTAAGTAAATTGCAATAAAGTAAATTGCAATAAAATAAAAGCGTACCTGGAGGGTCTTCCCGTCATCCCAAGTTGCACTTAAAACACATGTTAGAGCATTTAAATATATTTTTTGCGAGAAATACCTAGGTAAAGCTAAGGGAAAGGGTTTTGGTTGTCTACCAGAATCCTAATCCTATTGCTAGTCATTTCCTATGACGTCAAGGTTGTTAGTTTGGTTTAAGGATGATTTTCTTCATCAAAGAACAATTAAATTCAATTGTTCTTCTAAAACATCCCGTCATATTTAGGAAGTGCTTAAGACGAGTCCTAAACATCTTTTCAATACTTCTGGGATTATTTTGAGTCCAAGTAAATTTAGTTGCACATGTGAATTAATCATCCAAGAGTTTAGTTAAGCTTTGTCTCTTGCTCAGTGAACCTGGGTATTTGATTACCTGATGAATAAAGTGACATCTCACTTAATACTCTATTTAAGAGTTATAATAATAAAAGCCTTTAAGGGCAAGTTGGGTTGTTGAGAATTTTAATCATTCTTAATTTAAAGTTTGAGTTAATGATTTAAAGTGATTTAATTTAATTATGAGGTTTTAATTAATAATTTTAAGTTTGAAATAGTGTTCAAATTATTTTAGATTTAATTTAAATCTTTACACTTTCAATTATCTTAGTATTTCATATTGATGTTTATGTTTTAAATTTACTTAGATAGAAAGAGGTGTTGAAATTATTGATATGTTTTGATTTAACTCTTAATAATTTCATTTAGGTTTGTTGTTAAGTGATTTTAATTTATTTTAATTTATTTTAATTTAATTTTAATTTAATTTAATTTAATTTAATTTTAATTTAATTTAATTTTAATTCAATTTAATTTAATTTAATTTAATTTAATTTAATTTTAATTCAATTTAATTTTAGTTTCAATATTATAAATTTTAGTTGTTAAGGTGTTAATTTAATTTAATTTAAACTTTGACATGACCTAATTTAATTTAATTTAATTTAACTCCAAGATTTTAAATTTGATTTTAATTATTGGACCATTTAACATTTTAGGCATTAATTCATTTAAGGGTTATCTTTTTTTAATTTTTAATTTATTTAATTTGGATTATTATTTTAATTTTTAATTAAGAACTAAATATTATTGAAGTGAATTATTTAGGGATTTCTAAATTAAAGAATAAATATCCTCTTAATAATATCCCTATTTTAATAATCCAAATTTTAAATATTTTCTTTCCAAAATTTAAATTATTTAATTAATTAGAGTTTCATTTTGATATTTTAAAGTGTTTAATGGGTTTCTACCCTTTTAATTCTCTAAGTTTCAATCATCCAAGAGAAAGTTAAAATCAAATATTTTACCCTCCATTTTTGATTAAACCTAAAGTTTTAATTAAGGGTTAAAATTCATGGATTTAATAGAGGTGGCTGGAGGGCCTCCCAGGGGGTTTAATGGCTTGGATCAACTGCCTTGGCCAAGGGAAGAACAACCACAGTGGCCATTGGGCATGGGACAACTCAGCAAGTGAAATTTACAATTTTAGCTCACAAGGAGCTCTCGACCATGGTGTTTTCCGGCGGCCTGGTGGCTGGCCGGCCAAGGTCAGGTCACTGTTGTCATCAGGGAGGTCAGTGCTTTAGGTTTGTGAGTTCAAATGGCAAATGCCAAGTTTAAAGGAGTTGAATCAAAGTGGAAGGGGGAAGGGCTCATTTTGGGCTTGGTTTGGTCAAATGCATGGATTTGGGTTCGGTGCA
Source organism: Papilionanthe hookeriana x Papilionanthe teres (assembly GCA_022702705.1). Classification (NCBI taxonomy): domain Eukaryota; kingdom Viridiplantae; phylum Streptophyta; class Magnoliopsida; order Asparagales; family Orchidaceae; genus Papilionanthe; species Papilionanthe hookeriana x Papilionanthe teres. Next base: position 122,610,637 of record CM040424.1, on the reverse strand, counting down.
CCCACCAAGGTCTGATTTTGGGCTGAAAGGAATCATTTGGGTCAGCTAAGAGAAGTTGGTGTGGTCTCTATCCATGGTGAGGTGGCTACGCTTGGTTTAGAGTGTGACATGAGTATGGTTAAAAGGGTTTAATGAAGGATTAAGAAAGATCCCCCTCTTCTTACCATTAATGGTTTGGTGAGGTGGAAAGTGGCTTCCAAGGCTTGCATGTGGCTCATGCATGGCTCCATGGCTCCATTTGGCTTAGGGATGGCTTCGGCTTAGTTTCATGAAAATGGATTTTAAGGATTTTTGGTATTTAGGTGTAATTTGGCACATGGCTTAGTTTAGAAAAATTCAATGATGAATTTGAAACATAGGGAGTGATTTAATTAAATAGATGATGAGATGAAAGTGCATATAGGTTTTGGATTGATTTTGGGCTTTTTGAAATCATTTTGGATGGGCTTTTAAAGTGGTTTAAGGAAGTGGGCTTTTAGATTTAAAGTAAATTTAGGATGAAAATTTTGTAAAGGATTGTGCCAAATAAATGTTGCAATTGGTTTAGGCATGTGTCATGAGTGATTTGAAACAAGTTTAAAGTGATTTTGAATTGAATTGGGTTTAATTTGGGCTTTTTAGTTAAAGGGGCCAAGGTGGGCCAAATTGGGTTAACTTGGGCTAAGGTTGGGCTAAGGTTGAATTTGGTGTAAAATTAATGTTGAAAAATGTTTATGGGAGTGTTACAAAGAGTTTTCAACTTTCGTTGGGCTCTAATTTTGGGATTTGGGCCCATTTGGGTTAGGTTTGGGCTTAGGTCAATTTAAGGGATTTTGGTGGAGTTTAGGTTCAAATTTGGGGCAAATCAAGTTAGCGTTTTGTTTTGTGGGGATATTAGGAAGGTTTTAGAAAAGATTTGGGGCCAATTGGAGTTGAATTGGGTTGGTTTGGGCTAGGTTTAGGTCATGGGCTAAAATTGGGCCTTAGGCTTCAAATTGAAATTGGGCCCAAATGTCAATCAAGTTGGACTTGGATTTGGTCTAAATTGATATTGCAGATATTAAATTGAAGTTTAGAATTGAATTGAACCAAAATTGAGGTCAATTGGGGTGGTTTGGTTTGACATTGGGTTCACTTAGGTTAAAAAAATGGGTCAAATTAGGGGTTTTGGTAAAAGTTGGGTAAATTGGCAAAATTGGCCCATGGTGTAGTTGAACAGAATGAAATTGGGAATATTTGGGATTTTCTGGAATTTTCTGGGAATTTTTAGAATTTTTGGATTTTTGGGGTAAAAGGGTATTTTGGTAATTCTGGTATTTTTGGCCAAAGATGGTTAATTTGAGTGGTGGGAAGTGTTTAGGATTGATTTTGAGGGATCTTGGGTAATTTAGGTAATTTTGCAAATTTTGGGTCATTTTAAGGGTATTTGGTAGGTTTGGTGGGTTCGAGGCCCCGGGGTCAAAAACTGAAATTTTGAAAAAGGAAGATTGATCAACTGTGAGTGAAATGGAATCATTTTGGTTGAGCCATGAAGCCATATTAAGCCCATATAAGCCATGAGAGGACTCATTTGAGGCATTCACTATGTTGTTCCTAACCCTTTTAGCCAAGGGTTTAGGGGTTAAGGACCATCCATATGAATTACCCACATGAGTCAGGAAGTCAAGTTGGGTGAGAGTGTGTTTTTAGGACTTGGAATGTGTGTGAGAGTGTAGTGTATGTGCAAGTCAAACCTCACCAGACCAGGCCATCCAGGGTATTCCTAAGGCCAAAAATTCCTATAGGGAACTCATCCTTTAAACCTCCACATTTGATTTCAACCCTCTAGGTGATTAGGGATCTACAATCAAGCTTGTGGGGTTTGCAGGGAGTTAAGAAGTAGTTTGAATTTCTAGGTGGTGGGTTCCATTTCTAGTCCTCTAAGATTAGTCAAAGGAAAAGCCTAAGGCTAGATCCTAAGTACTAAAGAGAGAAGCAAAAGACCTCATCAAAAATGAGGTCAACACATTTTATATGGTTTACCTAGTACTTTAGATTGTTTATCTTCAGTGTTTCATCCTTCTAAGTCAGGATTTGATGAGATTATTGCTTACCTTACTGATGGGCGTGGATTTTGGAAATTCCAAAATGAGCATAAGGTAATATTTTTTATTTTCTATGCTTAATGATTTATCAAAGGCATGACATCACTTTATTTTTGCTTGCTTAATGCCTTTGAATCACGTGAGTGAGGTGACTCAGTGGAGAGCCATTTTGACTTAGTGCATTAAGAAGATAAAATCCATTGACTCCGACTCTCTCATCTTAAAGGGTATTTATACTTCCGCCATAACTAGTACTTCAACACGTTTAGGATTCCCTTTTCTTAACTTTACACATGCAAAAAATCTTGAGTTAGATATGGAACCAGGGAGGAGCAACTTAAGCCACTAAAGCTCATTGTAAAGGCTAATGTAGATATTTATGGAAGACCACGAGGTAGAGCTCCAGATATTCCATCTACTGTTACCTCTAGACCATGTACTTTAAGTGCTACTGCTCCAACTCCTGGTGTTTGGGATCAGCTGACAGAATGATATTTAGAAAATAAGTCCGAGATCTTTTTGATCCAATATCAGATGCAAGATGTGGAAGATCAATGGGATACTATAGAAGACTATTTACAGCAAAAGAGTGATTATGATGCACCTTATGATGAGAGTTTAGTGAGATTTTTTAGGGGTAATCATTCTGTTGAGTTTCCTACTTTCCCTCGATTCTCTACATATAAGGGTTGCAAAGCGATGGATGAGGAAATTTTTGATGATGATGATGATGATGAGGAGGAGGAGGACTAGATAGTTTTTATTTTATGTTGTAGATCTTACATTTTGATAGTTACTTTGTGTATTTGTGTTGGATGATGTACTAAAATTTTTATTTTATTGTACTATTGTTTTACTTATGCTCCTAGTTATATACTATTGCCTGTGTGTTTGAGTAGTCTTTTACTTTGCAATTTTCATGCTATATATATTAATTTTAGATTAACTGCTGCTCAACACCTATCTTTACTACTTCTACTTGTACCATTCTCCTATTTTGTTTAAATTTATCTCTTTCTTCATGCTTATTATGAACTGAAATATTTTAAACTGCTTAAAAAATTAAGTTTTGGGGAAGGGAGAAAGCATTTTTAAAACTAAACCTTATTTGTCCTCAATAAATTATATTTTCTTTTAAAATTATTTTAACATAACATGTAGCATGTGGTGTTATTTTTGGAAAACTATATTTCTAAATTTATAAATTTCATAGTAAACTTAAGCAAAATTCTTCAGTAATTTAGAATAATTCTAGAGTTAAGTTATTTGATATGAAAGTATCAAATTATGCTTTTACTATTCAGAGTAGAAAAAACTATATTTTTGAAACACTTTGAGATCTTAGATCTACACTTAAAAAATATTAGAGTCTCTATGAAGATATCATTTTTGTACTCATACACATTATCAAGTAAGGAAATGTATGAAGTTTTTAACTTTAAGATGAGGATAGTGAAGTTCAAAATCATTAAAGGCTATTCAGATATAGTAATCCTCAAATAAAATGAAAAAAAAGAGAAATGATTGAAAATGATCTTGAAAGAAAAAGAAAATAAAAATTGAAAGAAAAATAAAGAAAAATAAAAGCAAAAAGAGAAATATGTGGGGGGAAGCTTGAGGAGATGCCTAATTAAAAAATGACTTCATTTGAATTTTCTTAATGAAAGAAACTTATTTACACTTTCAAACCTATTTTTAAAGTTAAATGTATTAGTTAAATCTTTAGTCATAGAGATCTCATATAATTTTACCTTTAAATTTTTCTAAGGTTATTAAGTGTGACAAATTATAATTATTTTCAAAATGAATAGAAAATATGAATTCTTAACTTAAGTACTAAATATTCATACACCCCAGTTCTATCCTAAGTTATTGAAAATTTTTTCTAAGTTCACTATCACATTTATGGAATAAAAAAATAGTAATCTTTAATGAAACCGCTATCACACGTTATAACATTTTTACATAGTAAAATGTTACTTGAGGATAAGTAACTTTTATGTTTAGGGTAATGACACGCCTAAAAATTACCTATTTTATCTGTACATTTTCTGCTCGATTTTTAAGGATATTGCGCTTTAATGAAAGGTATTTTATGTGTTTTTGATTTCAAATGCAAGAAATGGTTTTTAAGTGAAAAAGTAGCAAAAATGGAGCAAAAAGAGGCCAAATGGAGCAAATAGTAATATGGCACCTAGTCGCCATATCTGGCGCCTAGTCTCCAAGTAATGCCTAGTCTCCAGGTAATTATGATGACATCTAGAAGGTTGGTGCCTAGGTGCTACCAGAGACCATTAAACTTTTTATGCATTGAACTTGTACAAATTTTGAAGGGTGTTTGAAGTGACCGATGGTGATTTTCAGACCTTATTTATAAAAAAAATTCTAAATAAAAAGTTTGTGTGTGTGGAGTCAATTTTTTTTGGTTAGACCCTCATTAGAGTGGAAAGCCACCATAGCGAGAAGGTGGTGAGTCTTTGTGATTGTGTGTGTTTTGTGAGTCTGGTGTGAGTCTATTTGAGTCAGGGACAGTAAGGGAACTTTAGAGGATTACTTGAGGAAGAGTTTGAGATAAGTATTTATTCTTTTATTTGTCTTGTTCAAGTTTTAATCAAATCTTGTTTTATTTTGTTATCCCCATGAATTTTATGTAGTTTTGCTCTTATTTCCATTGCAAATAAAAGTAATCATTTGGAGGATTTGATTTTTTTATAACTTCTTTTATTTCTTAAATTTGTGATGGTTATTTCATCGGTACTTCATTTACCATGCAAACTGGCCACTTGTAACGTTAAAATCAGTTGTGAATCATAATAACCATAGAGGGCTATGATTTCACCCAACTAGTGAATACCACACTAACCTTACTTGGAGGGCGACCAAAATCTAAGGAGAGTGCAAATGGATAGGAAGATACGCTTTGATGTGCACAAAATTGGTATTTATAGGGGGACATGCTAGATCCATTACCAATTTGGTATAGAGTTGGAATTGAAGTCCTTGGTTGGTCATATAGAGAGGGCACAGTGGGTAATCTTGGAAGTGAGAAGATATAATTTACTTAGCACAACAATACATTTAGGAAATGACTTTGATTGGCTAATGTTCTTTATGCTTGGGAAGGGTAAAGGATAGGTATGCTCCTATTTGTCACAATACATCAATTAAAATTTTAATCATTTGAAATTATACACTGATTATTAATTAATTACAAGGGGAAAAATCTTTACATAATTTGAAATTTTCTACATTTAAATAATTTAGAATTTCTGCATTTACGATTAGCTTTAGAATTGAACTGATATGAATTTAGTAACTTTATTTTACCCCTGAATTTGATATCTTATTCTCGTAGATTATTTTCTGCATTTTAATTAAAGGTTTCACTAAGTCATTATAAAAAGTTACAACTTCTCTGTGGGTTCGATATTGGAGCTTTTATACTTGTATAGTACCCATAGTGTGAAAGTTATTGATGGCGACGAATTGTCGCGGTTCATTGATGCACCAAAAATATACACGGTTTTTGCTATATGATTTTACTCATTTTTGGTGATATTGCACTTTAAAGAAAGGTATTTTCATGATTTTTTGCAGGTATGATGATTTTAGGTGATTGGAGCAAAAGAAGCAAAACGGTGCAATTTGGAGCAAAAATGAGCAAGAAAACAAATTTTGGCTTGATACCTTTCGATAAGTCTTTCTACTTAATATCTTTTACAATTCTTGTATATTTTTGAATGAGATTACACTTTAAAGAAAGATTGTTTTTATGCTTATTTTGTATGACTATTTGTTAGGAATGTAACGCAACTAAAAGGGGCGAATCAGAGCTGAAATTGAGCGAAACGGAGCGAAACGGTGGAGTTAAGCAGAGTGGGCGCCGGCGGCGCTAGAAACCTGAGACCACAAAAAATAGGGCGACGGCAGCGCCCTATGCAGGGCCGGTGGCGCCCAAGACGGTCTGGATGCGAAATTGAGCTGTTTTAGCCATATACATCGAATTTGGATGCTTTTTGGAAGGTTTCTTCATGCACATATTGGGAAATTTATCCCTACACTATTTTAAACCGAATTTGAAGCCAAAAAATGAGGGAGATGATAGGAAAAACTTAAAGAATTCTTAGAGATCTTAGAATAGGAACATAAATGTAGATTTCTATCTTTTTAGAGAGATTGGTGAGGGGATTTTGAGAGAATCTGTAAGGGAATGTTCTAGCATTGCATGGATCCGTAGGAGACTTTGTGGGAGAGATTTTCATCTTTCTTTCAAGGGGAAAAAGCTAAGTATTGTGTTCTTCATTATCTTATGATTTTGTAAACACTTATTTTGTGATTTGCTTTGAAATGAAGTTTTCTATTGTGTTTTCTTTGTGCTTTGTGATGTCTTTCTCTTACTCTTTCTTTTTATTTGGAAATAGTGGCATATGAAAATTATGTCATTGTTTTCATTCTACTTTTCTTTTGCAATGATTAGGATTCATGTTTAGGATATTGGAATGCTTTCTAAAAGAAGTTTAATTATAAATGTGATGGTTTTTACTTGCACTTCATTTACATTACAAAAAAAGCTTGTTGTACTGTTAAAATTTGTTGTAATTGCATTGAACCGAAAGGCAGTGTAATTCTCAACAAAGTGGAGCCACATTCGTTGTCCGTGAATGAATTGCGTAGTTCATGGAGATTGAGTACAAATATATAGGGAAATATGGCTTCATAGGCATCGAATTGGAGGTTTCAGGGTGCAGGATGAGATCCCCAATTTGGTCCTAAAGTTTGGTATCTAAAGCGAAGGTTAGCCTTCAGGTGAAGGGAAGTGGGAGCTCTGAAGTGGCAGCCAGTATCCTCCCAGCCTAACCTTGGATTTAGGGACTAAGCCTAGGATTTTCTAATGTTCTTTATAGCACTCTAAAGAGGGGGTACTCGAAAGAGTGTAAAGATAGGATTGCTCCTATTTGGCACATACAATATTTAATGCATCTCATTCCTATAAATTATCCAATTTGTTACATGAGAATAGTAGTTTTTATTATCTCAAAATTCACCAAACCAATTTCCCCAAAAAAGGTTATCTTTAGTTTTAATATTTGCATTAGGGAGTAGTTATTATTTTTACATATAATCATCTGCATTTAGGAGTAGTTGTTAGAAAAACCACTTATATCACCCTTCAAAACTAAACCTGTTAGTAGTAGACTAGAATTTCATTAGAGCCCTGTATTACTTGATACGATACATATACATGCGTTGGATCATTGTGACTTTATAAAAACTATTATATATTTATTGTTCATAAATCCTTGCTTATAAAAAAAGTCGATATCATTCATCGTCGTCAATTCTCATATTATGTCAATGTCAAGCAGTCGCCAGTCTATTTTATACTGCCCCAATCTTTCTCTCCCTTTTCAATTTTCGAACCAGGTCCCTTCCTTTTTTTATAAACCTTCGTTCTTTAAACATTTCGTTCCTAATAAACAAATCCTCTAATAAACAACCCTTCAATAAACAAACTCTTTTAAATCATAAATATATTAAGATAAACGAGAATGTGTTCGGACTCTTTCTTTTTCGTCCTAAATTTTGTGGCAAAAGGAAGGATAATTCGGGACTAATACTCAGAATCTGCCCTGCAGAAAATGACTGCCCCAAAGTTAATTTTCTCCTTCACCAATGGGATGGACTTCGCCGTCTATAAGGATGAACTGCCCGACAATGGAATCATCCGTTTTGGACAAGGATTCGACTATACAAATATCAAGTTCGTTGATGTCACTCTCTTCACACTAATGGACAAAGTGCCAGAAACTGAGAAACCCCTGATTGAGTTCAACCTGAAGTCGACTCAAGAATTTCCTCCTCTGCAAAGGGTTCCAGCCGAGAGAAGTAATGCTATTCGTAGGAGGACTGTTATCTCTACTCCCACCGGTCTAGTCATCTCTGCACCTACCCCGGCTTCTGCCAAACTGAAGGGGAAGGAAATCCAAGTTTGTGGTGAGCCTGTCACCGTGGAGGGTACATATTTTGCTACAATACTATCTATTTTCAAGATTAGGTCCAGTTCAAGAGTTGCACCCCTAACTCGGACTCAAAGGAGAAATAGAAGCAGAAAGATCACCAGGATCGAGAAAGCCAAAGCTGCTGAAGTTGCTTTTCTAGAAGAAATTCCTGAGGAAGGAGAAGAACTGCCTGAGTATATACTTCTGTTGGAAGGGAGTAGGTTTCACCCCCTCTCTGCTGCATCAGATGAAGAAGATGTCTGAAGGATTGCCGCTACACTACCCCGACCTGCATACTATAGTAACTGTAAAAGAAAATGGGTTAAGTCTACGCCATTTGCTCGGCTACAAGCTGTGATAGAAAAATTGGCAAAGAAAGAAAGATGCCCTGTGTCAGAAATCCTAGGAAGAATGGGACGAGTACCAGCTAGATCCCGCCTCGGACCACGAGTAGAGCCTGTCACTGCAGTAGAGAAACCAAGGAAAAAATGAGAGCTAGTTCACCTGTTGTTGTATCGGGCCATCATATTAGGGAGGACAACACCTACCAGCATATAGCCGACAGACTGTCCAGTCCTAGGACTTATGCTGCAAGAAGGATGGTGTGGCGACCTATTATTACCGAGCCGAGACCAACACAACGTCCTGAGAAGAAAAGTCTCGTCAAAGAGCCTCAATCAGAAGGAAGTGCTACTGCAATAAAAGAAACTCCCGAAAAAGAAGTTCAACAGTCGTCACACGACAACCGCGATACCGTCTGGAAGAGACCCCTCGAGGATGCTATAGGAAAGCTAAAGACGGATATCCGACGGTTGGTAAAAGAAAGAGGAGAAAAGTTGGAAAATGAAGTTGATTCATCAGAGTTCATGGATGAGGAGTATGCCGAAATCAACATGGTTGAGACACGAGCATAATCAGCTTCGGAAAGAGACGAACCAGAAGTGATGAGAGCACAACTTCGGGAAAGAGATGACACAATTTCCCAGATGGTAAGGAGGATGGAAGAGATGGCTGCTGCTTTAGCCACTCTCCAAAGTCAGGTGCAACCTCAGAAAGAAACACCCCTAGAAATCATCCATACTGCAGATGGAGGAAAAGAGATCACATCCATCAATGGAGATGAGCCACTAAAGAAGGATTCTGTACAGAGCATGATTCCCGAAAAGGACATTAAAAAACATGGTAGAACAGCAGGTGCGAGAAGCTTTAGCACAATCCAAGAGTGGAGCATCTATTCAGACGGGTAGGCCTTACCATGAAGAATTTGATACCGTCTAATACCCAAAAGGCTTCGTACCACCTCTGTTTAAGACTTTTGATGGAACAGGAAACCCCCGGAAACATGTCACACATTTTCGTGCTAGTTGCTGCAATGCCAGTGGGAGTGACGCTTTACTCTTCCGTCAGTTCGTCAGCAACCTGTTAGGGATTGCCTTTGATTGGTACGTAGAATTGTCAAATGGTTCAGTTAAGACCTTTGCAGAATTGGAAAACCTCTCATTAAGCGGTTTACCGGGGCTCGACACCACATCACTATCAATGATCTAGTGGTGGAGCACCAGAAACTGAACGAGACTTTAGTGGATTACATACTTCGATGGAGAAATTTAAGTATGAAGTGTGAACCACAACTTTAGGAACAACATGAGATCGGTATTTTGCTGAAAAGTATCCATGGCCCGATAGCACTTCTCCTTAAAGGATTTACAATCAAGACTTTCGAGAAGCTGCTTAGCAAGGCCGGGAGCTTACAAGAGGAAGCAAAGCAGCTAAGTTTCGTGGACAAGACCGATAAATAGAAACTAGTGAAAACATTTGAAAAGAAGTCTGGAATCGTCGCAACATTCGATAAAGGCAAGTAGCCAGTACAGATACAGCCAGAGCGGCCACAACCTAGCTATCAACCACCGCAACGTACTTACCAATAACCTTAGCAGGGTTATCAACAGCCTCGACCGAGCTATCAGTCGCCTTAGCATTATGAACAACCGCCTCGTCCACAGCGTACCCTGAAAGATTTTTTGAATAAGGAATATCCTTTCAAAACTGAAGCAGTGGCAAAGATGTTCCGCAGTATAATGAGGACACCCGATTTTCAGCTACCAGAGCCCAAGAGGCCGGAAGAAGTCAATAAGAAAGATCATCCGAACTATTGCCCTTACCACCGGATGCTCGGGCATAAGATAGAGGATTGCATCACTTTCAAGATTTGGCTTGACGACAATCTCCGGAAAGGGAACATAACAATCCCGAAGGAATACATGAAGGAATCCCAAAAAGGAGGTTCCATCAATGTTATCTCGATGGATCCTATTGTTCCGATAAACCCATACACAACCCATGATGGATGAAGTACCGTCTGGATAAAGTATTCAAAGAAAATCTTAGACCATATCCAGAACGCTTCGGTGCACGTTTTGAAACTTGCCGAGCCGGCACTATCGCTTGCGATTGAAGAACTGCCTCAGAAGGAAGGGAAGATCGTGGAAGAACAGAAGACCGAGGCTCCAAAGGGTAGACTAGGGGCTGCTTATCCTAGGATGGTTGTTTTTGATTCGGGGGAGAAATCCCTCGAACCTCTGACTCTGTATGATTATTTGCTCGCCCCGGCGGGATCTTATAATGATAAGAGTTTTGGTGTTGGCTACGTTTTGACTGTTTCTAACGATTACATAACTAAAAACAACCAAGCTAATCTGGATCTCGATTCCGATATAAATAACTATTCTCAAATCATACTAAACCTCAATGAACACGACGAAGGAGAAGACGTTCACAAGGATATCTAAGAAAGCTCAACAAGCAGCGAGTTTATTTGTGAATTTCGAGGAGCTCCGATTGCGATAGAATTAGAGTCATTAGATTCCGAAGCAACGCCAGAAGAGCCAGTCGTTCCAATTCAAAAGGATACACCGGCAGATTCAACACCAAATTTGGAAGAAATAGCTGAAGTCAATTTAAGAAGTGGAAAAGTTCTACCCCGAGAATGGGTCCAAAGGTTAAAGGAAAGCAGGTGGTTGCTCAGGAAGAGTCAATCCCAGCAGAGGAATTTCCCATTCGGGAAGAAACAGAGGAACATGGTAATAAAGTGGACTATAACGTGCTAGCCCATCTTAGGAAGCTACCGGCCAAACTAAGCATATACGATGCTCTGATCCTATCAAAGGAGATGAGGGAAGCTCTGATCAAGCATATACTTGATCCAGAGATTTGTTTAGCTCAAATGGCCGGTAATTCCTTCGACGAGGTTTGCTCGTTAAAAGAACAGTGAGGTGTTACCTTCACGGAAAATGATTTACTACTCGGAACGGCTGATCACAACCGACCGTTGTACATTTCAGTCACTATTGGAAAGTTTACGCTCTCCAGGGTGTTGGTTGATCTGGGAGCATCAATTAACATAATGAGCCTTCGAATGTTAGCATATTTGGAAATTGACGCTCGCGAACTTGAAGCAGACAAGATGTTATTAAGAGGGTTCAATCAGAAAGGAGAAAGAGCTCTCAGATCGATTACACTATTAATGAAAACCGGTGACTTAGCAAAGACAATTGCAAAATTCCATATAATTGATTCTGAGACATCATTCAACGCTCTACTGGGTCGGCCATGGATCCATGAAAACAGGACGGTACCGTCGTCTCTGCACCAGTGCATAAAGTATTACAAAGGACGAGAACAATGTATCAAAGGTGATTTTCAACCGTTCTCCGTGCATGAAATCGGAATTCACGAAGATGCAGCCTACTACGCACCTCCGAAGAAAACAATCTTTTCCAGAAATGTCATACCAAATGAAGCAAAAGAAGTGCAAGACGATAAAGAGCCGGAGATTCTAGTCCAACAGTTACTCACCACTCCCTTACGGCGAGATGGTGAAGGTTTCTCCAGAACTCACACCCGAGGTCGAGGCCGGGGACGGGGTCATGGAAGAGACGTTAGAACAGTTGGACAGAAGAAACCAGTCATCGACGTTGATTGGGAGACCAGTTCCGAAGAAGAAGAAATCAAGAAAGAAGCAACAACAGTAAATCAAAAGAAACCTCAGTTCAAGATCTCTCTCGAAGATGAAAAGAATGAAGAATACAAATCAATGTACGAGAAGATTAACCATTATGTACATACTATGACCCTGACCCCGATCCATTCTAATAAGATCGAGGGTATGGTGGTCAAGGAAGTGCATGGTGGTGGTACTAAACCAATCAAGTTTTACCGTGGTGCTTCTTCTTCCAATACTAAAAAAGATGTACAATTTGAAGATGTTACTTCTTCTGAATTAATGGAACTGCCTTTTGAGTGGTACTCTCCATGTGTTCAAAATTTAATTCAACGTGGTGTCTTACCTAAACAATGGACAAAAGGTCGATCACAACACTTTGAAAAATTATGGAACAATGCTAGTCGGCCTCCCAATTCAAAACATGGTCTCGGATTCGGCACAGTAGGATTAGTTGACGATACGGGATTTTGCTTGGTTGTCACTTGCGAGCCTAATGAAGACTGCTGGAAGCCTCGGAAGATCTCGAAGATCCGCAAATCGGAGATGCTCCGCCGAATTCGAAGAAGAAATTAAATCTACAATAGAGAGTTAATGGAAGTTAACTTAGGTACTAGCGAAGAGCCTAGGCTGACCTTTGTTAGCTCCTTACTCAATAAAGAAGACTCCGAAGAGATAATTAAGCTACTAATGGAATTCAAGGACTGTTTTGCTTGGAGTTATGATCAAATGCCAGGATTAGCTCCAGAAGTCGTAGTTCACAAGTTAGGAGTAGATCCCACTATCGTTCCAGTTAGACAAGCTCCGAGAAGAATGCGTCTGGAGATTGAACAACAAGTTATAGCTGAAGTTAAGAAGCTAATAGACGCTAAATTTGTCAGTGAAGAACAATATCCAACTTTCTTAGCCAATGTGGTACCAGTCAGAAAGAAGAATGGTTAGACTAGAATCTGCATGGATTTCAAAGATTTGAACAAAGCATGTCCAAAGGATGAATTCCCGCTACCCATTCTAGAATTGATGATCGACATTGCTTCAACACATGAAGTCTTCTCATTCATGGATGGATCATCAGGATACAACCAGATAAAGATGGCACCAGAAAAATGAAAAGCTTACGACCTTCGTAACGCCTGATCGGAGTATACTTCGCTACACAGTGATGTCGTTTGGATTAAAGAACGCAGGAGCAACTTATCAAAGAGCAATGACAAGGATTTTTAATGATCTCATTCACAACCAAGTCGATTGTTACGTGGATGATGTGGTCATCAAAAGAAAACTAAAAGAAGATCACTTGTATGATTTGAAAATTGTTTTCGAGCGATTAAGACAATATAACCTTAAGATGAATCCCTTGAAATGCGCCTTCGGCGTCACCTCTGGGAAATTCTTAGGATTTACTCTTCGACATCGTGGAATTGAAATCGATCCAGAGAAGATTAAAGCTATCTTAGAAATGCCACATCCTAAAACCTTGAAACAACTACGGTCCTTTCAAGGGAAATTGGCATATCTTCGATGCTTTATCTTGAATTTGTCAGGAAGGTATCAGCCTTTTTCTGCTTTAGTTAAGAAGGATGCCAAGTTTACTTGAGACTCAAAATGTCAACATGCCTTCGATGGCATTAAACAGTATTTAATGACACCTCCTGTTTTAGCAGCCCCAGTCTCGGGTAGACCGTTGATACTTTATACCGCAGCTTTAGACGACTCTCTCGGAGCCCTGCTAGCCCAGGTCAATGACGAGGGAAAAGAAAATTCTCTCTACTACTTAAGCCGTCGTCTAATTCCGACGGAAGTAAAGTATCCTCCTATTGAGAAGCACTATTTGGCCCTGATCTTCGCCACACAGAAGCTCAGGCACTACATGCTTTCTCATACGGTCAACCTTATTTTGAAGTTTAATCCGTTGCAATATTTGATGACCCGACCGACCTTTCCAGCACACTTGCTAGGTGGTCGATGATACTATTGCAATTCGATATAACTTTCGTTCCTCTTCGTGCCGTAAAGGGACAAGTCCTGGCAGATTTCCTTGCAGCACACCCTTTACTGGCAGAATCAACTCTCAACGATGATTTGCCAGACGAACAAATAATGAACCTAGAAGACCTCGATGATCAACGTTGGGAATTGTACTTCAATGGAGCATCCTTAGCACAAAAAGATAAAGAATTGCAAACGATAGTGCCCGGTAAGGCAGGAATCAGACTAATCTTTATAACACTGGAGGGGGGGATGTTAAGGTATTCCTATCACCTAACAGAACCGTGTATAAACAACGAGGCAGAATACGAAGCCCTTATAACCGGACTGGAATTAACCATTCAGATAGGGATATCAGACATCAACATCTACGGAGATTCCCAGTTGATCATTTAACAGGTCGCCGGACAATACAAAATTCTATAACCAAGACTTGAGCAGTACTTTCAGTATGCCATGAGACTGTCGGAGCAAATTCTAAATGTAACAATCTATAAGATTCCCAGAAGAGAAAATACTATTGCAGATGCGTTAGCCCGCCTTGCAAAAGAATTTGCCTGCTTACAGGATGAGCTAGTTGAAATGTCAGTTCAGGGACGGCAGGTTCTCTCACAGCTCGACATGGATACAATACACAAATCAGAAAAAACAAAAGAAATAATTACAGGAGTGACAGAAAATACAGAAGATTGGCGGCAGCCACTAATAGACTACTTACAAACAGGAAACCTACAGGACGACAAGTCGATAGCCCATCAAATTAAGAAAAGAACTCTGTCTTACGCATTAATAAACAACACGTTATACATAAGGTCTTTTGATCAGATGTGGCTAAGATGCCTGAGCGGGTCCGAGGCTCATGAAATTGCTAAAGAAGTACACTCTGGACTTTGTGGTGCTCATCAGTCAGGTCCGAAAATGAAAATGAAGATTAAAAGACTAGGGTACTACTGGCCCTCGATGATGACCGATTGCATGAAAATTGCTAAGAGTTGTCACCAGTGCCAAGTACATGGAGTGGTTCTACATCAACCTCCAAATGTGATACATAAGACAATCGCGTCGTGGCCATTTGAGTGTTGGGGCACATATATTGTGGGTCCGATAGAACCACCTTCTTCAAGAGGACATCGCTTCATTCTTACAGCTACAAATTACTTTTCTAAGTGGGCAGAAGCTATTCCACTCAGAGAAGTGAAAGCACATCACGTGCTACAGTTCTTCAAGAATCAAGTCGTCTACCGTTTTGGGGTATCGTGCAGAATCATTTCGGATAATGGGTCCGCATTTAGAAGTACGAAGATCAACAATTTTGTTAAAAGAGATGGAATCGACTGGCGCTATTCAACAATCTACTACCCAAGAGCGAACGGCTTGGCCGAGGCTTTTAATAAAACTCTAGTCCAAATTTTAAAGAAAATTTTGGACGACAACAAGAGAAATTGGCACGAGAAGTTGTTAGAAGCCTTATGGGTCTACAGGACGACTTTCAGAACTCCCACCTAATCTACGCCTTACGCCATAGTGTACGGGTCCGAGGCCATTCTACCCTTAGAGGTTCAGCTTCCGTCACTCAGAATTGCAGTTGCAAACAAGATCACTACAGAAGAAAATGCCAAATTACGACTAGAAGAATTGGAAAGCTTAGAAGGGAAAAGACTTTCAGCACAACAGAATTTGGAACTGTATCAAGCCAAGATGATCCAGGCCCATGATAAATTAGTTCGTCCAAGGACATTCAAAGTCGGTGACTTGGTTTTGGTTCTCAGAAGACCTATTCTTTCACATTGCAAGATAGGCGGTAAATTTGAACTGACTTGGGAAGGTCCATTCGTGGTCTAGACAATTTACTCAGGAGGTTCCTACCAGCTTGTAAATTGTAGTGGAGAACGACCTATGCTTCCAATTAATGGGCGATATCTAAAGAAGTATTACACAACCTGATGTTTCGAAGGATGAATCCTCATTCCTAGAAGCACGGGCACAGTAATTACTTATGACTGGGTCCGAACCCAAAAATATAAAATATAAAAAAAGTGGATAATAAAGAAAATAGTTAAAAAAAATGTTAAAAAGAAAACATGTGAAATCATGATAGTAAAGTTTTTTTTATCCTTCCTTTCAAATCAAGTCTCACTCTTGATCTTTCTTCATCTTTTCCTACTCCTATTTAAATTTGAAATAAACAAATAACAGCTCTTCATTAATAAACAAATTATTTTTTCTCTACTATTCTTGTTCTTAGTACAGCCCCTGATCCTTTCCTTGTTTTTCGCAGGGAAATGTCGAACGGGCGGTTGGTTCTGAACATTAAGAATGGCGTGAGTCTAGCACTCGATAAAAAGAGGATGAGTGATGGAGCCGTGATTGAGATCGACTCCGACTTCACACTAGCACGGCTACAGTACGAAGAAAATGATTGGACCTCGATTGATCGGGAAGAGCTCCGCAGCCATACAGTGATGAAATTGGGTGGCTCAAGTCAACCATCCGCCAGAAAGAAGAGAAAAGTAAATACCGCTCATGAAACGGGAGAAGACAAGAAAGTTAAGTCCGTTGTTGCTACAACAGAGGGCAGACTTGTCAGCGCCATGCCCGCAGAAGTCCAAGGGGTAAAGAGAGCTACTCTCACTGCCACCCAACAGAGAAATAAGAATCTCTGCATTCGCAAGATGTTAACCAAGTTAGCAGCAGATCAACATGAAGAGAAAGTTGCTACTGTCAATACAAATACTGTGAAGAAATTGGTTCGTCAGGAACCAGAAAAGAGGAGATCAACTCCAAGGAAAGCAGAACAGATAAAGGAAATCCCAAGAAGAGCAGAAATAGAATCAGCACCTCGACGCTAAACAGATGCACCAGTTCTGAAGAGTCTTATTGCGAAAGCAACCCCAGAGGATGTCCCGACAGAGACTATCCCCGAGGAGCCAAGACATGCAGGAGAGCGTGCCGGGGTTGAACCATACATTCCCCAGTACATTACTAGAGCTCGCCGATTGCAGATAATTCCAGAATATGAGTTGGAAAGAATGCAGAATGTTGAAAAGAAAACATTCGAATATTTTGAGAGAATTGGAGGTAAGAGGATCAATATCTTAGAAGGCCTCGAGCTACATACAGATGTGTTCTCAGATTACGAACAACAGTAAATTGTAGACTGCAACGTTGAACTCCAGAAAATGGGCCGAGCTGGTCTTCTGAGGGAAAAGACCTATTCAGATCCCTAAAGATGGATGCCAGGAAAAGGAAGAGTTATGATCCAGTGCGGATGTTGCTACAACTTCGTGGTAGACAGAAAAGGAAATCCAACAAGAATACTCCGTCGCAGGTGGATCCGATGCCAAATATTATTAAAAGAATGGTAAAGAGGATGATAACATGGAGGGTACTGCTTACAGATTGCATACCCAGCAACTCGCATCATTAACATCTACAAGGAGGGTGATCGCATACCTCCACACATAGACCATCATGATTTCGTTAGACCTTTCGCACAGTGTCTTTTGTCAACCAGTGCAATATCATGTTCAGATCTGACCTCCGGATAGCAGGCCCCGGTGAATTTCGTGGGCCAGTAGAGATACCACTACCGTTAGGTTCCATCATGGTGTTAAAAGGGAATGGAGCAGACATCGCAAAACATTGCATTCCAGAAGTTCCTATTGAGCGGATCTCTATTACTTTCAGGAGAATGGATGACAAAAAGATGACTTTCCACTTCCACCCAGACCCAGAGTTAGAGAACCTCCGGCCTTACGAGCTGTGAGTTACATGGGAGATAGCACACCTCCAATGCACATCCATACGACATTCCAGCCAAGGATGACTTGGAAGGTGATGTTATTGTCCATGTATCTCACTATTCAGACATGGATTTTCACAGATGCTTTTAGAAGAAACTTGAAGAATCTTACACAATCCGTTTTGGATATATATAGATTGTATGAGATATTAAATTCTCAAGGAAAATATCATCATATTTTGGATCAAGATGTATGATGTATTTTCAACAAGATTGGAATGAAAGTGACCATGTCATGTTTTGCCTTCACCTCTTTTTGTGCAAATTGACTGGGAAACGCCATTAAGTTAAATGAACTTTGAACAAAGAACAAAGGGAAAATAAAAATAAATGAAAACTCCCTTTTAAAAATCTGAATGTCAAAATAAACTACAAATAAACACGAACTCTAAATAAAAATGAACTCTAAATTGAAAATCATGCTAAAAATCAAATTACAACAAACAACGAAAACAAATTCCCGAATCTGAAATCCCCGGCCTTCGGCTATCCTCAAATCTCTTTTTGACTCTCCATATTTCCTTCCCTCTTTTGAGAAGGTCGACTGAATCTACTTACACAGAACCATGAAAATTTTCAATTTTGTTCTGATGGCATGGATTCATATCCTTCGCCAAATAATCAGACTTTGATCGACTCTTCTGGGATGTGAAATACTTTCATGACTCATTCCAAATCTTCAGCTAAACTCAAATCTCCACAGCAAATTTCAATCCTTTAAACCTTCGAGATTGGAACCAGTTTCCATTTCTCTTTAGACCTTCGAGATTGGAACCAGTTTTCATTTCTCTTTAAACCTTCGAGATTGGAACCAGATTCCAATTCTCTTTAAACCTTCGAGATTGGAACCAGTTTCCATTTCTCTTTAAACCTTCGAGATCGGAACCGGATTCCGGTTCTCTTTAAACCTTCGAGACTGGAACCAGATTCCAGTTCTCTTTAAACCTTCGAGACTGGAACCAGATTCCAGTTCTCTTTAAACCTTCAAGACTAGAACCAGATTCGAGTTCTCTTTAAACCTTCAAGACTAGAACCCGATTCCAGTTCTCTTTAAACTTTCGAGATCAGTACCTAAATTCTGATTCTCATCCTTTCCAATCGATACTTAAACTCTGATTCTCACTCTGAGGCTGGTACCAAAATTCCAGTTCTCTTCGCAATCCTGAGGTTGGAACCTAGGTTCCAATTCTCTTTTCAAATCCAGATTTCCTTGAATTGATTTTATATTAAACCTCAATTGAAATTGAAACTCAGAACAAATCGAAATCTAAACTCACACATTAAAATACTTGGAATAGAAAATGAAATGAAATCTAAATCAAATTTCCCTAGATATTATGATCTGGAATTCACTTCCTTTTCTTTTCCCAGGCGAGAGTTTAGGGATCTCCAGTCTTGGAGATATACTCGATACTCCCCAGCAGAAATTTGTATCTACTCTATTCTAAGTGTGTCACTTAGACGTCTGTGTTGGTTTTGTTGATATCTTCGGTCAACGCCAATACGCGCGGTGTGCTTGGTTAGCACACCACACTTATTGGGGGTCCATTTGTTGACCTCATTTTTGATGAGGTCTTTTCTCTTCTCTCTCTTTAGTACTTAGGATCTAGCCTTAGGCTTTCCCTTTGACTATCTTAGAGGACTAGAAATGGGACCCACCACTTAGAAATTTAAACACCTCTTAACTCCCTGTAAACCCCATAAGTTTGATTGTAAACCCCCAAGTCACTTGGAGGGTTATGATCAAATGTGGAGGTTTAAAGGATGAGTTCCCTATAAGACTCTTTGGTCTTAGGACTACCCTGGGGTGGCCTGGTTCTGGTGAAGGTTGACCTACACACATTGCACTTTCACACACATTCCAAATCCTAAAACAGTTCATACCTAGCTTGACTCCTTGACTCATGTAGGTAATTCATATGGATGGACCTTAACCCCTAGGCCCTTGGCTAAGAGGGTTAGGAACAACATAGTGAATGCCTCAAATGAGTCCTCTTATGGCTCTTATGGGCTTGATATGGCTTCATGGATCAACCAAAGTGATTCCATTCTACTCAAACTTGATCAATCTTTATTTTTCCAAAATTTCAATTTTTGACCTCCGGGACCCTACACCCACCAAACCTACCAAATGCCCTTGAAGCTACTCAAAATTTGCAAAATCACCTAAATTACCCAAAATTCCTCAAAACCAATCCTAAAAATTTCCCACCATTCAAATTGATCATTCATAGCCAAATATACCAAAAATTCCAAAAATACCCCCCAATACCCTACAAATACCCAAAATGCCATTCTTAACCAAAAATTCCATAAATTTCAAAAATTCCCAGAAAATTCCAGAAAATCCCAAATATTCCCAATTTCATTTTGTTCAACTATACCATAGGCCATGTTTGTCAATTTAACCCACTTTTACCAAAACCCCCAATTTGACCCATTTTTAACCCAAATGGACCCAATGTCAAACCAAATCAACCCAATTGACCTCAATTTTGATCCAATTCAATTCTAAACTTCAATTCAATATCCAAAATATCAATTTAGACCAAAACCAAGCCCAATTTGATTAACATTTGGATCCAATTCCAATTTGAAGCTTAAAGCCCAATTTTGGCCCATGACCTAAACCTAGCCCAAACTAACCCAATTCAACTCCAATTGGCCCCAAATCTTTTTCTAAAAACTTCCCAATATCCCCACAAACAAAACAATAACTTGATTGTCTCAAATTTGAACCTAAACTCCTCCCAAACCTAGCCCAAACCAAAAATCCCCTAAATTGGCCTAAACCCAAACCTAACCCAAATGGGCCCAAATCCCAAAATCAAAGCCCAAACAAGGTTGAAAACTCTTTGTGACACTCCCATAAACATTTCTCAACATTAATTTTACATCAAATATAACCTTAGCTCAACCTTAGCCCAAGTTAGCCCAATTTGACCCACTTTGACCCATTTACCAAAAAAGCCCAAATTAAATCCAATTCACTCTAAATGATACCAAATCTTTTCTAAAATGTTCATGACACATCCCTAAACTAAACCCAACATTTGCTTGGCGCAATCCTTGAAAAAATTTCCATCCACCAATTTGTTTTCAAACCTAAAGGCCCACTTTCTTAAACCATTCTAAAAGCCCATTTTCACCAAATCCAAAAGCCCAAAATTGGCTCTAAAGCCCACATGACAATTTCTTTTCATCATACCTTTAATTGATATCACCCGTAAGTTTCAAAATCATCATTAAACCATTCCAAATCAAGCTTCATCCAAATTTCCACCAAAATGTCAAAATTCATAAAATCCTCTTTCATGAAATGACCAAATCTTTTCCCAAGCCAAATGAAGCCATGGATCCATGCATAAGCCATATGCAAGCTATGGGAGTCACTTTACACCTCACCATGTCATTTATGGCAAATGGAGGGGGCTCTTTCTTAATCCTTCATTAAGCCTTTTAACACCATTCATGTCACACTCTAAACCAAGCTTAGCCACCTCACCATGGAAAGAGACCGCACCACTCTCTCTTGGCTGACCCAAATGATTCCTCCCAGCCTAAAGTCAAGCCTTGGGGAGGTGAACCTAGCCTAAACCATGCCATGGACCAAAATGAGCCCAAAATTGTCCTTCCCCCCTTTCCATTTAAATCAAGCCTTAGACACATGGCCAACCTCCATTGCTTACACCAAATTCAAGCCTTGACCTCCCTGACCCTGAGGGTGACCCATGCCTGGCCGGCCAGCACCACAGATCACCGGAAAACACGAGGCCGAGAGCACCCATTTGATTCAAAAATTAAAACTCACTAGGCCGAGCCGTCCCAACTCAATCGGACTCCATGGTCGTTCTTCCCTCGACCAAGGCAGCTGATCCCAATCCCTAACTCCCGCTGGGAGACCCTCCAGCCTTATCTATTTAAACCCACCACCTCCTCGGCCAAAAAAGGTGATGAACCAGAGCTTAACAAAACTCTACCAAAATTGCTCCAGGACCTTCTCCTAGCCTAGAGCAATTGATCCCCACTGTTCTCCTGCCCTAAACCCCATTGATTGAGCTCAATTTTGGAGCTTAATTCTCAGCACAGAATCAGGACATCTCTGAAACCTCCACCAAAATCAAATTAAACTCACCCACACCTGCATAGGACCAAGAGAAGAAGTTTTCCAGTAGAAGCCCCCCTCACCAGGCCAGCCATTTTCTCTATCAACCAAGCTTTGAAATCGGGCTTGGTGGAAGTTGTACCTAGGCAATTCCCCAGAGCCAGAGACTTCATCTGGAGCTTTCTTAGGTGCAATCGAAGGTGCCACAACTCTCTGATTGAAGCTTCACTTCACAGAGCTAAGTATTGACCTCTCCTTTCTCCCGAGCTTCCAGTGATTCTCCATTTTGATTGGCTTAATTTCATAGCATGTAAACCGTATGGATGTGTTTGTCTCCTCAAGAAGAATCCGTAGAGTATAAGAACATGAAAATCTGTTGAGAAATGAGAGAGTTCTTAGGGTTTTAGTGTGGACGGTCAGGTTGCACACCAGTCATAGAAGATGACAGGCGCCGTCCGATCGAGCGTGTATTGAGTCAACGGTCCAGATTGCGCCGGACCAGAGAACGGTACGTGAACCGCAGGCCCTGGGGCACAGAGTCAGATGGAGGCATCGAATGGGAACTCGATGCGTAGGCTTTCGGAGCTGCCGAGGTTGAGTCAGCGCCGCGTGGATAAGTAGGAAAATATGGATTTTTTGATTTATTTAAATACCTAGAACTTAGAAAATCCATATCTTTGTGTAGAAAAATCATCAAAATAAACTAAAAATACTCTCTAGCTCAGTGAACAGAGGAGAATAATGTGGAAAAGAAATCAAGTTATTTTGATGAGTATTTTATTTTTAATTAATTATTTATTCATTTCAGTATTTTGATTCTCCATTTGCATAGACAATTCACCATGGCATGAGACCATGGGGCTTTTGAAGCCCATAATCTTGGGAACATTCTCTGAATTTTTCAAGGTCAGAGGCCATCTCTATGGTAAGTTATGTATTTTTTAAGTTTATGTTACTGTTTTTGGTATTTTAATTCCATTAATTAGCATACTATTTATAAAATTCCAGGAAAATTAGGGGAAGATTCTTAGGACTAGGGGACCCTAGGATAATTATATTTTGAGTTAATTCATTAAGAATAACCCTTATTGGCCTAATTACTCAAAACTAAACTTTAATTAATTAGGGTTAACCACACATAAAAAGAACTTTAAAATAATTCTCCACTGATTTGTAGGATCAGAGGGACCTCACATAAAAATTTGGAATCAATTGAAAATGTTTAACCCCACTAAATGGATTAATTAAGTCACATAACTAAAATTAAACTTAAAAAATTCATAACTCCAAAAATACACTTTAAAAATTCATCTAATTAGTTTTGGGGCTTCTCTGATTTTAGGGGAGTCTTAGAAAATTAAAATTAAAATTTTCTAAAAATCTTCATTTTCCACCATATTTTAATATTTTAAATAATTAAAAAATAAAAATCACAAAAATATTAAAAATCATTAAAATGTTATATTTTGACTTCTAATCACTTAGGAACAAACCAAATATTTTTCCCAAGTCTCAAAGTAAAGATATTGAATTTTAAATGCTTAAAACAATTTTTGAATTAAAAAATGAATTTTCCAACCTTTCCACCAAATTAATTCTAATAAATCAAAGAAAAATCCAAAAATTATAAAATTTATTTTTCTGAACTCCTTGAGGTCAGAGAGATTTAAGAAAAATATAAAACTTAATTTTCAACCTTTATTTTATTTTATAATTAATTAACACTCTAAAACTCAAAATAATTATAATAAATAAAATATAACTAAAAAAATCACCAAAATTGGTCCAAGTGGTCCTCTAGTCATTAGAAACATCAAATAATTTTCTTAAGGATAGAAACCCTTCCTTGGTCATGTTGTTGAATTTCCATTGAAAACCCTTATTTTTCTCAAAAAATAATTATATAAATTAAATTAAATTTAGAAAAATCACATTTTCTCCTCTAATGTCTTAATTGACATATGAGTGAAGTGACATAAAAATTTCAAGTTCATTTGAGCTCAATTTAGTAAGTTATGAAATAAATAAGCCTAAAGGGGCATAAAGGTAATTAAAGGATTTTAACCCTAATTAATATTTAGGTTTAATCAAGGGGAGGGTAAAATGTTTGATCTTAAAATTTTCATTAGAAGATTGAAAACTAGGGAATTAAGGGGTAGAAACCCATTAATCATCTTGAAAATATTTAAATTAAACCTTAATTAATTAAAAAATTTAAATTTTGGAAGAGTAAGTTAAAATTTGGATTATTAAAATGGGGATAAAATTTAGAGAGATTATAATAACTTAAACTAAAATCCCTAAATGAATCACTCTAATAATATTTAACTTTTAATTAAATTTAAAGTGATAATTGAAATTAATAATTAAATAATTAAAAGGAAAGCGAACCTTAATTAAATTAAAACTTAAAACATTAAATAATTTGATAATTAAGATGAAATAAATTTAAAATAAAAAATTATTAATTTCAAAAATCACTTGAAGGCAAATTTAAAGCAAATTTGAAACATTAAAAATCAATTTCACAAAAATAATTTTTAATGAAAAAAAATCAAACCAATTAAAAGTTAATCCAGAATATTGCAATTAAATTAAAATTAAATCATTAAATTAAAATTAAATCATTAAAGTCTAAATTAAATAATTTAAACTCCTCTTTTAATTCAAATGGTTTAAAACACTTAAGAATAAAACAACTTGAACACTATTCTAAACTTAAATTTATTAAAATTTTATAACAAAAATTAAATCACCTTAAAACATTAATTCTAATTTTAAATCATTAAATTCTTTAACAAATTAGTTTGCCCTTAAAGGTTTTCATTATTATAACTCTTAAGTAAAGCATCAAGTGAAATGTCACTTTACTTATAGGATAATCAAACATCTTAATTCACTGAGCAATAAACTAAACTAAATTTTTGGATGATCAATTCACCAGTACAATAAAACTCATTTGGACTCAAAAATAATCCCAAAAATATTGAAAAGATGTTTAGGACTCGACCTAAACACTTCTTCAATATGATTGGATGTTTTAGAAGAACAATTGAATTTAATTGTTCTTTGATGAAGAAAATCATCCTTAAACAAAAATACAAAAATCTAGACGTCATAGGAGATGACTAGCAATGGGATTAGGAATTTGGTAGATAACCAAAACCTTTCCTTAGCTTTACCTAGGTACTTGTTATAAATATTTAAATGTATTAACATGTGTTTTAAGTACATCTTGGAATGACGAGAAGACTCTCCAGGTACACTTTTACTTTATTGCAATTTATTTATATGAGCTACACTTTACTCTTCTTGAATGTTAAACAAGATTGTTGCGTGAAAACTAAAACCTTTAGGATAGACACAAAACTGAAACCCAAAACTAAATTAAAAGTCACAACAAGATAAAACTCACCGCCACAACATTTAAAATATAAAACAACTCAAAATTTAATCACAAATAGAACAACAAAACTACAATTGCAATTAAATTAAAACATCACATTGGATGATCGGGAATACCTCGAATGATGTAACCTACGTGTTACGAACGGGATTTCCTATGGTCTAAATGAAAGTGTGGAACTCATTCAGTAGAGTTTAGCAAATTCATCTGGACTAAGTGAATCCGATAAAAATAACGGTGCCGAAATGATGGAACCGTAGGATCTTAACCGATGTTGTTATAATAAACTTTAAGATTCCCCTAATAAAACATTAAAGACATTTGGACTTTAAGATTTCTCTAAACCAAGACACTTTTCTCATCCCCTGATTTTCACCTTCTAAAACTAAACCTCTGCAACAACAAGGAGCCTGAAGCATGGTGGGCAGCACGACCATCGTCATCAACAAAATCTGTGTCTTCTTCAGCAAAACCTTTTCCTAGAATTAAATAACAAAGCCATAGGATTTCGAGGTAGTTTGCCTAGTGCAACATAAATCCTCAACCTTTTCGTTAGGCATTTGCATAATCATTTTATACAAATTAAGTCCTAACCGGTCTTAGGACTCCGAGGTAGTCGTTTGGTACGACACAAACCCTCACATCTTCCAAGCTATTTGTATGATTATGTCATACTAATATAAGTCCTAATTAATTAAAATTGGCAAGATTGAAACATTAAATAAATTCCCAAATTGAAGCCAAACAATAGGATAGTTTGGGAAGTTTCCAAGGTTCTTCTTGGATCCTCAGCTTCTCCTACTTTTCTTCCTTTGGATTCCTAAAATGAACTGTTCCAAATTTGATCCAATCCCTATTGAAATTTCCAAAATTCAATCCTTTGAAAACCTTAAACTTTGAAATTCTTGAGAGCAAAACCACTGATCATTATCGAGGGTTTTCTTAAATGATTCCCATCATTTAAGATGTAATTAACTATAGGGGCTTGCCCTTATAGGGAACTTTAAGAACCCATGTAATATAAACCCTGTTTAATTCTTTTATATTAAGCAGGGGAACTTGTCGGCTTATAAAATTGGTTCGCAGACCAAACGGATGTCACAAATCTTCTAGTTTATTTAATCAAGCCCCATCATAGAGCAATATGTCTATTCTTCGGGTTAGATACACGGTTTGTGATGCGGTGCTCGTTTATATAAACTATTTGGGATGTGAGATTGGTTTGATTTCATATCTTAAAATTTTCAAACTTAAAGTTATTTTCAAAATCAAATGCTTCTTTCTAAAACTATATATATATATATATTTAAATTTAAATTAAATTTAAAATTCGCCGACAACTTCTGTAGGCGACCCCCTTTTCAAAACACACAACCTAAAAATATGCCGACATTTAGATATGAAAATTATGATTTTATAATATGGGATACTACACAAGTATACGTATCGTTTATCATGTAATATATGACTTTCTGATTAAGCCCCGAGATATCGAACCCACAGGGAAAGTATGAAAATCTTTAAAGGAATCAGAAAATTATCATTTTTCTTTTTTTTAATGACTTTTGAAAGTATGTCTTGATTTTGAAAAGTTTTGAAAGTTGATTTATCTTTCGAAATTTTCTTAATAAAATGTTAAACAAGAAATTAAAATTATAATAACTAATAACACTGTATGTAAAATACTATTAACTAGAATATCTTTTTCTTTCCTTTTATGAAGTAGTAATAATTATAAAAGTATTGTTGTGGAAGTATTTAAATTTGTTGTGACAAATAGAAGCAAATGTGTTCTTTACCCTTACTTGGTTCTATAAAGAACATAGGTTAATTTGAAATTTTTATCATTTTGAACATGGTTAGGCAGGGAAGATACCAGTCTCTCACTCTAGAGTTCCCTCGATTCCCACTAACTGGGGGCTAACTTCTCATAACAAACTCAAAACTTCAAACCAAATTAGGAAGTTTTAGCCTGTCACTCTAAAATCATCTAATTTTACTCCCTTCCATAAAAATATCTTCTAATATTACATTCAATTATATGGACTACAATTCTCACCCATATAATTGCATGTGATTCTTACTAACTTTTATGAGACAATAACGCATTGGATCTTACATAATCTTAAGAAATTCTACAACTTAACAGGCCAAATTAAGAAGTAAACAAAGTTTTCAGAATCAATCTACACAACTTCTTCTAACTTTTAAACACTTATACTTTCAACAACAATTCTCCATAAATTAATTACTTCATTTAAGAAAGAAAAAGATAAAGTAAACTACTCAGAATGCATTGAGAAAATACAAAAACACATTGATTTGAAATTAAAAACCATATGAAAAAACAAAAAAAAAACAAGTATTAATTAAAAAACTAAATGTAAGAACAAAAGTAAACACTTATCTGAAAATCCTCTCCACAAGACTCTGGAAGTTCCTCTGAAACTTTGACTCTTCGCTAAACTACTCCTCAGAGCAAGTATCCTAACTCCGATGACTCAGAATACAAACTTCAATAAAAACTAAACTAAAAGAAAGAAAAGAAGTGGGAAGAAGAAGATTTCACTCCGACCCTTTTCTCCTTTCTACTCTCTACTCCTACTCTTAATAAAAACTCTCTTCAAAATGCAGTGGAAGAACAGTGGAAGTGCCCTTCAAAATGCAGTGGAAGAGCCTCCAAAGAAAGAAAGAACCCTTCAAAATGCAAAGGAAGAGCCTCCACTTATCTTTCCTAAGACTCTCTTTAAATAATAAACCAAAAGGTGCCTTGGTGTCTCTTCAAATGTGTCCAGATTCAATGTATCTACCAAGGAACGCACCCCTTCATTCAAACTTGCCACCCAAAGGAAGTTATGGAAGTTACCACCAAGAGTTGCATCCCATCCCCTTTGAAATTGGGCCCAAATTCCTTTAGATTTCAATTTTTAACTGTGGCGGCTAAGCGCCGGCCAGCGAGCGCTCAACGCTGCCAAAATTTTGATTTTTTTCATTTTTTGCTTTAAATTTGATCCAATTTTTCTCCTTTCATCATGACCATCCATTTTCATCATATTTGCAAGAAAAACACAAAATACCTTCCATTAAAGTGCAATATCATTACAAATAGGTATAAAAATGTGCATAAAAATACTATATATTTTAGGTGTATCAAAATCCCCCAAACTTAAAATGTTACTTGTCCTCAAGTGACAGTTAATCTTATAGAACATTTTAGCATGCAAGTTATGTAATGAGTTTCTTAGGAAGATAACAAAATTTTGTTCTAGAAATGGAATAGTCCAATTTAGAAAAATTTTCAGTAATTAAAACCAACTAAAAGTTTAGAAAGTTTTTAAGTAAAGAAAAATGAAAAATATAAGTTTCTATCTAATTCAGAAATATTTGTAGATTCTTCAAAATATAGGACTCAAAAACTTATTTTTCTCACTTAAAAATCTTTATTTCAAAATAATTTTACTTAATATATTATAACCTTAAGCTTTAGATTTTCTCTGAACTTATATCTTAAACTTTAGGTATGAAACCAATCTTTGATTAGGCCCATAAATCGTCAAGCTTCTCCTCCCTTTTCATATACTATTCTTCACTTTTTATTTATTTTTATAAAGCAAGGATTACTATATCTGGATAGCCCTTTAATGATTTTGAATTTCACCCTTCCATTTAAAATAAAGATCAGATTTATGTCTTTCACTTAAAAATCATAATAATAGTATTTGAAAATTACTCTTCAATAAAAGAAATTTAAGCTTTGAAGAATAAAAGTCAAATCTTCTATTTATCCAAAAATACAAAACTTCTTACTAAAGATAGTTTAACTTTATTTAACACTTCTTCATTAAAAAAAATTTAACTTTAAGTTTTTCATGATTACTATAAATTTTAACTAAATTCTTTTATTTATTTCTATATTCAAAATTTTTGTTCCCCTAACATAACTTCATGTACATAATTGTTCTCAATCAAAAATAAGATTTATTTTAAGTATTATTGAGAATCAAATAAAATTTTAGGTGTTTGAATATCTTTGTTTTTAAAATCCCCCAAAACTTTAATTTTTAGTTAAGATAAAACATTTAAGCATAAGAAATGATACATGGGTGAGAAATAAAAATTGACATAACATGCTTGAAGGAATTTGTAATATCCTAATATGCAAGTATAACAATTTAAATAAGAGGAGTAAAATGAAATCGAATTTAGTTTTTCAAAACAATTTTTTTTTATACATAGAAAAGTAAAAATTTCAAAAAGACTTCTACAGTAGTAGAGGTTTTCAAAGCAAATACACACCAACTAAAATAACTCACTAATACAGATAACAGATGGTGGTGGAATTTGAAAAATTTTAAACATGTGGTTTCCTAAGTAGAAGTTTCTAATAGTGGTTTATAATCTCCTAACAGTTTTTTAATTAAAGTACACACTACTAAAAACTCTGACATAACATACACATAAAAACATTCACTATAACACATCGCTACCACAAAGCAACATATAAAACATCAATACAAACATAATACAAACTACAGTCTTACATACTATCAAGGTTTATATCACAACATAATGATCAAACTAAATACTAAATAAAACAAACATACATCAACAACAACACCACAACGAAAATAAATAACATTAACCTACTCATAATCCTCATCATCATCATCATCATCCTGCTCGTTCCAATCCCTACATGACACATAAGGTATGTAGAATGGATGGGGGGCATCTCCACACTCTGATCACCTCTAATCAGTCTATCCAAATATTGCTGATAACTCTCCTCATACTCATCATGTTTCACAATATATCTTTCCACATTATCCACTTTACCAACAATATCTCTAACATGCTCACGAGTAAAACTCACTTTATTCAAAATTTTTCTTAATAAATCGTTCTTTGAATCAGTAGATGATGAAACATGTGAAGTAGAAGCACGAGAAGTAGATGCAACAGAAGCAGAAGCAGTAGAAGCCCTACCAAATCCTCCTCTCCAACCAAACTCTGAATGTACAGTGTAAGCACTAACGTTTACTCTGGTAATTGGTCTTAGTGGCTGAAGTACTTCTTCCCAGGTTTCAAACTTCACTCCAGATCGTTCACATAATGAATGAATCAAGGAAGGAAATCCCATACCTGCAGTAGTGGTTGCTCTAGCACAGTTCAAAACAAAATCATAAATTATACCTCCAATATCAATAAACTTCCCTTGCTGAATGCAATGGTTCAATACAGCTCTTTCTCTTATTACTTTACTAGTATGACTCGAAGGTAACAACTTAGATGAGATAAAATAATGCCACGCCTTAGAAGTGGCATTCAATTTGGAAGCAGGAAAGTTCACTCTTCTATCATTTGTTATTTTCCATAATCCTCTTCCATCAGTCAGAAATTCCATGATCTCATCTAATTCTCCTTCCGTAGGATGATAGTTAGAATAAAAACAGAACATGTCAGGAGGTAGTCCATAAAAAGTGTTGATTGCCCCAGAAGAAAAGTTGACCTCATGCCTCCTAACCATCACTTGACTCTCTTCTCGCGACGAGCAAATTTGCATAAAATTCTCTAACCACAGAAACAACAGTAAAAACGGAGAAACAACAGTAATTTCCCAGTTCCTTCTAGCAATCATATATTCAATCACCTCTCCTGGTTTACTAAACACACGCTCAGGAATCAACTTACGTAACTGCAATGCATCTACGTATCATTCCTCAGCCCTCATACTAACAAATTTGTCAGAATCAAATTTTGTCTTTTCTCGTGCAGGCTTTGACTTTGGAGCCATCTCTAAATATTCACGAAAAATTCACTATGAATTCCAAAATCAAACTAAACTTGCTAAAATATCTTCCAAAAGATATTTTCAATAAATCCAAGCAATTTCTCAAGTTTTTCCTTAAATTTTCACCATGAATAGTGATTTTAAGATTTTCCAAAATGTACTCAAAATACATGGTAAAAATAAAAAATTATTACGTAGGAGTGGTGCTCTTACCTCAATGAATCCAAATCTAACAATTTCTATTGAGATCGGCTCTTAAATGATCCATAATATGATGCCCTAGACTCCTCTTTCGCGATAAACCAAAGGCTGAAGACGATGGGGGTGTTTTAAAAATGACAATTTTGGGGTTTTTAACTGCTGGGAACTAATTTTCGCGAACTGGTGCCTAAGCATGAACTCTCGACGCTTAGCCGCGAAATCTGGCGCTTAAGCTCCGGCACTCTGGCGCTTAGCCGCCAGTACCCAAATTTTCACAATTAAGGTATATGCACTAAATCACTCTGTTAATCACCCTTAATTACTCCAAAATAATTATTTCTCCCCACATAAATCTTCTAATACTCCAAATCAAAATTTAATATCCATTGATTCCACACAAATTTCACACAAACACAAACTTATATTAAAACAAACATAACACTTAACAAAATTCTAGAATTTCTATCCACACATAAAGGATGAAATTCTCTAAATACAAGAGACTTTAATCTCAAAATGATAAGTATACATCTCTAGGATGTAACCAGCACATCATCAGGCTTAGTTAATACTTAAATATAAACACTAAACACACCAAACATAACACACAAGAACACTAAACAAAACACATAAGAACATTAAAAAAATATGAACAAAGCACTCTTAATTCCATTCTCCATTAGGTGGATTATATCCATGACCACTATTATTCTCATTTGACCCTTCTGGAATATAAATCTGATAGAACGTGCGATAATTGTTCATCCTTACATCTTCTTCTTCAATACATTTGTTCTTTACAAACATCTCCTTATCCGCTTCTTCCACGTACATTGAATGACTGAATTGCATCTTGAGTTGCCATCCCATGTGCTCCAAATGCAGGTTACTTTCATTGATCTTTGCTTCCATTGAAGTCACTCGGGCTTCAATATTTGCAATCATTTCAAAGAATCCTCGAATACTAATAGTGAGATATCCATTGAATAACTCTTTAGCACTATCACTAATGAACTTACTTTTTTCAGAATCTTTCTTCTTCTTCATCTCATTCTCCCAGGGGAGACATGATGCACTCAAAACTCTCTTCTTAAGACTCATAAATGAAAATAGGACTTGGGGCAAGTGTTTCTCTTAAATCAGGTCCTTTTTATAGACTTGGGAAGTGGTAAATCTGCCCCACAACGTTTTAAAACTCCAAAATAACTTCCAAAACCACTCCCCCATGATCTAGGCTTCTAGAACCTCATTTTTCACATTTTTTATAACTGCAGCTTAGCCGCCCATGCACAATTTAGCACTTGTCTGCTAAGTGTCCAAATTTTCATTCTCACATCTCTAAATCATCAATTAAGGTCAAATAAACTCTACTATAGTTTAAAAACTCCAAATTACTACCTCTAAAAACATAAAAACAAACCAAACCAAGCAATCAAAGCACACTAAACAAACATTAAGCAAAGCACACCGATAATTATGGGTTGCCTCCCACAAAGCGCTTATTTTAACGTCTTCAGCCTGACATACCCAGAACTCATTCTGAGTGACCCAACATCAAATTATTATCAGATTTAAATTTATTGACTGAAAAATATGGTTTAATTTTATGTCCGTTAACTTTA
Source organism: Papilionanthe hookeriana x Papilionanthe teres (assembly GCA_022702705.1). Taxonomy (NCBI): domain Eukaryota; kingdom Viridiplantae; phylum Streptophyta; class Magnoliopsida; order Asparagales; family Orchidaceae; genus Papilionanthe; species Papilionanthe hookeriana x Papilionanthe teres. The sequence goes on along the minus strand of CM040424.1, from coordinate 122,577,659 downwards.
AATATTTTTTCAGTCTTAAGATCTTGAATATCTACAGTTCCATAAGAATAAACTTTTATCACAATAAATGGACCCATCCACCTGGACTTAAGTTTTCCAGAAAATATTCTCAATCTAGTATTATACAGTAAAATTTTTTGTCCTGGTTTAAGATTTTTAGTAAGAATCTTCCGATCATGCCATAACTTCACCTTTTTCTTATAAATCTTAGCATTTTCATAAGATTCATTACTTATTTCTTCAAGCTCATTCAATTGTAATAATCTCTTTTCAGCAGCATCTTTCAAATTATAATTGAACTCTTTAATAGCCCAATATGCTTTATGCTCAAGTTCAAAAGGTAAATGACAAGCTTTTCCAAAAATTAGCCTATATGGGGACATTCCTATAGGTGTTCCGTAAGCTGATCCATAGCCCATAAAGCATAATCCAGCTTGATCGACCAATCTTTTCTATTTGGATTAACAGTTTTTTCCAATATTCTTTTAATTTCACAATTGGATAATTCAACCAAACCACTTGTCTGCGGATGATAAGCAGTAGCAATGTGATGATTACTATGATATTTCTTTGCAAACTTCCCAATAATCGCATTTCTAAAATGACTTCCCCCATCAGTTATGATTACTCTTGGTATTCCAAATCTGCAAAATATATTTTTCATCAAAAACTTTGCAACACTTTGAGCATCACATCGAGGTAAAGCAATAGCTTCAATCCATTTGGAAACATAGTCTACTGCTATCAAAATAAAAATATTTCCGAAAGATGGTGTAAATGGTCCCATAAAATCTAGTCCCCAAACATCAAACATTTCAACTTCTAACATATAATTGAGGGGCATCTCATTTCTTCTAGAAATATTGCCTACACGCTGACATCTATCACAATTTTTAATATAAATATTCACATCCTTAAAAATTGTAGGCCAATCAAATCTTGATTGTAATATTTTATATGCAGTTTTATCACTTCCAAAATGTCCCCCATAATTAGAATCATGACATTTTTGAATAATTTCATAAGTCTCTTCCAAAGGTACACATCTTCGAATTATAAGATATTTTCCTTGTTTATATAAAAATGGGTCATCCAAAAAATAAGTCTTAGCATCAGACAAAAATTTCTTTTTTCTCGGTATGTCAAATCATAGGGTATAATATTACTAACAACAAAGTTTACTATGTCTGCATACCACGGAACACACAATTCTTTAACAATGAACAATTTTTCATCAGGAAAATGTTCATTAATTTCTTCAATATCACAGAGAGATTTTTCAATTTCAAGCCTGGACAAATGATCAGCAATTTGATTATCAGAACCCTTATTATTCACTATCTCAAAATCAAATTCTTGCAAAAGAAGAATCCATCTTATCAATCTCAGTTTGCATCATTTTTCTTCATTAAGTATTTAATAGCAAAATGATCAATATGCACGACACATTTAGTTCCAATTAAATATGATCGAAATTTATCAAAGGCAAATACTATAGCTAATAACTCTTTCTCAGTAGTGGTATAATTAATTTGAGCTTCATTATGTGTTTTACTAGCATAATAAAATACTTTGAAAATTTTATCATATTTCTGACCTAAAACAACACCAATAGCATAATCACTAGCATCACACATTAATTCAAAAGGTTTTTTTTCCAATTTGGTGAAATTATTACAGGTGTAGTGATTAATTTTTCATTTAATGTTTCAAAGGCTTTGAGGCAATCATCATCAAAATTAAAAATTGCATCCTTTTCCAGTAAAAGACATAAAGGTTTTGTAAAATTTGAAAAGTCTTTGATGTAACGCCTGTAGAATCCAGCATGTCCTAAAAAGCTTCTAATTCCCCTTACATTGGTTGGGTAAGCTAAATTAGATATAACTTGAATTTTTGCAGGATTTGCCTCCAAACCTTTTTCTGAAATCCGATGTCCCAAAACAATTCCTCCTGCTACCATAAATTAGCATTTTTCCAAATTAAGGACCAAATTAGATTCTTCACAGCATTTTAGAACTTTAGATAGATGTTCTAAACACGATTCAAAAGAAATTCCAAACACTGAAAAGTCATCCATAAATACTTCAATCCCTTTTTCAATCAAATCACAAAAAATAGCCATCATACATCTCTGAAATGTAGCAGGGCATTACATAAACCAAAGGACATTCTTTTAAAAGCAAACATACCATAAGGACTGGTAAACATAGTTTTCTCTTAATCCTCGTGAGCAATTTAATTTGGTGGTAACTAGTATATCCATCCGTAAAATAAAAGTATTTATGCCTGACCTAGTCTATCCAACATTCGATCTAGAAAAGGGAGTGGAAAATGATCTTTCCTTGTGGCAAGGCTTAATTTTCTATAATCAATGCATATTCGCCACCCTGTAACTTTTCTCGTTGGTATCATTTCATTCTTTTCATTAACAGTCACAGTTACTCCTCCTTTCTTAGGAACACAGTGAATAGGACTAACCCATGCACTATCTGAAATAGGGTAGATAATTCCAGCATCCTACCATTTTAAAATTTCTTTCTTAACAACGTCTTTCATGATATGATTTAATCTCTTTTGGGGATCAGACCGCGGTTTGTAATTATCTTCCATAAGAATTCTGTGCATAGAAATTGAAGGACTGATTCCTTTAATATCAACAATTGTCCATCCAAAGGCTTTCTTGTGCTTCTTCAAAATTTCAAGCAAACTCTCTTCTTCATTTTCAGTTAATTGAGAGGAAGTTATAACAAGCAAGGTTGAGGATTCACCTAGAAAAACTCTCTTCTTCAAATGATCATGAAGCATTTTTAGCTCAAGTTCAGGAGGTTTTTCAATTGATGGACCTTAAGATTCATCTTTTCAGTCATATCCAACAATTCAAAACTTTCATGAACATACTTTAAATCTTCCTCTGGAAAATCTTCAGAATCAAATAACTCCTCTTCTTGCTTATATTCCAATTATTCTCTTTCAGCTTTCTCTGAAATGACATTCACTTAAATATTCAATAACATCCAGCATATAACACTCATCTTCTTTACCTATAGCAGGATATTTCATTGATTTTGAAATATTAAATGTAACAGTCTCATCATTAACCCTCATCATTAATTCCCCTTTTTGCACATCTATCATAGCTCTGCTGTAGCTAGAAAAGGTCTCCCCAAAATTATGGGTATCTCTTTATCTTCCTCCATATCTAACATAATGAAATCCACAGGAAAAATAAATTGATCCACTTTTACCAAAACATCTTCTATAACTCCTTTAGGATATGTGATCAAACGATCTGCTAATTGCAGAGTTACAATAGTTGGGGTTATTTCTCCTAGTCCCAGTCTTTTGAATATTGATAGAGGCATAAGGTTAATGCTTGCACCCAAATCAAATAAAATTTTTCCACAGAATCTTTCTCCGATTGCTCATGGAATTGTGAAACTACCAGGATCTTTAAGTTTTTCAGGAAGCTTTTTCTGAATTATCACACTACACTCCTCACTTAGTGCAACAGTCTCATTTTCTTCAAACTTCCTCTTTTTATTCAGAATATCCTTTATAAATTTCGCATAGCTTGGCATTTGTTCTAGGGCTTTAGCAAATGGAATATTAATGTTAAGCTTCTTTAATATCTCCAAGAATTTTGAAAATTGCTTATCCAACTTTTGTTGACTAAGTCTCTAAGGAAATGGATGTGGTGGTTTTTCTAAATCAAACTAAGGTCGAGAAATAGGTCTTCCAAAACCTTTTGGAGTGTCCTCTTTAGGTCTTTCAATCTCTTCTTTCTCTACTTCAGTTTCTTTTTGAACTCTATCTTCCAATTCTTTTCCACTTCTCAGTTGAATTACTTTTACTTGTTCTTTATTATTTTCTCTTGGATTCACTTTAGTAGTACTTGGAAGCATTCCTTGGGATCTATTACTTAAGGAATTTGCAATTTATCCCAATTGATTTTCAATATTTCTGATGGTTGCTCCTTGAATTTGTAATTGATTTCCCATATGTGATACTACTTCTTCCATAGACAACTTTTTCTCTTTATTTTGTAAAACATTGTTATAATTAGAAGGATAAGTTAATCTGTTATTATTATTACCTTCGTTGTTTCAATTCCCCAATGGGTTTACTTGGGTGTTCCCCCATTGTTGATTAACACTATCCTGATTATTGTTATTCCAGTTAAAATTTGGATGATTCTTCCAACCTGGGTTATAATAATTGGAATATGGGTTGTTAGGTTTGATTATAAGCAATCACGCTTCGGTAAAGAATAAGAATCAACCATTTGGCCTAATGAATTTTCTTCAATCATGAGATTTGGCTGAGAAAAATTCATCCCAAATTGGTCTATCTTCCTTGATACAACAACAACTTGATTTGCTAAAATTGTAAAAGCATCATTTTCATAAACACTGGCTACCTTTTTGTCAGTTTATGAAGCAAATGTGACAGATAGAAGCAAATGTGTTCTTTACCCTTACTTAGTTCTATAAAGAAGATAGGTTAATTTGAAATTTTTATCATTTTGAACATGGTTAAAGGTGGAAGATACCAGTCTCTCACTCTAGAGTTCCCTCGATTCCCACCAACTGGGGGCTAACTTCTCATAACAAACTCAAAACTTCAAACCCATATAGAGGGTTTTAGCCTGTCACTCTAATAAAATCATCTAATTTTACTCCCTTCCATAAAAATATCTTCTAATATTACATTCAATTATATGGACTACAATTCTCACCCATATAATTGCATGTGATTCTTACTAACTTTTATGAGACAATACCACATTGGATCTTACATAATCTCAAGAAATTCTACAACTTAACAGGCCAAATTAAGAAGTAAACAAAGTTTTCAGAATCAATCTACACAACTTCTTCCAACTTTTAAACACTTATACTTTCCACAACAATTCTCCATTAACTTGTCGGCATATTTTTAGATTGAGTGTTGCCTACATAAATTGTCGGCGAATTTTTAATTTAATTTAAATAAATAATTTGAAAAGTAGTACTTGATTTTTGAAAATAATTTTAAATTTGAAAATTTTAAGATATGAAATCAAACTGATCTCACATCCCGAATAGTTTATATAAACGAGCACCGCACCACAAACCGTGTATCTATCCCGAAGAATAGTATACACTCGCTTGATAATGGGGCTCGATTAAATAAAGTAGAAAGGTTTGTGACATCCGTTTGGTCTGCGAACCAATTTTATAAGCCGACAAGTTCCCCTGCTTAATATGAAAACATTAAACAGGGTTTATATTACCTGGGTTCTTAAAATTCCCTATAAGGGCTAGCCCCTATAGTTAATTACATCTTAAATGAAGTGAATCATTTAAGAAAACTCTCGATAATAATCAGTAGTTCTGCTCTCAAGAATTTCAAAGTTTAAGTTTTCAAGGGAATGAGTTTTGAAATTTCAATAGGTAATGGATCAAATTTGGAACATTTTATTTTGGGAATTCAAAGGAAGAAAGGTAGGAGAAATCACAAATTCGAAGCGAACTTCGGTAATTTCCCAACTATCCTATTTGTTTGGCTTGAATTTAGGAAAGTCCTAATGTTTATTTAATGTTTTGATCTTGCCAATTTTAATTAATTAGGGCTTATATTTGTATGATGCGATCACACAAATAGCCTCGAAGATGTGAGGGTTTATGTCGTATCGGACGACTACCTCAGAATCCTAAGACCAGTTAGGGCTTAATTTGCAATGCAAATGCCTAACAAAAAGGTTGAGGATTTATGTTGCACTAAGCAAACTACCTCGAAGTCCTATGGTTTAGTTATTTAATTCTAAGAAAGTTTTGCTCGAAGGAGACTCGGGTTTTCACGATGACGATGGCCGTGCTGCCCACCATGGTCCGAGCTCCTTGTTGTTGCAGAGGTTTAGTTTTAGAAGTCATAAATTGGGAGATGAGAGAAGTGTTATGGTTTAGAGAAGGTCTTAATTTCCAAGTGTTTTTTATGTTTTAATTAAAACAAATCTTAAAATTGATTATAACAACACCGGTTAAGATCCCACGGTTCCATCCTTCCGGCATCGTTATTTTTATCGCATTCACTTAGTCCGTAGTGAATTTGCTAAACTCAACTCGAATGAGTTCTACACTTTCATTTAGATCGTGGGAAATCCCGTTAGCAACACGTAGGTTACATCATCCGAGGTATTCCCGATCATCCAACAAGACGTTTTAATTTAGTTGTAGTTGTAGTTTTGTTGTTCTGTTTGTGATTAAATTTCGAGTTGTTTTATATTTTGAAATGTTGTGGCGGTGAATTTTATCTTGTAATGACTTTTAATTTAGTTTTGGTTTCAGTTTTAGGGACTATCCTAAAGGTGTGGGTTTTCATGCAACAGTTGTTTATCATGCAAGAAAGATAAGTGCGATGCGATTAAATAAATTACAATAAGATAAATCACAATAAAATAAAAGCGTACTTGGAGGGTCTTCCCGTCATCCCAAGCCGCACTTAAAACACAATTAGAATATTTAAGCATTTAAAGCAAGTTCCTAGTAAAGCTAAGGGAAGGGTTATGGTTTTCTACCAAGTTCCTAATCCTATAGCTAGTCATCTCTTTTGATGTCTAGGTTCTTTTATTTTGGTTTGAGGACGATTTTCTTCATCAAAGAAAAATTAAGTTCAATTGTTCTTATAAACATCATATCATATCGAGGAAGTGTTTAAGACAAATCTTAAACATCTTTTCAATATTTCTAGGATTATTTTAAGTCCAAGAGAATTTAATTATACAAATGAATTAATCGTCCGGGAGTTCAAGTTTTGTTATCTTGCTCAGTGAACTAGGACATTTGAATATCCTATAAGTGAAGTAACACTTCACTTAACGCTCCATTTAGGAGTTATGACGACAAAAGCTTTCGAGGGCAAATTGATGTTCAAATGGTTTATGATTTAATTTAATTTCAGTTAATGGATTTAAGTTTGGAATAAGTGTTCGAGTTGTTTTAGATTTATTTTTGAATTCTTTATGTCTTAGGTGATGTTATTTTTAATTCAATTTAATTTAACTTTAATTTAATTTAATTTGATTTAGTTTTAATTTTAATTTAATTTATTTAATTTAATCTAATTTTAATTTTAACTTGATTTTATTTTTTATTTAATTTAATTTAATTTAATTTAATTTAATTTAATTTAATATGATTTAATTTAATTTAATTTAATTTGATTTAATTTAATTTAATATGATTTAATTTAATTTAATTTAATTTAATTTAATTTAATTTAATTTAATTTGATTTAATTTGATTTAATTTAATATGTTTTAATTTAATTTAATTTAATTTAATTTAATTTAATTTAATTTAAATTTAAATTTAATTTTATTTTTAATATTAATTTAATATTTTTTTTTTATGTTTTAAAGATGATTTAATTTTAATTGTTAAAGTATCAATTTGATTGAAATTTTAAAAGGAATTAATTTAAATAATTTAACTTTAATTTAATTTAATGATTAAGTCTTTTAGCATTTTAAATCTTGAATTTGGATTATCATTTTAATTAGGAATTAAATATTATTGAGGTGATTAATTTAGGGATTCTTAAATTAAAGAACAAATCTCTTCCTAATAATATCCCTATTTTAATAATTCCAATTTTTCATTATTCTTCCAAATTTAATTAATTATTTGATTAAGGTTTTATTTTAATTATTTTTAAATTGTTTAGTAGGTTTCTACCCTTTAATTATTTAAATTCCAATCATCCAAATCAGATTAGGATCAAATATTTTACTCTTTCATTTTAATTAAACCTAAAATTTTTAATTAGAGGTTAAAATTTTAATTACCATTTTGCCCTTTAAACTTACTAATTTCATAACTCACTAAATTGAGCTTAAATGAATTTGAAATTTTTATGTGACTTCACTCATATGTTAGTCAAGACATTAGAGGAGAAAATGTGATTTTTTTGTATTTAATTTATTTATGTAATTATTTTTGGTGGAAAATAGGGATTTTCAAGGAAAATTTAATAATATGACCAAGGGAAAGTTTCTATCCTTAAGAAAGTTATGGGACATTCCTAATGACTAGAGGACCACTTGGACCAATTTTGGTGATTTTTTGAATTATATTCTTTTTATTATAATTATTTTGCGTTTTGGAGTATTAATTAATTTAAAAATAAAATAAAGGTTGAAAAATGAATTTTATATTTTTCAAAAATCTCTCTGATATCAAGGAAATCAGAGAACTAATTTTTACAATTTTCTGATTTTTCTTTGATTTATTAGAATTATTTTAGTGGAAATGCTAGAAAATACATTTTTTTAATTTTAAAATTACCCTAGGGCTTTAAAATTTAATATCTCATCGTAGAGACCTAAGAAAAATATGAGGTTTGTTCCTAAGTGATTAAAATTCAAAATATGACATTTTGGTGAATTTTATTATTTTTGTGATTTTTATTATTTTTTAATTATTAAAAATATTAAAATAATGCAAAAAATCATCTTTTTTAGAAAATTGCAATTTTAATTCTCTTAAATTCCCCTAATATCAGAGAGGCTTCAAAACCAATTTGGTGAATTTTTTAAAAGTATTTTGAAAGTTATGAATTTTTTAAGTTTAATTTTGGCTAAATGGCTTAATCAACCCATTTGATAGGGCTAACCAAGTCCAATTGACTTCAAACTTTTATGGTGGGTTCCTCTGATCCTAAAGGTCAGTGGAGAATTGATTTCAAGTCAATTTGATGTATGATTAGCTCTAATTAATCAAAGCTCCATTTTGGGTGTTTAAGCCAATTAGGGTTACTACAAGTGAATTAACTCAAAACCTATTTTTCCTAGGGTCCTCTGGTCATAATAAATATCACCAAATTTTCCTAGAATTTATTTCACAACATGCTAATTATTGGAATTAAAATACTCAGAATAGTGACCTAGAATTGAAAAATCAATAACCCTTCATAGGGATGGCCTCTGACTTTGGAAAATTCAGGGAATGTTCCCAAATTTAGAGACTTCAAAAGCCCTATGGTCTCATGCCATGGTGAATCGTATACAAGCATGGAGAATTGAAAATGTGCAGAGAGTAAATAAATTATTAAAAATCAAATACTCAATAAAATTAAATGATTTCTTTTCCACATTATTCTCCTCTGTTCACTGAGCAAGAGGGTATTTTTATTTTATTTTTCTGATTTTCCTACACAAAGTTATGCATTTTTGAAGTTTAGGGAATTAAATAAATAGGAAAATAACCTAATTTCCTACTTATCCACGCGGCGCCAGCTTAACCTAGGCATCTCCGAAGCTCCACGCGTCGTCTTCTGATTCAGCGCCGCCATCCTACTCAGCGCTCCAGGGCCCCGCGGTTCATGTTCCATTGCTCCGTCCGGCGCGATCCTGGCCGTCCGCTCGATACACGCGCAATCCGACGGCTCCTGGTCATCATCTACGACTGGTGTGAACCCGTGATCTTCAACCCTCTAACCCTAATTTCTCACTCGATTCTCAACGGATTTTTGTGTTCTTATGCTCTATGGATTCGTCTTAAAGAGACGAACACATCCATACGGTAAACATGTATTTATATTGACTCAAATTAAATGGAGAATCTCTGTAATCTCGGGAAGAAGAGTGAGTCAATACCTTTGCTCAGAGAAGTGAAGCTTCGATCTGAGAGTTGTGTCACCTTCGATTGGGTCCAAGCAAGCTCCGCATGAAGTCCCTCGGCTCAGTGAATTGTCCAGTATGATTTCGACCAAGCCCGATCACAAAGCTTGGAGGCCGGAAGCAATGGCCGGCTCGGGTGAGGGGGCTTTTGCCGGTAAACTTCGTCTCTTGGTGTGGTGAAGGTGTAGGACCAATCAATTCGAGGATTGGTCCACCGCGAAGAAGTGTCCTGGCTTTTATGTTGAAATTCGAACTCAAAATCGAGCTCACCTGGAGGGAATCGAGGCCGGAATCCAGTGGGAATCAAATGCTCTATGTGTGGATAGTGGTCTGGAATGATTTTGGCAGAGTTTTCTTAAGGTTGGTTCAACACCTCTTCCATGGCCGAGAGAGGTGGTGTTTAAATAGAAGAGGCTGGAGGGCCTCCCAGGGGGAGTTAGGGACTGGGATCGCCTGCTCTTGGCAAGGGAAGAACAACTGCAATGGCCACTCGGGCATGGGGCAACTCGAGAAGGTGGAATTTCAATGCTCGCTCCTTCCCATGTCTCCGCCATGGCGTTTTCCGGCGGCCCAAGTGGCTGGCCGACAGGCATGGGTCACCCTCAGGGTCAGGAGGTTCAGGGCTTGAAGTTGGTGAAGGCAATTGGGCTTGGACATGTGTAAAGTGTTTGAATCAAAGTAGAATGGGGTAAGGGTATATTTTCGCTAAATTTGGTCAAATGCATGGATTTGGCTAGGTGCACCTTCCCATGGCTAGTTTGGGCCGAAGATAAAGTGGTTTAGGTCAGCTTAATTAGTGGGGAAGGGTCACCATTCAAGTACAATTAAGTTTAAGCATGGTTTAGTGGAGTCATGGAAGTGACTAATCCCTCTTAAGGGAATATGGAAATGGCCTCCTCCTCTTGCCATCTTGGGTATGGTGAGGTGGAAAGTAGATTCCATGGCTCTCATGGCTCCCATGTGGCTCATGCATAGCTTCATGGCTCCATTTGGCTTGGGAAAAGTTAAGTCAACTTTCATGGAGAAGGATTTTGTGAATTTTGGCATTTAGGGGTGATTTGGCATGAGGCTTGATTTGGAATCATTTGATGATGGGATTGGAACTTAGGAAATGACTTTGATTAAATGGATGGCAAATGAAAATGTCATATGGGCTTTAGGGTAGATTTTGGGCTCTTTGAAATGGTTTTAGATGGGCTTTTAAAGTGATTTAGGGAAGTGGTTTTTTTTTATTTTAGGATGGGCATTTGGGTGAAAATTATGTGAAGGACCATGTCAAATAAATGTTGCAATTGGTTTAGGTATGTTTCATGAATGGTTTGGAGTCAATTTGGTGTGATTTGGAATTGAATTGATTTGAATTTGGGTTCATTTGGTAAGTGGGCCAAAGTAGGTCAAATTGGGCTAACTTGGGCCAATGTTGGGCGAGGGTTGAAATTGTTGTAAAATTAATGTTGGGAAATATTTATGGGAGTGTTTCAAAGAGGCTTTGACTTTGGTTGGGTTTTGATTTTGGGGTTTGGGCTTTTTTGGGTTAGGTTTGGGCTTAGGTCAAAATTGGGTCTTTTAGCTTTGGGTTGAATTTGAGTGGGGTTTGGGTCTAAATTTTGGGCAAATCATGTTAGTGTTTTGTTTGTGGGGATGTTAGGGAAGCTTTAGAAAAGATTTGGGGTTAATTGGAGTTGAATTGGGTGAGTTTGAGCTAAGTTTGGGTCATGGGTCCAAATTGGGCTTTAAGGTCAAAAGTGAAATTGGATTACAATGTCAATCAAATGGGGCTTGAATTTGGTCTAGATTGGTGTTGGGGATGTTGAATTGAAGTTCAGAATTTAATTGGACCAGAATTGGGGTCAATTGGGGAGGTTTGGTTTGACATTGGGTTCACTTTGGGTTAAAATGGGTCAAATTGGGGATTTTGACAAAAGTGGGGTAAATTGACAAAATTAGCCCATGGTGTAGTTTGACAAAATGAAATTGGGAATATTTGGGATTTTTTGGAATTTTCTGGGAATTTTCTAAATTTTTGGATTTTTTGGCTAAGAGGGGCATTTTGGGTATTTGGAGGGTATTGGGAGGTATTTTTGGAATTTTTGGTATTTTTGGCTATGAATGATCAATTTGAGTGATGTGGGAATGTTTGGGATTGGTTTTGAGGAATTTGGGTGATTTTGGAGAATTTTGAAAAATTTGGGTAATTTCAAGGGTTTTGGGTAGGCTAGGCGGATGTAGGGTCCCCAGGGTCAAAAATTAAAAATTTGGAAAATTGAAGATTAGGTAAATGTAAGTGGAATGAAATCATTTTGGTTGAGCCATGAAGCCATGTTAAGCCTATATGAGCCATGAGAGGACTCATTTCGAGGCATTCACTATGTTGTTCCTAACCCTCTTGCCGAGGGCTTAGGGGTTAAGGACCATCCATGTGAATCACCTTCATGAGTCAGGAGGTCAAGTTGGGTATGGGTGTGGTTTTAAGAGGTGTGTTAAAGTGTAGTGTATAAGTGTAGTGTGTGTGTAAGTCAGCCTTTCACCGCACCGGGCCACCTGTGAGCGGTCCTAAGGCCAAAGAGTCCTATAGGAACTCATCCTTTAAACTTCCACATTTGATTTCAACCCTCTAGGTGATTAGGGGTCTACAATCAAGTCTGTGGAGTTTGCAGGGAGTTAAGAGGTGGTTTGAATTTCTAAGTGGTGGCTCCTAATTCTAATCCTCTAGGATAGTCAAAGGAAAAGCCTAAGGCTAGATCCTAAGTACTAAAAAGAAGAAGAGAAGACCTCATCAAAAATGAGGTCAACAAATGGACCCCCAATAGGTGTGGTGTGCTAACCCAAGACACCGCGCGTATTGGCGTTGACCGAAGCGATCAACAAAACCAACACGTATGTCCAAGTGACAAACTTAGGACGAAGTAGAAGAGTTTCCGTTGGGGAGTGTCAAGTATATCTCTGAGACTGGAGATTCTCCGAACTCTCGCTGGGGAAAGGAAAAGGAGGTGAATCCCAAATCACATGATCTGGGGGAATTTTGATTTAGATTTCATGTTGTTTTAGTTTAAATTTTGATGTGTAAGTTTAGATTTTAGCTTGAGTTTTAATTTAGATTGAAGTTTTGTTAAAATTAATTTGAAGGGATTTGAACTTGAAATGAAAATTGAAATTTTGTGGTTTTAGATGTAACATCTTCAACCTCAAAAGAAAAATTGAATTGATTGGATTGAACCATTACAATGAGGAGAGATCTCAGAGCAATGCGGTATTGAATGTAAAAAATCCTTAACCTCAAGAGTTTGATTTTGATGTATTTCATTGCAATAGGGAAAGAACCTAAAGCAACGCAGTATCGGATGTAAAATCCTCAACCCCAAGAATTTGATTTTTTGATGTATTTCATTGCGATAGGGAAAGAACCTAAAACAATGCAGTCTCGGATGTAAAATCCTCAACCCCAAAAGTTTGATTTTGATGTATTTCATTGCGATAGGGAAAGAACCTAAAGCAATGCAGTCTCGGATGTAAAATCCTCAACCCCAAAAGTTTGATTTTGATGTATTTCATTGCGATAGGGAAAGAACCTAAAGCAATGCGAGTCTCGAATGTAAAATCCTCAACCCCAAGAATTTGATTTTGATGTATTTCATTGCGATAGGGAAAGAACCTAAAGCAATGCAAGTCTCGGATGTAAAATCCTCAACCCCAAGAATTTGATTTTGATGTATTTCATTGCGATAGGGAAAGAACCTAAAGCAATGCGAGTCTCGGATGTAAAATCCTCAACCCCAAAGGTTTGATTTTGATGTATTTCATTGCGATAGGGAAAGAACCTAAAGCAATGCAATCTGGATGAAAAATCCTCAACCCCAAAAGTTTGATTTTGATGTATTTCATTGCGATAGGGAATGAACCTAAAGCAATGCAGCCTCGTATGTAAAATCCTCAACCCCAAAAGTTTGATTTTTGATGTATTTCATTGCGATAGGGAAAGAACCTAAAGCAATGCAGTCTCGGATGTAAAATCCTCAACCCCAAAAGTTCGATTTTGATGTATTTCATTGCGATAGGAAAGAACCTAAAGCAATGCAAGTCTCGTATGTAAAATCCTCAACCCCAAGAATTTGATTTTGATGTATTTCATTGCGATAGGGAAAGAACCTAAAGCAATGCAGTCTCGATGTAAAATCCTCAACCCCAAGAATTTGATTTTGATGTATTTCATTGCGATAGGAAAGAACCTAAAGCAATGCAGTCTCTGATGTAAAATCCTCAACCCCAAAGGTTTGATTTTGATGTATTTCATTGCGATAGGGAAAGAACCTAAAGCAATGCAGTCTCGGATGAAAAATCCTCAACCCCAAAAGTTTGATTTTGATGTATTTCATTGCGATAGGGAATGAACCTAAAGCAATGCAGTCTCGGATGTAAAATCCTCAACCCCAAAAGTTTGATTTTTGATGTATTTCATTGCGATAGGGAAAGAACCTAAAGCAATGCAGTCTCAGATGTAAAATCCTCAACCCCAAAAGTTTGATTTTGATGTATTTCATTGCGATAGGGAAAGAACCTAAAGCAATGCAGTCTCGGACGTAAAAAAATTCCCAACCCCAAAAGTTTGATTTTTGATGTATTTCATTGCGATAGGGAAAGAACCTAAAGCAATGCAGTCTCGGATGTAAAATCCTCAACCCCAAAAGTTTGATTTTGATGTATTTCATTGCGATAGGGAAAGAACCTAAAGCAATGCAGTCTCGGATGTAAAATCCTCAACCCCAAGAATTTGATTTTGGATGGTGATTGATTTTGCAAAGATTTGTAGTGTTGATTTGAAAAGTGTGGAATTTTGGTGTTTCGAGAATTTCATGAAAGTTGTAAAAGATTTTTGTGGAAATAAACAGATTAGGAGGGAATATGTAGATGCTACATATCCCATTCAAAAGAGTTGATCGAAAGTTGCTGGTTTGGATTAGATACAATTCCTCGCCACTAGATCCGAATCGAAAACCTCGTGGCTCCGTGTCAATGGAATCGGCCGCTTCCATTCCAGACAAGGGAGAGAGTAGAACGGATTGGATTTCAGATTTGGAAGGTTGAGTTTGAATTTGATTGAGATTTGATTTGAGATCTGGAAAGTTGAATTTGAATTTTATTGAGATTTGATTTAAAATTTGGAAAGTTGAATTTGAAATTTTGATTTAAAATTTGTGTTCATTTTATTTATTCTTTAACGATTTATCGTTCATTTAATGTTCATGTGAATTTGGAGTCCATCATTTTTTATTTAGATTTTAAAGGAAAGTTTTCTTTTATTTTTTTTTTGTTTCTTTTCTGTTCTTTGTTTGAAGTTCGTTTAACTTTAATGGCGTTTCCCAGTCAACTTGCACAAAAGAGGTGAAGGCAAAAAATGTGACATGGTCACTTTCATTCCAATCATGTTGAAGATACATCATACAACTCGATCTGGAATACATCTCATACAATCCATGTAGACTCAAAACGGACTATGTATGATCTTTGTCGATCCATCCAAAAAGGCATCTGTCAAAAATCCATGTCTGAATAGTGAGGTACATGGTCAATAACATCACCTTCCAAGCCATCCTTGGCAAGGATGCCGTATGGATGTACGTTGGAGGTGTGATATTTCCCATGTAACTCACAGCTCGTAAGGCCGGAGGCTCTCTAACTCCGTGTCCGGGTCGGAAGTGGTAAGGTGCTTTCTCGTCATCCATCCTTCGAAAGTAGCCGAGATCCGCTTCATTAGTACTCCCGCATGCAATGTTTAGAGACATCCGCTCCGTTGCCCTTTAGTATCATGACGGAACCTACCGGTAATGGTATCTTTACCGGCCCTCGGAACTCACCCGGGCTCGCTATCCGGAGGTCGCATCCGAACATGATATTACACTCGTTCGAAAAGAAACCGTGCGTAAAGGTCTGACAAAGTCGTGGTTATCTATGTGCGGGGGTATGCAATCACCCTTCTTGTAAATGTTAATGATGCAACTGTTGGGTATGCAATCCGTCGGCGTACCCTCCATGCTATCATTCTTTTTACCATCCTTTTGATGTCTAATGGCATTGGATCCACTCGGCCATGACGGAGTATCCCGGTGGGTTTCCCTTCCGTCTTCTCGCAAAGTTGTAGCAGCATCCACATTGTATTGTAATTCTCCCTTTCCCTGGCATCCATCTCCGGGGTTCCGAGTAAGTGTTTTCTCTTAGGCGGCCCGCTCGGTCCATTCTTTTCAAATCCCGGATGCAGTCCACGATTTGTTGTTGTTCGTATTCTGAGAACACGTCTGTATGTAGCTCGAGGCCTTCTAGTATATTGATCCTCCTGCCTTTGATTCTCTCGAAGTATTCAAAAGTTTGCTTCTCGACATTCTGCATTCTTTCTAGCTCGTATTCCGGAATAATCCGCAAATGGCAAGGCCTCGGTGACGTATCGTGGGATATATGGCTCAATCCCTTCGCGTTCTCCCCGCATACCTCGGCTCCTCGGGGATGGTCTCCGTCGGGACATCCTCCGGGGTTGCTCCTGCAACAAGGTTATGCATTACTGGTGACTTTATCTGGTGGCGTGGTAGCCTTCCTTCTTCTGATCTTCTTGAGATTTCCCTAGTCTCTTCTGTTATCCTCGGAGCTATCCTCCTTTCTTCAGGTTCCTGGCGAACCGGTATCCTTGAAGCATATGTACCGGCGAAGCAGATCGCCTCGTCGCGCCGGTCCGCCGCTAGTTTAGTTAACATCTTACGGATACGGCGATTTTTATTTCTTCGCCGAGTCGTCGTGAGAGTAGCTCTTCGTAATTCCCGAATTTCTATGGGCGCGGCGCCGACAAGCTCGCCCTCCGCCGTAGCGACTACGTACTTGATTCTCTTGTCCTCTTCGGTGTTTATTTTCCTTTTCTTCGTCGCCGGATTGGTGGCTTGGGCCACCCACTTTCATTACTCGTCTAACCGGCGGTTCCTCTCGTCAATTAGGACCCGGTCACTTTCCTCGTATTGCAGGCCTGCTGGTGCAAAGTCTGAGTCAATCTCTATTATCGCTCCATCTTTCACCCTCTTTTCATCAAGTGCAAGGCTTACACCATTTCTAAAGTTCAGGACCAACGCCCATTCGACATTTCCCTGCGAAAAGATAAGGAAAAGGATCAGGGGCTGTACTAAGAACAAGAACATTAAGAAAATGTTTATTAAAGACGGAGTTTTCTTTTTTTTTTATTACTTTTGTACTTTTTTAAATTCAACAGGGATGAAGTAGGAAAAGATCAGGAAAGAGATTTTGATTTGGAAGAGAAAACAAGAAAAACTTTATTATCATGATTTTATTTATTTTAGCACATTTTGTATTATTTTTGGGTTCGGACCCGAATCATAAGTAATTACTTCACCCGTGCTTCTAGGGATGAAAAATTCATTCCTTCGAAACATCAGGTAGCGTAATACTTTTTCAACTATCGTCCGTTGATCAGAAGCATATGTCGTTCTCCTTGGCAATTCACTAGCTGGCAGGAGCCTCCTGAGTAGACTGCCTCAACCACAAACGGCCCTTCCCAAGTGGGTTCAAATTTTCCTCCTATCTTGTGGTGTGCAAGGATAGGTCTCTTGAGAATGAGAACTAAGTCACCAACTTTGAAAGTTCTTGGGCGGACCAGACTGTCATGGGCTTGAACCATCTTAGCTTGGTCTAGTTCTAAACTCTGCTGCGCTGCAAGTCTTTTCCCTTCCAGGCTTTCCAATTCTTCTAATCGTAATTTGGCATTCTCTTCTGTCGTGATTTTTTTTGCAACTGCAATCCTGAGTGAAGGTAGCTGGACCTCTAAAGGTAACATTACCTCAGACCTATACACCAGAGCGTAAGGTGTAGCTTGAGTAGGAGTTCTGAAGGTTGTCCGGTAGGCCCATAAGGCTTCTAATAACTTCTCGTGCCAATTTCTCTTATTATCGTCCATGGTTTTCTTTAAGATTTTAACGAGAGTTTTATTAAAAGCCTCAGCCAGGCCGTTTGCGCTTGGGTAGTAAATTGTTGATTATCGCCGCCGATTCCGTGTCTCCCGACAAAATTATTGATTTGTGTGCTTCGAATGCCGACCCATTATCCGAGATGATCTCGCGCGGCACTCCGAAACGATGGACAACTTGGTTCTCGAAAACCGTAGCACGTGGTGTGCTTTCACTTCTCCGAGTGGAACCGCCTCGCCCACTTGGAAAAGTAATCTGTAGCAGCAAGAATGAAGCGATGTCCTTTTGAAGATGGTGGTTCTATTGGACCTACTATATCTGTGCCCCAACATTCAAATGGCCACGACGCAACTGTCGGATGTAGCACATTTGGAGGTTGATGTAGAACCACTCCGTGCACTTGGCATTGGTGACAGCTCTTGGCGATTTTCATGCAGTCGGTCATCATCGAGGGCCAGTAATACCCTAGTCTTTTAATTTTCATTTTCATCTTCGGACCCGATCGGTGAGCGCCACGCAGTCCCGAATGCACCTCTTTAACAATTTCACGGGCCTCGGACCCGCTTAGGCATCTTAGCCACATCTGATCAAAAGACCTTTTGTATAATGTATTGTTTATTAATGCGTAGAACAGAGTTCTTTTCTTGATCTGATGGGCTAACGACCTATCGTCTGGTATTTTTCCTGTTTGCAGGTAGTGTATTAATGGCTGTCGCCAATCTTCTGTGTTTTCTGTCACCGTTGCAACCGATTCTTCTTCTTTTCTTGATTTGTGTATTGTGTCTATGTCGAGCTGTGATAGGACCCGACGTCCGTGAACTGACACTTCCACTGATTCATCTTGCAAGCAGGCAAATTCTTTTGCGAGGCGGGCTAACGCATCTGCTAAAGCGTTTTCTTTCCTGGGAATTTTGTAGATAGTCACATTCGGAATCTGTTCCAACAGTTTCATGGCATACTGGAAGTATTGGTCGAGTCTTGGCTTTAAAATTCTGTATTGTCCGGCGATCTGTTGAATGATTAACTGCGAATCCCCGTAGATGTTGATGTTTGTTATCCCCATTTGAATAGTTAATTCCAGTCCTGTTATGAGAGCTTCATATTCTGCTTCGTTGTTTGTACACGGCTCTGTTAAGTGGTAGGAATATCTTAACATCCCCCGCTCTGGTGTTATAAAGATTAGTCCGATTCCTACCTTACCGGGCACTATCACTTGCGATTCTTCGTCTTTGTGTGCTGAAGATGCTCCGTCGAAATATAATTCCCAACGTCGATCATCAGGGTCTTCTAAGCTCATTATTTTTTCATCTGGCAAGTCGTCATTGAGAGGAGATTCTGCCGGCAAAGGGTGTGCTGTGAGGAAGTCTGCTAGGACTTGTCCCTTTTCCAGCACGAAGAGGCACGAAAGTTATGTCGAATTGTAATAATATCATTGACCACCTGGCAAGTCTGCTAGAAAGCGTTTGACGGGTCATCAAGTATTGCAATGGATTAAATTTCGAGATCAGGTTGACCTTATGAGAAAGCATGTAGTGCCTGAGCTTTTGAGCGGCGAAGATCAGGGACAAACAATGCTTTTCAATTGGAGGATACTTTATTTCCGTTGGAAGTAAACAACGGCTTAGGTAGTAAAGAGCATTTTCTTTACCCTCATCATTGACTCCGGCTAACGGGGCTCCGAGAGAGTCGTCTAAAGCCGCGTTATAATGTATCAACAGCCTACCCGAGACTCGGGGCTGCTAAGACAGGAGGTGTCATTAAATATTGTTTAATGTCCTCGAAGGCCCTCTGACATTTCTCTTCCCAAATAAATTTGGCGTCCTTTTTAACTAATGCCGAGAAAGGCTGACACCTACCTGTCAAGTTCGAGATAAAGCGTCGAAGATATGCCAAGTTCACTTGAAAAGATCGTAGTTGTTTTAAGGTTTTGGGAGGTGGCATTTCTAAGATAGCTTTAATCTTTCTGGGTCGATTTCAATTCCACGATGTCGGACAACGAATCCTAAGAGTTTCCCGGAGGTGACGCCGAAGGTGCATTTTAAGGGATTCATCTTAAGGTTAAATTGTCTTAATCGTTCGAAAACAATTCTCAAATCATACAGGTGGTTTTCCTTCACTTTGCTTTTGATGACCACATCATCCACGTAGCATTCGACTTGATTGTGGATGAGATCATCAAAAATTCTTGTCATCGCTCTCTGGTAGGTTGCTCCCGCATTCTTCGGTCCGAATGGCATCACCGTGTAGCAAAATACTCCGATCGGCGTTCGAATGCCGTAAGTTTTTCATCTTCCGGAGCCATTTTTATCCGGTTGTATCCTGAAGATCCATCCATGAATGAGAATATTTCATGTGTTGAAGCAATGTCGATCATTAATTCTGGGATTGGTAGAGGGAATTCATCTTTTGGACATGCCTTGTTTAAATCTCTGAAATCCACACAAATTCTGATCTGACCATTCTTCTTCCTGATTGGTACCACATTGGCTAGCCAAGTCGGGTATTGTTCTTCACGGACAAATTTAGCGTCTATTAGCTTTTTAACTTCAGCTATGACTTGTTGTTCGATTTCTAGATGCATTCTTCTGGAACCTTGCCTGACTGGAACATAAGTAGGATCTACTCCTAGCTTATGGACTGCGACCTCTGGAGCTAATCCTGGCATCTCATCGTAGCTCCAAGCAAAACAATCTTTAAATTCCATTAATAACTTGATTATTTCTTCGGAGTCTTCTTTATTGAGTAAGGAGCTAACAAAGGTAGGTCTAGGTTCTTCGCTAGTACCTAAGTTAACTTCCGTTAACTCATCTATTGTAGATTTGATCTCTTCTTGGAACTCTGGTGGAGCGTTTCCAATTTGTAAATCTTCAAGTTCTCCTGTAGCTTTCATGCAGTCTTCATTAGAATTGCAAGTGACAACCATGCAAAATTCAGTATCGTCAACTGATCATACTGTGCTAAATGCTTTGAATTGGGCGGACGAACGGAGTTATTCCATAAATTTTCAAAATGTTGTGATTGACCTTTTGTCCATTGTCGAGGTAAGAAACCACGCTGAATTACATTTTGAACACAGGGGGGAGTACCACTCAAAAGGTAATTCCATTAATTCTGATGAAGTAGCATCTTCAAATTGTACATTATTTTCAGTTTTGGAGGAAGGAGCACTACGGTAGAATTTGATGGGCTTTGTACCGCCGCTACGTACCTCTTTGACCACCATACCCTCGATCTTATTAGAATGGATCGGGGTCAGGGTCATAGTATGTACATAGTGGTTAATCTTCTCGTACATCGATTTATATTTTTCGTTCTTTTCATCTTCGAGAGAGATCCTGAATTGCGGTTTCTTCCAACTTATTGTCGCTGCTTCTTGCTTGATTTCTTTTTCTTCTTCAACTATCTTCCCAATCAACATTGATGGTCGGTTTCTCTCGTCCAACTGTCCTGACGTCTCTGCCACGACCTCGTCCCCGGCCTCGACCTCGGATGCGAGTTGTGGAGAAACCTTCACCATCTTGCTGTAAGGGAGTGGTGAGTGACTGTTGGACTAGAACTTCAGCCTTTTTGTCGTCCTGAACTTCCTTTGCTTCATTCGTTATGGTATCACTGGAGAAGATTGTTTTCTTCCGAGGTGCATAATAAGCTGCATCTTCATGGATTCCAATTTCATGTACGGAGAATGGTTGTAAGTCACCTTTGATGCACTGTTCTCCTCCATCGTAGTATTTGATGCATTGATGTAGAGATGATGGTACCATCCGGTTTTCATGTTTCCATGGTCGGCCCAGTAGAGCGTTAAATGACGTTTCTGAATCAATTATGTGAAATTTCACGGTTGTCTTTGCTAAGTCACCGGTCATCATTAGCAGTGTTATTGATCCGAGGGTCTTTCTCCTTTCTGGTTGAATCCTCTTAATAACATTTTGTCCGCTTCGAGCTCGCGAGCATCAATTTCCAAGTATGCTTGAGTTCGAAGATTCATTATATTGATTGATGCTCCTGGATCCACCAATACTCTGGAGAGTGTAAACTTCCCAATTGTAATCGAAATGTACAACGGTCGGTTGTGGTCTCGCTGTCCCAAGTAGTAGGTCATTGTCCGTGAAGGTAACACCTCGATGTTCTTTTAACGAGCAAACCTCATCTAAGGAATCTCCTGGTCATTTGAGCTAAGCAAATTTCGGATCAAGTAAGGCCTTGATCAGAGCTTCTCTCATCTCCTTTGATGAGATGAGAGTGTCGTAGATGCTCAGTTTGGCTGGTAGTTTCCTAAGATGGGCTAGCACGTTGTAGTCCACTTTATTTTCATGTTTCTCGTTTTCTTCCCGGATGGGTATTTCTTCTGCCGGGGTTGGTTCTTCCTGAACAACCACCTATTTTCTTTGGTCCTTTGGACCCATTCTCGGAGGTAGAACTCTTTCACTTCTTAGGTTGACTTCTATGATTTCTTCTGAATCTAGTATTGAGTTTGCTGGTGTCTCCTTCTGAATTGGAATGACAGTTTCTTCTGGATTAGCTTCGGAATCTGAAGGCTCTAACTCTATTGTTACTGGAGCTCCTCGAAAC
The DNA here is from genome assembly GCA_022702705.1 of Papilionanthe hookeriana x Papilionanthe teres. Lineage (NCBI taxonomy): Eukaryota > Viridiplantae > Streptophyta > Magnoliopsida > Asparagales > Orchidaceae > Papilionanthe > Papilionanthe hookeriana x Papilionanthe teres. The sequence continues at coordinate 122,555,477 of CM040424.1, read as the reverse complement.
TCGCAAATAGATTCGTTGCTTATTGAACTCTCGTAGCCTCCTTGGTGGATGTCTTCTTCGTCATTATGATCATCGAGATTGTGTATGATTTGAGAATTGTCATTTGTATCGGAATCGACGTCCGGATTAGGTTGGTTGTCGCTAGTTACGTAATCGTTAGAAACAGTCAAAACGTAGCCAACGCCATAACCCTCATTATTATAAGATCCCACCGGAGTGAGCAAATAATCATACGAGTCGGAGGTTCGAGAGATTTCTCCCCGAATAGAAACAACTATCCTAGGATAAGCAGCCCCTAGTCTAGCCTTAAGAGCCTCGGTCTTTTCTTCTTCATCAATTTTCTTCTTTTCTTCAATTGTCTCTTGTTGAGGTGGTTCTTCTATCGCAAGTGATAGTGCCGACTCGACAGGTTTCGAACTCTGAATTGAGGCTCGCACCGAAGTGGTTTGGATGCGATCCAAAATCTTCATCGAAGATTTTGTCCAAGCGGTAGTCCATCCATCATCAGTCGCATAGGGATCTATCGGAACAATGAAATCCGTCGAGATAACATTGACGGAGCCTCCTTTCTGGGGTTCCTTCATGTATTCCTTCGGGATTGTTATGTTCCCTTTTCGAAGATTGTCGTTGAGCCAACTTTTGAAGGTAATACAATCTTCTATCTTGTGCCCAAGCATCCGGTGGTAAGGGCAAAAGTTGGGATCACCTTTCTTGTCGATGTCTTCTGGTCTCTTAGGCTCTGGCAGCTGGAAATCTGGAGTCTTCATCAGACTGCGGAACATTTTCGGCACTGCCTCATTCTTGAACGGATACTCCCTGCTCAGAAGTTCCCTTAACGTACGTTGTGGACGAGGCGGTTGTTCATACTGTTGAGATGACTGATAGCTGGGTCGGGGTTGCTGGTAATTCTGTTGAGGTTGCTGCGGTCGTTCTGACGGTATTTGTATCAGCTGCTTGCCTTTATCGACTGCTGCAACGATCCCATACTTCTTTTCAAAAGTTTTCACGGGCTTCTGTTTGTTTGTTCTGTCGGTGAAACTTAATTGCTTCGCCTCCTCTTGCAAGCTTCCGGCCTTGCTTAACAACTTCTCGAAAGTCTTAATAGTAAATCCCTTGAGGAGAAGTGCTATCGGGCCATGAATGCTCTTAAGTAAAATGCCGATCGCATGCTCGTTCTTGTAGCTGTGGCTCACACTTCATGCTTAGATTCCTCCATCGAAGTATGTAGTCCACCAAAGTTTCGTTCGGCTTCTGCTTCTCTACCACTAAATCACCTATAGTGATGTGGTACTGAGCTCCGGCAAATCGCTTGATGAAGAGGTTCTCTAATTCTGAAAATGTCTTCACCGAGCCATTCGGTAATTCCGCCTACCAATCAAAGGCGATCCCTGACAGGCTGCTGACAAATTGTCTAAAGAGTAAGGCATCACTTCCGCAGGTATTGCAACAACTGGCACGAAAATGTGCAACATGCTGCCGAGGGTTTCCGGTTCCGTCAAAGGTCTTGAACAGAGGTGGCACAAAGCCTTTCGAATATTGGACAGCGTCGAATTCTTCGGGGTAAGGTCTACCCGTCCGAATGGATGTCCCGCTCTTTGATTGTGCCAAGGCTTCTCGCACCTGCTGTTCCACCATGCTCTTGATATCCTTTTCTGGAATCATATTCTGGTAGAATCTTTCTTTGGTCGATCGTCTTCGTTAATGGATGTAATCTCTTTTCCTCCGTCCGTAATATGAATAACATCCGGAGGTGTTTCTCTTGGGGTTGAGCTTCGACTCGAAGAGTGGCTGAGGCTGCAGCCATCTCTTCCATTCTTTTTGCCAATTGAGAGATTGTATCGTCTTTTTCTCGAATTTGTGCTCTTAATGCTTCTGGTTCATCTCTTTCCGCAGCTGCCGGAGCACCTTGTGAAGCTGATGATGCTCGTGTCTCAACCATGTTGATTTCCACATATTCGTCATCCATGAACTCCGACGAGTCAACTTCTTCTCCAAACTTTTCTTCTCATTCTCTTGCTAATCGTTGAATGTCGGTTCTTAGCTTTTCCATAGCGTCTTCCAATGGTCTTTTTCGTGCGGTTTCGCAGTTATCATGCGATGGCTGTCGGGTTTCCTTCTCATGAGTCCCCTTCATTGCGGTAGTGCTTTCTTCGGACTCAAGTCTTCTGACGAGACTTTCCTTCTCAGGTCGCTGTTTCGGTCTTAATTGGCCGGTAGTGGGATGCCATACCATCCTTCTAGCAGTAGAAGGCCTAGGACCGGATGGTCTATCGGCTGAATGCTGGAAGGTGGTATCCTCTCTGATCTGTAAACCTGAAACAACAACAGGTGGACTAGCCTTTATCTTCTTATTCGGCTTTTCTGCAGCGATAGCAGGTTCTACTCGTGGCCCAAGACGGGATTTGGCCGGCACCCGTCCTATCCTTCTTAAAATCTCCGATACAGGGCATTTCTCTTTCTTTGCTAACTTCTCTATCACAGTCTGTAGTCGGGAAAATGGTGTAATCCTAGCCCTTTTCTTTCTGCTGTCGCTATAGTATGCGGGTCGAGGTAATGTAGAAGCAATCCTGCGGACATTTTCCTCGTCAGCTGCGGCGAAAAGGGGATGGAATCTACTTCCTTCCAAAAGCGGTGTATACTAAAGCAATGGTATGTACTCAGGTAGTGGTGTGTACTCAGGGGTTTCTTCTAAGAAAGCGACTTCAGCAGCTCTGGCCTTTCTGGCAATCTTCCTGCCTCTGTTTCTCCTCTGAGTCCGTGTTAGGGGTGGAACCCTTGAGCTGGACCCAATTTCAAAAATAGAAGGTCTTGCACGGAAATCAGTACCCTCCACGGTAACATGCTCGTTACAAATTTGAACTTCCTTCCCCTTCGGCTTGGCGGAAGCCGTGGTAGGTGCGAGAGACGACTAGACCGGTGGGGGTAGAGATAACGGTCCTTCATGGACGGCAGTATTCTCTCGACTTGGAACCCTTTGCAGGGGAGGAAACTCTTGAGTTGACTTAAGGTTGAACTCGATCAAAGGTCTTTCGGCTTCGTATACTTTGTCCGTCAGTGCGAAAAGGGTAAGGTCAGTGATCTTGACATTTGTGTTTTCGAATCCTTGTCCAAATCGGATGATCCCATTGTCGGGCAGCTCATCCTTGTAAACAGCGAAGTCTAGTTTGTTGGTGAAGGAGAAAATTAGCTTTGGGGCTTCCATTTCTGCAAGGTAGATTCTGATTGTCAGTCCCAAGTTATGCTTCTTCTCATCAGGACGAAAAGAAAGGAATCGAAAAGAGTTCGAACACATTCTTGTTCATGTATTTATAAGAAGGAGTTATTTGTTAAAAGAGTCATTCATTAGAGGGTTTGTTTATTAGGAACGGAATGTTCAAACGTGTAGAGAAGGTAATGAATCCGATTCAGAGTTGGAAAGGAAAAGAAAGTCTTATGCAAGACTTCTCGACTCGAAGGATCACTCATAAACTAACACCTATTGGGGGTCCACCCCACCTCAGAAATAAGGTAAAAGGATCTCGGAACCTCTCTGTTTAGGGGTGTCTAAATAGTGGCTCCTAAATCCGAGAGAATGTTGGCTATACTCGTTCAACGTAGAAATGAACATAGTATTCCAACAGAAAGAAGGGTAGTTTGATCCACTAGGGACATGGATACACTACCGATTTTTTGAAAGCAGAACTATCTGATTAAAAATGGAGAGAGGAATTTTCCCCAACGGAGTCGCCAGAAATTTGTCGGCATATTTTTAGATTGAGTGTTGTATTTTAAAAGGGGTCGCCTACATAAATTGTCGGCGAATTTTTAATTTAATTTAAATAAATAATTTGAAAAGTAGTACTTGATTTTTGAAAATAATTTTAAATTTGAAAATTTTAAGATATGAAATCAAACTGATCTCACAACCCGAATAGTTTATATAAACGAGCACCGCACCACAAACCATGTATCTATCCCGAAGAATAGACACACTGCTTGATAATGGGGCTCGATTAAATAAAGTAGAAAGGTTTGTGACATCCGTTTGGTTTGCGAACCAATTTTATAAGCCAACAAGTTCCCCTGCTTAATATGAAAACATTAAACAGGGTTTATATTACCTGGGTTCTTAAAATTCCCTATAAGGGCAAGCCCCTATAGTTAATTACATCTTAAATGAAGTGAATCATTTAAGAAAACTCTCGATAATAATCGGTAGTTCGCTCTCAAGAATTTCAAAGTTTAAGTTTTCGAGGATTGAGTTTTGAAATTTCAATAGGGAATGGATCAAATTTGGAACATTTTATTTTGGGAATTCAAAGGAAGAAAGGTAGGAGAAATCACAGATTCGAAGTGAACTTCGGTAACTTCCCGACTATCCTATTTGTTTGGCTTGAATTTAGGAAAGTCCTAATGTTTATTTAATGTTTTGATCTTGCTAATTTTAATTAATTAGGTCTTATATTTGTATGATGCGATCACACAAATAGCCTCGAAGATGTGAGGGTTTATGTCGTATCAGACGACTACCTCGGAATCCTAAGACCAGTTAGGGCTTAATTTGCAATGCAAATGCCTAACAAAAGGGTTGAGGATTTATGTTACACTAAGCAAACTACCTCGAAGTCCTATGGTTTAGTTATTTAATTCTAAGAAAGTTTTGCTGAAGTAGACTCAGTGTTTCGTTGATGACGATGGCCGTGCTGCCCACCATGCTTCGAGCTCCTTGTTGTTGTAGAGGTTTAGTTTTAGAAGTCATAAATCAGGAGATGAGAGAAGTGTTATGGTTTAGAGAAGGTCTTAATTTCCAAGTGTTTTTTATGTTTTAATTAAAACAAATCTTAAAGTTGATTATAACAACACCGGTTAAGATCCCACGGTTCCATCCTTCCGGCATCGTTTTTTTATCGGATTCACTCAGTCCAAGTGAATTTTCTAAACTCAACTGAATGAGTTCTACACTTTCATTTAGACCGTGGGAAATCCCGTTAGCAACACGTAGGTTACATCATCCGAGGTATTCCCGATCATCCAACAAGACGTTTTAATTTAGTTGTAGTTGTAGTTTTGTTGTTCCGTTTGTGATTAAATTTTGAGTTGTTTTATATTTTGAAATGTTGTGGCGGTGAATTTTATCTTGTAATGACTTTTAATTTAGTTTTGGTTTCAGGTTTAGGGACTATCCTAAAGGTGTGGGTTTTCATGCAACAGTTGTTTATCATGCAAGAAAGATAAGTGCGATGCGATTAAATAAATTACAATAAGATAAATCGCAATAAAATAAAAGCGTACCTGGAGGGTATTCCCGTCATCCCAAGCTGCACTTAAAACACAATTAGAATATTTAAGCATTTAAAGCAAGTTCCTAGGTAAAGCTAAGGGAAGGGTTATGGTTTTCTACCAAGTTCCTAATCCTATAGCTAGTCATCTCTTATGATGTCTAGGTTCTTTTATTTTGGTTTGAGGACGATTTTCTTCATCAAAGAAAAATTAAGTTCAATTGTTCTTATAAACATCCTATCATATCGAGGAAGTGTTTAAGACAAATCTTAAACATCTTTTCAATATTTCTAGGATTATTTTTTAATCCAAGAGAATTTAATTATACAAATGAATTAATCGTCCGGGAGTTCGAGTTTTGTTATCTTGCTCGATGAACTAGGACATTTGAATATCGTATAAGTGAAGTAACACTTCACTTAACGCTCGTTTAGGAGTTATGACGACAATGAGCTTTCGAGGGCAAATTGATGTTCGAATGGTTTATGATTTAATTTAATTTCGGTTAATGGATTTAAGTTTGGAATAGTGTTCGAGTTGTTTTAGATTTATTTTTGAATTCTTTATGTCTTAGGTGATGTTATTTTTAATTCAATTTAATTTAACTTTAATTTAATTTAATTTGATTTAGTTTTAATTTTAATTTAATTTATTTAATTTAATCTAATTTTAATTTTAACTTGATTTTATTTTTTATTTTAATTTAATTTAATTTAGTTTAATTTAATTTAATTTAATATGATTTAATTTAATTTAATTTAAATTAATTTAATTTAATATGATTTAATTTAATTTAATTTAATTTAATTTCATTTAATTTAATTTAATTTGATTTAATTTAATATGTTTTAATTTAATTTAATTTAATTTAATTTAATTTAAATTTTAATTTAATTTTATTTTTAATTTTAATTTAATATTTTATTTTTTATGTTTTAAAGATGATTTGATTTTCATTGTTAAAGTATCAATTTAATTGAAATTTTAAAAGGACTTAATTTAAATAATTTAACTTTAATTTAATTTAATGATTAAGTCTTTTAGCATTTTAAATCTTGAATTTGGATTATCATATTAATTAGGAATTAAATATTATTGAGGTGATTAATTTAGGGATTCTTAAATTAAAGAACAAATCTCTTCCTAATAATATCCCTATTTTAATAATTCCAAATTTTCATTATTCTTCCAAATTTAATTAATTATTTAATTAAGGTTTTATTTTAATTATTTTTAAATTGTTTAGTAGGTTTCTACCCTTTAATTATTTAAATTTCAATCATCCAAATCAGATTAGGATCAAATATTTTACTCTTTCATTTTAATTAAACCTAAAATTTTTAATTATAGGCTAAAATTTTAATTACCATTTTGCCATTTAAAGAGCTTTTTATGTGACTTCACTCATATGTCAGTCAAGACATTAGAGGAGAAAATGTGATTTTTCTGTATTTAATTTATTTATGTAATTATTTTTGGTGGAAAATAGGGATTTTCAAGGAAAATTTAATAATATGACCAAGGAAAGTTTCGTCCTTAAGAAAATTATGGGACATTCCTAATGACCGGAGGACCACTTGGACCAATTTTGATGATTTTTTGAAATATATTCTTTTTATTATAATTATTTTGAGTTTTGGAGTATAAATTAATTTAAAAATAAAATAAAGGTTGAAAAATGAATTTTATATTTTTTCAAAAATTTCTCAGATATCAAGGAAATTAGAGAACCAATTTTTATAATTTTCTGATTTTTCTTTGATTTATTAGAATTATTTTAGTGGAAATGCTAGAAAATACATTTTTTTAATTTTAAAATTACCCTAGGGCTTTAAAATTTAATATCTCATCATAGAGACCTAAGAAAAATATGGGGTTTGTTCCTAAGTGATTAAAATTCAAAATGTGAGATTTTGGTGAATTTTATTATTTTTGTGATTTTTATTATTTTTTACTTATTAAAAATATTAAAATAATGCAAAAAATCAACTTTTTTTAGAAAATTGCAATTTTAATTCTCTTAAATTCCCCTGATATCATAGAGGCTCCAAAACTAATTTGGTGAATTTTTTAAAAGTATTTTGAAAGTTATGAATTTTTTAAGTTTAATTTTGGCTAAATGGCTTAATCAACCCATTTGATAGGGCTAACCAAGTCCAATTCACTTCAAACTTTTATGGTGGGTTCCTCTGATCCTAAAGGTCAGTGGAGAATTGATTTCAAGTCAATTTGATGTATGATTAGCTCTAATTAATTAAAGCTCCATTTTGGGTGTTTAGGCCAATTAGGGTTACTACAAGTGAATTAACTCAAAACCTATTTTTCCTAGGGTCCTCTGGTCATAATAAACATCACCAAATTTTCCTAGAATTTATTTCACAACATGCTAATTATTGGAATTATAATACTCAGAATATTGACCTAGAATTGAAAAATCAATAACTCTTCATAGGGATGGCCTCTGACTTTGGAAAATTCAGGGAATGTTCCCAAATTCAGAGGCTTCAAAAGCTCTATGGTCTCATGCCATGGTGAATTGTATACATGCATGGAGAATTGAAAATGTGCAGAGAGTAAATAAATTATTAAAAATCAAATACTCAATAAAATTAAATGATTTTTTTCCACATTATTCTTCTCTGTTCATTGAGCAAGAGGGTATTTTTATTTTATTTTTCTGATTTTCCTACACAAAGTTATGCATTTTTGAAGTTTAGAGAATTAAATAAATAGGAAAATAACCTAATTTCCTACTTATCCACGCGGCGCCAGCTCAACCTAGGCATCTCCGAAGCTCCACGCGTCGTCTTCTGATTCGGTGCCGCCATCCGACTCAGCGCTCCAGGGCCCCGCGGTTCATGTTCCGTTGCTCCGTCCGGCGCGATCCTGGCCGTTCGCTCGATACACGCGCAATCCGACGGCTCCTGGTCATCGTCTACGACTGGTGTGAACCCGTGACCGTCAACCTTCTAACCCTAATTTCTCACTCGATTCTCAACGGATTTTTGTGTTCTTATGCTCTATGGATTCGTCTTGAAGAGACGAACACATCCATATGGTAAACATGTATTTAAATTGACTCAAATTAAATGGAGAATCACTGTAAGCTCGGGAAGAAGAGTGAGTCCATACCTTTGCTCAGAGAAGTGAAGCTTCGATCTGAGAGTTGTGTCACCTTCAATTGGGTCCAAGCAAGCTCCGGATGAAGTCCTCGGCCTCAGTGAATTGTCTCGAGTATGATTTCGACCAAGCCGATCACAAAGCTTGGAGAGCTGGAAGTAATGGTCGGCTCAGTGAGGGGGCTTTTTCGGTAAACTTCTTCTCTTGGTCCGGTGAAGGTGTAGGACCAATCAATTTGAGGATTGGTCCACTGTGAAGAAGTGTCTCGGTTTTTATGTTGAAATTTGAACTCAAAATCGAGCTCGATCTGGAGGGAATTGGGGCTGGAATCCAGTGGGAATCAAATGCTCTATGTGTGGAGAGTGGTCTGGAATGATTTTGGCAGAGTTTTCTTAAGGTTGGTTCAACACCTCTTCCATGGCCGAGAGAGGTGGTGTTTAAATAGAAGAGGCTGGAGGGCCTCCTGGGGGAGTTAGGGATCGGGATCGACTGCTCTTGGCAAGGGAAGAACAGCTGCAATGGCCACTGGGCATGGGGCAACTCAGTAAGGTGGAATTTCAATGCTTGGCTCCTTCCCATGTCTCGGCCATGGCGTTTTCCGGCGGCCCAGGTGGCTGGCCGGCAGGCATGGGTCACCCTCAGGTTCAGGAGGTCCAGGGCTTGAAGTTGGTGAAGGCGATTGGGCTTGGACATGTGTAAAGTGTTTGAATCGAAGTAGAATGGGGTAAGGGTATATTTTGGCTAAATTTGGTCAAATGCATGGATTGGGCTAGGTGCACCTTCCCATGGCTAGTTTGAGTTGAAGATAAAGTGGTTTAGGTCAGCTTAATTAGTGGGGAAGGGTCACCATCCAAGTACAATTAAGTTTAAGCATGGTTTAGTGGAGTCATGGAAGTGACTAATCCCTCTTTAGGGAATATGGAAAGGGCCTCCTCCTCTTGCCATCTTGGGTATGGTGAGGTGGAAAGTAGATTCCATGGCTCTCATGGCTCCCATGTGGCTCATGCATGGCTTCATGACTCCATTTGGCTTGGGAAAAGTTAAGTCAACTTTCATGGAGAAGGATTTTGTGAATTTTGGCATTTAGGGGTGATTTGGCATGAGGCTTGATTTGGAATCATTTGATGATGGGATTGGAACTTATGGAATGACTTTGATTAAATGGATGGCAAATGAAAATGTCATATGGGCTTTAGGGTAGATTTTGGCCTCTTTGAAATGGTTTTAGATGGGCTTTTAAAGTGATTTAGGGAAGTGGTTTTTTTTTATTTTAGGATGGGCATTTGGGTGAAAATTTTGTGAAGTACCATGTCAAATAAATGTTGCAATTGGTTTAGGGATGTTTCATGAATGGTTTGGAGTCAATTTGGTGTGATTTGGAATTGAATTGGTTTGAATTTGGGTTCATTTGGTAAGTGGGCCAATGTAGGCCAAATTGGGCTAACTTGGGCCAATGTTGGGCTAGGGTTGAAATTATTCTAAAATTAATGTTGGGAAATGTTTATGGGAGTGTTTCAAAGAGGCTTTTACTTTGGTTGGGTTTTGATTTTGGGGTTTGGGCTTATTTGGGTTAGGTTTGGGATTAGGTCAAAATTGGGTCTTTTAGCTTTGGGTTGAATTTGAGTGGGGTTTGGGTCTAAATTTTGGGCAAATCATGTTAATTTTTTGTTTGTGGGGATGTTAGGGAAGGTTTAGAAAAGATTTGGGGTTAATTGGAGTTGAATTGGGTGAGTTTGAGCTAAGTTTGGGTCATGGGTCCAAATTGGGCTTTAAGGTCAAAAGTGAAATTGGATTCAAATGTCAATCAAATTGGGCTTGGATTTGGTCTAGATTGGTGTTGGGGATGTTGAATTGAAGTTTAGAATTGAATTGGACCAGAATTGGGGTCAATTGGGGAGGTTTGGTTTGACATTGGGTTCACTTTGGGTTAAAATGGGTCAAATTGGGGATTTTGACAAAAGTGGGGTAAATGGACAAAATTTGCCCATGGTGTAGTTGGACAAAATGAAATTGGGAATATTTGGGATTTTTTGGAATTTTCTGGGAATTTTCTGAATTTTTAGATTTTTTGTCTAAGAGGGGCATTTTGGGTATTTGGAGGGTATTGGGAGGTATTTTTGGAATTTTTGGTATTTTTGGCTATGAATGATCAATTTGAGTGATGTGGGAATGTTTGGGATTGGTTTTGAGGAATTTGGGTGATTTTGGAGAATTTTGAAAAATTTGGGTAATTTCAAGGGTTTTGGGTAGGCTAGGCGGTGTAGGGTCCCCGGGGTCAAAAATTAATAATTTGGAAAATTGAAGATTAGGTAAATGTAAGTGGAATGAAATCATTTTGGTTGAGCCATGAAGCCATGTTAAGCCTTTATGAGCCATGAGAGGACTCATTTGAGGCATTCACTATGTTGTTCCTAACCCTCTTAGCCAAGGGCTTAGGGGTTAAGGACCATCCATGTGAATCACCTTCATGAGTCAGGAGGTCAAGTTGGGTATGGGTGTGGTTTTAGGAGGTGTGTTAAAGTGTAGTTTATAAGTGTAGTGTGTGTGTAAGTCAGCCTTTCACCAGGCCAGGCCACCCAGGGCAGTCCTAAGGCCAAAGAGTCCTATAGGAACTCATCCTTTAAACTTCCACATTTGATTTCAACCCTCTAGGTGATTAGGGGTCTACAATCAAGTCTGTGGAGTTTGCAGGGAGTTAAGAGGTGGTTTGAATTTCTAAGTGGTGGGTCCCAATTTTAATCCTCTAGGATAGTCAAAGGAAAAGCCTAAGGCTAGATCCTAAGTACTAAAAAGAAGAAGTGAAGACCTCATCAAAAATGAGGTCAACAAAACTAATTACTTCTCCATTTAAGAAAGAAAAAGATAAATTAAACTACTCAGAATGCATTGAGAAAATACAGAAACACATTGATTTGAAATTAAAAACCATATGAAAAAACAACAAACGAAAACAAGTATTAATTAAAAAACTAATTGTAAGAACAAAAGTAAACACTTACCTGAAAATCCTCTCCACAAGACTCAGGAAGTTCCTCTAAAACTTTGACTCTTCGCTAAACTACTCCTCAGAGCAAGTCTCCCAACTTCGATGACTCAGAATACAGACTTCAGACTTCAATAAAAACTAAACTAAAAGAAAGAAATGAAGTGGGAAGAAGAATATTTCACTCCGACCCTTTTCTCCTTTCTACTCTCTACTCCTACTCGTAATAAAAACTCTCTTCAAAATGTAGTGGAAGAACAGTGGAAGTACCCTTTAAAATGCAGTGGAAGAGCCTCCAAAGAAAGAAATAACCCTTCAAAATACAAAGGAAGAGCCTCCACTTATCTTTCCTAAGACTCTCTTTAAATAGTAAACTAAATGGTGCCTTGGTGTCTCTTCAAATGTGTCCAGATTCAATGTATCTTCCAAAGAACACACCCCTTCATTCAAACTTGCCGCTTAATGGAAGTTATGGAAGTTACCACCAAGAGTTGCATCCCATTCCCTTTGAAATTGGCCCCAAATTCCTTTAGATTTTGATTTTTAACTGTGGCGGCTAAGCGCCGACCCAACGACGCTTAGCCACCAGTGCCAAAATTTTGATTTTTTCATTTTTTTGCTCCAAATTTGATCTGATTTTACTCTTTTCATCATGACCATCTATTTTCATCATATCTGCAAGAAAAACACAAAATACCTTCCATTAAAGTGAAATATAATTACAAATAGGTATAAAAATGTGCATATAAATACTATATATTTTAGGTGTATCAGCTGCCTGCTCGTATTCATCAATTACTCTGGTGAATAACTTAATCCCTTTATGGATATTGATTATTCACTTGTTGATATGTTTGAATTGTTCAAGAGATTGTTGCTTAATAGCTTGAATTCGTCGTATTTCTTCTTCAGAGATGGGCTTCCTCTGGATTTTCTCCTCTGGCTTTGTCATGATATGATGTATTTCAGCAGGTATGATCTTGAGATCAGGAGATTCAAACTGGTTAATGTCATCTTCCTTAAGTTTTCTATCTTGTAGTTGTTTCTCTTCTTCACATTTCAATCGTTTATTTCTATTTTACCTTTGTGAAAGGGTAAGTCTTGTTGTTGTCTTGTTAACCTCTGCAACCTCCCGAGCCATAGTCGTTACTACTGATTTCAATTTCCCGACATTAGGATTTGGTTCATGATCATCCACAGGTTGAGTGTTATGAGGATGATTTTGTCATCAAGAGAAAAGTAAAGGGAAACCATTTATATGATTTAAGGATTGTATTTGAACGTTTACGACAATATAATCTTAGGATGAATCCTTTAAAGTGCGCCTTCGGTGTTACCTTCAGAAAATTTCTATGACTCGTTATCCGTCATTGGGGAATCGAAATCGGCCCAGAAATGATTAAAGCTATCTTGAAAATACCGCCTTCTAAATCTTTGAAATAAATACATTTTTTAAGGTAAATTAGCATATTTAAGACGCTTTATATCTAATATGTCAGGTAGGTGTCTTCCCTTTTCTATTACTTCGAAAGGATGCTAAATTGTATTGAGGAGAGCCATGCCAACGGGCTTTCAAAGATATTAAATGATATCTAATGACATCTCATTTTTTAGCAGCCCCTATCCCAAGTAGACCTTTGATACTTTATACTGCGACCATAGATGAATCCCTTGGAGCCTTTCTAGCCCAGGTCAATGATGAGGGTAAGGAAAATACACTATATTGCTTGAGTCGACGTATAATACTGACAGAGGTGAAGTATTCATCTATTAAGAAACATTATCTAGGTTTGGTTTTTGCCGCTCAAAAGCATAGGCACTACATGTTGTCTTATAATTTCAATTTGATTTTGAAAGTTAATCTGTTGCAATATTTGATGACCCGACCAACACTTTCCGGACATCTAGCAAGGTGGTCCATGATTTTACTGTATCTGGATAGGCCTTTAATGATTTTGAATTCTACCCTTTCATTTACAACAAAGGTCTGATATATATCCTTCACTTAAAAATCATAATAATAGTATTGAAAATTATTCTCAATAAAAGAAATTTAAGCTCTGAAAAATAAAAGTCGAATCTTCTATTTATCAAAAAATACAACATTTCTTACTAAAGATAGTTTAACTATAATTAACATTTCTTTACTAAGAAAATTTTAACTTTAAATTTTTTTTCATCATTACTATAAATTTTAACTAAATTCCTTACTCATTTATATATTCAAAATTTTGCTTCCATAATATAACTTCATATACATAATTATTTTCAATCAAAAATCAAATTTTATTTAAGTATTCTTGAAAACAAATAAAATTTTAGTTTTTAAAAATTTATTATTAAATTCCCCCCAAACTTTAATTTTTAATTAGGATAAAACATTTAAGCATAAAAATGATACATGGGTAAGAATTAAAAAAAAACTAGAATAACATGCTTGCAGGAATTCTTATATCCTAAATATGCAAGTATAATAGTTTAAAAACAAGGAGTAAAAAAAAAAATCAAATTCAGTTTTTTAAGTTTTTCATAAAATAGAAATCTCAAAATTTCAAAAGACTTCTACAATAGTGAAGGTTTTCAAAGAAAATACACATCAACACAAATCACAACATATTAGAAAATAAATGGTAGCAAATTTTGAAAATTTTAAACATGCTATATAAATAGTGGTTTCTAATAGTGTTTTAAATTTTTCTAATATTTATAGGAATTAAATTAGACACTACTAAAAACTTAAACACTAGAAACACATAAAAACATTTACTACCACAAAAACATTACAAATTACATCATAAAACATCTGAATGTGCATAATAAAAATAGTCCAACTAAACTTTTCACAACATCAGAGTCCATACCAAAATACATCACATCACCTATAAAAACATCAAAGTAAAAACATCACAACACATAAGAAAATCACAACACAACAATCCTAATCATCATCCTCATCATTATCATCTTCATTCCAGTCTCTAGATGGCACATAAGGTATATAAAAAAGATAAGGGGGGCATCTTAACACTGTGATCTCCTCTAATTACTCTGTCTGTGCTAATAATTCTCCTCATATTCATCATGTTTTACAATATACCTTTCAATATTTTCAATCTTACCATCCATATCTCTAATATGCTCTCTCGTAAGACTCACCTTCTTCAAAATCTTCTGTAATAATCCAGTCTGTGAATCTCTTGAAGATGATGCATGTGCAGTAGAAGCACGAGAAGTTGAAGTAGCAGAAGCAGAAGCACTAAAGGCTCTAACAGATCCTCCTTTCAAGTCAAATGCTGAATGTACAGTGTAAGTGTTTACATTTACACTGGTAATTGGTCTAATTGGCTGAAGGACTTCTTCCCATGTGTTAGACTTAACACCAAACTGCCCACAAAGTGAATAAATCAGAGATGGAAATCTCATACTCGTAGTAGTAGTAGCTTTGGCACAGTTTAGAATATAATAAAATGTAATAGCCCCAATATCTAAAAGCTTTCCCTGCCGAATACAATGGTTCAGAATAGTTCTCTCCCTTGTAACTTCACTGACATGACTTGAAGGTAGAAGTTTAGATAAGATAATGTAATGTCATGCCTTTGAGGTGGCATTCAATTTAGAGGCTGAAAAATTCACTCTTCTATCATTTTTTATCTTTAACAAACCTATTCCATCAGTAAGAAAGGCCATAATCTCATCTAATTCTCCCTTAGAAGAATGATATTTTTCATAAAAACAAAACATCGCTGCCCCCTAACCATCACCAAATTGTCTTCTGCTGCTGGAAAGTTAGCATAGAACTCTCTCACCACAGAAACAACAGCTACAGCGGAGAAGCAACAGTATCGTTCTCAATTTCTTCTAGCAATCATATCTTCAATTTCTCCTCCTGGCTTACTAAAAACTCTTTCTGGAATCAATGTCCGTGATGTGAGTGCATCGACGTAATGATTCTCAGCTTTAGAACTGATAAATTTTTCGGAATCAAAATTTTCTTTTCCTTTCGAGCTTTTTGACTTAGAGCCATTCCTAAAAATTCATAAAAAAATTACCATAAATTCCAAATTTAAACTAAACTTGCTAATTTAACTTCCAAAGGCAAATTCCACTAAATCCAAGCAATTTCTCATGCTTTTCTCAAATTTTTATCATGAATAGTGATTTTAAGTTTTTTTCCATAATGTACTCAAAATACATGATGAAAATAAAAAATTATTACTTAGGAGTAGAGATCATACCTTAAGGATCTCAAATCCAACAAATTTCGGCGAAATCGGCTCTAAAATGATCCAAATATTGATGCCTGATCCATAAAAAAATACCTATTTTTTACGCCTTAATTCTTATCAATTTCTAAGGATATTATGCTTTAATGAAAGGTATTTTTGTGTTTTTGGATGTAGGTGATGTAAAAAGGTCGAAAAAAGAAAAACGGAGCAAAAAGGAGCAAAAATGGAGCAAAATAAAAAAATTATAAAAAAATGGCCTGGCGCCTAGGCGCCAGAAGTTGGCCCTTACGCGCCAGACTCGATACAGAACTGTCAAGTTTTTGACAAAGGTTTGAACGGTTATTTTGACGGAGTGAGCGGTTATTGGACATTCTAGAAGACTGGCAGTTATTCCTTGATAATAGGACATGTGATACATTGCATTTGGACACTCCAAAACGGTTTTAATCGCGAAGAGGTGCGAGCCAAAGTGAAGAGGTGCGAAGAACTGAACGCGGTGTCTGGCGCCAGATTCCGGCGCCTAGGCGCCAGACAGACCTTCTATAAGATTCATTGAATGTGGACATGTTTTGAAGAGGTGCCTCAAGGCAACCCTTGAAGCCTATAAATAGGAGTCCATTTCTTCAGAAAAACGTGCCCCCCATTGTAACCCCTTTCTCTTATCGACTTTAGGATCTCTCATCCTTAGAGAGAGAAATTTAGGGCCACTTTTAATTTAGTTTAGTGAGTTTATTTTCAAGTTGTTGCATCTGGAGTTCATTACACTTTTGAGTCAGTAGGAATCATAAGATCTATAGAAGGAATATTTGAGATAAGTATTTTATTTTTAATTCAAAGTTTATTTATTATGTTTTGCTGTTTATATTCAATGTGTTCTGAGTAGTTAGTTTACTTTCTTCCTTCAATTATGAAGAGATAGATAAGATAATATAAGATTCGATGGAGAATTGAAATTCGAAAATATTTTCAAAACATTGTGATGATATTAATACTCGATCTTACTTTACTTTTTAATTTGGCCATTTAAATTGTTAAAACTCGTTGAAGAGTTTTGAGACCTAGAAGGAGAAGAAATCTTAACTTGTAAATGTCACATGAATCCTTGGGTAGTCGAAGGCCATTGTCGGTATATTTTAGGTTATGTGTTTTATTTTGAAAAGGGGGTCGCCTACAGAAATTATCGGCGAATTTTTAATTTAATTTAAATAAATAATTTGAAAAGTAGTATTTGATTTTGAAAATAATTTTTAAATTTGAAGATTTTAAAATATGAAATCAAGCTAATCTCACATCCCGAATAGTTTATATAAACGAGCACTGAACCACAAACTGTATATCTATCCCTGAGAGCAGACACACTGCTTGATGATGGGGCTCGGTTAAATAAACTAGAAGAATGGTGACATCCGTTTGGTCTACGAACCAATTTTATAAGCCGACAAGTTCCCCTGCTTAATATAAATGAATTAAGCAGGGTTTATATTACCTAGTTTCTTAAAATTTCCTATAAGGGCAAGCCCCTATAGTTAATTACATCTTAAGTGACGGGAATCACCTAAGAAAACTCTCGATAATAATCAGTAGTTCTGCTCTCAAGAATTTCAAAGTTTAAGTTTTTAAGGGATTGAATTTTTGGAATTTCAATAGGGAATGGATCAAATTTGGAACATTTTATTTTGGGAATTCAAAGGAAGTACGGTAGGAGAAATCACAGATTCGAAGCGAACTTCGGTAATTTCCCGACTATCCTATTGTTTGGCTTAAATTTAGGAAAGCTCTATTGTTTATTTAATGTTTTGATCTTGCCAAATTTAATTAATTAGGACTTATATTTGTATGATGCGATCACACAAATAGCCTTGAAGATGTGAGGGTTTATGTCGTATCGGACGACTACCTTGGAATCCTTAGACCGGTTAGGGCTTAATTTGCAATGCAAATGCCTAACGAAGAGTTAAGGATTTATGTTGCACTAAGCAAACTACCTCGAAGTCTTATGGCTTGATTATTTAATTCTAAGAAAGTTTTGCTGAAGTAGACTCAGGTTTTGCTGATGACGATGGTCGTGCTGCCCACCATGCTCCGAGCTCCTTGTTGTTGCAGAGGTTTAGTTTTAGAAGTCATAAATCGGGAGATGAGAGAAGTGTTCTGGTTTAGAGAAGGTCTTAATTTCCACGTGTTTTTTATGTTTTAATTAAAACAAATCTTAAAGTTGATTATAACAACACCGGTTAAGATCCCACGGTTCCATCCTTCCGGCATCGTTATTTTTATCGGATTCACTTAGTCCAGATGAATTTTCCTAAACTCAACTAAATGAGTTCCACACTTTCATTTAGGCCGTGGGAAATCCCGTTAGCAACACGTAGGTTACATCATCCGAGGTATTCCAAATCATCCAACAAGATGTTTTAATTTAGTTGTAGTTGTAGCTTTGTTGTTCTGTTTGTGATTAAATTTTGAGTTGTTTTATATTTTGAAATTTTGTGGCGGTGAATTTTATCTTGTAATGACTTTTAATTTAGTTTTGGTTTCAATTTTAGGGACTATCCTAAAGGTGTGGGTTTTCATGCAACAGTTGTTTATCATGCGAAAAAGTAAGTGCGATGCGATTAAGTAAATTGCAATAAAATAAATTGCAATAAAAATAAGAGCGCACCTGGAGGGTCTTCCCATCATCCCAAGCTGCACTTAAACACAATTTAGAATATTTAAGCATTTAAAGCAAGTTCCTAGGTAAGGGAAGGGTTATGGTTTTCTACCAAGGTCCTACTCCTATAGCTAGTCATCTCCTATGACGTCTAGGTTCTTGTGTTTTGGTTTAAGGACGATTTTCTTCATCAAAGAAAAATTAAGTTCAATTGTTCTTATAAATATCCTATCATATTGAGGAAGTGCTTAAGACGAGTCTTAAACATCTTTTCAATACCTCTAGGATTGTTTTAAGTCCAAGATAATTTAATTATACAAATGAATTAATCATCCAAGAGTTCAAGTTTTGTTATCTTGCTCAGTGAACTAGGACCTTTGAATATCCTATGAGTGAAGTAACACTTCACTTAATACTCCCTTTAGGAGTTATGACAACAAGAGCTTTTGAGGGCAAATTGATGTTCAAGTGATTTGTGATTTAATTTAATTTTAATTAATGGGTTTAAGTTTGGAATAGTGTTCAAGTTGTTTTAGATTTATTTTGAATTCTTTATGTCTTTCGTGATGTTATATTTAATTCAATTTAATTTAATTTAATTTTAGTTTAATTTAATTTAGTTTAGTTTTACTTTTAATTTAATTTAATTTAATTTAATTTAATTTTAATTTTATTTTAACTTGATTTTATTATTATTATATATATATATATATATATATTTATTTAATTTAATATGTTTTAATTTAATTTAATTTAATTTAATTTAATGTGATTTAATTTAATTTAAATTAATTTAATTTAATTTAAATTTTAATTTAATTTAATTTAATTTAGCTTAAATTTTAATTTGGTTTTATTTTTAATTTTAATTTAATTTAAATTTTAATTTAATTTTAATTTAATATTTTATTTTTATGCTTTAAAGATGATTTAATTTTAATTGTTAAAGTATTAATTTAATTGAAATTTTAAAAGGATTTAATTTAAATAGTTTAATTTTAATTTAATTTAATGATTAAGTTTTTTAGCATTTTAAATCTTGAATTTGGATTATCATTTTAATTAGGAATTAAATATTATTGGGATGATTAATCTAGGGATTCTTAAAATAAAGAATAAATCTCTTCCTAATAATATCCCTATTTTAATAATTCCAATCTTTCATTATTCTTCCAAAATTAATTATTTAATTAAGGTTTATTTTAATTATTTTCAAATTATTTGGTAGGTTTCTACCCCTTAATTATTTAAATTTCAATCATCCAAATCACATTAGGATCAAATATTTTACTCTTTCATGTTAATTAAACCTAAAATTTTTAATTATAGGTTAAAATTTTAATTACCATTTTGCCCTTTAAACTTACTAATTTCATAACTCACTAAATTGAGCTTAAATGAATTTGAAATTTTTATGTGACTTCACTCATATGCCAATCAAGACATTAGAGGAGAAAATGTGATTTTTCTGTATTTAATTTATTTATGTAATTATTTTTGGTGGAAAATAGGGATTTTCAAGGAAAATCTAATAACATGATCAAGGGAAAGTTTCTATCCTTAAGAAAATTTTGCGACATTCCTAATGACCAGAGGACCACTTGGATCAATTTTGGTGATTTTTTAAATTATTTTCTTTTTATTATAACTATTTTGAGTTTTGGAGTATTAATTAATTTAAAAATAAAATAAAGGTTGAAAAATGAATTTTATATTTTTTAAAAATCTCTCTGATATCAAGGAAATCAGAGAACCAATTCTTACAATTTTCTGATTTTTGTTTGATTTATTACAATTATTTTAGTGAAAATGCTAGAAAATGCATTTTTTTTAATTTTAAAATTACCTTAGGGCTTTAAAATTTAATATCTCATCATAGAGACTTAAGAAAAATATGGGGTTTGTTCCTAAGTGATTAAAATTCAAAATGTGACATTTTGGTGAATTTTATTATTTTTGTGATTTTTATTATTTTTTAATTATTAAAATACTAAAATAATGCAAAAAATCAACTTTTTTAGAAAATTGCAATTTTAATTTTATTAAATTCCCCTAATATCAGAGAGGCTCCAAAACCAATTTGGTGAATTTTTGAGAAGTATTTTGAAAGTTATGAATTTTTGAAGTTTAAGTTTGGCTAAATGGCTTGATCAACTCATTTGATAGGGCTAACCAAGTCCAATTGACTTCAAACTTTTATAGTGGGTTCCTTTGATCCTAAAAGTCAGTGGAGAATTGATTTCAAGTCAATTTGATGTATGATTATCTCTAATTAATTAAAGCTCCATTTTGGGTGTTTAAGCCAATTAGGGTTATTACAAGTGAGTTAACTCAAAAACTATTTTCCCTAGGGTCCTCTGGTCATAAGAGAAATCACCAAATTTTCATAGAATTTATTTCACAATATGCTAATTATTGGAATTAAAATACTCAGAATAGTGACCTAGAATTGAAAACTCAATAACTCTTCATAGGGTGGCCTCTGACTTTGGAAAATTCGGGGAATGTTCCCAAATTCAGAGGCTTCAAAAGCCCTATGGTCTGATGCCATGGTGAATTGTATACATGCATGGAGAATTGAAATAGTGCAGAGAGTAAATAAATAATTAAAAATAAAGTACTTGATGAAATTACATGATTTCTTTTCCATATTATTCTCCTCTGTTCACTGAGCAAGAGAGTATTTTTATTTTATTTTTCTGATTTTCCTACACAAAGTTATGCATTTTTGAAGTTTAGGGAATTAAATAAATCAAAAAATACCCTAATTTACTACTTATCCACGCGGCCCCACGCCATCCTCGGCAGCTCCGAAGGCCACGCGTCGTCTTCTGATTCGGCGCCGCCATCCGACTCAGCGCTCGAGGGGCCCGCGGTTCATGCACCATCGCGTTGTCCGGCTCGATCCAGACCGTCCGCTCGATACACGCTCGATCCGACGGCTCCTAGTCATCGTCTACGACTGGTGTGCACGCGTGACCGTCAACCTTCTAACCCTAATTTCTCACTTGATTCTCAACGGATTTTTGTGTTCTTATGCTCTATGGATTCGTCTTGAGGAGACGAACACATCCATACGGTAAACATGTATTGAAATTGACTCAAATTAAATAGAGAATCTCTCGTAAGCTCGGGAAGAAGAGTGAGTCCATACCTTTGCTCGAGAAGTGAAGCTTCGATTTAAGAGTTGTGTCACCTTCGATTGGGTCCAGTGCAAGCTCCGGATGAAGTCCCTCGGGCCGGGGAATTATCTGGGTATGATTTCGACCACGCTCGATTACAAAGCTTCGAGTCCATAACGGATGGGTGGCTCGGAGAGGGGGCTTTCACTCGGGGAACTCCTTCTCTTGACCTTGTGCAGGTGTGGGTGAGTTTAATTTGAATTTGGTGGAGAATTGGGAGATGTCCCGGTTTTCGGTGGAATTTTGGTCGAGAAATTGGGCTCTGTTGGTGGGGATTAGGGCAAATTGTCACTGGGGATCAACTGCTCTAAGTGTGGAGAGTGGTCTGGAGCAATTTTGGCAGGGTTTCAGTAAGGTTTGGTTCAGCACCTCTCATGGCCGAGAGGAGGTGGGGTTTAAATAGGAGAGGTTGGAGGGCCTCCCGTGGGGAATTAGTGGATCGGGATCGACCTGCTCTTGTGAGGAGAAGAACAGCTGCAATGGCCATTTGGAGTGAGGCAGCTCAGCAAGGTGGAATTCCAAAATTTGGCTCCTCCCAAGGTCTCGGCCATGGTATTTTCCGGCGATCTAGGCAGCTGGCCGACAGGCAAGGGTCACCCTCAAGTTCAGGTGGGTCAGGGCTGGGGTTTTGTGTAGGCAATTGGCCAATGCCATGTGTAAAGAGCTTGGATTAAAATGGCATGGGGGAGAGGCCATTTTGGCTCTAAATGGATCAACCCATCCTTTTGGGCTAGGTGAACCACCCAATGCTTGGTTTAGACTGAAGGGAAAGTGATTTGGATCATCTTGATTAGTGGGGTCAAGTCACAATCCAAGTACAATTAGATTTAAACATGGTTTAGGGGAGACAAAGAAATGGTTAATCACCTTAAGGGAGTGTGGAAAGGATATCCTCCTTTTGCCCAATGTGGTAAGGTCACATGTGAACAACTCACATGGCTTGCATGTGGCTTAAGAGTGGCTTCATGGCTTACATTTGGCTTGCCAAGAGTTTGGTCAATTTTCATGGAAAAGGGTTTTAGGAATTTTTGGAAATTTTGGGGTTATTTGATGGGATTTGGCATAATACCATTTTGGTTTGATTTTCATGATGGATTTAGCACTTAGGGAGTGATATTAATTGAGTGAGGAAGAGATGAGATTGTAGTGTGGGCTTTAGGATGGGTTTGGGCTTTTAAAATTTGGTAAAGGTGGGCTTTTAAAATGGTTTAAGGGAATGGGCTTTTAAGGTTAGAAAATGGGCTTTTGAAGAGAAAAATTTGCAATGGGCCATGCCAAATAAATGTTGAGTTTTGTCTAAGGATGTGTCATGATTGATTTGAAATAAGTTTGGAGTGGTTTGGGTTTATTTGGGTTAAGTTTGGGTTTAGGTCAAAATTGGGCTTTTTGGTTTTGGGTTGAATTTGAGTGGGGTTTGGGTCCAAATTTTGGGCAAATTAAGTTAGTGTTTTGTTTATGGGGGTGTTAGGAAGCTTTAGAAAAGATTTGGGGTTAATTGGAGTTGAATTGGGTTAGTTTGGGCTAAGTTTGGGTCATGGGTCAAAATTGGGCTTTAAGGTCAAAAGTGAAATTGGATTCAAATGCCAATCAAATTGTCCTTGGATTTGGTCTAGATTGGTGTTGGGGATATTGAATTGAAGTTTAAAATTGAATTGAACCAGAATTTGGGTCAATTGGGTAGGTTTGGTTTGACATTGGGTTCACTTTGGGTTAAAATGGGTCAAATTGGGGATTTTGACAAAAGTGGGGTAAATTGACAAAATTGGCCCATGGTGTAGTTAAACAAAATGAAATTGCGAATATTTGGGATTTTCTGGAATTGTTTGGGAATTTTCTGAATTTTTGGATTTTTGGGTCAAGAGGGGCATTTTGGGTATTTGGAGGGTATTGAGGGGATATTTTTGGAATTTTTGGTATATTTGACAATGGATCATCAATTTTAGTAATGTGGGAATGTTTGGGATTGGTTTTGAGGATTTTTGGGTGATTTGGAGAATTTTGGAAAATTTGGGTAATTTCAAGGGTTTTGGGTAGGCTAGGCGGGTCTGGGGTCCCGGGGGTCAAAAATTGAAAATTTGGAAAATTGAAGATTGGGTAAATGTAAGTGGAATGAAATCATTTTGGGTTGAGCCATGAAGCCATATCAAGCCTAGATGAGCCATGAAGGGACTCATTTGAGGCATTCACTATGTTGTTCCTAACTCTCTTGCGCAAGGGCTTAGGGGTTAAGGACCATCCATGTGGATCACCTTCATGAGTCGAGGAGGTCAAGTTGGGTATGGGTGTGGTTTTAGGAGGTGTGTGAAAGTGTAGTGTATAGGTGTAGTGTGTGTAAGTCAGCCCTTCACTGCACCGAGGCCACCTGTGGCGGTCCTAAGGCCAAAGAGTCCTATAGGAACTCATCCTTTAAACTTCCACAATTGATTTCAACCCTCTAGGTGATTAGGGGTCTAAAATCAAGTTTGTGGAGTTTGCAGGGAGTTAAGAAGTGGTTTGAATTTCTAAATGGTGGGTCCCAATTCTAATCCTCTAGGATAGTCAAAGGAAAAGCCTAAGGCTAGATCCTAAGTACTAAAAAGAAGAAGAGATGACCTCATCAAAAATGAGGTCAACAAATGGACCCCCAATAGTGTGGTGTGCTAACCAAGCACACCGCGCGTATCGGCGTTGACCGAAAAGATCAACAAAACCAACACAGATGTCCAAGTGACAAACTTAGGACGAAATGAAAGAATTTCCGCCGGGGAGTGTCAAGTATATCTCCGAGACTCGGAGATTCCCGAACTCTCACTGGGGAAAGGAAAAGGAGGTGAATCCCAAATCACATGATCAGGATGAATTTCGATTTAGATTTCATGTTGTTTCAGTTTAAGTTTTGATGTGTAAGTTTGGATTTTAGTTTGAGTTTCAATTTAGATTGAAGTTTTGTTAAAATTAATTTGAAGGGATTTGAACTTGAAATGAAAATTGGAATTTTGTGGTTTTAGATGTAACATCTTCAACCTCAAAAATTTGAATTGATTGGATTGAACCATTACAATGAGGAAAGAACTCAGAGCAATGCGGTATTGGATGTAAAATCCTTAACCTCAACAGCTTGATTTGGTGTGCTTCATTGCAATAGGGAGAGAACCTAAAGCAATGCGGTATTGGATGTAAAATCCTTAACCTCAAAAGTTTGATTTTGATGTATTTCATTGCGATAGGGAAAGAACCTAAAGCAATGCGATATCGGATGTAAAATCCTCAACCCCAAGAATTTGATTTTGATGTATTTCATTGCGATAGGGAAAGAACCTAAAGCAATGCAGTCTCGGATGTAAAATCCTCAACCCCAAGAATTTGATTTTGATGTATTTCATTGCGATAGGGAAAGAACCTAAAGCAATACAGTCTCGGATGTAAAATCCTCAACCGCAAGAATTTGTTTTTGATGTATTTCATTGCGATAGGGAAAGAACCTAAAGCAATGCAGTCTCGGATGTAAAATCCTCAACCCCAAGAATTTGATTTTGATGTATTTCATGGCGATAGGGAAAGAACCTAAAGCAATGCAATCTCGGATGTAAAATCCTTAACCCCAAGAATTTGATTTTGATGTATTTCATTGTGATAGGGAAAGAACCTAAAGCAATGCAATCTCGGATGTAAAATCCTCAACCCCAAGAATTTGATTTTGATGTAATTGATCTTGCAAAGATTTGTAGTGTTGATTTGAAAAGTGTGGAATTTTGGTGTTTCGAGAATTTCATGAAAGTTGCAAAAAAATTTTTGTGGAAAGAAACAAATTAGGAGGGAATATGTAGATGCTACATATCCTATTCAAAAGAGTTGATCAAAAGTTGCTGGTTTGGATTGGATACAATTCCTCGCCACTAGATCCAAATCGAAAACCTCGTGGCTCCGTGTTAATGGAATCGATCGCTTCCATCCCAGACAAGTGAGAGAGTAGAACGGATTGGATTTCAGATTTGGAAGGTTGAGTTTGAGTTTAATTGAGATTTGATTTGAGATCTGGAAAGTTGAGTTTGAACTCGATCGAGATTTGATTTAAGATCTGGAAAGTTGAATTTGAGATTTGATTTAAAATTTGTGTTCATTTTGTTTGTCCTTTAATGATTCAAATTTGCTTTATCGTTCATTTAATGTTCATGTGAATTTGGCGTTCATCATTTTTTTTAGATTTTTAAGGAAAGTTTTCTTTTATTCTTTTTGTTTCTTTTCTGTTCTTTGTTCGAAGTTCATTTAACTTTAATGGCATTTTCCAATCAACTTGCAGAAAAGAGGTGAAGGCCCAAAATGTGACATGGTCATTTTCATTCCAATCATGTTGAAAATACATCATACAACTCGATCTGGAATACAACTCAAACAATCCATGTAGACTCAAAACGGACTATGTATGATCTTTGTCGATCCATCCAAAAAGCCATCTGTCAAAAATCCATGTTTGAATAGTGAGGTACATGGTCAATAACATCACCTTCCAAGCCATCCTTGGAAAGGATGTCATATGGATGTACGTTGGAGGTGTGATATTTTCCATGTAACTCACAGCTCGTAAGGTCGGAGGCTCTCTAGCTCCGGGTCTGGCTGGAAGTGGTAAGGTGCTTTCCTGTCATCCATCCTTCTGAAAGTAACTGAGATCCGCTTCATTGGTACTCCCGGTATGCAATGTTTAGCGACATCTGCTCTGTTGCCCTTTAGTATCATGAGAGAACCTACCGGTAATGGTATCTTTACTAGCCCTCGGAACTCACCTGGGCCTGCTATCCGGAGGTCAGATCCGAACATGATATCACACTCGTTCAGAAAAGAAATTGTGCAGAAAGGTCTGACAAAGTCGTGGTGATCTATGTGCGGTGGTATGTAGTCACCCTTCTTGTAAATGTTAATAATGCAACTGTTGGGTATGCAATCCGCCTGGCGTACTCTCCATGTTATCATTCTCTTTACCATCCTTTTGATGACTAATGGCATTGGATCTACCTTGCCATGACGGAGTATCCCCGTGGGTTTCCCTTCCGTCTTCTCGCGAAGTTGTAGCAAGATCCACATCGTATTGTAATTCTCCCTTTCCCTGGCATCCATCTCCGGGGTTCCGAGTAAGTGTTTTCTCTTAGGCGGCCTGCTCGACCCATTCTTTTCAAATCCCGGATGCAGTCCACGATTTGTTGTTGTTCGTATTCTGAGAACACGTCTGTATGTAGCTCGAGGCCTTCTAGTTTATTGATCCTCCTGCCTCTGATTCTCTCAAAGTATTCAAAGGTTTGCTTCTCGACATTTTGCATTCTTTCTAGCTCGTATTATGGAATAATCTGCAAATGGCGAGGCCTGGTGACGTACTGTGGGATATATGGCTCAATCCCTTCGCGTTCTCCCCGCATACCTCGGCTCCTCGGGGATGGTCTCCGTCGGGACATCCTCCGGGTTGCTCTCGCAACAAGGTTATGCATTACGGTGACTTTATCCGGTGGCGTGGTAGCCTTCCTTCTTCGATCTTCTGGAGATTTCCCTGGTCTCTTCTCGTTATCCTCGGAGCTATCCTCCTTTCTTCGGGTTCTCGGCAAACCGGTATCCTTGAAGCATATGCACCGGCAGATAGCGATTGCCTCGTCGCGCCGGTCCGCCGCTAGTTTAGTTAACATCTTACGGATACGGCGATTTTTATTTCTTCGCCGAGTCGTTGTGAGAGTAGCTCTTCGTACTTCCCGAATTTCGTGGGCGCGGCGTCGACAAGCCCGCCCTCTCGCCGTAGCGACTACGGACTTGATTCTCTTGTCCTCCTCGGTGTTTGTTTTCCTTTTCTTCGTCTGCTCGGATTGGTGGCTTGGGCCACCCACATTCATTACTGTCCGATCGGGCGGCTCCTCTCGGTCAACTGGGACCCAGTCACCTTCCTCGTATTGCAGGCCTGCTGGTGCGAAGTCTGAGTCGATCTCTATTATCGCTCCATCTTTCACCCTCTTTCGTCGAGTGCAAGGCTTACGCCATTTCTAAAGTTCAGGACCAACCGCCCGTTCGACATTTCCCAGCGAAAAGACAAGGAAAAGGATCAGGGGCTGTACTAGGAACAAGAACATTAAGAAAATGTTTATTAGAGAAAGAGTTTTTTCTTTTTTTTATTATTACTTTTGTATTTTTTAAATTCAACAGTAATGAAATGGGAAAAGATCAGGAAAAAGATTTTGATATGGAAGAGAAAACAAAGAAAACTTTATTATCATGATTTTATTTATTTTAGCACATTTTTTTATTATTTTTGGGTTCGGACCCAGTCATAAATAATTACTTCACCCGTGCTTCTAGGGATGAAAAATTCATTCCTTCGAAACATCAGGTAGCGTAATACTTTTTCAAGTATCGTCCGTTGATCGGAAGCATATGTCGTTCTCCTCGGCAATTCACTAGCCGGTAGGAGCCGCCCGAGTAGACCGCCTCGGCCACAAACGGCCCTTCCCAAGTGGGTTTAAATTTTCCTCCTATCTTGCGGTGTGCAAGGATAGGTCTCTTGAGAACGAGAACTAAGTCACCAACTTTGAAGGTTCTGGGGCGGACCGATCTGTCATGGGCTTGAACCATCTTGGCTTCGGTATAGTTCTAAAGTTCGTTGTCGTTGCAAGTCTTTTCCCTTCGAGCTTTCCAATTCTTCTAGTCGTAATTTGGCATTCTCTTCGTCGTGATTTTGTTTGCAACTCGCAATTCCGAGTGAAGGAAGTTGGACCTCTAGGGTAACACTCGCCTCGGACCCATACACCGGAGCGTAAGGTGTAGCTTGAGAAGGAGTTCGAAGGTTGTCTCGGTAGGCCCATAAGGCTTCTAATAACTTCTCGTGCCAATTTCTCTTATTATCGTCCAAAGTTTTCTTTAAGATTTGAACGAGAGTTTTATTAAAAGCCTCGACTAGTGCCGTTTGCTCTTGGGTAGTAAATCGTTGAATACCGCCAGTCGATTTCGTGTCTCCCGACAAAATTGTTTATTTGCGTGCTTCGAATGCCGACCCATTATCCGAGATGATCCCGCGCGGCACTCCGAAGCGGTAGACAACTTGGTTCTTGAAAACCGTAGCACGTGGTGTGCTTTCACTTCTCTCGAGTGGAACCGCCTCCGCCCACTTGGAAAAGTAATCATGTAGCCGCAAGAATGAAGCGATGTCCTTTTGAAGATGGTGGTTCTATCGGACCCACTATATATGTGCCCCAACATTCAAATGGCCACGACGCAATTGTCGGATGTAGCACATTTGGAGGTTGGTGTAGAACCACTCCGTGCACTTGGCATTGGTGACAGCTCATGGCGATTTTCATACAGTCGGTCATCATCGAGGGCCAGTAGTACCCTAGTATTTTAATTTTCATTTTCATCTTCGGACCCGACTGGTGAGCTCCACAGAGTCTTGAGTGCACCTCTTTAACAATTTCATGGGCTTCGGACCCGCTTAGGCACCTTAGCCACATTTGGTCGAAAGACCTTCTGTATAACGTGTTATTTATTAATGCGTAGGACAGAGTTCTTTTCTTGATCCGATGGGCTAACGACCCATCGTCCGGTAGTTTTCCCGTTTGCGGTGTAGTTCTATTAATGGCTGTCGCCAATCTTCTCGTGTTTTCCGTCACCGTTGCAACCGATTCTTCTTCTTTTCTCGATTTGTGTATTGTGTCTATGTCGAGCCGTGATAGGACTCTGACGTCCGTGAACTGACACTTCCACTGATTCATCTTGCAAGCAAGCAAATTCTTTTGCGAGGCGGGCTAACGCATCTGCTAAAGCGTTTTCTTTTCTGGGAATTTTGTAGATCGTCACATTCGGAATCTGTTCCAACAACTGTATGACATACTGGAAGTATTGCTCGAGTCTTGGCTTTAAAATTCTGTATTGTCCGGCGATCTGTTGAATGATTAACTGCGAATCCCCGTAGATGTTGATGTTTGTTATCCCCATTTGAATAGTTAATTCCAGTCCTGTTACGAGAGCTTCGTATTCTGCTTCGTTGTTTGTACACGGCTCTGTTAAGTGGTAGGAGTATCTTAACATCCCCCGCTCCGGTGTTATAAAGATTAGTCCGATTCCTGCCTTACCGGGCACTATCACTTGCGATTCTTCGTCTTTGTGTGCTGAAGATGCTCCGTCGAAATATAATTCCCAACGTCGATCATCGTGGTCTTCTAAGTTCATTATTTGTTCATCCGGCAAGTCGTCATTGAGAGGAGATTCTGCCGCAAAGGGTGTGTCGCGAGGAAGTCCGCTAGGACTTGTCCCTTTACGGCACGAAGAGGCACAAAAGTTATATTGAATTGCAATAATATCATCGACCACCTAGCAAGTCTGCCAAAAAGCGTTGGACGGGTCATCAAGTATTGCAATGGATTAAATTTCGAGATCAGGTTGACCTTATGAGAAAGCATGTAGTGCCCGAGCTTTCGAGCGGCGAAGATCGTGGCCAAACAATGCTTTTCAATTGTGGGATACTTTACTTCCGTCGAAGTAAACGACGGCTTAGGTAGTAAAGAGCATTTTCTTTACCCTCATCATCGACCCGGCCAACAGTGGCTCCGAGAGAGTCGTCTAAAGCCGCGGTATAAAGTATCAACGGTCTACCCGAGACTCGGGGCCGCTAAGACGAGAGGTGTCATTAAATATTGTTTAATGTCCTCGAAGGCCTCTCCGGCATTTCTCTTCCCAAATAAATTTGGCGTCCTTTTTAACTAATGCCGAGAAAGGCCGACACCTACTCGACAAGTTCGAGATAAAGCGTCGAAGATATGCCAACTTCCCTCGAAAAGATCGTAGTTGTTTTAAGGTTCTGGGAGGTGGCATTTCTAAGATAGCTTTAATCTTTTCCGGGTCGATTTCAATTCCACGATGTCGGACAACGAATCCTAAGAACTTCCCGAAGGTGACGCCGAAGGCGCATTTTAAGGGATTCATCTTAAGGTTAAATTGTCTTAATCGTTCGAAAACAATTCTCAAATCATACAGGTGGTTTTCCTTTACTTTGCTTTTGATGACCACATCATCCACGTAGCATTCGACTTGATTGTGGATGAGATCATCAAAAATTCTTGTCATCGCTCTCCGGTAGGTTGCTCCCGCGTTCTTCGGTCCGAATGGCATCACTCGTGTAGCAATATACTCCGATCGGCGTTCTGAATGTCGTAAGTTTTTCATCTTCTCGGAGCCATTTTTATCCGGTTGTATCCCGAAGATCCATCCATGAATGAGAATATTTCATGTGTCAAGCAATGTCGATCATTAATTCCGGATCGGTAGAGGGAATTCATCTTTTGGACATGCCTTGTTTAAATCTCTGAAATCCACACAAATTCTGATCTGACCATTCTTCTTCCTGACTGGTACCACATTGGCTAACCAAGTCGGGTATTGTTCTTCACGGACAAATTTAGCGTCTATTAGCTTTTTAACTTCAGCTATGACTTGCTGTTCGATTTCTAGACGCATTCTTCTGGAACCTTGTCTGACTGGAGTAGAAGTAGGATCCACTCCTAGCTTATGGACTGCGACCTCTGGAGCTAATCCTGGCATCTCATCGTAGCTCCAAGCAAAACAATCTTTAAATTCCATTAATAACTTGATTATTTCTTCGGAGTCTTCTTTATCGAGTAAGGAGCTAACAAAGGTAGGTCTAGGCTCTTCGTTAGTACCTAAGTTAACTTCCGTTAACTCATCTATTGTAGATTTGATCTCTTCTTCGAACTCTGGTGGAGCGTTTCCAATTTGTAAATCTTCAAGTTCTTCTGTAGCTTCCATGCAGTCTTCATTAGACTTGCAAGTGACAACCATGCAAAATTCAGTATCGTCAACTGATCCTACTGTGCCGAATCCGAGACCATGCCTTGAATTGGGTGGACGACCGGAGTTATTCCATAAATTTTCAAAATGTTGTGATTGACCTTTTGTCCATTGTCGAGGTAAGAAACCACGCCGAATTAAATTTTGAACACAGGGAGAGTACCACTCAAAAGGCAATTCCATTAATTCGATGAAGTAGCATCTTCAAATTGTACATTATTTTTCGCTTTTGGAGGAAGGAGCACCACGGTAGAATTTGATTGGCTTTGCACCGCCGCTACGTACCTCTTTGACCACCATACCCTCGATCTTATTATAATGGACCGGGGTTAGGGTCATAGTATGTACATAATGGTTAATCTTCTCGTACATCGATTTATATTCCTCGTTCTTTTCATCTTCGAGAGAGATCCTGAATTGCGGCTTCTTCCGACTTATTGTCGCCGCTTCTTGCTCGATTTCTTTTTCTTCTTCGTAACTCGTCTTCCCAATCAACATTGATGGCCGGTTTCCTCTCGTCCAACCGTCCTAACGTCTCCGCCACGACCTCGTCCCCGGCCTCGACCTCGGATGCGAGTTGTGGAGAAACCTTCACCATCTCGCCGTAAGGGAGTGGTGAGTGATCGTTGGACTAGAACTTCAGTGTTCTTCGTCGTCCCGAACTTCCTTTGCTTCATTCGTTATGGTATCTCCGGAGAAGATTGTTTTCTTCGGAGGTGCGTAATAAGTCGCATCTTCATGGATTCCAATTTCATGTACGGAGAATGGTTGTAAGTCACCTTTGATGCACTCGTTCCCCTCCATCGTAGTATTTGATGCACCGATGTAGAGATGATGGTACCATCCGGTTTTCATGTATCCATGGTCGGCCCAAGAGAGCGTTGAATGACGTTTCCGAATCAATTATGTGAAATTTCGCGGTTGTCTTTGCTAAGTCACCGGTCTTCATTAGCAGTGTTATTGATCCGAGGGCTCTTTCTCCTTTCCGGTCGAATCCTCTTAATAACATTTTGTCCGCTTCGAGCTCGCGAGCATCAATTTCCAAGTATGCTAGCGTTCGAAGATTCATTATATTGATTGATGCTCCTGGATCCACCAATACTCCGGAGAGTGTAAACTTCCCAATTGTAACTCGAAATGTACAACGGTCGGTTGTGGTCCGTCGTCCCAAGTAGTAGGTCATTGTCCGTGAAGGTAACACCTCGCCGTTCTTTTAACGAGCAAACCTCGTCTAAGGAATCTCCGGTCATTCGAGCTAAGCAAATTTCCGGATCAAGTAAGGCCTCGATCGAGCTTCTCTCATCTCCTTTGATAAGATGAGAGCGTCGTAGATGCTCGATTGGTCGGTAGTTTCCTAAGATGGGCTAGCACGTTGTAGTCCACTTTATTTTCATGTGTCTCGTTTTCTTCCCGAATGGGTATTTCTTCTCGTGGGTTGGTTCTTCCCGAACAACCACCGCTTTCCTTTGTCCTTTGGACCCATTCTCGGAGGTAGAACTCTTCCACTTCTTAAGTTGACTTCGTGATTTCTTCCGAATCTAATATTGAGTTCTGTCGGTGTCTCCTTCCGAATCGGAATGACAGGTTCTTCCGGATTAGCTTCGGAGTCCGAAGGCTCTAACTCTATTGTGATCGGAGCTCCTCGAAACTCGCAAATAGATTCGTTGCTTGTTGAACTCTCGTAGCCTCTTCGGTGGATGTCTTCTTTGTCATCGTGATCGTCGAGATCGTGTATGATTCGAGAATTGTTATTTGTATCGGAATCGACGTCCGGATTAGGTCTGGTTGTCGCTAGTTACGTAATCGTTAGAAACAATCAAAACGTAGCCAACGCCATAACCCTTATCATTATAAGATCCCACCGGAGTGAGCAAATAATCATACGTAGTCGAGGTTCGAGGGATTTCTCCCCCGAATCGGAAACAACTATCCTAGGATAAGCAGCCCCTAGTCTAGCTCTCGAGAGCCTCGGTCTTCTCTTCTTCATCAATTTTCTTCTTTACTTCAATCGTCTCTTGTTGAGGTGGTTCTTCTATCGCAAGTGATAGTGCCGACTTGATGCGGTTTCGAACTCTGAATTGAGGCTCGCACCGAAGTGGTTTGGATGCGATCTAAAATCTTCTTCGAAGACTTTGTCCAAGCGGTAGTCCATCCATCATCAGTCGCATAGGGATCTATCAGAACAATGAAATCCGTTGAGATAACATTGACGGAACCTCCTTTCTGGGGTTCCTTCATGTATTCCTTCGGGATCGTTATGTTCCCTTTTCGAAGATTGTCGTTGAGCCAACTTTTGAAGGTAATACAATCTTCTATCTTGTGCCCAAGCATCCGGTGGTAAGGGCAAAAGTTGGGATCACCTTTCTTGTCGACTTCTTCTGGTCTCTTAGGCTCTGAAAGTTGGAAATCTGGAGTCTTCATCAGACTGCGGAACATTTTCGGCACTGCCTCATTCTTGAACTGATACTCCCTGCTCAGAAGCTCCCTTAACGTACGTTGTGGACGAGGCGATTGTTCATACCGTCGAGATGATCGATAGCCGGGCTCGGGGTTGCCGGTGACTCGTTGAATTTGCCGCGGCCGTTCGACGGTATTTGTATTGGCTGCTTGCCCTTATCGACCGCTGCGACGATCCCGGACTTCTTTTCAAAAGTTTTCACGGGCTTCTGTTTGTCTGTTTTGTCGGTGAAACTTAATTGCTTCGCCTCCTCTTGCAAGCTTCCGGCCTTGCTTAACAACTTCTCGAAAGTCTTAATAGTAAATCCCTCGAGGAGAAGTGCTATCAGGCCATGAATGCTCTTAAGTAAAATGCCGATCGCATGTCTGTTCTCGTAGCCGTGGCTCACACTTCATACTTAGATTCCTCCATCGAAGTATGTAGTCCACCAAAGTTTCGTTCGGCTTCGCTTCTCTACCACTAAATCACCTATAGTGATGTGGTGCCGAGCTCCAGCAAATCGCTCGATGAAGAGGTTCTCTAATTCCGAAAATGTCTTCACCGAACCGTTCGGTAATTCCGCATACCAATCAAAGGCGATCCCCGACGAGCCGCCGACAAATTGTCGGAAGAGTAAAGCATCACTTCCGCCGCATTGCAACAATCGGCACGAAAATGTGCAACATGCCGCCGAGGGTTTCCTGGCTCCATCAAAGGTCTTCAACGGAGGTGGTACAAAGCCTTTCGGATATTGGACAGACGTCGAATTCCTTCGGGTAAGGTCTACCCGTCCGAATGGATGTCCCGCTCTTCGATTGTGCCAAGGCTTCTCGCACTCGCCGTTCCACCATGCTCTTGATATCCTTTTCTCGGAATCATATTCTCGGTAGAATCTTCTTCGTCGATCGTCTCCGTTAACGGATGTAATCTCTTTTCCTCCGTCCGTAATATGAATAACTTCCGGAGGCGTTTCTCTTGGGGGTCGAGCCCGACTCGAAGAGTGGCTAAGGCCGCACCCATCTCTTCCATCCTTTTGCCATTCGAGAGATCGTATCGTCTTTTCTCGAATTCGTGCTCTTAATGCTTCCGGTTCATCTCTTTCTGCATCTGCCGGAGCACCTTGCGAAGCTGACGATGCTCGTGTCTCAACCATGTTGATCTCCACATATTCATCATTCATGAATTCTGACGAGTCAACTTCATCTCCAAACTTTTCTTCTCTTTTTCTTGCTAATCGTTGAATGTCGGTTCTTAGCTTTTCCATAGCGTCTTCCAATGGTCTTTTTCATGCGGTTTCACAGTTATCATGCGATGGCTGTCGGGTTTCCTTTTTGGGAGTCCCCTTCATTGCAGTGGTGCTCTCTTTGGACTCGAGTCTCCTGACGAGACTTTCCTTTTCTGGTCGTTGTTTTGGTCTTAATTGGCTGTAGTAGGACGCCATACCATCCTTCTAGCAGCCAGGAGGCCTGGGACCGGATGGTCCGTCGGCCGAATGCCGGAAGGTGGTATCCTCCCCGATCCGTAAACCCGAAACAACAACGAGTGGACTAGCCTTCATCTTCTTACTCGGCTTTTCTGTGGCGATAACGGGTTCTACTCGTGGCCCAAGACGGGACTTGGCTGGCACCCGCCCTATTCTTCTTAAAATTTCTGATACAGGACATTTCTCTTTCTTTGCTAACTTCTCTATCACAGTCTGTAGTCGGGCAAATGGTGTAATCCCAGCCCTTTTCTTTTGGTCGTCGCTTATAAGTATGCGGGTCGAGGTAATGTAGAAGCAATCCTGCGGACATTTTCCTCGTCAGCTGCGGCGGAAAGAGGATGGAATCTACTTCCTTCCAAAAGCGGTGTATACTCAGGCAATGGTATGTACTCAGGTAGTGGTGTGTACTCAGGGATTTCTTCTAAGAAAGCGACTTCAGCAGCTCTGGCCTTTCTGGCAATCTTCCTACCTCTCGTTTCTTCTCTGAGTCCGTGTTAGGGTGGAACCCTCGAGCTGGACCCAATTTCAAAAATGAAGGTCTTGCACGGAAATCTGTACCCTCCACGGTAACATGCTCGTTACAAATTCGAACTTCCTTCCCCTTCAGCTTGGCGGAAGCCGGGGTAGGTGCGAGACGACTAGACCAGCTGGGGTAGAGATAACGGCCTCTCCTATGGACGGTAGTATTCCTCTCACCGGAACCCTTTGCAGGGGAGGGAACTCTCGAGTCGACTTAAGGTCGAACTCGATCAAAGGTCTTTCGGCTCGTATACTTTGTCCGTCAAGTGTGAAAAGGGTAACGTCAGTGATCTTGACATTTGTGTTCTCGAATCCTTGTCCAAACCGGATGATCCCATTGTCGGGCAGCTCATCCTTATAAACAGCGAAGTCCAGTCCATTGGTGAAGGAGAAAATCATCTTTGGGGCTTCCATTTCTGCAGGGCAGATTCCAAGTGTTAGTCCCCGAATTGTGCTTCCTCTTGTCGTAAAACTTATGATGAAAAAAAGAAAGAGTCCGAACACATTTCCGTTTATCTTAACGTATTTGTGGTCTTAAAAGAAAATTTATTTAGATAATTATTTTTTCGAAAAGATTTGTTCGTTAGGACGGTGAATTATTAAAAGAAGGAGAGTTGCAGGAAGGGTAAAAGGAATTGATTAGGAACTGGAAAAGGAAGAGAAAGTCTTGTAGAAACTTCTCGACCCGCAAGATCGCTCCTAAACTAATACCTATCGGAGGTCCACCCCGCCTCGAAATGAGGTAAAGGATCTCGGAACCTCTCTCGTTTAGGGGTGTCTAAACAATGGCTCCTAAATCCGAGAGAATGTTGGCTATACTCGTTCAAGGTAGAAATGAACATAGTATTCCAACGGAAAGAAGGGTAGTTTGATCCACTAGGGACATGGATACACTACCGATTTTTGAAAGCAGAACTATCTGATTAAAAATGGAGAGAGGAACTAGTTCCCAGCGGAGTCGCCAGAAATTGTCGGTATATTTTAGGTTATGTGTTTTATTTTGAAAAGGGGGTCGCCTACAGAAATTGTCGGCGAATTTTTAATTTAATTTAAATAAATAATTTGAAAAGTAGTATTTGATTTTGAAAATAATTTTTAAATTTGAAGATTTTAAGATATGAAATCAAACTGATCTCACATCCCGAATAGTTTATATAAACGAGCACCGCACCACAAACCGTATATCTATCCCGGAGAGTGGACACACCGCTTGATGATGGGGCTCGGTTAAATAAACTAGAAGATTTGTGACATCCGTTTGGTCTACGAACCAATTTTATAAGCCGACAAGTTCCCTCGCTTAATATAAATGAATTAAGCGGGGTTTATATTACTCGGGTTCTTAAAATTCCTATAAGCGGCAAGCCCCATAGCTTAATTACATCTTAAGTGACGGGAATCACCTAAGAAAACTCTCGATAATAATCAGTAGTTCTGCTCTCAGGAATTTCAAAGTTTAAGTTTTCAAGGGATTGAATTTTGGAATTTAAATAGGGAATGGATCAAATTTGGAACATTTTATTTTGAGAATTCAAAGGAAGTAAGGTAGGAGAAATCACAGATTCGAAGCGAACTTCGGTAATTTCCCGACTATCCTATTGTTTCTCTTGAATTTAGGAAAGCCCTAATGTTTATTTAATGTTTTGATCTTGCCAATTTTAATTAATTAGGACTTATATTCGTATGATGCGATCACACAAATAGCCTTGAAGATGTGAGGGTTTATGTCGTATCGGACGACTACCTCGGAATCCTAAGGCCAGTTAGGGCTTAATTTGCAATGCAAATACCTAACGGAGAGTTGAGGATTTATGTTACACTAAGCAAACTACCTCGAAGTCCTATGGCTTGATTATTTAATTCTAAGAAAGTTTTGTTGAAGTAGACTCAGGTTTTGCTGATGACAATGGTCGTGCCGCCCACCATGCTCCGAGCTCCTTGTTGTCGCGAGGTTTAGTTTTAGAAGTCATAAATCGAGAGATGAGAGAAGTGTTCGGTTTAGAGAAGGTCTTAATTTCCACGTGTTTTTTATGTTTTAATTAAAATAAATCTTAAAGTTGATTATAACAACACCAATTAAGATCCCACGGTTCCATCCTTCCGGCATTGTTATTTTTATCGGATTCACTTAGTCCAAATGAATTTGCTAAACTCAACTAAATGAGTTCCATACTTTCATTTTGGCCGTGGGAAATCCCGTTAGCAACACGTAGGTTACATCATCCGAGGTATTCCCGATCATCCAACAAGACGTTTTAATTTAGTTGTAGTTGTAGTTTTGTTGTTCTGTTTGTGATTAAATTTTGAGTTGTTTTATATTTTGAAATGTTGTGGCGGTGAACTTTATCTTGTAATGACTTTCAATTTAGTTTTGGTTTCAATTTTAGGGACTATCCTAAAGGTGTGGGTTTCATGCAACAGTTGTTTATCATTCAAGAAAAGTAAGTGCGATGCGATTAAGTAAATTACAATAAAATAAATTGCAATAAAAATAAGAGCGTACCTGGAGGGTCTTCCCGTCATCCCAAGCTGCACTTAAACACAATTTAGAATATTTAAGCATTTAAAGCAAGTTCCTAGGTAAAGCTAAGGGAAGGGTTATGGTTTTCTACCAAGGTGCTACTCCTATAGCTAGTCATCTCCTATGACGTCTAGGTTCTTGTGTTTTGGTTTAAGGACGATTTTCTTCATCAAAGAACAATTAAGTTCAATTGTTCTTATAAATATCCTATCATATTGATGAAGTGCTTAAGACGAGTCTTAAACATCTTTTCAATACCTCTAG
Source organism: Papilionanthe hookeriana x Papilionanthe teres (assembly GCA_022702705.1). NCBI lineage: Eukaryota > Viridiplantae > Streptophyta > Magnoliopsida > Asparagales > Orchidaceae > Papilionanthe > Papilionanthe hookeriana x Papilionanthe teres. The sequence continues at coordinate 122,517,023 of CM040424.1, read as the reverse complement.
TGACTCGTTTTAAGTCCAAGAGAATTTAATTATACAAATGAATTAATCATTCAGGAGTTCAAGTTTTGTTATCTTGCTACATGAACTAGGACCTTTGAATATCCTATGAGTGAAGTAACACTTCACTTAATACTCCGTTTAGGAGTTATGACAACAAGAGCTTTTGAGAGCAAATTGATGTTCAAGTGATTTGTGATTTAATTTAATTTTAATCAATAGTGTTTAAGTTTGGAATAGTGTTCGAGTTGTTTTAGATTTATTTTGAATTCTTTATGTCTTTGGTGATGTTATATTTAATTCAATTTAATTTAATTTAATTTTAGTTTAATTTAATTTGGTTTAGTTTTACTTTTAATTTAATTTTATTTTATTTAATTTAATTTTAATTTTATTTTAACTTGATTTTATTATATATATATATATATATATATATATATATATATATATATATATATATATATATATATATATATTATTTAATTTAATATGTTTTAATTTAATTTAATGTGATTTAATTTAATTTAAATTAATTTAATTTAATTTAAATTTTAATTTAATTTAATTTAATTTAGCTTAAATTTTAATTTAATTTAAATTTTAATTTGGTTTTATTTTTAATTTTAATTTAATTTAAATTTTAATATAATTTTAATTTAATATTTTATTTTTATGCTTTAAGGATGATTTAATTTTAATTGTTAAAGTATTAATTTAATTGAAATTTTAAAAGGATTTAATTTAAATAGTTTAATTTTAATTTAATTTAATGATTAAGTTTTTTAGCATTTTAAATCTTGAATTTGGATTATCATTTTAATTAGGAATTAAATATTATTGGGATGATTAATCTAGGGATTCTTAAATTAAAGAATAAATCTCTTCCTAATAATATCCCTATTTTAATAATTCCAATCTTTCATTATTCTTCCAAAATTAATTATTTAATTAAGGTTTATTTTAATTATTTTCAAATTATTTGGTAGGTTTCTACCCCTTAATTATTTAAATTTCAATCATCCAAATCACATTAGGATCAAATATTTTACTCTTTCATTATAATTAAACCTAAAATTTTTAATTATAGGTTAAAATTTTAATTACCATTTTGCCCTTTAAACTTACTAATTTCATAACTCACTAAATTGAGCTTAAATAAATTTGAAATTTTTATGTAACTTCACTCATATGTCAATCAAGACATTAGAGAAGAAAATGTGATTTTTCTATATTTAATTTATTTATGTAATTATTTTTGGTGGAAAATAGGGATTTTCAAGGAAAATTTAATAACATAATCAAGGGAAAGTTTCTATCCTTAAGAAAATTATACGACATTCCTAATGACCAGAGGACCACTTGGACCAATTTTGGTGATTTTTTGAATTATATTATTTTTATTATAATTATTTTTAGTTTTGGAGTATTAATTAATTTAAAAATAAAATAAAGGTTGAAAAATGAATTTTATATTTTTTAAAAAGCTCTCTGATATCAAAGAAATCAGAGAACTAATTCTTACAATTTTCTAATTTTTCTTTGATTTATTACAATTATTTTAGTGAAAATGCTAGAAAATGCATTTTTTTAATTTTAAAATTACCTTAGGGCTTTAAAATTTAATATCTCATCATAGAGACTTAAGAAAAATATGGGGTTTGTTCCTAAGTGATTAAAATTCAAAATGTGACATTTTGGTGAATTTTATTATTTTTGTGATTTTTATTATTTTTTAATTATTAAAATACTAAAATAATGCAAAAAATCAACTTTTTTAGAAAATTGCAATTTTAATTTTCTTAAATTCCCCTAATATCAGAGAGGCTCCAAAACCAATTTGGTGAATTTTTGAGAAGTATTTTGAAAGTTATGAATTTTTGAAGTTTAAGTTTGGCTAAATGGCTTAATCAACTCATTTGATAGGTTAACCAAGTCCAATTGACTTCAAACTTTTATAGTGGGTTCCTTTAATCCTAAAAGTCAGTGGAGAATTGATTTCAAGTCAATTTGATGTATGATTATCTCTAATTAATTAAAGTTCCATTTTGGGTGTTTAAGCCAATTAGGGTTATTACAAGTGAGTTAACTCAAAAACTATTTTCCCTAGGGTCCTCTGGTCATAAGAAACATTACCAAATTTTCCTAGATTTTATTTCACAATATGCTAATTATTGGAATTAAAATACTCAGAATAGTGACCTAGAATTGAAAAATCAATAACTCTTCATAGGGGTGGCCTCTGACTTTGGAAAATTCAAGGAATGTTCCCAAATTCAGAGGCTTCAAAAGCCCTATGGTCTCATGCCATGGTAAATTGTATACATGCTTTGAGAATTGAAATAGTGCAGAGAGTAAATAAACAATTAAAAATAAAATAGTTGATGAAATTACATGATTTCTTTTCCACATTATTCTCCTCTGTTCACTGAGCAAGAGGGTATTTTTATTTTATTTTTCTGATTTTCCTACACAAAGTTATGCATTTTTGAAGTTTAGGGAATTAAATAAATCAAAAAATACCATAATTTCCTACTTATCCACGCGGCGCCACGCCATCCTCGGCAGCTCCGAAAGGCCACGCGTCGTCTTCTGATTCGGCGCCGCCATCCGACTCAGCGCTCCAGGGGCCCGCGGTTCATGCACCATCGTGCTGTCCGGCTCGATCCAGACCGTCCGCTCGATACACGCTCGATCCGACGGCTCCTAGTCATCGTCTACGACTGGTGTGCACCCGTGACCGTCAACCTTCTAACCCTAATTTCTCACTCGATTCTCAACGGATTTTTGTGTTCTTATGCTCTATGGATTCGTATTGAGGAGACGAACACATCCATACGGTAAACATGTATTGAAATTGACTCAAATTAAATAGAGAATCTCTGTAAGCTCGGGAAGAAGAGTGAGTCCATACCTTTGCTCAGAGAAGTGAAGCTTCGATCTGAGAGTTGTGTCACCTTCGATTGGGTCCAGCAAGCTCCAGATGAAGTCCCTTGGTCTGGGGAATTGTCCAGGTATGTTTTTGACCACATCCGATTACAAAGCTTGGAGTCTGGAACAGATGGGTGCCCTGGAGAACTCCTTCACTGGGGAACTCCTTCTCCTGACCTTGTGCAGGTGTGGGTGAGTTTAATTTGAATTTGGTGGAGAATTGGGAGATGTCCCGGTTTTGGGTGGAATTTTGGCCGAGAAATTAGGCTCGTTCGTGGGGATTAGTGGCAAATTGTCACCTGGGATCAACTCGCTCTAAGTGTGGAGAGCGGTCCGGAGCAATTTCGGCGGTGGTTTCGCAAGGTTTGGTTCAGCACCTCTCATGGTCGAGTGGAGGTGGGGTTTGAGGTCAGGAGAGGCCGGAGGGCCTCCTGTGGGAGTCGTGACCTGGATCAACCGCTCTCGGTGAGGAGAAGAACAACTCGCAATGGCCATTTGGAGTGAGGTAGCTCAAGAAGGTGGAATTCCAAAATTCGGCTCCTCCCAAGGTCTAGGCCATGGTGTTTTCCGGTGATCCAGGCGGCTGGCCGGCAGGCAAGGGTCACCCTCAAGTTCAGGTGGGTCAGGGCTGGGTTTTTGTGTAGGCAATTGACCAATGCCATGTGTAAAGAGCTTGGATTAAAATGGCATGGGGGGAGAGGCCATTTTGGCTCTAAACGGGTCAACCCATCCTTTTGGGCTAGGTGCACCACCCAATGCTTGGTTTAGGCTGAAGGGAAAGTGATTTGGATCAGCTTAATTAGTGGGGTCAAGTCACAATCCAAGTACAATTAGATTTAAACATGGTTTAGGGGTGACATGGAGATGGTTAATCACCTTAAGGGAGTGTGGAAAGGATCTCCTCCTTTTGCCCAATGTGGTAAGGTCACATGTGAACAACTCACATGGCTTGCATGTGGCTTAAGAGTGGCTTCATGGCTTACATTTGGCTTGCCAAGAGTTTTGTCAATTTTCATGGAAAAGGGTTTTAGGAATTTTTGGAAATTTTGGGGTTATTTGATGGGATTTGGCATAATACCATTTTGGTTTGATTTTCATGATGGATTTAACACTTAGGGAGTGATATTAATTGAGTGAGGATGAGATGAGATTGTAGTGTGGGCTTCAGGATGGGTTTGGGCTTTTAAAATTTGGTAAAGGTGGGCTTTTAAAATGGTTTAAGGGAATGGGCTTTTAGGTTAGAAAATGGGCTTTTGAAGAGAAAAATTTGCAATGGCCCATGCCAAATAAATGTTGAGTTTTGTCTAAGGATGTGTCATGATTGATTTGAAACAAGTTTGGAGTGGTTTGGGTTTATTTGAGTTAAGTTTGGGTTTAGGTCAAAATTGGGCTTTTTGGTTTTGGGTTGAATTTGAGTGGGGTTTGGGTCCAAATTTTGGGCAAATTAAGTTAGTGTTTTGTTTATGGGGGTGTTAGGAAGGCTTTAGAAAAGATTTGGGGTTAATTGGAGTTGAATTAGGTTAGTTTGGGCTAAGTTTGGGTCATGGGTCCAAATTAGGCTTTAAGGTCAAAAGTGAAATTGGATTCAAATGCCAATCAAATTGGGCTTGGATTTGGTCTATATTGGTGTTGGGGATGTTGAATTGAAGTTTAGAATTGAATTGGACCAGAATTTGGGTCAATTGGGTAGGTTTGGTTTGACATTGGGTTCACTTTGGGTTACAATGGGTCAAATTGGGGATTTTGACAAAAGTGGGGTAAATTGACAAAATTGGCCCATAGTGTAGTTAAACAAAATGAAATTGCGAATATTTGGGATTTTCTGGAATTTTTTGGGAATTTTCTGAATTTTTGGATTTTTGGGTCAAGAGGGGCATTTTGGGTATTTAGAGGGTATTGAGGGGATATTTTTGGAATTTTTGGTATATTTGACTATGGATTATCAATTTGAGTAATGTGGGAATGTTTGGGATTGGTTTTGAGGATTTTTGGGTGATTTGGAGAATTCTGGAAAATTTGGGTAATTTCATGGTTTTGGAGTAAAGGGTCGTCGGTTCCCGGGTCAAAAATTGAAAATTTGGAAAATTGAAGATTGGGTAAATGTAAGTGGAATGAAATCATTTTGGGTTGAGCGATGAAGCCATATCAAGCCTAGATGAGCCATGAAGGGACTCATTTGAGGCATTCACTATGTTGTTCCTAACCCTCTTAGCCAAGGGCTTGGGGTTAAGGACCATCCATGTGGATCACCTTCATGAGTCAGGAGGTCAAGTTGGGTATGGGTGTGGTTTTAGGAGGTGTGTGAAAGTGTAGTGTATAGGTTTAGTGTGTGTAAGTCAGCCCTTCACTGCATCAGTGCCACCTGTAGTGCATCCTAAGGCCAAAGAGTCCTATAAGAACTCATCTCTTAAACTTCCACATTTCGATTTCAACCCTCTAGGTGATTAGGGGTCTAAAATCAAGTTTGTGGAGTTTCCAGGGAGTTAAGAAGTGGTTTGAATTTCTAAATGGTGGGTCCCAATTCTAATCCTCTAGGATAGTCAAAGGAAAAGCCTAAGGCTAGATCGTAAGTACTAAAAAGAAGAAGAGAAGACCTCACCAAAAATGAGGTCAACAGCCATGTGTCGGCTATTCAAGGTGAAGTGCAAGTAAATAGGAAGATAAGATTTAAAGGGCGTAGAATTGATAAGTTTTTAGAGTGACAGACTAAATTCTTAAAATTTGATTTATAGATTAGGAAAGGGTCACTAGTAGGGCCGACCATAGCCACCCTTGGAAATCTTGTAGTGTGAGTCTAGATTAACCCATTCTACTAACAATACATCCAGACCTGATCTGTAAATTAGCCAATGTTCTTTGCGCCTGGATCAAATGGTAAAGAATAGGAATGCTTCTATTTGACACAATACCATAAATCAAATGCTCCAACAAATATTAAATTATCTTAAAAATCCTAGATTAATTGAAGGGAAGAAAGTTGTTTGTTTTATATAGCTTTCACAAAATCATTTTCTTATTATTGTTTTCTTTATCTACATCTAGTAAATTAAAAGTAATTTATAGTTAGATTAAAATACAAAAAGATTTTTGAAATAAAATACTTAAAAATTTATTACCATATTTTTTCCCCGTGGGATCGATACTCGGGTATTTGTTTCAAAGCCCTATATTACTTCGAAATGATACGTATACTCGCATAGTACCCAAAAAGTATATAAAATATTTTCTTTTTAAATTATATTTTGTTATATAAAAATATATTTAAAAATTATTAAACATTAACGGCCTATCATTTTGGGTTGAGCGATGAAGCCATATCAAGCCTAGATGAGCCATGAAGGGACTCATTTGAGGCATTCACTATGTTGTTCCTAACCCTCTTAGCCAAGGGCTTAGGGGTTAAGGACCATCCATGTGGATCACCTTCATGAGTCAGGAGGTCAAGTTGGGTATGGGTGTGGTTTTAGGAGGTGTGTGAAAGTGTAGTGTATAGGTTTAGTGTGTGTAAGTCAGCCCTTCACTGCACCAGTGCCACCCAGTGAGCGGCCCCTAAGGCCAAAGAGTCCCATAGGAACTCATCCTTTAAACTTCCACATTTGATTTCAACCCTCTAGGTGATTAGGGGTCTAAAATCAAGTTTGTGGAGTTTCCAGGGAGTTAAGAAGTGGTTTGAATTTCTAAATGGTGGGTCCCAATTCTAATCCTCTAGGATAGTCAAAGGAAAAGCCTAAGGCTAGATCGTAAGTACTAAAAAGAAGAAGAGAAGACCTCACCAAAAATGAGGTCAACAGCCATGTGTCGGCTATTCAAGGTGAAGTGCAAGTAAATAGGAAGATAAGATTTAAAGGGCGTAGAATTGATAAGTTTTTAGAGTGACGTACTAAATTCTTAAAATTTGATTTATAGATTAAGAAAGGGTCACTAGTAGGGCCGACCATAGCCACCCTTGGAAATCTTAGTAGTGTGAGTCTAGATTAACCCATTCTACTAACAATACATCCGCACTCGATCCGTAGAATTAGCCAATGTTCTTTGCGCCTGGATCAAATGGTAAAGAATAGGAATGCTTCTATTTGACACAATACCATAAATCAAATGCTCCAACAAATATTAAATTATCTTAAAAATCCTAGATTAATTGAAGGGAAGAAAGTTGTTTGTTTTATATAGCTTTCACAAAATCATTTTCTTATTATTGTTTTCTTTATCTACATCTAGTAAATTAAAAGTAATTTATAGTTAGATTAAAATACAAAAAGATTTTTGAAATAAAATACTTAAAAATTTATTACCATATTTTTTCCCCGTGGGATCGATACTGGGGTATTTGTTTCAAAGCCCTATATTACTTGAAATGATACGTATACTTGCATAGTACCCAAAAAGTATATAAAATATTTTCTTTTTAAATTATATTTTGTTATATAAAAATATATTTAAAAATTATTAAACATTAACGGCCTAGCATTAAGTAGCAATCAAGTTTTATTTAATGTTATTGTCGTAATTAAAATTTGGTACACATCTATTTAGCAAGTTATTCCAGGTCAAGTGTTTCACGCCTTTGCCAGAAATTAAATTTTCTAGTAGTGGTAACAAATCATTGTATTTGGAAATACAAAAATCGGGTCAAGTTTTTGGCGCCGTTGCTGGTGAAGGAATAAGAATAGTTATAGATTTTTTAAATATTATATTTCCAAAAAAAAATATATTTAAAAAAAGTAATTTATATATAAATATTTTATTCCTTGTTTCATTTTTTTAATGCGAAGTTTTGGTTCAAGGATTAATACCTTTAGATTTTGAACTAGAAAGAACAATTAGAAAAATTAAAAAGGGAAAACAAATTCAAAAATTTCGAGAAATTGCTACTTTACAAAATCCAATTGAACTTAATGATCAAAATGTTTATAAACCATTAAAGGATTATGCTAACCCTATAGTTGATGAACTTCATAGTAGTATTCAAATACCCACTATAGATGCTAATTCTTTTGAACTTAAACCGTCTATTATTCAAATGGTGCAATATAATCAATTTGGTAGAACACTAAATGAGGATCCAAATTTACACCTTGTTAGTTTTTTAGAACTTTGTGCTACCTTTAAATATAACAATGTTTCTGATGATGCTATTAGAATTAGACTCTTTCCTTTTTCTTTAAGAGATAAAGCAAAGATGTGGTTAAACTCATTAAGCAATCTGGTTCTATTAAAACATGGGCCGAAATGACACAAAAATTCCTTGCTAAATATTTTCCTCCTTCTAAAACTCGCTAAATTAAGAAATGATATTACTTCGTTTAGTCAATTTGACGGGAGACAATATATGAAACTTGGGAAAGATTTAAAGAACTATTAAGAAAATGTCCTCATCATGCTTTACCTGATTGGTTAATTATTCAAACATTTTATAATGGATTAATTAGATCTTTAAAATCAATTATTGATGCTACTGCTGGAGGTTCTTTAATGTAAATCATTTGAAGAAGCTTACACTTTAATTGAAGAAACGGCTAATAACAATTTTCAATGGCCTTCTGAAAGGATTAATCCTAAAAAGATGGCAAGTATTCGTGATAATGAAGCCTTTTCTATCTTAGCTTCACAAGTAGCAAGCAATGTCTAAGAAATTAGATAATTTTGCAATTAATATTTCACATAATAACTCTGCTAATATTGAAGATTCTCAAACTATTGAAACTTTACAAGCTATTGCAAGTAAAAATAATCCTTATTCAAATTATTATAATCCTGGGTGGAAAAATCATCCTAATTTTAACTGGAATAATTCACAACAACAATGGGGTAATAATTAATCTCATCCCACTTGAATTTGGAATAATCAAGTTAATCCAAATTATAAACCTCCTGGATTTAATAATCAACATAAAAAGTTATCAATAGAAGAATTAATTTTACAAATGAATAATCAATTACAAAATCAAAATACTGCTATTCGTAATATTGAAAATCAAATGGGATAAATTGCTACTTTAATTAATAACAGACTCGTAGGAACACTTCCTAGTAATGTTGAAATTAATCCAAAGGAAACTGGAAAAGAACATGAACATGTTAAGGCTGTGCAACTTAGAAGTGGAAAGGAATTAAAAGAAAGAATGCATAATGAAATTGAAAAAGAGATTGAGGTTGAAGAGATTGAAAAACCTAAAGAAACTCTCTCCTAGTCAAGATCAGACTGTTATACCTGTTAATGTGGAAGTTGAAAAACCACCACCACCTTTTCCTCAAAGACTTAAACATCAAAAACTTGATCATCAATTTTCTAAGTTCTTTGAAATTTTTAAGAAACTTACTATTAACATACCTTTTGCTGAGGCTTTGGAACAAATGCCAACTTATGCAAAATTTATGAAGGATATTTTAAGCAAGAAATGAAAATTTGAAGCTTTTGAAACTGTTGCAATAAGTGAAGAATGCAAAGGTAATAATTTAAAAGAAATTACCTAAAAAGCTTAAGGATCCTGGAAGTTTCACTATACCTCGTGCTATTGAGAAAAATTTTATGGAAAAGCTTTATGTGATTTAGGAGCAAGTATTAATCTCATGCCATTTTCTATCTTTCGAAGATTGGATTTAGGAGATATTAATCCCACCACTGTAACCCTTCAGTTAGCTGATAGATCTATCACTTATCCTAAAGGAGTTATAGAGGATGTCCTTGTTAAAGTGGATAAGTTTATCTTCCCTATAGATTTCATCGTATTTGATATGGAAGAAGATGAAGAGATACCTATTATTTTAGGGAGACATTTTCTTGCTACCGGACGAGCTATGATTGATGTGCAAAAGGGAGAACTAACCATGAGAGTTAATGATCAAGAAATTAAATTCAATGTTCTTAAATCAATGAAGTACCCTAATAAAGAGAAATGTTATCGAATGGATATAATTGATTATTTAATTGAAAAACATTATCAAGAAAAATGTAAAGTCATTTCTGAAGAAAAATTTGAATTTTTAACTGATGAAAATGAAGAAGTAGAAGAAGAAGAGACTCATTTTATTAAAGTTAACTGGGAAACTTTAGACATAAGTCAAAATGGTATACTTTTACCATCAATTAAAAAAGCCCCTGAACTGAAATTAAAAATGTTACCTTCACATTTAAAATATGTGTTTCTTGGAAATTCATTAACTTTACCTGTTATTATTTCTTCTGAACTGAGTAAAGATAAAGAAGAAAAACTACTAGGTGTGTTAAAGAATTATAAGAAAGCTTTTGGTTGGACCATTGCTGATATAAGAGGAATAAGCTTCCCTTTGTATGCATAGAATTTTAATGGAAGAAAATTTTAAACCTACTGTTGAATCGCAAAGAAGATTAAATCCTATCATGAAAGAGGTTGTTAAAAAAAAATTATTAAGTGGTTAGATGCTGGTATTATTTATCCTATTTCAGATAGTTAATGGGTAAGTCCTTTTCATTGTGTTCCGAAGAAAGGAGGTGTAACTGTCATTGTTAATGATAAAAATGAACTAATTCCTACAAGACAAGTTACTGGATGACGAATTTGTATTGACTATAGGAAATTAAATAAAGCCACTAGAATGGATCATTTTCCTTTACCTTTCTTGGATCAAATGCTCAATAAATTAGCTGGACACCCATATTTCTGTTTTCTGGATGGATATTCTGGTTATCATCAGTTACTTATTCCTCCTGAGGACCAAGAAAAAACAACATTTACAAGTCCTTATGGAACATTTCCTTTCAGAAGAACGCCTTTTGGGTTATGTAATGCACCTGAAACTTTTCAAAGATGTATGATGTCAATATTTTGTGATTTGATTGACAAAGGAATTGAAATATTCATGGACGATTTTTCAGTTTTTGGAACTTCTTTTGAATCTTGTTTGGAAAACATAGCCAAAGTTCTGAAAAGATGTGAAGAAACAAATTTATTTCTTAACTGGGAAAAATGTCAATTCATGGTCACAGAAGGCATTGTACTTAGTCACAATGTGTCCCAAAAAGGGATGGAAGTAGATCAAACAAAAGTGAAAATTATTGCTGAATTGCAACCACCTACTACTGTTACTGATGTGAGAAGTTTTTTAGGTCATGCTGGATTTTATAGAAGATACATAAAGGATTTTTCTAAAATGCTAAACCTCTTTGTCATTTATTGGAAAAAGAAGCGAAATTTAAATTTAACAAAGAACATGTTAATGCTTTTAATATTCTAAAAGAAAAATTAATAACTGCACCTATCATTGTTGCACCTAATTGGAATAAATCTTTTGAATTAATGTGTGATGTAATTGATTTTGCAATTGGAGCTGTATTAGGACAAAAATATGAGAAGATTTTCAAAGTTGTATATTATGCTAGTAAAACTCTCACTGAAACACAAAGAAATTACACTACCACTGAGAAGGAGCTTCTAGCTATAGTATATGTTTTTGATAAATTTAGACCTTATCTTCTTGGTACTAAATGCATAGTTCATACTGATCATTCTGCTATTAAATATCTATTATCTAAGGAGGATTCTAAACCTAGACTTATAAGATGGGTTTTACTTCTACAAGAATTTGATTTTCAAATAGTAGATAGAAAAGGAACTGAAAATCAAATTGCCGATCATTTGTCTAGAATTAAAAATGATATTATTTCGGAAGAAAATATAAATGAGAAATTTCCTGATGAATCTTTATATGTTATTCAAGGATGCAAAACACCTTGGTATGCTGATATTGTTAATTATATAGTTAACAATATTTTGCTTTATGAATTGGATAACAAATTTATTAAGAAATTTAAATATGATGCTAAATCTTATATTTGGGAAGAACCTCATTTATTTAAAATTGGTAAAGATTCTATGATTCGAAGATGTGTACCTTATGAGGAAACTTTTGCTATTATTCAAAAATGTCATGATTCCGATTTTGGAGGACACTTTGACATAGATAAAACTACATTTAAAATTTAAAATTCTGGATTTTATTGGCCTACCTTATTTAAAGATGTGAGACATTATGTGAAAACATGTGATCGATGTCAAAGGATGGGAAATATATCTAGGAAGAATGAAATGCTTTTAAACTATATATTGGAAGTTGAAATTCTTGATATATGGGGTTTAGACTTTATGGGACCATTTGTTCCATCATATGGAAAAATTTATATTTTATTAGCAGTTGATTATGTTTCAAAGTGGATTAAAGTTCTTGCTTTACCAAACTGTGATTCCAAAAGTGTTTCTAAATTCTTAAAGAAAATGATATTTTCAAGATTTGGAATGCCTAAGGTAATTATCACTGATGGTGGAAGTCATTTCAGGAATATAAAAATTCAATCATTACTACAAAAATTTGGAATCAAACATAGAATTGCAACTGCTTATCACCCACAAATAAGTGGAATGGCTGAAGTATCAAACAGAGAAATTAAAAGAATTTTAGAGAAGACTCTTAATCCTAAAAGAACTGATTGGGTTGATTGACTTGATTATACATTATGGGCTTATAGAACAGCTTACAAGACACCAATCGGAATGTCACCTTACCGATTAATTTTTGGTAAACATTGTCACTTACCTGTAGAACTTGAACATAAAGCTTATTGGGCAATAAAGGAGTTTAATTTTAATTTGAATAAAGCAGGAGAAAAGCGGTTATTGCAATTGAATGAGATGGAAGAATAAAAAATGAATCATATGAAAATGCAAGGATTTATAAAGAGAAAATGAAGATGTTGCATGATAAGAAAATTTCAGAAAAAAGTTTTGAGCCTGGACAAGAAGTATTACTGTTTAACTCTCGTTTAAAACTTTTTCCTGGAAAATTAAGATCTAAATGGATTGGACCCTATATAGTTGAGAAAGTATACCATTATGGAGCTGTGGATATTAAAGATCCCAAAACAAGAAAATTTTTTAAAGTAAATGGATTAAGATTGAAGCCTTATTTGGGAGATATTAAAAAGATTTATAAAGAGGCTTATGAATTGAGTCAACCTGATTAAATACTTACTTAAGTCGGGCTGACGACGTTAAACCAAGCGCTTTGTGGGAGGCAACCCATAATTATCTTTTGTTATGAGTACTTTTATGTTTTAATGTAATGTTATGCCTCGATCTTGACTAATTTTATATTACTTTAAAATTTTTTTATGCTCATAAGTCTTTGTTGACTTAGGCTGAAGATTATTTTGAAGTATGTAAGATTTAGAAATTGGATCACTCTATTCTAAATATGAGTAAAAAGGAGATCAAGTTAACCTTCATTATGATTGTTTACAATATGAGTTATTGAGTCAAGATTACTCTTACCAGTATACTTTACCTATCTTGGAGAACGAAATTTTGAAATTTGACGATTAGGCGAAACGGAGTTGAACATAGTTCCGGCGCCTAGCCGCCAAGATTCGACGCCTAAGTGCCAGAGTCAAACTATGATCAATAGGTTCAGCGCTAGGCGCCAGATTCGGCGCCTAAGTGCCACAGTTACTGGGTCGTGCAAAAACAGAAAATTTTCAGTTTTTTACACGGTTTTTACCTTTAAATCAACCTATCTTCTTCCCTAACCATCATACAATCAAAGTTACGTCCATTACACTTCATTCTTGAGAGATTTGAGAAATTTTTGAAGAAATGGAAGGTAGAAATCGTGGAGAAGAAGCTAGGGAAAAGGTCTCAAAGAATCCTCAACCCTACTTCAATGGTTTCATCGCGGTAAGTTTAGAGAAAATTTCTAGTCATTTGGATAAGTTTGAAGCGGAGTTTAAAAGCATTGGAGATCACCTTCATGAGATGTTTCATCATATTGAACATCTAGAATGGCAGATGAAACTTCAATTTGATCATTTTGCGGCTTATCAAAATGCTCAAGTTGAAATGTATGCGAAGAACAAGTCGATTGACGAAAAGACGGCTACGGATTTCCTGAGAGTGTTAGTGTTCTTTCCAAGTGGAATACACAATTTCCCCTATGAAGATTAGAATATTCTCGTAAATAGATAGTTATTATCTGGTTTGTTGAGTTGTTGTATCTATTTAGTGAATCGATTGTGTTTGTTTGTGTATTTGCTTTCATCTTCAATGTGTGTTGTTTTTGCTTAGAAATTGTTGTGTTTGAGTGTGTATTAGGAACTTGAATTAAGTATAATACTTATCTGGAATGTATTGAGCCAATATTGAAGATTATAAATGGAATTTAGTGAGTTTGATTTAAACTTTATGTTTGATTGGTGGATTTAATATTTAATTTTTAAAATTTTTGAAAAATGTTGTGGAAGTTAGAAACTGAAGCCCTACTCTAATGTGAGTAATAGGAAGTTGAATTTATGAATTTTGGTGGAAAATTAAATTTAAAAATAATTTTTTGTGAAAGGCGAGTGTGGCGCCTAGGCGCCAGAATTCGGCGCCTAAGCGCCGGTTCGGCCTGTACACGAAAATTTCCTTAAATACCCCCAAAAGCCATTTTCGACTCCTAAGCTTCATCTTCTTCCCCATTTTCGCGAAAATACACCTTTTAGATCCATTTTGAGGTCAAAACGTCAAGGATTTGAGCGCGAAACCACTCGATTTCTTCGTCTCAAGATCAGATCTACACTTTAAACCATTTATTTTCGATTTTCACCATAGATTTCCCTATGTTTTGCTAAGAACCGAAATTTTGAATTTTTTTTTGATTTTTAATGATTTCTTTGGATTTTTAAACTTATTTTAAGTTTTATAAACTTAAAAACAGTTTAAATTTTTTATTCCTAAATTTATTCTTGTTTTCTTTCACGTTTAGATGACTCCGAAATCTAAACGAGGGAAGGCACGAGATAACTTTGATAGCAGCAAATTTTCTACTGCAGTTGCGCATTTTCGATTCCACGAATTTGTGACGTCCAGGAAGTTCATTTAAGAATGAAGTTTTTATCATCCGGGAGAAATTATTGAAAACACTATCGTTGCACACAATTGGCAACGATTCTGTTATTTCACTGTTGTTGCTGTTATCCCTATAGATCGAGAGTTTTATGCAAATTTTCTGGATGCCGAAGATTATGAAGTTTTTGTCAGAGGTATCGGAGTAGGATTTGATCCTGAAAGAATCAATGTATTTTATGGCCTGCCACCGACTATTGAATGCCACTATTCTGGATTATCACCATCTGAGGGAGATATGGATATAATCATTGCTTATTTGACTAACTGTACTGGATCTTGGAAGATCAGGAACGGAAAAAGGGTAAACTTCAAATCCTCCAAATTAAATGGTATTTCTAAAGCATGGCACTATTTATTTCTGCAAGATTGTTACCTTCCAACCACCTGAGTGAAGTGACTAGAGATCGAGCGATCTTAAACTACTGTATTCAGGAAAGGAAACCTATTGATGTCGGCAGTATTATTTATGATTCTGTGGATTCTACTACGAGATCCAGCACTTCTGTTGGACTGGGATTCCCATCTTTGATTTATTCATTATGTATTAGCAATGGATTCACTGCAGATATTTCAGAGGAAAGGTTGAATACTACTAAGCCGATTGGTCAGGAGAGCATTAGCATTAATGATCGTCTTCGAGGGAAAAATCGACTGCTCCTTCTTCTTACGTACCTACTCCAGAGACCTTCTACTTCTCGACCCTCTACTTCTGCTGAGCCACCATCGAGTTTCTGGGAATCAATGCATGATCAGTTTATAGAGCAGCAGCAGGAGTTATTTCAAACTCACTGCAGGATTGATACTATCGATAGGAAACTTGATCATTTATCTGATTATACCCAGAGGAAGAGTAGCTATGATGCTGAGTATGATGAAGCCCTAGTCAGATTTCTGAAGGGTGAACATGATGTTGGTTTCCCTACTTTTCCTAGTTTTACACCATTTGTTGATCCTAAGGATGTAGAATTTTTCTTTGGTGACGATGATGATGATGAGGCTACAACCAGTGACTAGTAGTTATAGATCTCTATATTGTGCTACTTTGTTGGTTTGTTTTGTTTGGTTTGTTTGTTTAGTTTTATGTTTGATGTATGTTGATTTGTTTAAGTATCTGTGTGGATTGATTAGTGTTAAGATTCTATTGTTAAAATATTCTTAGTATATTGTGTTGAGACTGAAATTAGAGTTAATTTATGATATGTTTGTTTTAGTCTACGGTTTAGTAATTAGTAATTTTGCTCTGCTTTTATTTTGTTTCAAATTTAGTATAATCATAAAAATTAGCCTGCTTACTTTTTATACATGCTTCAATTTTATCTTAATTATTCATAAAAGCATGAGCAGAACTTAATTTTTCTTTTTAAGATCATTTTTACATACTTATAAAAAAATTCCTTTTTAAAATTATGATTTTCTTTCTCTCATACTTTCAAATTGTCATAGTATACCAAAACTTAATTTTGGGGGAAGGGAAAATACATTCAAATTTAAATTTTATTTTTCCTTAAATAGCTAATATTTTCTTAAAAATAAGAACTTTTTAACATAACTTAAGGAATGAAGAATTTATTTGAGATCACTTTTATTTTTGAAATTATAAACAATTTAGTGAAATTGACCAAAATTTTAATAACTTTGATTGATTTTAAGAATAGAATTATTTAACTTAAAGAAGAATAAGATTAAGAAATTTTTCTATTCATGATAGAAATAATAGAATTTTAGAAATATTAAGTAATAAAAAATTATCACTTGGAAAAGAAAAGATTGGAAATCTTTTTGAATTCTTATTCATGTTATAATAATTAAGTGGAAATGTATAAGTTTTGAAAATATAAGTTAAGGATAGTAAAGTTCAAAACCATTAACAGGCTATCCAGATATAGTAATCCTCTCTATATATAAAAAAAAAAGAAAAAGAGAGAGAAAAAAAAAGAAAAGAAGAAGAAAAGATAAAAAAAAGAAAAAAAGAAAAAAAAAAGAAGAAAAGAAGAAGAAAAGAAAAAGAAAAAAAAGAAGAGAGGAGAAGCTTGAGAAAATGCCTAAATCAAAAATTGGCTTCACTTGAATTATCTTATAGGAAAAAAAACTAGTTACACATTTTACTTAATTTTTATGCATGAATATTTATTTAGGAAAGATTTTTCAAGAAGGTCTTTTTCTTGTAAATAATCTATGAGATCTTAATATAATAGACTTCTATTATTTTCAAAATGGATGAAAAGTTTGAAATGTTATGATTTGGTAGTTAAATATTCTTTAAATTCTTAAAATTAAACCTAGTTAGTGAAATTGGGTTAATAATTTACTAAAAACTTTATAAAATAAAAAATTATAAGGAATCTAAAATATTTATCTTTTATTCCAAAGGTTATACATTTTATATAGTAGAAAGAGTTACTTGAGGACAAGTAACATTTAAGTTTGGGGAATTTTGATCCATAAAAAAATACCTATTTTTTACGCCTTCATTCTTATCAATTTCTTAGGATATTATGCTTTAATGAAAGATATTTTTGTGTTTTTGGAAATAGGTGATGTAAAAAGGTCTAGAAAAGGAAAAATGAGCAAAAAGGAGCAAAAATGAAGCAAAATACAAAAATTATAAAAAAAATAGCCTGGCGCTTAGGCGCCAGAAGTTGGCGCCTAAGCGCCAGACTTGATACAGAACTGTCAAGTTTTTTACAAACGTTTGAAAGGTTATTTTGACGAATTGAGCAGTTATTGGACATTCTAGAAGACTGGCAGTTGTTCCTTGATAATAGGACATGTGATACATTATATTTGGACGCTCCAAAACGGTTTTAATCACGAAGTAGTGCGAGCCAAAGTGAAAAGGTGCTAAGAACTGGACGCGGTGTCTGGCGCTAGGTGTCAGACAGAACTTCTAGAAGATTCATTGAATTGTGGACATGTTTTGAAGAGGTGCCTCAAGGCAACCCTTGAAGCCTATAAATAGGAGTCCATTTCTTCAGAAAAACGTGCCCCCTATTGTAACCCCTTTCTCTTATCCACTTTAGGATCTCTCATCCTCAGAGAGAGAAATAGAGAGAGAAATTTAGGGCCATTATTAATTTAGTTTAGTGAGTTTATTTTCAAGTTGTTGCATCTGGTGTTCATTACACTTTGGAGTCAGTAGGAATCAGAAGATCTGTAGAAGGAATATGTGAGATAAGTATTTTATTTTTGATTCGAAGTTTATTTATTATGTTTTGCTGTTTATATTCAATGTGTTCTGAGTAGTTAGTTTACTTTCTTCCTTCAATTATGAAGAGATAGATAAGATAATATAAGATTTGATGGAGAATTAATTTGGCCATTTAAATTGTTAAAACCTGTTGAAGAGTTTTGAGACCTAGAAGGAGAAGAACTCTTAACTTGTAAATGTCACATGAATCCTTGGGTAGTCGAAGGCCATGTGTGGGCTATTCAAGGTGAAGTGCAAATAAATAGGAAGATAAGATTTAAAGGGCGTAGAATTGATAATTTTTTAGAGTGACAGACTAAATTCTTATAATTTGATTTATAGATTAGGAAAGGGTCACTAGTAGGGCCGACCATAGCCACCCTTGGAAATCTAGTAGTGTGAGTCTAGATTAACCCATTCTACTAACAATACATCCGGACCTGATCTGTAAATTAGCCAATGTTCTTTGCGCCTGGATCAAAGGGTAAAGAATAGGAATGCTTCTATTTGACACAATACCATAAATCAAATTCTCCAACGAATATTAAATTATCTTAAAAATCTTAGATTAATTGATGGGAAGAAAGTTGTTTGTTTTATATAGCTTTCACAAAATCATTTTCTTATTATTGTTTTCTTTATCTGCATCTAGTAAATTAAAAGTAATTTATAGTTAGATTAAAATACAAAAAGATTTTTGAAATACAATACTTAAAAATTTATTACCATAATTTTTCCCTGTGGGATCGATACTGGGGTCTTTGTTTCAAAGCCCTATATTACTTGAAACGATACATATACTTGCGTAGTACCCAAAAAGTATATAAAAAATTTTATTTTTAAATTATATTTTGCTATATAAACATATATTTAAAAAGTATTAAACATTAACGGCCTAGCATTAAGTAGCAATCAAGTTTTATTTAATGTTATTTCCGTAATTAAAATTTGGTACACATTTATTTAGCAAGTTATTCCAGGTCAAGTGTTTCACGCCTTTGCCAGAAATTAAATTTTCTAATTGTGGTAACAAATCCTTGTATTTGGAAATACAAAAATTGGGTCAATGCCCTAGGCTCCTATTTTGTGAAACTGAGAGGTTGAAGGTGATGAAGGTGTTTAAAATGGCAAATTTCAGGTTTTTAACTGCTAAAAATTTGTTTTCCTGAACCGGCGCCTATGCGCGAGTCATACAACACTTAGCCATGAAATCTAGCGCTTATGCGCCATTGGTTTGGTGCTTAGGCACCAGTGCCCAATTTTGACAATTGATTTAATTGTACCAAAACACTTAGTTAAACCCCCTTAATCACTTCAAATAATTATTTATCCCCATAAACTCTTCTAATACTCCAAAAGAACTCTTAAATTCCAATGATTCCACACAAATTTCACACAAACACAAACTTATATTAATAACAAACTACACTTAATACAAACTACAAATTCCTATCCAAAATACTTGGGATGAAATTACCAAATACATAAGTTCAAGCACATGTAATTAAATTCAAACTTACATCATTGAGATGTAGCAAACACATGTATAGTGCAACAAACACAAATATTGAATAAAATACACTTAAAACTTTAAACACACATAATCAAACCACAAGTCCACACAAAATTTAATTCCAATCTCTAATTGGTGGAATATATCCAGAACCACCATTAGTTCCATTTAAACCATCTAGAATGTAAATCTGATAAAACGAGCGATGATCAAAAGCTCTTACATCATCTTCTTCTATCCATTTGTTCTTCAGCAACATCGCTCTATTTGGTTCTTCCACATGACTTGTATGACTAAATTGCATTTTAAGTTTCCATCCAATGTGTGCTAAATGAGCATTAATTTCATTTACCTTTGCATTAATAGACTCCACATTGGCATCTATCTTTGTTATCCTTTCTGCTATTCCTTGGATACTCACAACCAGAAATCCATTATATAAGTCTTGTGCACTATTACAAATAAATTTCTTCTTGTTGGTTTTCTCTTTCTTCTTAATTTCGCTCTCCCAAGAAGACATTTTTGCACTCAAAATACTCTTTCAGAAGACTTGGGAATGAAAATAACAACCGGGGCAAGTATTTCATAAATTTAGGGCCTTTTTATAGACTTGGGAAGGCATAGAAATGACCCTAGACGTGTTAAAACTCCTTAATTACTCTAAAAACTACTCACCCATGAGTTAACTTCTAGAATCTCATTTTTCACATCTTTTATAACTCTGGCGCCTATGCGCCAACCAGCGACGCATAGCCGCTAGTGCACATTTTTGCACGGTTCTGCTAAACGTCAAAATCTTCATTCTGATTCCTTTAAGTCATTAAATAAAGTCAAATAAACACCACTATAACATAAAAATCTCCAAAATTCTACCACATTTCTAAAATTAAACCAAATAAAAATACACAAAGAAAACATAAAGCAAAGCACACCGATAAATATGGGTTGTCTCCCACAAAATGCTTGGTTTAACGTCATCAGCCTGACATACCCAGAGCTTATTTTGAGTGACGCAACATCAGATTGTCATCAGGTTTAGGTTGATCGACCGAAAAGTAAGGTTTAAGTCCATGAATGTTCACTCTAAATGTTTTTCCAATCTTAGGATCTAGAATATCCATAGCTTCATATGAATAAAATTTCATCAAAATCAATGGGCATGTCCACTCGGACTTAAGTTCTCCAGAAAAAATTCTCAATCTAGCATTATATAGCAAAACTTTTTGCCATGGCTCAAGATTTTTTGTAAGAATATTTCGATCATGCCATAACTTTATCTTTTTTTTATAAATTTTAACATTTTCATAAGATTCATTCCTTGTCTCTTCAAACTCATTTAATTGCAACAATCTCTTTTCTACAGTAAAAAAGTTCTGGAATGATTTAGAAGACTTAATACACTCGATACCCTTTGAAGAAAAAAATTTTATTGGAGGAGATTTAAATGGACATGTTGGTAGAGTGGTAGAAGATTTCAGAAATATTCATGGTGGATACGGTTATGGAGTGATTAATGAAGAAGATTGAGCCATTTTAGATTTTGCTTTAGCGTATGATATGATTATTACTAATACTTTATTCAAGAAAAGAGATGAGCATCTTATTACTAATAAGAATGGATCTAATAAAACATAAATTGATTATTTTCTTATGAGAAGAAGTGATCGTCGAGATTGTAAGGATTGTAAGGTCATTCCAAGTGAGGAATTAAGTACCCAACATCGATTATTAGTTCTAGATTTTAAAATGAAGAGTTGTAAAATAAAGAATACTACGATTCAACATCGTAGAATAAGATGGGGGCACTTAAAAGATACAAATAAAATTATTTTTATGAGTAAAATTCAATATTTAAACTTTTAGAATGTCCATAAAGATGTGAATGCTATGTGGGAAAAATTAACCAATACTAATAAACAAGTGGCTAAAGATGTACTTGGAGAATCAAAAGAAAAAGTTTCTATAAATAAAAATAGTTGGTGGTGGAATAATAATGTGAAAGAAAAGATAAAATATAAGAAGTTATGTTATAAAAATTGGTTTAAATGTAAAAGCATAGAGAACTGGCAAAAATATAAAACGGCCTGCAGGGAGTCTAAAAGAATAATCTGTGACGTTAAAAATTCTGCTTTTAGTGATCTTTATAACATGTTAGATACTAAGGACGGTAAAAAATATATGTATAAACTAGCCAAACAAAGAGAAAAGAAAAGTAAAGATTTAACTCAAATAAAGTGTATTAAAGATGAAAATCAAAAAGTGTTTTTCTTAGAAAAAGATATTCAACATAGGTGGGTGAGTTATTTTGATAAACTTTTTAATGAAGATGCTGAAAGTATGATCGACCTTAGTGATCTTAATATCGTTAATAATAATAAAACTTTTCATTTTTACCGTCGCATTAGTAAAAAAGAAGTTGATGAAGCTTTAAAGAAAACCAAGGGGGGAAAGTCTGTTGGACCTGATGATATCCCAATTGAAGTGTGGAATTGTTTAGGTGATTTGGGGATTTCCTAGCTTCCTATACTTTTTAATATTATTTTAAAAACTAAAAAGAGCCTGAGGAGTGGAGAAAGAGCATTTAGGTCCCCATTTTTTAGAATAAAGGAGATGCACAAGAGTGTGCAAATTATAAAGGAATTAAACTGATGTGTCATACTTTAAAATTATGGGAGAGGTTAATTGAACATAGGTTAAGACGTATTACGAAGGTTTCTCATAATCAATTTGGATTTATGCCGGGCAAGTCTACCATGGAAGCTATACATTTATTGAGAGGTTTGATGGAGAAGTACAAAGATAATAAGGAGGATCTACATTTGATTTTTATTGATTTAGAAAAAGCTTACGATAAGGTTCCTAGAGATGTTCTTTGGAGAGTCCTTGAGAAGAAAGGTGTTGATATGACTTATATTCAAGTCATTAAAGATATGTATGCTAGAGCACGTTACATGTGTTTGAGCTGAAGGAGGATTGACCAAATATTTTACTATTTCTGTTGGTTTACATCAAGGATCGGCTTTAAGCCCATATCTTTTTTCTTTATTTATGGATGGTCTTACTGGGCATTTACAAGAGGATGTACCTTGGTGTATGCTTTTTGCTGATGATATCCTCCTTATGGATAAGACAAGAGAAAAAGTCCAGGAAAAACTTGAATTATGGAGGTCTACATTGGAGTCTAAAGGTCTTCGTTTGAGTAGAACTAAAACTGATTACATGGAATGTAATTTTAGTAATAGTAGGTCTAATGACAGAAGTGTAACTTTGGGTGATCAAATTATTAAAAGGTGTGCACGATTTAGATATCTCGGGTCCATTGTTCAAAGCGATGGTGATATTGATGGGGATGTTAATAGTAGAATTTAGGTTTGTTGGTTGAAGTGGAGGAATGCGTCTGGCCTACTATGTGATAGAAAAGTACTGCTTAGACTGAAAGGAAAATTTTATAAGATGGTGGTGAGACCTTCAATGCTCTATGGTGCTGAATGTTGGCCTTTAAAAGAGAAGCCTAATGTTAAGTTAAGTGTTGCCGAGATGAGAATGATTAGGTGGATGAGTGGCTTTACACTTAGAGAGAAAATGCGAAATGAATATATCCGTAATAGGGTTGGTGTTGCACCTGTGACAGATAAAAGTAGAGAGTGTCGCCTTAGATGGTTTGGTCACATTAAACGTTGATCACTTGATGATCCGATTAGGAGAGTAGATGTTTTAAATACAACTTATGTTAAGAAAGGCAGAGGTAGACCTAGAAAAACTTGGGCTTATTGCAATAAAAATGATCTTAATTTACTAAAATTAAACAAAATTTGACACTAAATAGGACGCAATGGAGAAAAAGGATTCACATAGCCGACCCCACTTAGTGGGTTTAAGGCTTTGTTGTTGTTGAATTTTTTTTTCTACAACTTCTTTCAAATTAAAATTGAACACTTTAATAACCTAATATGCTTTATGCTCAAGTTTAACTGGTAAATGACAAAATTTTCCAAAAATTGGCCTATATGGGGACATTCCCATAGGAGTTCTGTAGGCAGTCCTATAGACCCACAAAGCATAATTCAATTTGATTGACCAATCCTTTCTATTTAGATTAATAGTCTTTTTCAATTTCTTTTAATTTCACAATTGAATAATTCTACCAAACCACTTGTCTGCGGATGATAAGCAGTAGCAATGCGATGGTTAATATGATATTTCTTTATTAATTTTTCCATAATCGCATTCTTAAAATGACTTACCCCATCAGCTATGATTACACTTGATATTCCAAATCTGCAAAATATATTCTTTTTTAAAAACTTTGCAACACTTTGACCATCACATCGAGGTAAAGTAACAGCTTCTATACATTTAGATACATAGTCTACTGCTATCAAAATGTATGTATTTCCAAAAGATGGTATAAATGGTCCCATGAAATCTAATCCCCAAACGTGAAATATTTCAACTTCCAACATATAATTGAGGGGCATCTTATTTCTTCTAGAAATATTGCCTACATGTTGACATCGATCACAATTTTTAATATAAACATTAACATCCTTAAAAATTGTAAGACAGTAAAATCCAGATTGCAAAATTTTATATGCAGTTTAATGTCCCCCATAATCAAAATTATGACATTTTGAATAATTTCGCAAGTTACTTCTAAAGGCACACATCTTCGAATAATCAAATCCTTTCCTTATTTATATAAAAATAGGTCATCCCAAAAATAAGTCTTAGCTTCAGATATAAAATTCTTCCTCTTCC
This sequence comes from Papilionanthe hookeriana x Papilionanthe teres, assembly GCA_022702705.1. NCBI lineage: Eukaryota > Viridiplantae > Streptophyta > Magnoliopsida > Asparagales > Orchidaceae > Papilionanthe > Papilionanthe hookeriana x Papilionanthe teres. Next base: position 122,492,725 of record CM040424.1, on the reverse strand, counting down.
TGTTATGTCCAACCATAGGGTAAAATATCATTGACAATAAAGTTTACAATGTCTACATACCACGGAACACACCACTCATTAACAACTAATAATTTTTCATCAGGAAAATTTTCATTAATTTCTTCAGCATCACAGAGAGATTTTTTAGTCTCAAGCCTGGAGGGATGATCAACAATTTGATTATTAACACCCTTCCTATCTACTATATCTAAATCAAATTCTTCCAAAAGAAGAATCCATCTAATCAACCTTGGTTTTGCATCATTCTTCTTCATTAAATACTTAATAGCAAAATGATCAGTATGCACTACACATTTAGTTCTAATTAAATATGATCTGAATTTATCAAAGGCAAATTTTATAGCTAATAACTCTTTCTCAGTAGTGGTATAATTAATTTGAGCTTCATTAAGAGTTTTACTAGCATAGTAAATTACTTTGAAAATTTTATCATATTTTTGACCTAAAACAGCTCCAATAGCATATCACTAGCATCACACATTAATTCAAAAGGTTTTTCCCAAATAGGTGAAACTATAATAGGTGCAGTGATTAATTTTTCTTTTAAAGTTTCAAAAGCTTTTAGGCATTCATCATCAAAATTAAAAATTGCATCTTTTTCCAGTAAAGGACATAAAAGCTTCGAAATTTGTGAAAAGTATTTAATATAACGCCTGTAGAATCTAGCATGTCCCAGAAAACTTCTAATTCCCCTTACATTATTTGGGCAAGGTAAATTAGAGATCACTTGAATTTTTGCAGGATCTACTTCCATACCATTTTCAGATATACGATGTCCCAAAACGATTTCTCCTGCTACCATAAATTGGCATTTCTCCCAGTTAAGAACCAAATTAGTTTCTTCACAGCGTTTTAGAACATTAGATAGATGTTCTAAACAAGATTCAAATGAAATTCCAAACACTGAAAAGTCATCCATAAAAACTTCAATTTCTTTTTCTATTAAACCATAGAAAATTATCATCATACATCTTTGAAATGTAGCAGGGGCGTTACATAAACCAAAGGACATTCTTCTAAAAGCAAATGTACCATAAGGACTGGTAAGCATTATTTTCTCTTGATCCTAAGGAGCAATTGAATTTGGTGGTAACTAGTATATCCATCCAGAAAACAAAAGTATTTATGCACAACCAGTCAATCCAACATCTGATCTAGAAAAGAAAGTGGAAAATGATCTTTCCTGGTGGTAAGGTTTAATTTTCTATAATCAATGTATATTCACCATCCTGTAACTTGTCTTACTGGTATTATTTCATTCTTTTCATTAACAGTTGCAGTAACTCCTCCTTTCTTAGGTACACACTAAATAGGACTAACCCATGCATTATCTAAAATTGGGTAGATAATTCCAACATCCAACCACTTTAAAATTTCTTTCTTAACAACTTCTTTCATAATAGGATTTAATCTCCTTTGAGGATCAGCCCGAGGTTTGCAGTTATGCTCCATAAGGATTCTATGCATACAAATTGAAGGATTGATTCTTTTAATATCAGTTATTGTCCATCCAAAGGCTTTCTTATATTTCTTAAAATTTCAAGCAAACTCTCTTCTTCTCTTTCAATTAATTGAGAAGAAATTATAACTGACAAAGTTGAGGAACCACCTAAAAGGAATACTTTAAATGATTAGGAAGCATCTTTAAATTAAGTTTAGGAGATTTCTCAATTGATGGACCAAAAGATTCATCTTTTTTAGTCATGTCCAAAATTTCAAAATTTTCATGAACATAATTTAAATCTTCCTCGTGAAAATCTTCAAATCGTGTAATTCCTCTTCTTGCTTGTGTTCCAATTCTTGACTTTCAGATTTTTCATCATAAGTTGACTTGAAATGACATTCACTCAAATATTTGAGAACATTCATCCTATTACATTCATCATTTTTATCTCTTACAGGATATTTCATTGACTTTGAAATTTTGAATGTGACAGTTTGATCACTAACTCACATCGTCAATTCCCCTTTTTCCATATCTATCATTGCTCTACCTGTGGCTAGAAAAGGTCTCCTTAAAATTATAGGTATTTATTTATATTCTTCCATATCCAACACAATGAAATCAGTAGGAAAAATATATTGATCCATTTCACCAAAACATCCTCTATAACTCCTTTAGGATATGTGATCGAACGATCAGCTAATTGCAGAGTTACAGTAGTAGGGTTATTTCTCCTAATCCAAGTCTTTTGAATATTGATAAGGGCCTAAGGTTAATGCTTGCACCCAAATCATATAAAGCTAAAATCTGTCTCCAATTGCACATGGAATTGTGAAACTTCCAGGATCTTTAAGCTTTTTAGGAAGCTTTTTCTGAATTATTGCATTGCACTCTTCACTAAGGGCAACAGTCTCATTATCTTCAAACTTCCTCTTTTTGTTAAGAATATCCTTCATAAATTTCACATAGATTGGAATTTGTTCTAAGGATTCAACAAATAGAATATTGGTTGTAAGATTCTTAAATATCTTCAAGAATTTTGAAAATTGTTTATCCAACTTTTATTGTCGAAGTCTCTGAGGAAATGAAGGTGGTGGCTTTTATAAATCAACCTTAGGTGGAGAAATAAGTTTTTCCAAACCTGTTTTTTAATTTCTTCTTCTCTACTTTAGTCTTTTTTTGAACTCTACCTTCCAACTCTCCTCCACTTCTCAACTGAATAACTTGTACTTACTCTTTAGTCTTCTCTCTTGGATTTACTTCAGTATTGCTAGGAAGCATTCCTTGGGATCTATTACTTAATGAATTGGCAATCTGTCCCAATTGATTCTCAATATTTCTGATTGTAGCTCCTTGACTTTGTAATTGATTTCCCATTAGTAAAACCACTTCTTCAATATAAAACTTCTTCTCCTTAAATTATGAAGTATTATTAAAACCTGGAGGATAGGTTGGCATATAATTATTATTCCCTTGGTTGTTCTAGTTTCCCAATGGGTTTACTTGGTTGTTCCCCCTTTGTTGATTACTACCACCCTGATTATTGGTATTCTAGTTAAAATTTGGATGGTTTTTCCAACCTGGGTTGTAATAATTGGAATATGGGTTATTAGGCTTACTTATGACATTGAAGGTTTCACGTAAAGTTTGAGAATCAACCATTTGCCCTAATGAATTTTCTTCAATCATGGATATTAGCTGAGAAAAATTTATCCCAAATTGGTCTATCTTCCTTGAAATTGGAACAACATGATTTGCTAGCATAAAAAAAACATCATTTTCATGAATGTTGGCTACTTTTTTAGGATTTAACCTTTGAGAAGGCCATTGAAAATTATTAGTAGCCATTTCTTCTATTAAAGCATAAGCATTAGCAAACTGTTTAGACATCAATGAACCACCAGCAACGGCATCGATAATAGATATAAGAGATCCAAATAATCCATTATAAAAGGTTTGAATTATTAACCAATCTGGTATTGAATGATGTGGACACTTTCTTAGGAGATCTTTAAAACATTCCCATGCTTCATATATAGATTCCCCTTCAAACTGACAAAAAGATGTGATATCATTTCTAAGCTTTACAGACTTCAATGGTGGAAAATGTTTAGCAAGGAATTTTTGTGCTAAATCACTCTAAGTTCTGATAGATCCAGGTGCTAACGAATTTAACCAAATCTTAGCTTTATCCCTCAGTGAAAAAGGATAATGTCTAAGTCTAATAGCATCATCCGAAACACCATCTTATTTAAAAGTAGCGCACAATTCTAGAAAATTGACAAGATGTAAATTAGGATCTTTAGTTGGTGCTCCCCAAACTAATTATTAGATACCATTTAGATAATAGCAGGTTTAAGTTCAAATGAATTGGCAACTACAGTAGGGTGTTGAATACTACCATGAAGTTCATCCACTGTAGGGTTAGCATAATCTCTTAAAGGATGGAATTTCATAATGGAATTATCTAAAATGTTTTGTGCTAAATAGAAGCAATTATTCTTTACCCTTACTTGGTTCTATAAAGAACATTAGTTAATTTGATGATTTGAAATCTTGTAGATGGGTTAGGCAGGGAAGATACTAGCTCTCACTCTAGAGTTCCCTCGATTTCCTCCACCAATCTCATACCAAAATTTTTCACATCAAACCAAATTAGGGGGCTTTAGCCTGTCACACTAAAGTCCTCTAATTTTACTCCCTATTATAAGCATATCTTTTTGTTTATTTGCACCCAACCATATGGACTACAATTCTTATCCATACAATTGCATGTGTTTCTTTCCAATTGTCGATTGAGACAATACCGCAATAGATCTTACATAATCTCCCAACAAATTTTAACATCTTATTTGGCCAAATCAAGAAGTAAATTAAGTGCAAGGTAGTGAATCATCACAACTTCTTCCAACATTGAAATCCTATACTTCACACAACTTCCATCAATAATTTAATTACTTCATCATTTAAAAGGGAAAAGATAAAGAAAACTACTCAGAATCCATGGAGAAAACACAATCACAACTTGATTTGAAAGTAGAAATCATAGTGAAAACATAAGAAGTTTTAATTTAAAACCAAATGTAAAACAAAGTTAAACACTTATTTGAAAATCCTCTCCACAAGATTCTTGAAGTTCCTTTAAAACTTTGCCTTCCCCTAAAAAGACACAATAGAGGTTGACACCCAACTCTATTGACTCCAAATCTCTATTCCACTCTTAATAAAAACTAGATACAATTGATAATAAAAAGTGGTGAAGTGAAAAGGTGTACTCTTAATAACTCTCTAACATAAACTTGACTCTTAACACTAATCACAACCTCCAACAACAACCCTTTTTCTGATCTTCAAGTCTTCTTTTTAAAGTTTTCCAAAAGGTGCCTTGGTGTGTCTTCAAAATGTGTCCAAATTCAATGTATCCATAAAGAATGCATCCATCCATTCAAATTTTAAATGAGTTTTGGTGCTGATGGGAAGTTAGTAAAATTTAAACTAAAGAATGCTTAAAAAACCCCCTTGAAACTTGCACCAAAATAAAATAAAATTCGTCACTTTAACTGTGGCGCATATTCGCCATGGTCCTGCGTTTAAGGTCTGTTTGAGGCAGCTATTGATTATTTATAATCTGCTGATAATCAGATTATTCTGATAGTTTGATAATCTGTAGATTATCAGAATAAGCTGGCTTGCTGTTCGGGGGGAGCTTATTCAGAACAGTTTATTTGTAGCTGTTGCTGGATGAATGACCAAACAACCCCTGAAAGCTGTTTATTGTTTGGGGGAGCTTATTCATAACAACTTATGTGTAACAAAGCTGTATGAGGAGAAAAATAGATAAAATAGAAGTGGCTGACTGATACAGTTCAATTCAAAAATACATAAAATGCACAACTCACCCTCTCGCGAGTATGTAAATTTTGTGCCACAATATTAAACATTTCTGTGGGCGAAGTAATCATAATTTTATAACTGAGGAATCAATTACAACAATGATAAATGTCTACAGTTTAAGAATGTGCACAAAATTAGTTGATTCCAATAACAGTGATGGAAAAGATATTGTATCTACCGATTAAGAATGAGCACAAAATTAGCTGATTCCAATAACAACATCAAGATTAACAGATATCAATCTATTATAAATATCCTTCTAATTCCATTATTATCATGTCCTTTAAAAATTTTCTCAAAATGGTTCATGAAACAATGAATATCAAGCTAGCTAATATCACTTAGCTCTGTATTGGTAGTCTTCCGAGTTAATCACCATGTTTGTTTTTTTGCATGAAATATACAATTTGCCCATCTAATAATATATAAAAAGTACAGTCCCTCAGTCCAAACCAACCAAATGCAAGGAGAAAACAAGCCTAGCATAGGTGGTAAGACAATTAGCATTTCAGCGCTGTAATTTGCTCATTTAAGGCTCTAACAAAGTAAATTAATGGAGCAAAGCTCAAAAAACTGTAGTTGGAGGTAATGAGGAAGAATCTAGATATGATATATGAGATTTTTGGAGGCAACGAGAAAGAATCTCATCCGCAGTCGCTGAGTAGGGGTTTCGCGGGATTGACGAGCGAGAAAAACTGTAGATAGAGGTTCACTTCTGTTGACCTCATTTTTGATGAGGTCTTCTCTTCTTCTCTTTAGTACTTAGGACCTAGCCTTAGGTTTTTCCTTTAAATGTCCTAGAGGATTAGAATTGGGACCCACCACTTAGAAATTCAAACCACTTCTTAACTCCCTGCAAACTCCACAAACTTGATTGTAGGCCCCTAATCACCTAGAGGGTTGAAATCGAATGTGGAAGTTTAAAGGATGAGTTCCTATGGGACTCTTTGGCCTTAGGAGCCCTTACGGGTGGCTGATGCAGTGAAGGGTTGGCTCACACACACACTACACCTATGCACTACACTTTCACACACCTCTTAAAACCACACCCACACCCAACTGGACCTCATGACTCATGAAGGTGATTCACATGGATGGTCCTTAACCCCTAAGCCCTTGGCTAAGAGGGTTAGGAACAACATAGTAGATGCCTCAAATGAGTCCCTTCATGGCTCATGTGGGCTTGATATGGCTTCATGGCTCAACCAAAATGATTTCATTCCACTTACATTTACCTAATCTTCAATTTTGCAAATTTTCAATTTTTAACCCACGGGACCCTACACCCTTACTCTACCCAAAACCCTTGAAACCACCCAAAATTTGCAAAGTCACCTAAATTACTCAAAATTCCTCAAAATCAATCCTAAACATTCCCATATTACTCAAATTGATCATCCATACCCAAAAATACCAAAATTCCAAAATACCTCCCAATACCCTCCAAATACCAAAATGCCCCTCTTAGCGCAAAAAATCCAAAAATTCAGAAAATTCCCAGAAAATTCCAGAAAATCCCAAATATTCCCAATTTCATTTTGTTCAACAACACCATGGGCCAATTTTGTCAATTTACCCCACTTTTATCAAAACCCCCAATTGGACCCATTTTAACCCAAAATGAACCCAATGTCAAACCAAACCTACCCAATTGACTCAAATTCTGGTCCAATTCAATTCTAAACTTCAATTCAACATCCCCAACACCAATCTAGACCAAATCCAAGTCCCATTTGATTGAAATTTGGATCCAATTTCACTTTTGGCCTTAAAGCCCAATTTGGACCCATGACCCAAACTTAGCCCAAACTCACCCAATTCAACTCCAATTAACCCCAAATCTTTTCTAAACCTTCCTTAACATTCCCATAAACAAAACACTAACATGATTTGCCCAAAGTTTAGACCCAAACCCCACTCAAATTCAACCAAAAGCTAAAAGGCCCAATTTTGACCTAAACCTAAACCTAGCCCAAATAGACCCAAACCCCAAAATCAAAACCCAACCAAAGCCAAAACCTCTTTGAAACACTCCCATAAAAATTTCCCAACATTAATTTTACATCAATTTCAACCCTAGCCCAACATTGGCCCAAGTTAGCCCAATTTGACCTACATTGGCCCACTTACCAAATGAACCCAGAATTCAAACCAATTCAATTCCAAATCACACCAAATTGACTCCAAACCATTCATGAAACATCCCTAAACCAATTGTAACATTTATTTGACATGGTCCTTCACAAAATTTTCACCCAAATGCCCATCCTAAAATCAAAAAGCCCACTTCCCTTAAACCTTCCTAAAAGCCCACTTCCTTTAAATTCAAAAACCAAATTCATCCAAAGCCCACATGACACTTCCCCTCATCATCCATTTAATCAAAATCACCCCTAAGTTTCAAAATCATCAATTAAACAATTCCAAATCAAGCCCCATAACAATTTCCATTAAAATGCCAAAATCCACAAAATCCCTTTTTATGAAATTGACCCGATCTTTTCCCAAGCCACATGGAGCCATGAAGCCACATGCGAAGCCATTGGCAAGCCATGAGGATCTCTAAGTTGTCAACCCTCCTTAAATGGCAAAAGGAGGAGGTCCTTTAAGCACCTCCTAAAATTCATTAACCTTAAGCATGTTTCACCTTAACCCAAATTTAATCCAAATATATTGGGATAAGGACTTCTCCATGCCAAACCAGCTGATCCTTTTGACTCCCCACAACACCCAAAGCCACATTGAAGGGTGAACCAAGCCCAAAATGATGGGTTGACCCAAACCAAGCCAAAATGGCCTCTTCCCATTCCATTCCAAGCCATCCCCTTTACACATGGCAAGGCCCGATTGACTACACTAAACCCCGGCCACGACCCACTGGACACGAGGGTGACCCATGCCTGCCGGCCGGCCGCACAGGTCACCGGAAAACTCCATGGCCGAGACATGGGGAGAAGCCAAACTTTGGGATTCTACCTTGCTGAGTTGCCCCATGCCCGATGGCCACCATGGCTGTTCTTCTCATCACCAGAGCGGCTGATCCCAAGCCCTAACTCCCCCTGGGAGAGCCTCCAGCCATGCCTATTTAAACACCACCCCTTCTCGGCCATGAGAGGTGCTGAAACAAACCTTAAGGAAACTCTGCCAAAATTGTTCCGAGACTACTCCCCACACATAGAGAACTTGATCCCCACTGAAATCCCCCGCCATTTCCTCTCTGTGAGCTCGATTTCGGAGTTGAAATCCAAGCCCAAAACCAGGACACTTCTCCACGGTGGATCGATCCTCAAATTGATTGGTCCTACACCTTCACCGGACCAAGGGAAGAAGTCCACCAGCAAAAGCCCCTCTCCGGGCCACCCGGTTGTTCCAACCTCCAAGCTTTGTGATCGAGCTGTGGTCACTTTCATAGCCGGACAATTCACCGGGCCAAGGGACTTCATGCTGGAGCTTACTTGGACCCGATCGAAGGTGACACAACTCTCGGATCGAAGCTTCACTTCTGCGAGCAAAGGTATGGACTCACTCTTCTTCCCGAGCTTACAGAGATTCTCCATTTAATTTGAGTCAATTTAAATACATGTTTACCGTATAGATGTGTTCGTCTCCTCAAGACGAATCCATAGAGCATAAGAACACGAAAATCCTTTGAGAATCGAGTGAGAAATTAGGGTTAGAAGGTTGACGGTCACGGGTGCACACCAGTCGTAGACGATGACCATGAGCCGTCGGATCGAGCGTGTATCGAGTGGACGGTTTGGATTGAGCCGGACAGCGCGATGGTGCATGAACTGCGGGCCCTGGATCGGCGAGTCGGATGGCGGCGTCGATTCGAAGGCGCCACGCGGCGCTTCGGAGCTGCCTAGGATGAGTCGGTGCCGCCGTTTTAAATAGAAAATTAGGGATTTTTATGATTTATTTAATTCCCTGAACTTTGAAAATTCATAACTTTGTGTAGAAAAATCAGAAAAATAAAATAAAAATACCCTCTTGCTCAGTGAAGAGAGGAGAATAATGTGGAAAAGAAATCATTTAATTTCATCAAGTATTTTATTTTTAATGATTTTTTTACTGTCTGCATTGTTTTAATTCTCCATGCATATAGGAAATTCACCATGGCATGAGACCATAGGGCTTTTGAAGCCTCTGAATTTGGGAACATTCCCTGAATTTTCCAAAGTCGAGGCCATCCCTATGAGAAGTTATTGATTTTTCAAATTCATGTTACTGTTTTGAGTATTTTAAATCCAATAATTAGCATGTTGTAAAATAAATTCTAGAAAAATTTGGTGATGTTTCTTATGACCAGAGGACCCTAGGAAAAATAGGTTTTGAATTAATCCTCTTGGAATAAATCTAATTGGCTTAAACACCCTAAATAGGTCTCTAATTAATTAGAGCTAATCATACATCAAATTGACTTGAAATCAATTCTCCACTGACCTTTAGGATCAGAGGAACCCACCATAAAAATTTGAAGTTAATTGGACTTGGTTAGCCCTACTAAATGGGTTCATTAAGCCATTTAGCCCATTTAAACTTTAAAAATTCATAACTTTCAATATACTTTTCAAAAATTCACCAAATTGGTTTTGGAGCCTCTCTGATATTAGGGAAATTTAAGAAAATTAAAATTTCAATTTTCTAAAAAAGTTGATTTTTTGCATTATTTTAATATTTTAATAATTAAAAAAATAATAAAAATCACAAAAATAATAAAATTCACCATAATGTCACATTTTAAATTTTAATCACTTAGGAACAAATCCCATATTTTTCTTAAGTCTCCATGATGAGATATTAAATTTTAAAGCCCTAAGGTAATTTTAAAATTAAAAAAATGTATTTTCTAGCATTTCCACTAAAATAATTCTAATAAATCAAAGAAAAATCAGAAAATTGTTAAAGTTGATTCTCTGATTTCCTTGATATCAGAGAGATTTTTGAAAAATATAAAATTCATTTTTCAAACTTTATTTTATTTTTTAAATTAATTAATACCCCAAAACTCAAAATAATTATAATAAAAATAATATAATTAAAAAAATCACCAAACTTGGTCCAAGTGGTCCTCTGGTCATTATAAATGTCCCATAATTTTCTAAAGGACAGAAACTTTTCCTTGGTCATATTATTAAATTTTCCTTGGAAATCCTTATTTTCCACCAAAATAATTACATAAATAAATTAAATACAGAAAAATCACATTTTCTCCTCTGATGTCTTGATTGACATATGAGTGAAGTCACATAAAAATTTCAAATTCATTTGAGCTCAATTTAGTGAGTTATGAAATTATTAAGCTTGAAGGGCAAAATGGTAATTAAAATCTTAACCCTTAATTAAAACTTTAGGCTTAATAAAATGAAAGAGTAAAATATTTGATCTTAATCCGATTAGGATGATTGAAATTTAAATAATTAAAGGGTAGGAACCTATTAAACAATTCAAAAATAATTGAAATGAACTTTAATTAAAATAATTAATTAAATTTGGGAAGAATAATAAATTTTGAATTATTAAAATAGGGATGTTATTAGGAAGAGATTTATTCCTTAATTTAAGAATCCCTAAATTAATCATCTCGATAATATTTAATTCCTAATTAAAATGATTATTCAAACTTAAGATTTAAAATGCTAAAAGACTTAACCATTAAATTAAATTAAAATTAAATTATTTAAATCAAACCCTTTTAAAATAAAATATTAAATTAAAATTAAAAAAATTAAATTAAATTAAATTAAATTAAATTAAATTAAATTAAATTGAAACATATTAAATTAAATTAAATTAAAACACATTAAATTAAATTAAATTAAATTAAATTAAAATTTAAATTAAATTAAATTAAATTAAATTAAATTAAATTAAATTAAATTAAATTAAACTAAATTAAATTAAATTAAATTAAATTAAATCATATTATATTAAATTAACTTAAATTAAACTAAATTAAATTAAACCACATTGAATTAAGTTAAGTTAAATTAAATTAAATTAAATTAAGTATAACATCACTAAGACATAAAGAATTCAAAAATAAATCTAAAACAACTTGAACACTATTCCAGAACTTAAATCCATTAACTAAAATTAAATCATGAACCACATGAACATCCATTTACCCTCGAAAGTTTTTGTTGTCATAACTCTAAACGGAGCGTTAAGTGAAGTGTTACTTCACTATAGGATATTCGAATGTCCTAGTTCAGCTGAGCGACATAACAAAACTTAAACTCCCGGACGATTAATTCATTTGTATAATTAAATTCATTTGGACTTAAAATAATCCTAGAAATGTTGAAAAGATGTTTAAGACTCGTCTTAAGCACTTCCTCGATACGATAGGATATTTATAAGAACAATTAAATTTAGTTGTTCTTTGATGAAGAAAATCGTCCTCGAACTAAAATACGAGAACCTAGACGTCATAGGAGATGACTAGCTATAGGATTAGGAACTTGGTAGAGAACCATAACCCTTCCCTTAGCTTTACCTAGGAATGCGCTTTAAATACTTAAATATTCTAATTATGTTTTAAGTGCGGCTCGGGATGACGGGAAGACCCTCCGGGTATGCTTTTATTTTATTGCGATTTACCTTATTGCAATTTATTTAATCGCATCGCACTTACTTTTCTTGCATGATAAACAACTGTTGCATGAAAACCCACACCTCTAGGATAGTCCCTAAAGCTGAAACCAAAACTAAATTAAAAGTCATTGCAAGATAAAATTCACCGCCACAACATTTCAAAATATAAAATAACTCAAAATTTAATCACAAACGGAACAACAAAACTACAACTACAACTAAATTAAAACGTCTTGTTGGATGATCGGGAATACCTCGGATGATGTAACCTACGTGTTGCTAACGGGATTTCCCACGGTCTAAATGAAAGTGTGGAACTCATTCGGTTGAGTTTAGTAAATTCATACGGACTAAGTGAATCCGATAAAAATAACGATGCGGAAGGAGTGGGATCTTAACCGGTGTTGTTATAATCGACTTTAAGATTTATTTAATTAAAATATTAAAAACACCTGGATTTTAAGATTTTCTCTAAACAGAACACTTTTCTCATCTCACTGATTTATGACTTCTAAAACTAAACCACTACGACAACAAGGAGCTCGGAGCATGGTGGGCGGCACGGCCATCGTCATCGGCAAAAGCCGAGTCTACTTCGGCAAAACTTTCTTAGAATTAGATAACCAAGCTATAGGACTTCGAGGTAGTTTTCCTAGTGCAACATAAATCCTCGAAGCTCTTCGTTAGGCATTTGCATTGCAAATTAAGCCCTAACCGGTCTTAGGACTCCGAGGTAGTCGTCGATACGACATAAACCCTCACATCTCCGAGATTTGTTTGTATGATTGTGTCATACGAATATAAGTCCTAATTAATTAAAATTGGCAAGATCAAAACATTAAATAAACATTAGGACTTTCCTAAATTCGAAGCGAAACAATAGGATAGTCGGGAAATTACCGAAGTTCGCTTCGAATGCGCGATTTCTCCTACCTTTCTTCCTTTGAATTCCAAAATAAAATGTTCCAAATTTGATCCATTCCCTATTGAAATTCCAAAATTCAATCCATTGAAAACTTAAACTTTGAAATTCTTGAGAGCAGAACTACGATTATTATCGAGAGTTTTCTTAGGTGATTCCCGTCACTTAAGATGTAATTAACTATAGGGGCTTGCCTTATAGGGAATTTTAAGAACCCGAGTAATATAAACCTCGTTTAATGTTTTCATATTAAACGGGGGAATTTGTCGGCTTATAAAATTGGTTCGCAGACCAAACGGATGTCACAAACTTCTCTAGTTTATTTAATCGAGCGTAATTATCGAGCGAGTGTGTACATTCTTCGGGATAGATACACGGTTTGTAGTGCGACGCTCGTTTATATAAACTATTCAGAATGTGAGATCAGTTTGATTTCATATCATAAAATTTTCAAATTTAAAATTATTTTCAAAATCAAATACTACTTTTCAAATTATTTATTTAAATTAAATTAAAATTCACCGACAATTTCTGTAGGCGACCCCCTTTCCAAATAAAACACCATAACTCAAAAATAAGCCATACAATTTCAGGGATGACTGCTGTAGTTGGAGGTTCGACCGGGAGCTTCGACCTACGAAGGGTAGTGCAGCAGGAGCTTCGTCTTTGCTTGGAGATCAGACCTCCTCCGAGCGAATGAGGGAGAGATTCCTTTCAAGGAAATGGACCTCCTTGTGTGGCCTGGGAACGAGGGAGGGAAACTGCGATCAGGAAGGTTGAGGTCGAGAATGGGATTTCAATCCTAACGTGATATGTATAAGCGGGACGCATGGTATGCTCCGCTTCTCATCCTCTTCAGTAAAAATAGCTAAGTGCTTATTAGTAGTATGAATAAGTTGAGCGAAAGTTTTTTTCAAACATAAGGGTGGTGTTTTAAAAACGCCACTGCACTCTAGTAAGTTACCCCAAATGGGGCCTTAATATTACTTGCAGAAAAAACACAAAAATACCTTCCATTAAAGTGCAATATCATAAAAAAAGGTATAAAAATGTACTTAAAAACACTCTATAATTTAGGTATATCAACACTGCAGCTGTTGCCTCAAAGTCAGTTGCAGAAAGAGGTGACAGTCGAAGAAAGCTTGCATATTTGAAGTTGACAAAAGAGAAAGTATTCAATCATAAAGTTTGAAAACCCTGAGCTGAGACTTCAAAACTAGAAAAAAAATGAGGATTAGACGTCCATGTAGAAGATTACTACCCATTGGTGTGACTTCTTCAAATTGCAAAAATTAATGAACTCAGATTTGGATATATGTCTTGATTTAAATGATAATGAGTCACATAATTAACGCAAGTATACGTATCGCTCAAGTAATACAAGGCTCTAGTTGAGTCTTGGAATATCGATCCAACAGGGAGGCCTTACTTTTTTGGCGTAGCACAGAAATCTCTTATCGAATCACATCATAATTGCAAGTGGTTTAATTCTTGAAGTAATGACAAACAGGTTCAGTTACTATATCTACCAAAGATGTTCTAAACTCTAGCAAGTTAAACTAACGCAAGACAAAATTTATAACAAAGTTTAGTTGCAAGAAAGAGTCTTCCTCCTTTCCATTCATAATGTGATGATTATTGTGACACTGATCAGTGATACAAATGTATTGTGCCAAATAGGCGCATTCTTATTCTTTACCAATATTTCAGCGCATAAAGTACATTGGCTAATCCTAAGTTTAGTCCCCAAATACGTGGTTAGGCTGGGAGGATACTGGCTCTCACTCTAGAGCTCCCACTTCCCTTCACCTGAAGGCTAACTCTCACTTCAGTTTCTAAACATTAGGACCAAATTGAGGATTTCAGCTTGTTACTCTGAAATCTCCAATTCTACGCCCATCAAAGTATATTTCCTTATTTATTTGCATTCAACCCCCATGAAATTCACCATTCATGGAATTTAAATGTGACCTTCACTTTTGTTGTGGAACTCATAATCCTTTCGGAACACATATTTCCCAACAATTTTTAACAATTCAATTGGCCAGATCAAAAAGTAAAGGAAGTTCTAAATGAAAAGGTCATCACAAATTCTTCATAATAATTCGACACATCATTTTCATTTGACAACATCAACACATCACATGAAAAGGAGAAAGACAAATAAATCTACTCAAGACTCATGAGGAAAATATGACAAAACATGGATTTCATATATAAAAATAACGTCATACAAACAAAGTAAGGTAAATACAACTTTTCTCAAACTCATCCCTAAGTGAATCTCAGGGAATTCCTTTGACTCCTCTTCTTTCTTCACAACAACACATAGTCTCTCTTTAGAATAGTAAAGAAGAAGAAATCTCTCACTTTCTCTCTACTCCCACAGTCCTTAGAAGAGAAAAACACTAACCTAACTTCGTACACAAAATAGAAAAAACTCACTCTCTAAACTCTAAACTCTTCTCTTTCTTTCTTCCCCCCTTTGAAATGTGGCTCCAAAAGTGTTTAAATTCGACCAAAACTGAATTACCAAGAGTTTCCTCAAGCAACCTTTCAAATTCAGCTAAATACATTGAATTTAGTTCAAAATTGGGTTAGAGCACTGTCTGGCGCTGGTAGGAGCACCGTTCGACTCATTATTTTGCCAAAACTTTGTAACTCTCTGGAAACTGGAGCTGTTTGGCGCTGGTGACAGTGCCGTTCGGCGCTGGTTTAATAAAATACACTTTTGTCCTTTTTCACTCCAAATTTGCTCCTTTTCGCTTCTTTTTGCTCCAAAGGCCTAAAACCATTGTATCTACATGAAATCATCAAAAATACCTTCCTTTAATATGCAATATCATAAAAAACAGATATGAAACGAAAAGTACAAAGCTATCAAATTTTTAGTGGATCAAGATCCCCAAACTTAATTATTACTTGTCCTCAAGTAATTCTAGTTAATACATAAAATCATGATCCACTGCAATGAACTTTCTTTCTAGAATACCATAATTTTGATTTAGATAAGTATAATAGTAAAATTTTCAGAAAGATATTTGAATAATTCAAGTAAATTTTGTAGGTGTAAGAATATATAGTAATCAAGTCTAAGATTTCTAGCTTTATATTCATTTCAAAAATGACTCTAGATTGTCCTATTAAGGCACTTAAAAGGATTACATGAAAAGAAGTTTATGAGAACACTACTAGTAAAGATGCTAATCCATACATATAAGTTTAGGATAATAATTAAGTTTTTTTTCTTTAGGTAGGTCCAAGTGAAGCCAATTTTTGTTTAGGCATCTCCTCAAGCTTCTCCTCACTTCTTCTTTCTTTTCTTTTTCTTTTGTTTTTGCTTTTCTTTTCTTTTCTTTTATTTTTTTCTTTTCTTTTCAGTGAGGATTACTGTATCTAGATAGCCTTTAATGATTTTGAACTTCACCCTTCTCACCCTAAATTTGAAAATTACCACATTCCTTTACCTTATAGGCACTTCTTTAGCTTATTAATGATTCATCATAGAGTCTCAATCCTTTCCTATCACATAAAATTTTAAGATTCTTAATATTTCAAAAATACAATTTTTTTTACTTTGAATAGTTGACTATAGTCGTATACTTTTATACCAAATATCTTACATTACAAAACTACTTTTCATTACCAAACACTTTCATTCAATTTTATAGAATACTTAAATAAAATCAAAATACAGTTATCTAAAATTGAGCTCTATTACAGGAAATCATGTTACTAATTTTTGAAAATAATTTTAAATGAGAACAATTAACAGTTAATTCTTTCTCTTCCCCCAAACTTATATTTTTTAATATAATTTACATGGAAGAAAGAAAAGATCTAAATATAACTTAGACCTCAATATGCTGGCTTTTCATACCTTTGAGTTTCAGCAAGTTTTTTCTTCATAAAGTAGAACAGTAGACCTGAAATAATTAAGAAGCATTTCTATACACAAATATGGGTTAGAATTTTATAAAGAAGTTTAAATACATTAAATATTGCACATGACATTAACATCCAACTGTTAATTGTACAAATTAAACTAGCAATCCAAACTCATAAAAACTTTACTATCACATCACATACATCACAAATCAACAACAAAGTCTACTACAAGTACATTCAACACACATATAACATCTCAGATACAAATCATAAGGAGTCTCATGTACATCACAAATACAAAACACAAATACATCACAAAGTTCAATGAAAAATAAAAATAAAAATACACAAACTACCAATCTTCATCTTCTGTAGGAGCTCCACCATCATCAGGTTCCTCAGGCTGGTATGAAGTATACTCAGGGTAAGTAGGAAATACAACATCAATGTCTCCCCTGAAAAATCTCATCCGTGTGTCATGATAAGCTATCTCATATTCTCTCCACCGCACTTGATAATCATCATTCATTTTGTTCCTTACTTCTAGTCCCTCTACTCTGGTGTTTAACCTTTCCAATTAATCCATAACTTCGTGCAGAGTAGGCTCCCTTGATGTAGATGGTCTATCTTGACTAGAAGAAGGTTCATCAACTCTCTTACTCCATTTCCATCATACATGAACTTCATAAGATTTCAGATTTAATTTATTAATAGGCTTCAGGGGGTGGACTACCTCAGCATACTAGTCCTCCTATAGTCTCTCCTTTTGAGCTTGTCAAAATACTTTTATAAATTGTAGCCCCAATATTTATACTCTTCATGTTTTGAATATACTAATTCAGAACAGCTCTATCAACAGTAACATCACTGTGATGGTTGGCAGGTAACAGTCTGCATGTAGAAATGAAATAATGCCAGGCTTTTGATACAAGATTCAAAGTAGAAAGGGGAAAATTAACTTTCATTCTCTGCTTAATTTTCCATTCCCTTTTTCATCAGTCAAAAAGTTTATAATCTCATCCAATGCTTGATTCGTGATTGTGCGGCTTATTTTTAGGTTGTGGTGTTTTATTTTGAAAAGGGGGTCACCTACAGAAATTGTCGGCGAATTTTAATTTAATTTAAATAAATAATTTGAAAAGTAGTATTTGATTTTGAAAATAATTTTAAATTTGAAAATTTTAAGATATGAAATCAAACTGATCTCACATTCTGAATAGTTTATATAAACGAGCGCCGCACTACAAATCGTGTATCTTTCCCGAAGAATAGACACATTGTTTGATAATGAGGCTCGATTAAATAAACTAGAGAAATTTGTGACATCCGTTTGGTCTGCGAACCAATTTTATAAGCCAACAAAGTCCCCTGTTTAATATGAAAACATTAAACGGGATTTATATTACACAGGTTCTTAAAATTCCCTATAAAGGCAAGCCCCTATAGTTAATTACATCTTAAGTGACGGGAATCACCTAAGAAAACTCTCGATAATAATCGGTAGTTCTGCTCTCAAGAATTTCAAAGTTTAAGTTTTCAATGGATTGAATTTTGGAATTTCAATAGGGAGTGGATCAAATTTGGAACATTTTATTTTGGGAATTCAAAGGAAGAAAGGTAGGAGAAATCACAGATTCGAAGCGAACTTCGGTAATTTCCCGACTATCCTATTGTTTGGTTTGAATTTAGGAAAGTCCTAATGTTTATTTAGTATTTTGATCTTGCCAATTTTAATTAGTTAGGACTTATATTTGTATGATAAAATCATACAAATAGCCTCGAAGATGTGAGGGTTTATGTCGTATCGGACGACTACCTCGGAAATCCTAAGACCGGTTAGGGCTTAATTTACATGATATGATCATGCAAATGCCTAACGAAGAGTTGAGGATTTATGTTGCACTAGTGCAAACTACCTCGAGGTCCTATGGCTTGGTTATTTAATTCTAAGGAAGTTTTGTTGAAGTAGATCCGAGTTTTGCGATGACGATGGCCGTGCTTTGCCCACCATGCTCCGAGCTCCTTGTTGTTGCAGAGATTTAGTTGTAGAAGGTGATAAATCAAGAGATGAGAGAAGTGTTTTGGTTTAGAGAAAATCTTAAAATCCAGGTGTTTTTTAATATTTTAATTAAACAAATCTTAAAGTTGATTATAACAACACCGGTTAAGATCCCACGGTTCCATCCTTCCGGCATCGTTATTTTTATCGGATTCACTTAGTCCGGATGAATTTGCTAAACTCAACTGAATGAGTTCCACACTTTCATTTAGACCGTGGGAAATCCCGTTAGCAACACGTAGGTTACATCATCCGAGGTATTCCCGATCATCCAACAAGACGTTTTAATTTAGTTGTAGTTATAGTTTTGTTGTTCTGTTTGTAATTAAATTTTGAGTTGTTTTATATTTTGAAATGTTGTGGCGGTGAATTTTATCCTGTAATGATTTTTAATTTAGTTTTGGTTTCAGTTTTAGGGACTATCCTAAAGGTGTAGGTTTTCATGCAACAGTTGTTTATCATGCAAGAAAAGTAAGTGCGATGCGATTAAATAAATTGCAGCAAAAGTAAATTGCAATAAAATAAAAGCGTACCTGGAGAGTCTTCCCGTCATCCCAAGCTGCACTTAAAATACAATTTATAGCATTTAAGCATTTATAGCAATTTCCTAGGTAAAGCTAAGGGAAGGGTTATGGTTTTCTACCAAAATCCTAATCCTATAGCTAGTCGTTCCTATGACGTCTCAGGTCTTGATTTTGGTTTTAAGGATGATTTTCTCTTCACCGAAAGAACAACTAAGCTCAATTTGTTCTTAAGGACATTCCATCATATTGAGGAAGTGTTTAAGACGAATCTTAAACATCTTTTCAATATTTCGGGAATTATCCTAAGTCCGAATGAATTCATTGTGCGGGTGAATTAATCATCCAGGGTGTTTAAGTTAAGTTTTATTTCTTGCTCGGTGATTTAGGATGTTTGAATATCCTTATGGGTGAAGTGTCATTTCACTTGATACTCAGTTCATGAGTTATAATAGTAAAAGCTCCTAAGGGCAAAATGATATTTAATGATTTGTGATTCAAATTTAAGTTCAAATTAATGATTTAAGTTTGGAATAGTGTTCGAGTTATTTTAGATTTATTTTGAATTTCTTTATGTCTTAAGTGATGTCATTTAATTCGATTTAATTTAACTTTGATTTAATTTAATTTAATTTAGTTTAGTTTTAATTTTAATTTAATTCGATTTAATCGATTTAGTTTAACTTGATATGAATTAATTTAATTTAATCTAACTTGATTTAATTTAATTTGTTTAATTCCATTTAATTTGTTTTAATTTAATTTAATTTAATTTGTTTTAATTTAATTTAATTTAATTTAATATTTTATATTTTTTTATATATTTTTTTAAATTTAATTTAATTTAATTTAATTTAATCTCGACTTAATTTAATTATTTAATTTAATTTAATTTATTTATTCAATTTAATTTAATTTAGTTTTATTATATTTTTTGATTTAATTTAATTTAATTTAATTTAATTTTTTTTTAATTTAATTTTATTTTTAATTTTAATTTTAATTGAAACTTTAAAAAGAGTTTAATAATTTACCTTTAATCCAATTTAAATGATTGAATCTTTTAACATTTTTTTTAACTTAAATTTGAATTACCATTTTTAATTAAGAATTAAATATTATTGAGATGATTAATTTAGGGATTTTTAGATTAAAGAATAAATATCTTCTTAATAAAATCCCTATTTTAATAATTCCAATTTTATTATTCTTCCAAATTTAATTTATTATTTAATTAAGGTTTATTTCAATTATTTTAAATTATTTAGTAGGTTTCTACCCTTTAATTATCTAAATTTCAATCAACCAAATCAGATTAAAATCAAATATTTTACCTATTCATTTTATTAAGCCTAAAGTTTTAATTAAGGGTTAAAATTACCATTTTGCCCTTCAAGCTTAATAATTTCATAACTCACTAAATTGAGCTCAAATGAATTTGAAATTTTTATGTGACTTCACTCATATGTCAATAAAGACATTAGAGGAGAAAATGTGATTTTTCTTTATTTAATTTATTTATTTAATTATTTTTGGTGAAAAATGGGAATTTTCAAAAAAAATTTAACAACATGACCAAGGGAAAGTTTCTATCCTTAAGAAAATTATGGGACATTCCTAATGACTAGAGGACCACTTGGACCAATTTTTGTGATTTTTTGAATTATATTTTATTTATTAGAATTATTTTAAGTTTTGGAGTATTAATTAATTTAAAAATAGAATATAAGTTGAAAAATGGATTTTATAATTTTTAAAATTCTCTCTGATATCAAGGATTCCAGAGAACCAAATTTTACAATTTTCTGATTTTTCTTTAATTTATTGGAATTATTTTAGTGAAAATGCTAGAAAATACATTTTTTTTTTAAAATTACCCTAGGGCTTTAAAATTTAATATCTCATTAAATAAACCTAAGAAAAATATGGGGTTTGTTCCTAAGTGATTATATTTCAAAATATGACATTTTGGTGAATTTTATTATTTTTGTGATTTTTATTATTTTTTAATTATTAAAATATTAAAATAATACTAAAAAATTAACTTTTTTAGAAAATTAAAATTTTAATTTTCTTAAATTCCCCTGATATCAGAGAGGCTCCAAAACCAATTTGGTGAATTTTTGAAAGGTGTTTTGAAAGTTATGAATTTTTAAAGTTTAAAATGACTAAATGGCTTAATCAACCCATTTAGTAGGGCTAACCAAGTCCAATTGACTTCAAACTTTTATGGTGGGTTCCTCCGATCCTAAAGGTTAGTGGAGAATTGATTTCAAGTCAATTTGATGTATGGTTAGCTCTAATTAATTAGGGGTCTATTTTGGGTGTTTAAGCTAGATTAGGGTTATCTTAAGTGAATTAACTCGAGTCTTATTTTCCTAGGGTTCTCTGGTCATAAGGAACATCACCAAATTTTCCTAGAATTTATTTCACAACATGCTAATTTTTGGAATTAAAATACTCAAAACGACCACATGCATTTGAAAAATCAATAACTTTTCACGAGAGATGGCCTCGACCTTGGAAAATTCGGGGAATGTCCCCAAGTTCGGAGGCTTCAAAGCCCTATGGTCTCATGCCATGGTGAATTGTATGAATGCATGGAGAATTAAAACAATGCGGGGAGTAAATAATTAATTAAAAATAAAGTACTGGGCAAAATTAATTAATTTCTTTTCCACATTATCCTCCTACGTTCCATTGAACAAGAGGGTATTTTTATTTTATTTTTGTGATTTTTCTACACCAAGATATGGATTTTCCAAGTTTAGGGAATTAAATAAATAAGAAAATACCCTAATTTTCTATTTAAAACGGCGGCGCTGACTCATCCTAGGCAGCCCCGAACGCACACGCGTCGCCTCCTGATTCGGCGCCGCCTTCTGACTCAGCGCCACGCGGCCCGCCGTTCTTGTATCATCTCCTCGTCCGAGCGCCATCCGGCCGTCCGTCCGCGCGTGTATTAAATGAACGGCATCCGTTCATCGTCCCCAAGCCTCCTAACCCGAGAACCGTCCACCTTCTAGCCCTAAGATCTCACTCAATTCTCCATAGATTTTTATGTTCTTATGCTCTATGGATTCGTCTTGAAGAGACGAACACATCTATACGACTAATGCTTATTGAAATCGACTCATTTGAAATGGAGAATGTTCAGAAGCTCGGGATGAAGAATTGATCCATACCTTAGCTGCGAGAGGTGAAGCCTCGATCGAAGATGTTCGGCACGTTCGTTGGAGCTGCAGGGAGGCTAGGGATGAAACACGGGGATGTGTTGAATTGCCTAGGTGTGATTTCCACCAAAGCCGATCACAACCTTTGGAGTACTGGAACAAGCTGGGTGGCCTCGGAGAGGGGGCTTTCATCTGGAAAACTTCTTCTCTTGGCTTCGGTGAAGGTGTAGGTGAGTTTAATTTGATTTTGGTGGAGGATTCGGGAGTGTCTGTTCGGCACGAGAATTGAGCTCCAAAATTGAGCTCGATCGATGGGGATTAGAGCGGGAGGACGGTAGGGATCAATTGCTCTAAGTACGGAGGGAGTGAGGAGTGATTTTGGCGAGTTTTGGTATGGTCACGGTTCGGCACCTCTCATGGCCGAGAGGGGTGGTGTTTAAATAGGAGAGGGTGGAGGGCCTCCGCGGGGGTTTAAAGGCTGGGGATCGAGTCTGCTGCGGTGAGGAGAAGGAGAGCTATGCTTGTCCGTTTGGGTTGAGACAAGTCGGCAAGGGAGGATTGAATTTTTGGCTCCTCCCGAGGTCTCGGCCATGGTGTTTTCCGGCGGCTCGGTGGGTGGCTGGCTGAGCATTGGTCACCATCTTGTTCGGGTGGGTCGGGGTGAGGTTTGGTGCATTCGATTGAGGTTTGACATGTGTAAAGTGGTTGAACCAAAGTAGAAAGGGGAAGGGGCCATTTTAGCCTTATTTTGGTCAACCCATGCAAATGGGTTGGGTGCACCTCCCCAAGACCTGGTTTTGGGTGAGGAGGTCGGTGGGTCGATCTCCCGTGTGTGGTGGAGTCTCCATCGAGGATTAGGTGGCAAAGCATGGTTTAGAGTGTGACATGCTTAAGGTAAAAAGGTTTAAGGGAGGTTTAAGAAAGAACTCCCTCTTCTTGCCATAAATGGACTAATGACAAGTCAAAGCCCTCATGGCTTCATGTGGCTTGAGAATGGCTTGTTCATGGCTCCATTTGGCTTGGGAAAGCTTGGTCAATTTCATGAAAATGGATTTTAGGAATTTTTGGTAATTTGATGGAAATTTGTGTGAAACTTGATTTGGAAAGATTTGATGATGGATTTAGGACTTAGGTATTGAGTTTAATTGAAAGTATGATGAGGGGAAATGTCATATGGGCTTTGGGACCAATTTTGGGCCTTTGGATGTGGTAAAGGATGGGCTTTTAAAATGGTTTAAGGAATGGGCCCTTAAGTTTAAAAAAATGAATTTATGGATGGAAATTTTGTAAAGAGGTGGGGCCAAATAGTTGTTGAGTTTGGTTTAGGGATGTGTCATGAGTGGTTTGGAGTTAATTTGGTGTGATTTGGACTTGAATTGGTTTGAATTTGGGTTTATTTGGTAAGTGGGCCAATGTAGGTCAAATTGGGCTAACTTGGGCCAATGTTGGGCTAGAGTTGAAATTGATGTAAAATAAATGTTGGGAAATGTTTTTGGGAGTGTTTCAAAGAGGTTTTGGCTTTGGTTGGGTTTTGATTTTGGGGTTTGGGCCTATTTGGGTTAGGTTTGGGTTTAGGTCGAAATTGGGCTTTTTGATTTTGGGTTGAATTTGAGTGGGGTTTGGGTCAAAATCTTGGGCAAATCATGTTAGTGTTTTGTTTATGGGGATGTTAAGGAAGGTTTAGAAAAGATTTGGGGTTAATTGGAGTTGAATTGGGTGAGTTTGGGCTAAGTTTGGGTCATGGGTCCAAATTGGGCTTTAAGGCCAAAAGTGAAATTGGATCCCAATGCCAATCAAATTGGGCTTGGATTTGGTCTAGATTGGTGTTGGGGATGTTGAATTGAAGTTTAAAATTGAATTGGACCAGAATTTGGGTCAATTGGGTAGGTTTGGGTTAACATTGGGTGGGTCAAATTGGGGGTTTTAATAAAAGTGGGGTAAATTGACAAAATTGGCCCATGATGTAGTTGAACAAAATGAAATTGGGAATATTTGGGATTTTCTGGAATTTTCTGGGAATTTTCTGAATTTTTGGATTTTTTGGCTAAGAGGGGTATTTTGGGTATTTGGAGGGTATTGGGAGGTATTTTTGGAATTTTTGGTTATGGATGATCAATTTGATTGGTGAAGACATGTTTAGGAATGATTTTGGAGAATTTTGGGTAGTTTAGGTGATTTTGCAAATTTTGGAGGGTTTCGAGGGTTTTAGGTAGAGTTTAGCGGGTGTAGGGTCCCGGGGGTCAAAAATTGAAAATTTGGAAAATTGAAGATTGGGTGAATGTAAGTGGAATGAAATCATTTTTGTTGAGCCATGAAGCCACATCAAGTCCACATGAGCCATGAAGGGACTCATTTGAGGCATCCACTATGTTGTTCCTAACCCTCTTAGCCAAGGGCTTAGGGGTTAAGGACCATCCATGTGAACCACCTTCATGAGTCGGGAGGTCGAGTTGGGTATGGGTGTGGTTTTAGGAGGTGTGTGAAAGTGTAGTGTATAGGTGTAATGTGTGTGTAAGTCAGCCCCTTCACCGGACCGGGCCACCGAGGCGATCCTAAGGCCGAAGAGTCCTATAGGAACTTATCCTTTAAACTTCCGCATTTGATCTCGACCCTCTCAGGTGATTAGGGGTCTACAATCGAGTTTGTGGAGTTTGCGGGGAGTTAAGAAGTGGTTTGAATTTCTAAGTGGTGGGTCCCATCTCTAGTCCTCTAAGATAGTCGAAGGAAAAGCTGAGGCTAGATCCTAAGTACTAAAGAGAAGAGAAGACCTCATCAAAAATGAGGTCGACAAATGGACCCCCAATAGGTGTGGTTTGCTAACCAAGCACACCGCGCGTATTGGCGTTGACCGAAAAGATCAATAAAACCAATACAGATATCCAAGTGACAAACTTAGGACGAAGTAGAAGAGTTTCCGCTGGGGAGTGTCAAGTATATCTCTGAGACTGGAGATTCCTGAACTCTCGCTGGTGAAAGGAAAAGGAGGTGAGTCCCAAATCACATGATGCGGGGAATTTCGATTTAGATTTTCATCTTGTTTTAGTTTAAATTTTGATGTGTAAGTTTAGATTTTGAGTTTTCAATTTAGATTGATGCTTGGTTTAAAATCAATTTGAGGAAATTTGGATCTGAAGTTTGGATTCGAAACGAGGTTCCAATCCCGGGATTGTGGAGAAAACCGGAATCGGGGTACCGATCGCGAGAATGAAAATCGGAGTTTAAGTGTTGATTGAAGGGGATTAGAATCGGAATTTAGGTGCGATCTAGAAAGTTTAATGAGAATTGAAACGGAGTTTCAATCTCGAAAGTTTAAAGAGAACTGGAATGCGGTTTCGATCTCGAAGGTTTAAAGAGAAGCTGGAAGCCGGTTCCAATCTCGAAGGTCTAAAGAGAAATGGAAACCGGTTCCAATCTCGAAGGTCTAAAGAGAAGTGGAAGCTGGTTCCAATCTCGAAGGTCTAAAGAGAGCTGGAAGCCGGTTCCGATCTCGAGAGGTCTAAAGAGAAGTGGGACCGGTTCCGATCTCGAAGGTCTAAGAGAAGTGGAAGCGGTTCCAATCTCGAAGGTCTAAAGAGAAGTGGAACTGGTTCCGATCTCGAAGGTTTAAAGAGAACGGAAGCGGTTCCAATCTCGAAGGTCTAAAGAGAAGTGAAGCGGTTCCAATCTCGAAGGTCTAAAGAGAAGTGGAAGCTGGTTCCCGATTTCAAATGTCTAAGAGAAATGGAGCCGGTTCCGATCTCGACGGTCTGATAAGAGAAATGGAGCGGTTCCAATCTCGAAGGTCTAAGAGAAGTGGAGCCGGTTCCAATCTCGAAGGTCTAAAGAGAAATGGAAGCCGGTTCCAATCTCGAAGGTCTAAAGAGAAATGGAAGCGGTTCCCGATCTCGAAGGTCTAAAGAGAAATGAAAGCCGGTTCCGATCTCGAAGGTCTGAAGAGAAATGGAACCGGTTCCAATCTCGACGAGTCTAAAGAGAAATGGAAGCTGGTTCCAATCTCGAAAGTCTAAAGAGAAATGGAAGCTGGTTCCAATCTCGACGGTCTAAAGAGAAATGGAAGCGGTTCCGATCTTTAAGGTCTAAAGAGAAATGGAAGCGGTTCCGATCTCAACGGTCTAAAGAGAAATGGAAACTGGTTCCAATCTCAACGGTCTAAAGAGAAATGGAAACTGGTTCCAATCTCAAAGGTCTTCCAATCTCAAAGTTTAATGAGAATTGGAATTGGATTCCAATCTCAGAAGTTTATTTGTGTGAAGAGGGATCCAGTCCCCTGTCATCAGAACCAAATCGAACAAAGTTCGTGGCTCCGTGTCAATAGACCTAGTCGATCTCCATACAGGAAGAAAAGGTAGGCCACAAAAGTCGAAATGATTTTGATGTGACGAAAAAGGTTTAGGGTTCCGAAATTGAAGTGTGGGTCTCCTGTGAGGAAGAGTTGTCCGACGAGAGAATTTCAAAGCTTCTTGAGATAAATCTCGATTTGGAGTTGACTTGAAAATGTTTGAAAAGATGAATTTAGAGTGGGATCCGATTTGAGATTCATTTTCATTTTGTTTGTCCTTTAACTTTCCAAATGTTCATGTGAATTTTATTTAGCGTTCACGTGGATTTTGAAGTTATTTTTATGTCTGAATTTTTTAAGGAAAAATAATTCTCATTTATTATTTATATTTTTATTTTCTTCCTTTTTTTATCTCATTTTATTTTTATTATTATTATATATATAATTTTTTTGTTCTTTGTTCGAAGTTCGTTTAACTTTAATGGCGTTTCCCAGTCAATTTGCACAAAAGAGGTGAATGCCAAAATTGTGACATGGTCACTTTCATTCCAATCATGTTGAAGATACATCATACAACTCGATCTGGAATATATCTCATACAATCCATGTAGACTCAAAATGGACTATGTATGATCTTTGTCGATCCATCCAAAAAAAGGTATCTGTCAAAAATCCATGTCTGAATAGTGAGGTACATGGTCAATAACATCACCTTCCAAGCCATCCTTGGCAAGGATGCCGTATGGATGTACGTTGGAGGTGTGATATTTTCCAAGCAACTCACAGCTCGTAAGGTCGGAGGCTCTCTAGCTCTGGGTCCGGTCGGAAGTGGTAAGGTGCTTTCACGTCGTCCATCCTTCGAAAGTAGCCGAGATCCGCTTCACCGGTACTCCCGGTATGCAATGTTTAGCGACGTCCGCTCCGTTGCCCTTCGATATCATGACGGAACCTACCGGTAATGGTATCTTTATCGGCCCTCGGAACTCACACGGGCCTCGCTATCCGGAGGTCGGATCCGAACATGATGTTACACTCATTCGGAAAAGAAAGCTGTGCGAAAGGTCTAACAAAGTCGTGATGATCTATGTGCGGGGGAATGCGA
This sequence comes from Papilionanthe hookeriana x Papilionanthe teres, assembly GCA_022702705.1. NCBI lineage: Eukaryota > Viridiplantae > Streptophyta > Magnoliopsida > Asparagales > Orchidaceae > Papilionanthe > Papilionanthe hookeriana x Papilionanthe teres. Next base: position 122,464,825 of record CM040424.1, on the reverse strand, counting down.
TCACCCTTCTTGTAAATGTTAATGATGCAAGCTGTTGGGTATGCAATCTGCTGGCAGCACCCTCCATGTTATCATTCTTTTAACCATCCTTTTAATGACTAATGGCATTGGATCCACCTGGCCATGACGGAGTATCCCCGGTGGGTTTCCCTTCTCGTCTTCCGCGAAGTTGTAGCAACATCCACATTGTATTGTAATTCTCCCCTTCCACGGCATCCATCTCCGGGGTTCGAGTATGTGTTTTCTCTTAAGCGGCCCGCTCGGCCCATCTTTTTCAAATCCCGGATGCGATCCACGATTTGTTGTTGTTCGTATTACGAGAATACGTACGTATGTAACTCGAGGCCTTCTAGTATGTTGATCCTCCCGCCTCCGATTCTCTCGAAGCATTCAAAAGTTTTCTTCCGGACATTCTCGTATTCTTTCTAGCTCGTATTACGGGATAATTTGCAAATGGCGAGGCCCGGTGACGTACTTGTGGGATATATGGCTCGATCCCTTCACGTTCTCCCGCATACCTCGGCTCCTCGGGGATGATGTCCATCGGGACATCCTCCGGGGTTGCTCCGCAACAAGGTCATGCATTACGGTGGCTTCATCCGGTGGCGTAGTAGCCTTCTTTCTTCGTTCTTCTTAAGATCTCTCTGGTTTCTTCGTCATCCTCGGAGTCGGCCTCCTTTCTCCCAGTTCTCGGTGAACCGGTATCCTTGAAGTATATGCACGCGGTAGCAAGCATCTGTCTCGTCGTGTTCGGTCCATTCGCTAGTTTAGTTAACATCTTGCGGATACGGCGATTTTTATTTCTTCGTTGAGTTCGTTGTGAGAGTAGCTCTTCGTATTTCCCGAGTTTACGTAGGCGCGGCGCCGACAAGCCTGCCCTCTGCTGTAGCGACTACGGACTTGATTCTCTTGTCCTCTTCGGTGTTTGTTTTTCTTTTCTTATCTGCTTGGATTGGTGGCTTGGGCCACCCACTTTCATTCTTGTCGACGCGGGCAGTTCTTCTCGGTCAATTGGGACCCAGTCATTTTCCTCGTATTGCAGGCCTGCTGGTGCGAAGTCTGAGTCAATCTCTATTATCGCTCCATCTTTCACCCTCTTGTCGTCGAGTGCAAGGCTTACGCCATTTCTAAAGTTCAGGACCAACCGCCCGTTCGACATTTCCCTGCGAAAAGACAAGGAAAAGGATCAGGGGCTGTACTAAGAACAAGAACATTAAGGAAATGTTTATTTAAAGACAATTTTTTTTATTTATTTTTATATTTTTTAAATTTGACAGGAATGAAGTGGGAAAAGATCAGGAAAGAGATTTTGATTTGGAAGAGAGAAAACAAGGAAAACTTTATTATCATGATTTTATTTATTTCAGCACATTTTTATTATTTTGGGTTCGGACCCAGTCATAAGTAATTACTTCACTCGTGCTTCTGGGGATGGAGAATTTATTCCTTCGAAACATCAGGTAGCGTAATACTTTTTCAAGTATCGTCCATTGATCGGAAGCATATGTCGTTCTCCTTGGCAATTCACTAGCTCGGTAGGAGCCTCCCGAGTAGGCTTGCCTCAACTACAAACGGTCCCTCCCAAGTGGGTTCAAATTTTCCTCCTATCTTGCGGTGTGCAAGAATAGGTCTCTTGAGAACGAGAACTAAGTCACCAACTTTGAAGGTTCTTGGACGGACCAGTTTGTCATGAGCTTGAACCATCTTAGCTTGGTATAGTTCTAAATTCAGCTGTGACTGCAAGTCTTTTCCCTTCCGAGCTTTCCAATTCTTCTAGTCGCAATTTGGCATTCTCTTCTGTCGTGATTTTGTTTGCAATCGCAATTCGGAGTGAAGGAAGCTCGGACCTCTAAGGGTAACATCGCCTCGGACCCATACACCGGAGCGTAAGGTGTAGCTTGAGTAGGAGTTACGAAGGTTGTCCAGGTAGGCTCATAAGGCTTCTAATAACTTCTCGTGCCAATTTCTCTTATTGTCTTCTAAAGTCTTCTTTAAAATTTGAACGAGAGTTTTATTAAAAGCCTCGGCAAGGCCGTTTGCTCCTGGGTAGTAAATTGTTGAATATCGCCAGTTGATTCCATGTCTCCTGACAAAATTGTTGATTTGCGTACTTCTGAATGCTGACCCATTATCTGAGATGATCCTGCGCGGCACTCCGAAATGGTAAACAACTTGGTTCTTGAAAAATTGTACTACGTGATGTGCTTTCACTTCTCTAAGTGGAACTGCCTCTGCCCACTTGGAAAAGTAATCTGTAGCCGCAAGAATGAAGTGATGTCCTTTTGAAGATGGTGGTTCTATTGGACCCACTATATCTGTGCCCCAACATTCAAATGGCCACGATGCAATTGTCGGATGTAGCACATTTGGGGGTTGGTGTAGAACCACTCCGTGCACTTGGCACTGGTGACAGCTCTTGGCGATTTTCATGCAGTCGGTCATCATCGAGGGCCGGTAGTACCCTAGTCTTTTAATTTTCATTTTCATCTTTGGACCCGTCGGTGAGCGCCACGGAGTCCCGAATGCACCTCTTTAACGAGTTTCACGGGCCTCGGACCCGCTTAGGCACCTTAGCCGCATTTGATCCAAAAACCTTCGTATAACGTATTGTTTACTAATGCGTAGGACGGAGTTCTTTTCTTGATCCGATGGGCTAACGACCTATCGTCCGGTAGTTTTCCTGTTTGCGGGTAATCGATAATGGTCGTCGCCAATCTTCTGTGTTTTACGTCACTGTCCGCAATTGATCCTTTTTCCTTTTCGATTTGTGTATTGTGTCTATGTCGAGTTGTGATAGGACTCGACGTCCGTGAATTGACACTTCCGCCGATTCATCTTGCAAACGAGCAAATTCTTTTGCGAGACGGGCTAGCGCATCCGCTAAAGCGTTTTCTTTTGGGAATTTTGTAGATTGTCACATTCGGAATCTGTTCCAACAACTTGTATGGCATACGGAAGTATTGCTCGAGTCTTGGTTTTAAAATTCGTATTGTCCGGCGATCTATTGAATGATTAACTTGCGAATCCCCGTAGATGTTGATGTCTGTTATACCCATTTGAATAGTTAATTCCGGTCTCGTTATGAGGGCTTCGTATTCGCTTCGTTATTTGTGCACGGCTCGTCAAGTGGTAGGAGTATCTTAACATCCCCCGCTCCGGTGTTATAAAGATTAGTCCGATCCCTGCCTTACCGGGCACTATCACTTGCGATTCTTCGTCTTTGTGTCTCTGAAGATGCTCCGTCGAAATATAATTCCCAACGTCGATCATCGGGGTCTTCTAGGTTCATTATTTGTTCATCCGGCAAGTCGTCATTGAGAGGCGATTCGCCGGCAAAGGGTGTGTCTGCGAGGAAGTCCGCTAGGACTTGTCCTTTTACGGCACGAAGAGGCACGAAAGTTATATCGAATTGCAATAATATCATTGACCATCCGGCAAGTCCGCTGAGAAGCGTTGGGCGGGTCATCAAGTATTACAATGGATTAAATTTCGAAATCAGGTTGACCTTATGAGAAAGCATGTAATGCTTGAGCTTTTGAGCGGCGAAGATCAGGGCCAAACAATGCTTTTCAATTGCGGGATACCTTATTTCCGTCGGCAGTAAACGACGGCTTAGGTAGTAAAGAGCATTTTCTTTAGCCTCATCATTGACACAGGCTAACGGGGCTCCGAGAGAGTCGTCTAAAGCCGCGGTATAAAGTACTAACGGTCTACTCGAGGCCGGGGCTGCTAAGACAGGAGGTGTCATTAAATATTGTTTAATGTCCTCGAAGGCCCTACGGCATTTCTCTTCCCAAATAAATTTGGCGTCCTTTTTAACTCAGTGCCGAGAAAGGCTGACACCTACTCGACAAGTTTGAGATAAAGCGTCGAAGATATGCCGGCTTCCCTTGAAAAGATCGTAGTTGTTTTAAGGTTCTGAGCGGTGGCATTTCTAAGATAGCTTTAATCTTTTCTGGGTCGATTTCAATTCCACGATGTCGGACAACGAATCCTAAGAATTTCCCAGAAGTGACGCCAAAGGCGCATTTTAAGGGATTCATCTTAAGGTTAAATTGTCTTAATCGTTCGAAAACAATTCTCAAATCATACAGGTGGTTTTCCTTTATTTTTCTTTTGATGACCACATCGTCCACGTAGCATTCGACTTGATTGTGGATGAGATCATCAAAAATTCTTGTCATTGCTCTCTAGTAGGTTGCTCCTGCGTTCTTCAGTCCGAATGGCATCTTTGTGTAGCAATATACTCCGATCGGCGTTCGAATGTCTGTAATTTTTTCATCTTCACGGAGCCATTTTTATCCGATTGTATCCCGAAGATCCATCCATGAATGAGAATATTTCATGTGTTGAAGCAATGTCGATCATTAATTACGGGATCGGTAGAGGAATTCATCTTTTGGACATGCCTTGTTTAAATCTCCGAAATCCACACAAATTCGATCCGACCATTCTTCTCCTCGATCGGTACCACATTGGCTAACCAAGTCGGGTATTGTTCTTCACGGACAAATTTAGCGTCTATTAGCTTTTTAACTTCGGCTATGACTTGCTGTTCGATTTCTAGACGCATTCTTCCGGGACCTTATCGATCGGAACGAAGCAGGGTCCACTCCTAGCTTATGGACTGCGACCTCTGGAGCTAAACCTGGCATCTCATCGTAGCTCCAAGCAAAATAGTCTTTAAATTCCATTAATAACTTGATTATTTCTTCGGAGTCTTCTTTATTGAGTAAGGAGCTAACAAAGGTAGGTCTAGGTTCTTCGCTAGTACCTAAGTTAACTTCCGTTAACTCATCTATTGTAGATTTGATCTCTTCTTCAAACTCTGGTGGAGCATCTCCAATTTGTAAATCTTCGAGCTCTTCTGTAGTTTCCATGCAGTTTTCATTAGACTCGCAGGTGACAATCAAGCAAAATTCAGTATCGTCAACTGATCCTACTGTGCCGAATCCGAGACCATGTTTTGAGTTGGGTGGACGACCGGAGTTATTCCATAAATTTTCAAAATGTTGTGATCGACCTTTTGTCCATTGTCGAGGTAAGAAACCACGCTGAATTAAATTTTGAACACAGGGAGAGTACCATTCAAAAGGCAATTCCATTAATTCTGATGAAGTAGCATCTTCAAATTGTACATTATTTTCTGTTTTGGAGGAGGGAGCACCACGGTAGAATTTGATTGTCTTTGCACCACCGCTACGTACCTCTTTGACCTCCATACCCTCGATCTTATTAGAATGGATCGGGGTCAGGGTCATAGTATGTACATAGTGGTTAATCTTCTCGTACATCGATTTATATTCTTCGTTTCTTTCATCTTCGAGAGGGATTCGAATTGTGGCTTCTTCCGAGCTTATTGTCGTCGCTTCTTGTTTGATTTCTTTTTCTTCTTCGGAACTATCTTCCCGATCGACATTGATGGCTGGTTTCCTCTGTCCAATCGTCCTAATGTCTCGCCACGACCTCGTCCCCGGCCTCGACCTCGGATGCGAGTTGTGGAGAAACCTTCACCATCTCGCCGTAAGGGAGTGGTGAGTGATCGTTGGACTAGAACTTCAGGTTCTTCGTCGTCCCAAATTTCTTTTGCTTCATTTGTCATGGTATCTCTGGAGAAGATTGTTTTCTTCGGGGGTGCATAATAAGCTGCATCTTCATGGATTCCGATTTCATGTACGGAGAACGGTTGTAAGTCACCTTTAATACACTGTTCCCCTCCATCGTAGTATTTAATGCATTGATGTAGAGATGATGGTACCATCCTGTTTTCATGTATCCAGGGTCGGCCCAGTAGAGCGTTGAACAATGTTTCTGAATCAATTATGTGAAATTTCGCGGTTGTCTTTGCTAAGTCGCCGGTCTTCATCAGCAGTGTTATTGATCCGAGGGCCCTTTCTCCTTTCTGGTTGAATCCTCTTAATAACATTTTGTCCGCTTCGAGCTCGCGAGCATCAATCTCCAAGTATGCTAGCGTTCGAAGATTCATTTTATTGATCGATGCTCCTGGATCCACCAATACTGCGGAGAGCGTAAACTTCCCAATTGTAATCGAAATGTACAACGGTCGGTTGTGGTCCGCTCGTCCAGGTAGTAGGTCATTGTCCGTGAAGGTAACACCTCGTTGTTCCTTTAACGAGCAAACCTCATCTAAGGATTCTCCGACCATTCGAGCTAAGCAAATTTCCGGATCAAGTAAGGCCTCGATCGGAGCTTCTCTCATCTCCTTTGATAAGATGAGAGCATCGTAGATGCTCGGCTTGGCGGTAGTTTCCTAAGATGGGCTAGCACGTTGTAATCCACCTTGTTTCCATATGCCTCGTTGTCTTCTCGAATGGGTATTTCTTCGCCGGGGTTGGTTCTTCCCGAACAACCACACGCTTTCCTTTGTCCTTTGGACCCATTCTTGGAGGTAGAACTCTTCCACTTCTTAAGTTGACTTCTGTGATTTCTTCTGAATTTAGCATTGAGTTTGTTGGTATCTCCTCCTGAACTGGAACGACAAGTTCTTCAAGATTAGCTTCGGAGTCTGAAGGCTCTAACTCTATTGTGATTGGAGTTCCTCGAAATTCGCAAATAGATTCGTTGCTTGTTGAACTCTCGTAGCCTTTCTGGTGGATGTCTTCTTCGCCATTGTGACCGTCGAGATTGTGTATGATTTGAGAATTGTTATTTGTATCGGAATCGACGTCCGGATTAGGTTGATTGTCGCTAGTTACGTAATCGTTAGAAACAGTCAAAACGTAGCCAACGCCATAACCCTCATCATTATAAGATCCCACCGGAGTGGGCAGATAATCATACAGAGTCAGAGGTTCGAGGGATTTCTCCCCCGAATCGGAAACAACTATCCTAGGATAAGAAGCCCCTAGTCTAGCCTTAGGTGCCTCGGTCTTCTTTTCTTCGTCAATTTTCCTCTTTTCTTCAATTGTCTCTTGTTGAGGTTGCTCTTCTATTGCAAGTGATAGCGCCGATTTGACAGTTTTCGAACTTTGAATTGAAGCTCGCACCGAAGCGGTTTGGATGTGATCTAAAATCTTCTTTGAAGACTTTGTCCAAGCGGTAGTCCATCCATCGTCAGTCGCATAGGGATCTATCGGAACAATGAAATCCGTAGAGATAACATTGACGGAACCTCCTTTCTGGGGTTCCTTCATGTATTCTTTCGGGATCGTTATATTCCCTTTCCGAAGATTGTCGTGGAGCCAACTTTTGAAGGTAATACAATCTTCTATCTTGTGTCCAAGCATCCGGTGGTAAGGGCAAAAGTTGGGATCACCTTTCTTGTCGACTTCTTCTGGTCTTTTAGGCTCGGCGATTGAAAATCCGGAGTCTTCATTAGTGCCACGGAACATTTTCGACCTTGCCTCATTCTTGAATGGATACTCCTCGCTCGGGAACTCCCTAAACGTACGTTGTGGACGAGGCGGTTGTTCATACTCGTTGAGATGACCGATAGCCGGGTCGGGGTTCGTTGGTAATTCCGTTGAGTTTGTCGCGGCCGTTCGATGATATTTGTATCGGTTGCTTGCCTTTATCGGCTCGTCGCGACGATCCCGGACTTCTTTTCAAAAGTTTTCACGGGCTTCTGTTTGTCTGTTTTATCGGTGAAACTCAATTGCTTCGCCTCCTCTTGCAAGCTTCCGGCCTTGCTTAACAACTTCTCGAAAGTCTTAATAGTAAATCCCTTGAGGAGAAGTGCTATCGGGCCATGGATGCTTTTTAGTAAAATGTCGACTGCATGCTGTTCTTGTAACTGTGGCTCACACTTCATACTTTGGTTCCTCCATCAAAGTATGTAGTCCACCAAGGTTTCATTCGGCTTCTGCTTCTCTACTACTAAATCACCTATAGTGATGTGGTGCTGAGCTCCGGCAAATCGCTTGATGAAGAGGTTCTCTAATTCTGAAAATGTCTTCACCGAACCGTTTGGTAATTCCGCATACCAATCAAAGGCGATCCTCGACAGTGCCGCCGACAAATTGTCGGAAGAGTAAAGCATCACTTCCGCCGGCATTGCAACAACCGGCACGAAAATGTGCAACATACCGCCGAGGGTTTCCGGTTCCATCAAAGGTCTTGAACGAGAGGTGGTACAAAGCCTTTCGGATATTGGACAGCGTCGAATTCTTCGGGGTAAGGTCTACCCGTCCGAATGGATGTCCCGCTCTTTGATTGTGCTAAGGCCTCTCGCACTCCGCTCGTTCCACCAAGCTCTTGATATCCTTTTCCGAATCATACTTTGTGTTGTATCCTTCTTTAATCGATCATCCCCGTTGACGGATGTAATCTCCTTTCCTCCATCTACAATGTGAATGACTTCCGGGGTGTTTCCTTTGGGGTTGAACTTGACTACGGAGAGTGGCTAGGGCTACGACCATCTCTTCCATCCTTTTCGCCATCCGGGCGATCGTATCATCTTTCTCTTGAAGCTGCCTCCTCATTACTTCCGGCTCCTCTCTTTCTGCGGCTGCAGGAGCACCTTGTGAAGCTGACGAAGCTCGTGTTTCTACCATGTTAATTTCTGCATACTCATCATCCATGAACTCTGACGAGTCAACTTCATCTCTAAATTTCTCTTCTCTTTCCCTTGCTAGTCGACGAATATCAGTTCTTAACTTTTCCATAGCGTCTTCTAATGGCCTTTTCTGTATATCCTTGCAGTTGTCATGTGACAATTGTCAAGTTTCTTTCTCATGAGTCCCCTTTACTGCGGTAGCACTTTCTTCAGACTCAAGTCTCCTGACGAGACTTTCCTTTTCTGGTCGTTGTTTCGGTCTTAACTGGCCGGTAGTGGGACGCCATACCATCCTTCTAGCGGCAGAAGGCCTAGGACCGGATGGTCTGTCAGCTGAATGCTGGAAGGTGGTATCCTCCCTGATCTGTAAACCTGAAACAATAACAGGTGGGCTAGCCTTCATTTTCTTATTCGACTTTTATGCAGCGATAGCAGGTTCTACTCGTGGCCCAAGACGGGATTTGGCCGGTACCCATCCTATCCTTCTTAAAATTTCCGACACAGGGCATCTTTCCTTCTTCGCTAACCTTTCAATCACAGTCTGTAGTCGGGCAAGTGGTGTAACCCTGGCCCTCTTTCTTCTGTTGTCGTTATAGTATGCGGGCCGAGGTAATGTAGAGGCAATCCTGCGGACATTTTCCTCGTCAACTGCGGAGGAAAGGGGATGGAATCTACTCCCTTCCAAAAGGGGTGTATATTCGGACGATGGTATGTATTCGGGTAGTGGTGTGTACTCGGGAATTTCTTCTAGGAAAGCGACTTCAGCGGCTACGGCCTTCACGACAATCTTCCCGCCTCCGTTTCTCCTCCGAGTCCGTGTTAGGGGTGGAACCCTTGAGCTGGACCCAATTTCAAAACGAAGGTCTTGCACGGAAATCCGTACCCTCCACGGTAACATGCTCGTTGCAAACTCGAACTTCCTTCCCTTTCGGTTTGGCGGGAGCCGGGGTAGGTGCGAGAGACGACTGGACCGGTGGGGGTAGAGATAACGGTCCTTCATGGACGGCGGTACTCCTCTCGACTGGAACCCTTTGCGAGAGGAGGAAATTCTTGAGTTGATTTAAGGTTGAACTCAATCATGGGTTTCTCGGTTTCGGCACTTTGTCCATCGGTGCGAAAAGGGTAACGTCGGCGATCTTGACATTTGTGCTCTCGAATCCTTGTCCAAACCGGATGATCCCATTGTCGGGCGAGCTCATCCTTGTAAACGGCGAAGTCCGATCCATTGGTGAAGGAGAAAATCAGTTTTGGGGCTTCCATTTCGCAAGGTAGATTCGATTGTCGATCCCAAGTTATGCTTCTTCTCATCGGGACGAAAAGAAAGGAATCGAAAAGAGTCCGAACACATTCTTGTTCATGTATATTTGATAAAAGAGTCATTCATTAGAGGGTTTGTTTATTTAGAACGGAATGTTCGAAGGTGTAGAGAAGGTAATGAATCTGACTCAGAATTAGAAAGGAAAAGAAAGTCTTATGCAAGACTTCTCGACTCGAAGGATTACTCCTAAACTAACACCTATTGGGGGGTCCACCCCACCTCAGAAATGAGGTAAAAGGATCTCGGAACCTCTCTGTTTAGGGATGTCTAAACGAGTGGCTCCTAAATCCGAGAGAATGTTGGCTATACTTGTTCGAGGTAGAAATGAACGTAGTATTCCAACGGAAAGAAGGGTAGTTTGATCCATTAGGGTCATGGATACACTACCGATTTTTGAAAGCAGAACTATTTGATCAAAATGGAGAGAGGAACTAGTCCCCAGCGGAGTCGCTAGAAATTGTGCGGCTTATTTTTAGGTTGTGGTGTTTTATTTTGAAAAGGGGGTCACCTACAGAAATTGTCGGCGAATTTTAATTTAATTTCAATAAATAATTTGAAAATTAGTATTTGATTTTGAAAATAATTTTAAATTTGAAAATTTTAAGATATGAAATCAAACTGATCTCACATTCTGAATAGTTTATATAAACGAGCGTCGCACTACAAACCATGTATCTTTCCCGAAGAATAGACACACTGTTTGATAATGAGGCTCGATTAAATAAACTAGAGAAATTTGTGACATCCGTTTGGTCTGCGAACCAATTTTATAAGCCGACAAATTCCCCTGTTTAATATGAAAACATTAAACAGGGTTTATATTACCTGGGTTCTTAAAATTCCCTATAAGGGCAAGCCCCTATAGTTAATTACATCTTAAGTGACGGGAATCACCTAAGAAAACTCTCGATAATAATCAGTAGTTCTGCTCTCAAGAATTTCAAAGTTTAAGTTTTCAATGGATTGAATTTTGGAATTTCAATAGCGAGTGGTCAAATTTGGAACATTTTATTTTGGGAATTCAAAGGAAGAAAGGTAGGAGAAATCACAGATTCGAAGCGAACTTCGGTAATTTCCCGACTATCCTATTGTTTGGTTTGAATTTAGGAAAGTCCTAATGTTTATTTAGTATTTTGATCTTGAGAATATTTATTAGTTAGGACTTATATTTGTATGATAAAATCATACAAATAGCCTCGAAGATGTGAGGGTTTATGTCGTATCGGACGACTACCTCGGAAATCCTAAGACCGGTTAGGGCTTAATTTACATGATATGATCATGCAAATGCCTAACGAAGAGTTGAGGATTTATGTTGCACTAGGCAAACTACCTCGAGGTCCTATGGCTTGGTTATTTAATTCTAAGGAAGTTTTGTTGAAGTAGATCCGAGTTTTGCTGATGACGATGGCCGTGCTGCCCACCATGCTCCGAGCTCCTTGTTGTTGCAGAGATTTAGTTGTCGAAGGTGATAAATCAAGAGATGAGAGAAGTGTTTTGGTTTAGAGAAAATCTTAAAATCCAGGTGTTTTTTAATATTTTAATTAAACAAATCTTAAAGTTGATTATAACAACACCGGTTAAGATCCCACGGTTCCATCCTCCGGCATCGTTATTTTTATCGGATTCACTTAGTCCAGATGAATTTGCTAAACTCAACTGAATGAGTTCCACACTTTCATTTAGACCGTAGGAAATCACGTTAGCAACACGTAGGTTACATCATCCGAGGTATTCCCGATCATCCAACAAGACGTTTTAATTTAGTTGTAGTTATAGTTTTGTTGTTCTGTTTGTAATTAAATTTTGAGTTGTTTTATATTTTGAAATGTTGTGGCGGTGAATTTTATCTTGTAATGACTTTTAATTTAGTTTTGGTTTCAGTTTTAGGGACTATCCTAAAGGTGTAGGTTTTCATGCAACAGATTGTTTATCATGCAAGAAAAGTAAGTGCGATGCGATTAAATAAATTGCAGCAAAAGTAAATTGCAATAAAATAAAAGCGTACCCTGGAGAGTCTTCCCGTCATCCCAAGCTGCACTTAAAATACAATTTAGAGCATTTAAGCATTTATAGCAATTTCCTAGGTAAAGCTAAGGGAAGGGTTATGGTTTTCTACCAAAATCCTAATCCTATAGCTAGTCATTCCTATGACGTCTAGGTCTTCAATTTTGGTTTTAAGGATGATTTTCTCTTCACCAAAGAACAACTAAGCTCAATTTGTTCTTAAGGACATTCCATCATATTGAGGAAGTTTTTAAGACGAATCTTAAACATCTTTTCAATATTTCAGGAATTATCCTAAGTCCAAATGAATTCTATTGTGCAGGTGAATTAATCATCCAGGGTGTTTAAGTTAAGTTTTATTTCTTGCTCAGTGATTTAGGATGTTTGAATATCCTTATGGGTGAAGTGTCATTTCACTTGATACTCCGTTCATGAGTTATAATAGTAAAAGCTCGTAAGGGCAAAATGATATTTAATGATTTGTGATTCAAATTTAAGTTCAAATTAATGATTTAAGTTTGGAATAGTGTTCAAGTTATTTTAGATTTATTTTGAATTTCTTTATGTCTTAAGTGATGTCATTTAATTCAGTTTAATTTAACTTTGATTTAATTTAATTTAATTTAGTTTAGTTTTAATTTTAATTTAATTCTGATTTAATCCAATTTAGTTTAACTTGATATGAATTAATTTAATTTAATCTAACTTGATTTAATTTAATTTGTTTAATTCCATTTAATTTGTTTTAATTTAATTTAATTTAATTTGTTTTAATTTAATTTAATTTAATTTAATATTTTATATTTTTTTATATTTTTTTTAATTTAATTTAATTTAATTTAATTTAATCTCAACTTAATTTAATTATTTAATTTAATTTAATTTATTTATTCAATTTAATTTAATTTAGTTTTATTATATTTTTTGATTTAATTTAATTTAATTTAATTTAAATTTTTTTTTTAATTTAATTTAATTTTTAATTTTAATTTTAATTGAAACTTTAAAAAGAGTTTAATAATTTACCTTTAATCCAATTTAAATGATCGAATCTTTTAACATTTTTTTTAACTTAAATTTGAATTACCATTTTTAATTAAGAATTAAATATTATTGAGATGATTAATTTAGGGATTTTTAGATTAAAGAATAAATATCTTCTTAATAAAATCCCTATTTTAATAATTCCAATTTTATTATTCTTCCAAATTTAATTTATTATTTAATTAATGTTTATTTCAATTATTTTAAATTATTTAGTAGGTTTCTACCCTTTAATTATCTAAATTTCAATCATCCAAATCAGATTAAAATCAAATATTTTACCTATTCATTTTATTAAGCCTAAAGTTTTAATTAAGGGTTAAAATTACCATTTTGCCCTTCAAGCTTAATAATTTCATAACTCACTAAATTGAGCTCAAATAAATTTAAAATTTTTATGTGACTTCACTCATATGTCAATAAAGACATTAGAGGAGAAAATGTAATTTTTCTGTATTTAATTTATTTATTTAATTATTTTTGGTGAAAAATGGGAATTTTCAAGAAAAATTTAACAACATGACCAAGGGAAAGTTTCTGTCCTTAAGAAAATTATGGGATATGTCTAATGACCATAGAACCACTTGGACCAATTTTTGTGATTTTTTGAATTATATTTTATTTATTAGAATTATTTTAAGTTCTGGAGTATTAATTATTTTAAAAATAGAATATAAGTTGAAAAATGGATTTTATAATTTTTAAAATTCTCTCTGATATCAAGGATTCCAGAGAACCAAATTTTACAATTTTCTTATTTTTCTTTAATTTATTGGAATTATTTTAGTGAAAATGCTAGAAAATACATTTTTTTTTTAAAATTACCCTAGGGCTTTAAAATTTAATATCTCATTAAATAGACCTAAGAAAAATATGGGGTTTGTTCCTAAGTGATTATATTTCAAAATATGACATTTTGGTGAATTTTATTATTTTTGTGATTTTTATTATTTTTTAATTATTAAAATATTAAAATAATACTAAAAAAATTAACTTTTTTAGAAAATTAAAATTTTAATTTTCTTAAATTCCCCTGATATCAGAGAGGCTCCAAAACCAATTTGGTGAATTTTTGAAAGGTGTTTTGAAAGTTATGAATTTTTAAAGTTTAAAATGACTAAATGACTTAATCAACCCATTTAGTAGAGGCTAACCAAGTCCAATCGACTTCAAACTTTTATGGTGGGTTCCTCCGATCCTAAAGGTCGGTGGAGAATTGATTTCAAGTCAATTTGATGTATGGTTAGCTCTAATTAATTAGGGGTCTATTTTGGGTGTTTAAGCCAATTAGGGTTATCTTAAGTGAATTAACTCAAGTCCTACTTTTCCTAGGGTTCTCTCGGTCATAAGGAACATCACCAAATTTTCCTAGAATTTATTTCACAACATGCTAATTTTTGGAATTAAAATACTCAAAACGACTCACATGCATTTGAAAAATCAATAACTTTTCACGAGAGATGGCCTCCGACCTTGGAAAATTCGGGGAATGTCCCCAAGTTCAGAGGCTTCAAAAGCCCTATGGTATCATGCCATGGTGAATTGTATGAATGCATGGAGAATTAAAACAATGCAGAGAGTAAATAATTAATTAAAAATAAAGTACTGAGCAAAATTAATTAATTTCTTTTCCACATTATCCTCCTCTGTTCACTGAACAAGAGGGTATTTTTATTTTATTTTTGTGATTTTTCTACACAAAGATATGGATTTTCCAAGTTTAGGGAATTAAATAAATAAGAAAATACCCTAATTTTCTATTTAAAACGGCGGCGCTGACTCATCCTAGGCAGCCCCGAAAGCACACGCGTCGCCTCCTGATTTGGCGCCGCCTTCTGACTCAGCGCCACACGGCCCGCTGTTCATGTATCATCTCCTCGTCCGACGCCATCTGAGCCGTCCGTCCGCGCGTGTATTAAATGAACGGCATCCGTTCATCGTCCCCAAGCCTCCTAACCCGAGAACCGTCCACCTTCTAGCCCTAAGATCTCACTCAATTCTCCATAGATTTTTATGTTCTAATGCTCTATGGATTCGTCTTGAAGAGACGAACACATCTATACGGCTAATGCTTATTGAAATCGACTCATTTGAAATGGAGAATGTTCAGAAGCTCGGGATGAAGAATTGATCCATACCTTAGCTACGAGAGGTGAAGCCTCGATCGGAGATGTTCGGCACGTTCGTTGGAGCTGCAGGAGGCTAGGGATGAAGCTCGGGGATGTGTTGAATTGCTCAGGTGTGATTTCCACCAAAGCCGATCACAACCTTTGGAGTCCGGAACAAGCTGGGTGGCTCCGGAGAGGGGGCTTTCACCTGGAAAACTTCTTCTCTTGGCACGAGTGAAGGTGTTAGGTGAGTTTAATTTGATTTTGGTGGAGGATTCGGGAGTGTCTCGTTACGGCTCGATAATTGAGCTCCAAAATTGAGCTCGATCAATGGGGATTAGAGCGGGAGGACGGTAGGGATCAATTGCTCTAAGTACGGAGGGGAGTGAGGAGTGATTTTGGCGAGTTTTGGTATGGTCGCAGTTCGAGCACCTCTCATGGCCGAGAGGGGTGGTGTTTAAATAGGAGAGGGTGGAGGGCCTCCCGGGGGGTTTAAAGCTGGGGATCGAGTTTGCTACGAGTGAGGAGAAGGAGAGCTATGCTTGTCCATTTGGGTTGAGACAAGTCAACAAGGGAGGATTGAATTTTTGGCTCCTCCCGAGGTCTCGGCCATGGTGTTTTCGGCGGCTCAGTGGGTGGCCGGCCGGGCATTGGTCACCATCTTGTTCGGGTGGGTTAGAGGCTGGGGTTTGGTGCATTCAATTGAGGTTTGACATGTGTAAAGTGGTTGAACCAAAGTAGAAAGGGGAAGGGGCCATTTTAGCCTATTTTGGTCAACCCATGCAAATGGGTTGGGTGCACCTCCCCAAGACCTGGTTTTGGGCTGAGGAGGTCGAGTGGGTCGATCTCCCATGTGTGGTGGAGTCTCCATCGAGGATTAGGTGGCAAAGCATGGTTTAGAGTGTGACATGCTTAAGGTAAAAAAGGTTTAAGGGAGGTTTAAGAAAGAACCCCCTCTTCTTGCCATAAATGGACTAATGACAAGTCAAAGCCCTCATGGTTTCATGTGGCTTGAGAATGGCTTATTCATGGCTCCATTTGGCTTGGGAAAAGCTTGGTCAATTTCATGAAAATGGATTTTAGGAATTTTTGGTAATTTGATGGAAATTTGTATGAAACATGATTTGGAAAGATTTGATGATGGATTTAGGACTTAGGTATTGAGTTTAATTGAAAGTTTGATGAGGGGAAATGTCATATGGGCTTTGGGACCAATTTTGGGCCTTTGGATGTGGTAAAGGATGGGCTTTTAAAATGGTTTAAGGAATGGGCCCTTAAGTTTAAAAAAATGAATTTATGGATGGAAATTTTTGTAAAGAGGTGGGGCCAAATAGTTGTTGAGTTTGGTTTAGGGATGTGTCATGAGTGGTTTGGAGTTAATTTGGTGTGATTTGGACTTGAATTGGTTTGAATTTGGGTTTATTTGGTAAGTGGGCCAATGTAGGTCAAATTGGGCTAACTTGGGCCAATGTTGGGCTAGAGTTGAAATTGATGTAAAATAAATGTTGGGAAATGTTTTTGGGAGTGTTTCAAAGAGGTTTTGGCTTTGGTTGGGTTTTGATTTTGGGGTTTGGGCCCATTTGGGTTAGGTTTGGGTTTAGGTCAAAACTGGGCTTTTTGATTTTGGGTTGAATTTGAGTGGGGTTTGGGTCAAAATCTTGGGCAAATCATGTTAGTGTTTTGTTTATGGAGATGTTAAGGAAGGTTTAGAAAAGATTTGGGGTTAATTGGAGTTGAATTGGGTGAGTTTGGGCTAAGTTTGGGTCATGGGTCCAAATTGGGCTTTAAGGCCAAAAGTGAAATTGGATCCCAATTCCAATCAAATTGGGCTTGGATTTGGTCTAGATTGGTGTTGGGGATGTTGAATTGAAGTTTAGAATTGAATTGGACCAGAATTTGGGTCAATTGGGTAGGTTTGGGTTGACATTGGGTGGGTCAAATTGGGGGTTTTGATAAAAGTGGGGTAAATTGACAAAATTGGCCCATGATGTAGTTGAACAAAATGAAATTGGGAATATTTGGGATTTTTTGGAATTTTCTGGGAATTTTCTGAATTTTTGGATTTTTTGGCTAAGAGGGGTATTTTGGGTATTTGGAGGGTATTGGGAGGTATTTTTGGAATTTTTGGTTATGTATGATCAATTTGATTGGTGAAGACATGTTTAGGAATGATTTTGGAGAATTTTGGGTAGTTTAGGTGATTTTGCAAATTTTGGAGGGTTTCAAGTGTTTTGGGTAGGCTAAGCGGGTGTAGGGTCCCGGGGGTCAAAAATTGAAAATTTGGAAAATTTAAGATTGGGTGAATGTAAGTGGAATGAAATCATTTTTGTTGAGCCATGAAGCCACATCAAGTCCACATGAGCCATGAAGGGACTCGTTTGAGGCATCCAGCTATGTTGTTCCTAACCTCTGCGCAAGGGCTTAGGGGTTAAGGACCATCCATGCGAACCACCTTCATGAGTCGGGAGGTCAAGTTGGGTATGGGTGTGGTTTTAGGAGGTGTGTGAAAGTGTAGTGTATAGGTGTAATGTGTGTGTAAGTCAGCCCCTTCACCGAGACCGGAGCCACCTGGGCGGTCCTAAGGCCGAAGAGTCCTATAGGAACTTATCCTTTAAACTTCCACATTTGATCTCGACCCTCAGGTGATTAGGGGTCTACAATCAAGTTTGTGGAGTTTGCAGGGAGTTAAGAAGTGGTTTGAATTTCTAAGTGGTGGGTCCCATCTCTAGTCCTCTAAGATAATCAAAGGAAAAGCCTAAGGCTAGATCCTAAGTACTAAAGAGAGAAGAGAAGACCTCATCAAAAATGAGGTCAACAGTGATAGAAAAATTTTCATATTCACAACGGTAGGGTGCTCTCAACTAATAAAATGCAATTATGATGGCAGGGGTGAATTCAACCATTTGGCTTCTAACCAGAATAAATTCACTCTCAGAATAATACAAATTAGCATAAAATTTTTGAACAATACCCAACATCGCATTTGCAGTGAAATAACATAAAATCTCTCATTGACGATTAGCAATCGGTTCTTTAAGCATTCCTCTAGGAATTTCAAAGGCTCTTTCATGAATACATTTCTTATTGCTAAGAAACGTACTAAAACGTGAATAGGATTTGAAATTCACAAATTTACTTTCATCATATTCAAATTTCCTCTTCCCCTTAGCCAATCTTAGAGCCATTTATCTAAAAATATCAACATTTTCCAATTCAATTTAAAAATTACAATGCAATCGACTCCAAGGTAAATTTAAATAGATAAGAACTCAAAATCCATGAAAAATATCCAAAGTTTCTCTAAAGACTTCAAAATTCCAAATCTTCCTATTGTAGGAGATTTCTACGATCAAAATCAAAAAAATATAGGTTAAAGTGTAGCTCTTGCCAAGAGAAGATGAAATCCAAACTTTTCCAGCCACAAAATCTCTTCAAATCCAAATGTTAGTGAGCCCTAAGCACAAAAATCATCCTTGGCTGGAGGTTGAAGACAAAGATTTGGGCAAAAATGGCTGGTCCCATGGTTAAACCACTAAAATTTGGAGTTTTGGTATATTTGAGTTTGAGCGCTGTCCGACACTGGAAGCAGCTCGTTCAGCGCATTATTCTGCTGAAATGGCCAAACTTACTGACTTTTGGCGCTGTCTGGAGCTGGTGGCAGCGCCGTTCGGTGCCAGTTCGAAAACTGTGCTTCCGAATTTCTTTTGTAATTTTGATCATTTCAAACCCGCTCTGATGTCTAATTAGTATAATTAAGCATTGAAAAACATCCTAAAGCTCTGGCAAATTATATTTTTTAACACAAACAACACATAACATTACTTTTATATATAAAATCCATGAGTCATACACATACACACAACACTAAACATTACATATTTTCAAGCCATATAATCTTTAATTCAGCGTCGCACACAACCACAACACAATAATGCTGAGAACCAAACAAACAAGCATGTCCATATACAACATTCAAGCCAAATAAAGTAAACTAAAGCAAAGCAATCTGATACACAAACACATAAATACACTAATCAAGTTTTTATTCTTCCTCCAAACTATTATCAATTCTAAGATCTCCCATTGATTGAGCATGGACAATTAAATTGTGGAATGGACGAAACGGGAACTCTTCAGTAGAATCCTCTTCAATCCAACCTTTTATTCTCATCAATCGCGTCAAACTTCATTCAAGATATCCAGATTAATCAAAGTGCTCATTCATTCTCTAATCTAGATGATCAAAGAAATCAGAAAGATTATTGATTACATTCATCAGATGTTGTACTTCCTTCTCTAATTTCTTGATTTTCTTCAGGATGATTTGTGAGCTTTCAGGAAAATAAGAAGGAATAAGTGCTGATCTTTGAGATGGTAGATCTTTAATAATGCTCATATCATTCATATCACCAATTGCCTGGTTATCATATGCATTTGGTGGGTCTATAGGCTTCCATGGTAGAAGTACTCTTTCCTAGTTATCATATGGCACTTGTGATTGACTGCAGAGAAGAAATATGGTGGAAGGATTTCCAAGCCCATACTTTGATCCATGAATGATCAATCCCAAAACAGACTTAACAATTATTGAACCAACATTAATAGGCATCCCCACTTGAAACAATAATTCAGAATAACACACTCTTTAGTTTCCTTACTGATTTTCATTATTGGGAGCAATTTTGCACAAATGAAGTAATGTAAGTGTTTCAACATAGGGTTTAATAGTGTGGTTGAGAAACTTACATACCTGCTATCTCTTATCTCCCATTCATCTCTTTCATCCTTCAGATATATGTATATGTCATTCATATTGTCCTTCATCGGAGCAAAATTTGAATAGTGGCAGATTGACACATTCTCTATCATGTATAAATCATTAATCCTTGCAGGAGTAAATGTGACAAACCTACCTCGCACATAAACTGATCCTTGGTTGATTCCATGAAGATTTGCATAAAAATCCTTCACAACCGGAACAACTACAATGGTAGTAGTATAATACAATACTTCCCAAGTCTCTGAGCACTAATTTCATCAATTCTATTTGTAGGAGAATTCGTACCTCAATTTATAAAGCCTCGCTCCTTAATCAATCTCATTTTTGATATTTTTTTGTTGAAAAGTTGTCGTGCCTCGAAACTTACGAAATTTCTCCGGTTGAACACTTGAAATCTTTGAATTTCCATCGAGTCTGAATCCATTTGGACAAGAATTTAGGTCTTCCTCTTCGTTCCTTTAGAAGTTCCAGCATCTAGGGGTGGTTTTTGGAAGTTCTAATGGAGGAGTTACCGCCTGAAACCGCCAAAACTTGGATTTTAAAGAAGATAAATGATTTTCTAAGCAGCGGCACTGTCCAACGTTGATATCAGCGCTGTCCGACTTTGATATCAGCGCTGTCCAGCACTAATATAAGTGTCGTTCGGCACTAGTTCAAATTCACCAAACTTCACTTTGTTCAATTTTTTTTTAAAATTTCGATTCGATTCATTTCTTAAATATTATTAATGATAATAAGGAAGAATAAGAATTAATTAAGCAGCAAACAAACACAAATAACACATCAAACAAAGCAAACACTCAATAATTGTGGGCTGCCTCCCACAAAGTGCTTGGTTTAACGTCGTCAGCTCGACATAACTTTCAGTTATTCAGGTTGATCCAACATTAAAACTCTTTAAAATTAGGTATATTGCCTTCAAAACATGGTTTTAATCTTTGGCCATTAACTGAATATTCCCCCAGATTTGGGGTCTTCGATAATCACAGCTCCAAATTGATACACTTTTACGACAATGAAAGGTTTTGTCCATCTAGATTTCAGTTTCCCAAGAAATAATTTTAATCTTGTATTGTATAATAAAACTATTTGCCCTGGTTTAAATTCCTTTTTGACAATCTTCCGATCATGTCATATTTTCTTCTCTGCTTATATATTCTATCATTATCATATGATTCATTTCTGATTTCTTCCAATTCATTTAATTACAACAGTCTCTTCTCACCAGCATCTTTCAAATTAAAATTCAATTTCTTTATCGCCCAATTTTCTTTATATTCTAATTCAATTGGCAAGTGACAGGTTTTTCCAAAGATTAATCTATAAGGGGACATTCCTATAAGAGTTTTATAAGCAGTTCTGTATACCCATAAAGCAGTATCTAATCTAGTAGACTACTCCATTTTTTTAGGATTAATGACTTTCTCCATAATTCGTTTAATTTCACGATTAGATACCTCTGCTAAACCATTGGTTTGGGGATGATAAACTATAGAGATTCTATGCATAATATTATATTTTTACACCAATCTATGAATCAGATTATTCTTAAAATGGATTTCTCCATCAGTGATAATTAATCTAGGCATTCCATATCTTGTGAAAATATTTTTCATTAAAAACCACAAAACACTTTTAGCATCACACATAGGTAAATCTATTGCCTTAATCCATTTTGATACATAATCAACAACAATCAGTGTATATATATTTTCAAATGAAGGCTTAAATAGTCTCATAAGATCTAATCCCAATGCATAAAAATTTCAACTTCCAGAGTAAAATGAAGAGGCATTTCATTTCTTCTAGATATATTGCCTATTCTCTGACATCGATCACAAGTTTTGATAAATTTATAAACATCTCTGAAAAGTGTAGGCCAATAAAATCTAGATTGCGAAATCTTATGTGCAGTTCTATCAATTCTGAAATGTCCTCCAAATTCAAAATCATGACATTCTTGAATAATTTTTTCAGTTTCTTCATAAGGCACACATCTCCTAATAATAAGATCTTTACATTGCTTGTAAACATAAGGATCATCCCAGAAATAAAATTTAGCACCATGCTTAAATTTTTTCTGCTGTTATATTGTTAAATCAGATTACTAACGATGTAGTTCACAATATCAGCATACCACGGTAAATTTCCTTCAATAACATTTTATAATTGCTCATCAGGAAAAGTTTCAGTAATTTACTTTTCAAAATCATCCAAATTAGTTTGTTCAAGTCTAGATAAATGACCAGCTATTTGATTATTGACCCCTTTTCTATTAACGATATCAAAAACAAATTCTTGCATTAAAAGCATCCATTGAATCAGTAATGGTTTTGCATCCATCTTTTGCATTAAGTATTTAATAACAGAATGATCAGTATGCACTATGCATTTAGTTCCAATCAAGTAGGATCTAAATTTATCAAAAGCATACAATTGCTAATAACTCTCTCTCAGTAGCAGTGTAATTAATTTAAGTATCAGTAAGAGTCTTACTAGCATAGTATATAACTTTAAACATTTTATCATGTCTTTGCCCTAAAACAACTCCGATGGCGTAATCGCTAGCATCACACATTAGTTTAAATGGTTTCTCCCAATCAGGTGAAACTATTATAGGTGCAGCAATTATTTTTTTTTTTCAATAGATCGAAAGCTTTTTAGCATTCATTGTTAAAGTCAAACTTTCTCTCTTTTCCAAAAGTTGGCATAAAGACTTAGAAATTTTTGAAAAGTCTTTAATATATCGCCTGTAGAATCCTACATGTCCCAAAAAAATTCTTACCCCTCTCACAGTTGTTGGAGGTAGTAATTTTTCTATAACAATAATTTTCATAGGATCTACTTCCATGCCATATTCAGATGTTTTATGCCCAAGCACAATTCCTCCTGCAACCATAAATTAACAATTTTCCTAGTTTAGGACTAAATTTGTTCTCTCGAATACCTCTAAAACTTTTTCTAAGTTGCATAAGCATGCATCAAATGAATCTCCAAATACTGAGAAATCATCCATAAACACTTCTATTCCATCATCAATTAAATTGCAAAATATGGATGTCATACATCTTTAAAATGTTGCAAGTGCATTACATAATCCAAAGGGCATTCTTCTAAAAGCAAAAGTTCCATAAGGGCTAGTAAATGTAGTTTTCTCTTGATCCTCAGGAGCAATAGGTATTTGGTGATAACTGGTATATCCATCTAGAAAGCAATAGTACTTGTGTGCAGCAAGTCTGTGTAGCATTTGGTCTAAAAAGGGTAAAGGAAAGTGACATTTTCTGGTGGCGGCATTTAATTTTCTATAATCAATACATATTCCCCAACCAATGATTTTTCTTGTCGGTATAATTTCATCTCAATCATTTACATCAACACTCACTCCTCCTTTCTTAGGAACGCAATGAATTAGGCTCACCCAAACACTATCAAAAATAGGATATACAATTTCAGCATCTAACCACTTTAGTATATCTTTTTTAACCACTTCTTTCATTATTGGGTTCAGTCTCCTTTGTGGATCAACTCTTGGTTTATGTTGTTCATCCAATAAAATTTTGTGCATACAGATCGAAGGACTGATTCCTTGAATATCAGCTATGGACCAACCAAAAGCCTTTTTGTATCTTTTTAAAGTATCATAATTTTTGTTCTTGATATTCATTTAAATATGAAGATACAAACACCGGTAAGGTAGACGATTCTCCTAAAAATATGTACTTTAAATTATTAAGAAGAATTTTTAGCTCAAGTTCAGGGAGTTTAATGATAGATGGAATCAAACTTTTATCTCCATTTTCCACAGTATCCAATCTTTCAAAATTTTCCTGAAGAAAGTCTAACTTTTCATTCTTCATATCATCCAAATCATCTTCATTTTCACTTTCATTTTCATCCTCACATTCCAAATTTTCTTCAAAAACTTCTTTAAAATAATCTTCTTTCAAATAATCGCAGACTTCCATTTGACAGCGCTTATCATCTTTTTCAATTGAAGGGTACTTCATAGATTTCAGAATATTGCAAGTTACCTCTTAATTATTAACTCTCATAATTAATTCTCCTTTTTTGACATCAATCATAGCTCTCCCAGTAGCAAGGAATGGTCTTCCCAAAATAATTTAAATTTCTTTATCTTCTTCCATATCTAATACAATAAAGTCCACAGGAAAAATAAATTTATCCACCTTCACTAATACATCTTCCACAACTCCTTTAGGATAAGTGATAGAACGATCAGCCAGTTGAAGAGTCATAGATGTAGGTGAAATTTCTCCTATTCCTAATCTTTTGGAAGTTGATAAAGGCTTAAGATTAATACTAGCTCCAAGATCACATAAAGCTCTTTCGAAAAATTTTTCACCTATAGCGCATGGGATAGTGAAACTACCTGGGTCTTTAAGTTTTTCAGGAAGCTTTTTCTGGATAATTGCAATACACTCACTGCTAAGTGCAATAGTCTCATGATCTTTAAACTTTATCTTCTTTTTGAGAATATCCTTCATAAACTTTGCATAATGAGGCATCTGCTCTAATGTTTCAACAAAGGGAATATTAATCCTTAATTTCTTAAGAATTTCCAAAAATTTTGCAAATCTGTTAACCCTGTTCTGTTTCTTTAGTCTTTGATGAAAAGGAGGAGGTGGTTTTTCAATAGTTATCTTCATTGGTTCTATCAGATATTCATCTGGATATATCTTATTAGAACCCTCTCTCAATGTTCACTTCCTCTCTTTCAACTTTCGACTTCTTTTTAAACTCTTGATTCCAATTCTTTTCCACTCCTTAATTGAATAGTCTTAATTTGCTCTTTGTTTTGATCTTTTGGGTTGATCTCAACATTGCTAGGAAGATTACCAAAAGGTCTATTATTAAGCACAGTAAAGATTTGTCCCAATTGATTTTCAATCTTCTTCATCGCAACGTTTTGAGCTTGAATTTGATTACCCATATTTAGAATCATTTCTTCAGTAGACAACTTGTTTTCCTTAAATTGTTGATTACTATTAAAACCAAGAGGATAAGAAGGTCAAAAATTGGTATTTCCTTGGTTGTTCAGATTTCCAACTTGATTCATAGGACTGTTTCCCCATTGCGGGTTAACGACAACATTGGTATTATTCCAGTTAAAATTCAGATGATTCCTCCAACAAGGATTATAATAATTTGAATAAGGATTATTGACTTTATTATGTATAGTATTCAAGGTTTCATAAAACATTTGAGAGTCTGTCGGCATATTTTTAGGTTATGTGTTTTGAAAAGGGGGTTGCCTACAGAAGTTATCGGCGAATTTTAAATTTTTAAATTTAATTTAAATATATATATAATTTAGAATAGCATTAGATTTTTTTTAAAAAAAATAATTTTTAAATTTAAAGATTTTAAGATATGAAATCAAATCGATCTCACATCCCAAATAGTTTATATAAACGAACACCGCATCACAAACCGTGTATCTATCCCGAAGAATAGACACACTGCTTGATGATAGGGCTCGATTAAATAAACTAGGAGATTTGTGACATCTGTTTGTTCTGCGAACCAAATTTATAAGCCGACAAGTTCCCCTGCTTAATATAAATGAATTAAGTAGGGTTTATATTACCTGGGTTCTTAAAGTTCCCTATAAGGGCAAGCCCCTATAGTCAATTACATCTTAAATGACGTGAATCATTTAAGAAAATGCTCGATAATGATCAGTGGTTTTGCTCTCAAGGATTTCAAAGTTTAAGGTTTTCAAAGGATTGAATTTTGGAATTTCAATAGGGAATGGATCAAATTTGGAATAGTTAATTTCAGGAGTTCAAAGGAAGAAAAGTAGGAGAAGCTGAGGATCCAAGAAGAATCTTGGCAACTTTCTAAACTATCCTATTACTTGGCTTCAATTTGGGAGTTTATTTAATGTTTCAATCCTGCCAATTTTATTTAATTAGGACTTATATTTGTATGACATGATCATACAAACAGCCTGGAAGATATGAGGGTTTATGTCGTACTAAACGACTACCTCAGAGTCCTAAGGCCGGTTAGGGCTTAATTTACATGACATGATCATTCAAATGCCTATTGAAGAGTTGAGGATTTATGTAGCACTAAGCAAACTACCTCGAAGTCCTATGGCTTGTTTTTTTTTAATTCTAAGAAAGTTTTGCTGATGACGATGGCCGAGCTGCGCACCATGCTCCGAGCTCCTTGTTGTTGCAGAGGTTTAGTTTTAGAAGTCATAAATCGGGAGATGAGAGAAGTGTTTTGGTTTAGAGAAAATCTTAAAATCCAAGTTTTTTTAATATTTTAATTAAAACAAATCTTAAAGTTGTTTAAACAGAACCGATTAAGATCCCACGGTTCCGTCATCCCGACATCTTGTTATATTCATCGAATTCACTTAGTCCAGATGAATTTACTAAACTCAACTGAATGAGTTCCACACTTTCATTTAGACCGTGGGAAATCCCGTTAGCAACACGTGGGTTACATCATCCGAGGTATTCGCGATCATTCAACGAGACATTTTAATTTAGTTATAATTGTAGTTTTGTTGTTTTGTTTGTGATTAAATTTTGAGTTGTTTTATATTTTGGAATGTTGTGGCGGTGATTTTATCTTGCAATGACTTTTAATTTAGTTTTGGTTCCAGTTCAGGGGCTATCCTAAAGGTTTTGGTTTTCATGCAACAGTCTTATTTATCATGCAAGAATGTAAGAAAAAGTAAAGCACAATGCATATAAGTAAATTTCAATAAAGTAAATTGCAATAAAATAAAAGTGTACCTGGAGGGTCTTCCCGTCATCCCAAGCTGCACTTAAAACACATGTTAGAGCATTTAAACATATTTTGCAAGAAATACCTAGGTAAAGCTAAAGGAAAGGGTTTTGGTTGTCTATCAAATTCCTAATCCTATAACTAGTCATTTCCTATGACGTCTAGGTTGTTGGTTTGGTTTAAGGATGATTTTCTTCATCAAAGAACAATTAAATTCAATTGTTCTTCTGAAACATCTCGTTATATTGAGGAAGTGTTTAGGACGAGTCCTAAACATCTTTTCAATACTTCTGGGATTATTTTGAGTCCATGTAAATTTAGTTGCACATATGAATTAATCATCCAGGAGTTTAGTTAAACTTTGTCTCTTGCTCAGTGAACTTGGATATTTGATGAATGAAGTGACATCTCATTCAATACTCTATTTAAGAGTTATAATAATTAAAGCCTTTAAGGGCAAGTTGGTTTATTGAGAATTTTAATCATCCTTAATTAAAAGTTTGAGTTAATGGTTTAAAGTGTTTTAATTTAATTATGAAGTTTTAATTAATAATTTTAAGTTTGTAATAGTGTTCAAATTATTTTAGATTTAATTTAAATCTTTACACTTTCAATTATCTTAGTATTTCAGATTGATGTTCATGTTTTAAATTTACATAGATAGAAAGAGGCATTGAAATTATTGATATATTTTGATTTAACTTTTAATGATTTCATTTAGGTTTGTTGTTAAATGATTTTAATTTAATTTAATTTAATTTAATTTCATTTCATTTTAATTTCATTTTAATTTTAGTTTCAATATTTTAAATTTAATTTAATTTAATTGTTAAGGTGTTAATTTAATTTAATTTAAACTTTGACTTAACTTAATTTAATTTAACTTAATTCCAAGATTTTAAATTTGATTTTTAATTATTAGACCATTTAACATTTTAAACTTTAATTCATTTAAAGGTTATCTTCTTTTAATTTTTAATTTATTTAATTTGGATTATTATTTTAATTTTAATTAAGAACTAAATATTGTTAAAGTGACTTATTTAGGGATTTTTAAATTAAAGAATAAATATCATCTTAATAATATCCCTATTTCAATAATCCAAATTTTAAATATATTCTTTCCAAAATTTAAATTATTTAATTAATTAGAGTTTCATTTTTATATTTTCAAAGTGTTTAATGGGTTTCTACCCTTTTAATTTCCCTAAGTTTCAATCATCCAAGAGAAAGCTAAAAATCAAATATTTTACCTCCCCCTTTTGATTAAACCTAAATTTTTAATTAAGGGTTAAAATTTTTAATTACCTTTATGCCCTTTTAGGCTTATTTATTTCATAACTCACTAAATTGAGTTCAAATGAATTTGAAATTTTTATGTCACCTCACTCACATGTCAATTAAGACATTAGAGGAGAAAATGTGATTTTTCTTAATTTAATTTATTTATATAATTATTTTTAGTAGAAAATAGGGGTTTTCAAAGAAAATTCAACAACATGACCAAGAGAAGTTTTCTATCCTTAAGAAAATTATGAAATGTTCCTAATAACTAGAGGACCACTTGAACCAATTTTTGTGATTTTTTGAATTATATTTTACTTATTATAATTATTTTGAGTTTTAGAGTATTAATTAATTTTAAAATAAAATTAAAGTTGAAAAATAGATTTTATATTTTTCATAAATTTCTCTAACCTCAAGGAGTCCAAGGAAACAAATTTTATAATTTTATAATTTTTCTCTGATTTATTAGAATTATTTTAGTGAAAAAGGTTGAAAATTCATTTTTTAATATTAAAAGTTACATTAAGCCTTTAAAAATCAATATCTTATCCTAGGGACTTAGGAAAAATATTTGGTTTGTTCCCAAATAATTAGGAGTCCAAATGTGACATTTTTATGATTTTTAATATTTTTGTGATTTTTATTATTTTTTAATTATTAAAAAATTAAAATATTGTGAAAAAATCAACTTTTTTAGAAAATTCCAATTTTAATTTTCTTGAACTCCTCTGATATCTGAGAAGCTCCAAAACCATTTTTGTGAATCTTTGAAAAGTATTTTTGGAGTTATGAATTGTTAAAGTTCCATTTTGCTTATGAGGCTTGATCAATCCATTTGGTGGGGTTAATCAAGTCGAATTGATTTCAAAATTTTATGTAAGGTTCCTCTGACCCTAAAGAGTAATAGAGAATTATTTTCAAGTCAATTTGATGTATGGTTAAACCTAATTAATTCAAATTCAATTTTAGGGGTTTAGGCCAACTAAAGTTATTATGAATGAATTAACTCAAAATATATTTTTCATAGGGTCCCCTGGTCCTAAGAAACATCACCAAATGTTCCTAGAATTTATTTTACAACATGCTAATTATTGAAATTAAAATACCTAAAACGGTGACATGAACTTGAAAAATCAATAACTTTTCACGGAGATGGTCTACGACTACGAAAAATTCAGGGAATGTTCCCAAGATCAAAGGCTTCAAAAGCCCTATGGTCTCATGCCATGGTGAATTGTCTATGCAAATGGAGAATCAAAACATTGGAAATAGTAAATAAATTATTAAAAATAAAATACTAATCCAATTAACTTGATTTCTTTTCCACATTATCCTCCTCTGTTCACTGAGTAAGAGGGTATTTTTATTTTATTTTTGTAATTTTTCTATACAAAGATATGAATTTTTAAAGTTCTGGTATTTAAATAATTAAAAAATACCCTAATTTCCTACTTATCCGACTCGGCGCCGCGTCAACCTACGGCGGATCGAAAGCCCATGCGTCGCTCTATGATTCGGCGCCACCATCTGACTCAGCGCTCCAAGGGCCCGCGGTTCACGTAACAATCTGCTGTCTGGCTTGATCTCGACCGTCCGCTCGATACACGTGCGATCCAACGGCTCCTGGTCATCGACTACGAATGGTGTGCACCCGTGACCGTCCACACTCAAACCCTAATATCTCTCTCGATTCTCAATGGATTTTCGAGTTGTTATACTCTATCGATTCGTCTTGAAGAGACGAACACATCTATATGTTTTATAGGCTCTGAAATTAACCCAAACAAAATGGAGAATTGCTGGAAGCTCGGGAGGAAGAATGAGTTCTTACCTTTGCTCAGAGAAGTGAAGCTTCGATCTGAGAGTTGTGTCACCTTCGATTGAGTCCAAGCAAGCTCCGGATGAAGTCTCGGCTGCAGGGAATTGTCTAAGTATGAAAGTGACCAAGGCCAATCACAAAGCTTGGAGGTCGGAAGCAATGGCTGGCCCGGTGAGGGGGCTTTGTTGGGGAACTTCACCTCTTGGTACGAGTGAAGGTGTAGGGTCAATCAATTTGAAGATTGGCTCACTGTGGTGAAGTGTCCTGTTTTTGGGTGAATTTTGAACTCGAAATTGAGCTCCGTTAATGGGGTTTAGGGCAAAGGAACTTTGGGGATCAACTGCTCTAGGTTAGGAGAAGGTCCTGGAGCAATTTTGGCAGAGTTTCCTTAAGGTCTGGTTCATCACCTTCTTTGGCCGAGAAGGTGGTGGGTTTAAATAGACATGGCTGGAGGGCTTCCCAGGGGGGTTTGATGCTTGGGATCAGCTGCTGTATGCAAGAGAATAATAGCTATGGTGTTCAATTGGACTGGGACAACTCAGTAAGGAAGAATTAAAAAATTTGGCTGACATGGAGCTCTCGGCCATGGTGTTTTCCGGCGACCCAGGTGGCTGGCCGGCAGGGTTAGGTCACCATCTGGCTCGGAAAGGGTCGGGGAGTTGGCAATGGTGCAGTCAATTGAGGCTTGACATGTGTAAAGGAGTTTGATTTAAGTGGTAAGGGGGAAGAGTCATTTTGAGCTTAATTTGGTCAAGCCATGGAAATGGGTTGGGTTCAACCTCCAAGAGTTTGATTTGGGCTGAAATGAATCATTTGGCTCAGCTGACTTTAGGTGGAGAAGTCTCTATCCCAAGAATTTTGATTAAGCATGGGTTAGAGTGTGACATAAAAGGGGTTAAAAAGGCTTAAGAAGGAGTTTGGAAAGGGGTTCCCTCTCTAGCCATAAATGGTTTGGTGATGTGGAAAGTGGCTTCCAAGGCTTGCATATGGCTTATGCATGGCTCCATGGCTCCATGTGGCTTGGGGCAAAGCTTGGTCGATTACATGAAAAAGGGTTTTGAATTTTTAGACATTTTGATGGAAAATTTTCATGGGGCCACATTTGGTTTGTTTAAATGATGAAATAAAACTTAGGGGGTGATTTTATCAAATGGATGACCAATGAAGATGTCATATGGGTTTTGAAATAGGTTTTGGGCCTTTTGAATTTGGGTGAAAATGGGCTTTTAAAGGCTTTATGGAAGTGGACTTTTGGATTTTAAAATGGGCTTTTGGATAAAAGTTTTGTGAAGGACCATGCCAAATAAATGTTTGCTTTAGTTTAGGGATGTGTCATGAGTGATTTGGAACAAATTTGAAGTGATTTTGAATTGAATTGGGCTTAATGTGGGTCTTTTGAGTAAAGGGGCCAAAGTGGGTCAAATTGGGCTATCTTGGTTTAAGGTTGGGCTTTGGTTGGATTTGATGTAAAATTAATGTTGAGAAATGTTTATGGGAGTGTCACAAAGAGTTTTCAACTTTGGTTGGGCTTTTATTTTGGGATTTGGGCCCATTTGGGTTAGGTTTGGGTTTAGATCAATTTAAGGGATTTTGGTTTTGGGTGGAGTTTAGGTTCAAATTTTGGGCAAATCAAGTTAGTTTTTTGTTTATGGGGATGTTAAGAAGGCTTTAGAAAAGATTTGGGGCCAATTGGAGTTGAATTGGGTTAGTTTGAGCTAGGTTTAGGTCATGGGCCAAAATTGGGCCTTAGGCTTCAAATTGAAATTGGGCTCAAATGTCAATCAAATTGGACTTGTATTTGGTCTAAATTGATATTGAGGATATTGAATTGAAGTTTAGAATTGAATTGGATCAAAATTGAGGTCAATTAGGGTTGTTTCGTTTGACATTCGGTTCACTTGGGTTAAAAATGGGTCAAATTGGGGGTTTTTGGTAAATGTGGGGTAAATTGGCAAAATTGGCCCATGGTGTAGTTGAACAAAATGAAATTGGAAATATTTAGGATTTAATGGAATTTTTTGGGAATTTTCTGAATTTTTGGATTTTTAGGGCAAAAGGGTATTTTGGTAATTTGGGGGGGGGGGTTTAGGGGTATTTTTGGAAATTTTGGTATTTTGGCCAAAGATGGTCAATTTGAATGGTGAGAAGTATTTAGGATTGATTTTGAGGGACCTTGGGTAATTTAGGCAATTTTGCAAATTTTGGGTCATTTCAAGGGTATTTGGTAGGTTTGGTGGGTCCGGGGCCCCGGGGGTCAAAATTTGAAATTTTGAAAAAAGGAAGATTGATCAAATGTGAGTGAAATGAGATCATTTTGGTTGAGCCATGAAGCTATATTAATCTCATATGAGCCATGAGAGGACTCATTTGAGGCATTCACTATGTTGTTCCTAACCCTCTTAGCCAGGGGCTTAGGGGTTAAGGACCATCCATATGAATTACCTACATGAGTCAGGAAGTCAAGTTGGGTGAGAGTGTGGTCTTAGGACTTGGAATGTGTGTGAGAGTGTAGTGTATGTGCAAGTCAACCCTCACTGCGACTGTGCCATCCGAGGTATTCCTAAGGCCAAAAAGTCCTATAGGGAACTCATCCTTTAAACCTCCACATTTGATTTCAACCCTCTAGGTGATTAGGGGTCTACAATCAAGCTTGTGGGGTTTGCAGGGAGCTAAGAAGTAGTTTGAATTTCTAAATGGTGGGTTCCATTTCTAGTCCTCTAAGATTAGTCAAAGGAAAAGCCTAAGGCTAGATCCTAAGTACTAAAAAGAGAAGCAAAAGTCCTCACCAAAATTGAAGTCAATAGAGTCTATCATCTGTCCTGATGAATTTTCTTCTAATACTGGGGGTGTTGGAGAATAATTCATTCCATATTGATCTATTTTCTTAGAAAGTGCAGCAATTTGAGAGACTATCATAGTTATCGCATTAGAATTATGAATACTGACTACTCTCTTAGGATTTACCCACTCGGAGGGCCATTGAAAATCATTAGTAGCCATCTCTTCAATTAACGAATATGCTTCATCAAAAAGTTTTGACATTAATTATCCACCAGCAGCAACATCGATAATTGATCTCAATGATCCTACTAATCCATTATAGAAGGTTTGAATTATTAACCAGTATGGTAAAGCATGGTGTGGACACTTCCTCAGAAGATCTTTAAATCTTTCCCAAGCTTCATATATGGATTCTCCATCAAACTGACTAAAAATTGTGATATCATTTCTCAACTTAGCAGTTTTGGAAGGAGGAAAATATTTCGGCAGAAACTTTTGTGAAAGCTCTCCCCAAGTTCTAATAGATCCAGGTCCTAAAAAATTTAACCACACATTAGCCTTATCCTTAAGTGAAAAATGGAAAAGTCTAAGTCTAACAACATCATTTGATACTCCATCATATTTAAATGTAGCACATAGTTCTAGAAAAATAGTGAGATGTAAGTTAAGATCTTCATTAGGTGTTCCTTCAAATTGATTATTATGTACCATTTGGATAATTACAGGTTTAAGCTCAAATGAATTAGCAGTAACATCAGGATTTTGAAAAGTTAAGTGAATTTCATCTGCTATTGGATTAGCATAATCTCTAATTGGTCCTGGTATATTTTTCGTTTTGATTTTTTAAATTGTTCGCCGTTTTGTGAGGATTTGCAAATTGTTTTTGTTGTTTCCAAAATTTTCTAATAGTGTGCTCTAATTCAGAATCGTAAGGCACTAAACCTATAGATCCGATACTACACATAAAAACAAAATAAACACACACTAACAATAAAACAGACACACACAACTATGACTTGCAATTCAAATATATGATTTTCAATGCTACAAAAATAAATTTTAACAGTCAACGACGCCAAAAATATGGTGTGACTTGTTAATTTGCAAAACTTAATGAATTCAGATTTAGATATATATATTAATTTAAATGATAATGAGTCAAACAATTAACACAAATATACATATCGGTAATACAGGGCTCTAGTGGAGTTCTGAATATTGATCCCACAGGGAGGCTTTACTTTTATGGCGTAGCACAGAAATATCTTATCGAATCATAACACAATTGTAAGTGATTTAATTCTTGAAGTAAAGACAAATAGGTTCAGTTACTATATCTACCAAAGCAATTTCTAAACTCTAGCTAGTTAAACTAACACAAGACTAAATTTATAATAAAGTTCATTTGCAAGAAAGAGTCTTCCTCCTTTCCATTCATAATGTGATGATTATTGTGACACAAATTAGTGATGCAAATGTATTGTGCCAAATAGGAGAATTTTTATTCTTTACTTATATTTCAGCGTATAAAGAACATTGGCTAATCCTAAGTTTAGTACCCAAATTTATGGTTAGGCTGAGAGGATATTGGCTCTCACTTCAGAGCTCCCACTTCCCTTCACCTGAAGGCTAACTCTCGCTTCAGTTTCTAAACATTACGACCAAATTGAGGATTTCAGTCTGTCACTCTGAAATATCCAATTCTATGCCCATCAAAGTATATTTCCTTATTTATTTGCATTCAACCCCCATGAACATCACCATTCATGGAATTTGAATGTGACCTTCACTTTTTTGTGGAACTCATAATCCTTTCGGAACTTATATTTCCAACAAAGTTTTAACAATTCAATTGGCTAGATCAAAAAGTAAATGAAGTTCTAAATGAAAGGTCATCAAAAATTCTTCATAATAATTCAATACAACATTTTCATTTGAAAACATCAACACATCACATAAAAAGGAGAAAGATAAATAAATCTACTCATGACTCATGAGGAAAAGATGACAAAACATTGACTTCATATATAAAAGCAACATCATACAAACAGAGCAAGGTAAAGACAACTTATCTCAAACTCATCATCAAGTGAATCTCAAGGAATTCCTTTGAATCTTCTTCTTTCTTCACAAAAACACAAAATTCTCTCTTTAGAATAGTAAGGAAGAAGAAATCTCTCACTTTCTCTCCTCTCACACTCCTTAGAAGAGAAAAACACAAACAAAATTTCTTACATAAAATGGAAAGAGCTCACTCTCTAAACTCTAAACTCTTCTCTTCCTTTCTTCCCCCCTTTGAAATGAGGCTCCAAAAGTGTTTAAATTTGGCCAAAACTAAATTCCCAAGATTTTCTTCAAGCAACCTTTCAAAATCTGTCCAAAAACATTGAATCTAGTTCAAAATCGTGATAAGGCACCGTCCGAAGCTGGTAGGAGCACCGTTCAGTGCATTATTTCGCCAAAACGCCATAACTCTCTTGAAACTAGCTCTGTCCGACGCTGGTGACAGCTTCGTTCGATGCAAGTTCAATAAAATGCACTTTTATCCTTTTTCGCTCCAAATTTGCTCCTTTTTGCTTCCTTTTTCTCTAAAGGCCTAAAATGATTGTACTTGCATGAAATCATCAAAAATATCTTCCTTTAAAGTGCAATATCATCAAAAATAGGTATGAAATGAATAGTAGAAAACTATTAAATTTTCAGTGGATCACCCGTCAGCTTACATGGAGGAAGAATTCATGGAGATTAATGTTGTTGAGAACTGGGCCACGTCATATGCGCGTGATGCTTTGCCTTCTACTAAGGAAAAACACCACGAATGAACTTCAAAGGGCCATCTTGTTAAGAGACGAGCAGATAAGTTATTGGAAAAGAAGATGGAAGAGATGGCTGCTGCCATGGCCGCCATGACTACAATGCATGGAAAGTCACAATCATAACAAGTAGCATCTCCAGAAGTAAATCAACCCAAATTTGTGCACATTACAGATGAAAAAGAGAGGTCTCTTCTGCTAATTAAAATGAGCCACCGAAGAAAGATGCAATTTAGAATGTAATATCAGAAAAAGACCTCAAGGAGATGGTTGAGTAGCAACTGCGGGAGGCCATAACCTAATCTAAAGGAGGTGCATCAATTTCAAA
Source organism: Papilionanthe hookeriana x Papilionanthe teres (assembly GCA_022702705.1). Taxonomy (NCBI): domain Eukaryota; kingdom Viridiplantae; phylum Streptophyta; class Magnoliopsida; order Asparagales; family Orchidaceae; genus Papilionanthe; species Papilionanthe hookeriana x Papilionanthe teres. The sequence continues at coordinate 122,429,260 of CM040424.1, read as the reverse complement.
GGGTAGGCCATACCCGGAGGAGTTCAATGTCGTACCTTACCCTATAGGTTTCATACCCTCGACATTCAAGAGTTTCGACAAGACTGAAACCTCGACAGCACATTGCCCATTTCAGAGCGAGCTGCTGCAATACAAGAGAGAATGAAGCACTGTTGTCCAGATAGTTCATCAACATCCTTTTAGGGATCACAATTGATTTGTATGCAAAGTTGCCCAACGGATCGATCAAGAATTTTATAGAATTGGAAAGCATGTTTGTTAAGAGATTTGTTGGAGCACAACACCATGTCACCATAGGAGATCTCATAGTGGAATAGCAGAAGCCTAACGAGACCTTGATGGATGACCCACTGAAAATATGTTAAGATTTTCATTCCTATTTTATATTGATTTTGATGATATTGAACTTTAAAGAAAAGTATTTTTTATGATTTGTTGTAGATATCATAATTTATGGACATTGGAGTGAAAAATAGAAAAAAGGATTGAATTTGGATCAAAAGGGACCAAAAATATGAAAATTTGATCTAGGGCGCCGACAACGAGCTCGACGGCGCCGACGGCGGAATTTTTTCCGAGAGTTCAAAAAATATATTACAAGGAAGCCCACCGATAGCGAGATCGAGGCCACCGACAGCGGGCCATATCAAAGAGAGTCCAAGGCTAAGTATTCTAGAAGGTCGCCGACAGCGAGCTCGAGGCCGCTGACGGTGAGAAAGTTGGTTCTCTCAGGAGGTACATCGAATGTGGAAGATTTTTGAAGGGATGCTTGAGAAACTCTTAGACTAGAGTGTTAGTTAGTGTCTTGTTTTCCTTAAAGTTTTAGATAGTGAGTTCAATTTGTGTTATTTGTGAGGGATTCTTCGAGAAATTGTAAGAGTGGAAGGGAAGTGAGAGATTTCTTCCTCCTTGCCATTTCGAAGGAGAATTCTGCGTGTTGTAAAGAAAGGAAGAGATTCAGAGGAACTTCAAGGAGTTTGCTTGGGGAGGAATTTGAGATAAGTTGTATTTACTTATTTTAGTTTGTAGAACCTTGCTTTTATATATGAAATCCATGTTTTGTCGTATCTTCTTCATGAAATTTGAGTAGTTTTTCTGTCTTTGTCCTTGTTTTGACATTTTTGTGAAATGGTTACTTAATTAGTGCGCCAAGAACATTTTAAAGAAGTTATAACAATATTTCTACTTAAATCTTAATTTACTTTCAATCTGGCTAATTGATTAGTAAAAATATTTTGAGTTTAACAACTAATGTGAAGATTACATTCGAGATTCAGGGAGGTCAATGTCCTTGAAAGTAGGGTGCAAATAAATAGAGAAATAATATTTATCGGGTGTAGAATTGGAGATTTAGAGCGACAGAATAAAATCATCAATTCAGTCCTATCGTTTGGGTGCTGAAGTGTAGATGTTAGCCCTCAGGCGGGAGGAACGTGGGAGCTCTGAAATGAGAGCCGGTATCCTCCACTCCTAGCTGCAAATTTAGTAACCAAGCATAGGATTAGTCAATGTTCTTTATGTCTGGACAAAAGGGTAAAGAATAGGTATGATAAAATTAGTTTAAAACATAGTTTTAAACTAATTTTAATTATCCATTCACTTAAATTTCTTAACAAGGAGAAGGATTCTTGCTTATATATTTGAACTTCACTTTATTAGTAGAATTAGTTAATTGTTAGTAGAACTAGTTTATTAAAACTTCATCTTATTTACGATTTGATATTAGTGACAGATAGACAATTTTCGATTTACAAAGTTGTGATTCTAAATTGGTTTGTATAATCCTAGTCCGTAGCCTCTGAACTATCCCTGTGGGATCGATATCTAGGACTCCATTAGAGCCCTGTATTACTTGAGCGATACATGTACTTGCGTTGAAAGATTAACTCTACAATTATTGAATATCTATACTCATCTATATCAAAGTCTACAAATATGAAATTTATGCAAAGTGCGAGGAGGCGGTTCAAATTTTTGGCGCCGTTGCCGGGGATAGTTAGATAGGATATGATAGATAGATAGTTATATAACATAAATAAAGTAACGAACAATTTAAGACAATTATAAAAATTTTTAAAGAATTTGCAACTTATTATTAGTCAACTATTTTTTGTGTACTGATTTTGATTGTATGCTTAAATTTGGATCTGAAAATCTTATACCCTACGATTCGAAATTAGAATGCACTGTTAGAAGAATTAGAAAATTGAGAAAAGAACCTAGAAATCCTGATAATCTTAAGACAATGAAAAACAACGTAAACAACCAAAGAATAGAAAATGAACATCAATCTAGACCACTAAGAGATTACGCTAACCCTACATTTGATGAAATTCACTTAACTATCCAAAATCCAGATGTAGCTGCTAATTCATTTGAGTTTAAACCTGCAATTATCCAAATGGTACAAAACAATCAATTTGGCGGAACTCCTAACAAAAATCCTAATTTACATCTTGCGAGTTTTTTAGAACTTTGTGCTACTTTTAAATATGACAGAGTGTCTGATGATGTTGTCAGACTTTGATTTTTCCTTTTTCACTAAGGGAAAAGGCTAAGGCTTGGTTAAATTCATTAGCACCTGGATCTATTAGAACTTGGGGGGATGTTTCACAAAAATTCTTATCAAAATATTTTCCACCATCTATGACTGCTAAGCTTAGAAATGATATCACATCTTTCAGTCAGTATGAGGGAGAATCGATATATGAATCTTGGGAAAGATTTAAAGAACTTTTTAGAAGATGTCCACATCATGCTTTACCAGGTTGGTTATTTATTCAAACTTTTTATAATGGATTTGTAGGATATCTTAGATCCATCATTGACGTTGCTGCTGGAGGATCATTAATGGATAAACCTTTTGAAGAAGCTTATGCTTTAATCGAAGAAATGGCTACCAATAATTTTCAATGGCCTGCTGAAAGGGTAAATTCTAAGGGAGTAGCCAGTATTCATGATTCAGATGCTTTAACTATGATAGTTTCTCAAATTGCTGCTCTTTCAAAGAAAATAGATGAATACGGAATGAATCATTCTCAAACACCTCCAGTGTTAGAAGAAAATTCGTTGGGACAAATTGCAGATGCTCAATCTTCGTATGAAACTATAAATTTGATAAATAATAGACAAACTAACCCTTATTCAAACTATTATAATCTAGGTTGGAAGAATCATTCAAACTTTAATTGGAATAACCAAGGTAATGCTAATCCTGTTAATCCTCAGTGGGGGAACAATCTTGTAAACCCATTAGGAAATGTAAACAATCATGGTAATTCCAATTATAGACCTTCTAATCCACCAGGTTTTTATAATAATTCACAATTCAAGGAGAAGAAGTTATTTATGAAAGAATTAGTCTTGCATATGGGAAATCAATTACAAAGTCAAGGAGCTGCTATTAAAAACATAGAGAACCAATTGAGGCATATTGCTATGGCATTGAGCAATAGATCTATTGGAACTTTACCTAACAATGTTGAAGTAAATCCTAAAGATCAAAGAAACAAATCAAGACTATTCAATTAAGAAGTGGAAAAGAGTTGGAAATAAGAGTCTAAAAAGAAACTGTAGTTGAAAAGGAAAAAGTGGAAACTGAAGGAGAAAATGAAAGTTTATATCCTGATTTTCCTTTGAAACCTATGAAAATTACTGTTGAAAGACCACCACCACCATTTCCTCAAAGACTAAAGCAACAAGATAAGGGAAAAAGATTTGCTAAATTCTTAGACATTTTAAAAAAATTGAATAAATATTTCTTTTGTTGAAGCTTTGGAACAAATGCCTGATTATGTTAAATTTATGAAGGATATACTCAACAAAAAGAGCAAGTTACTAGATCATGATACTGTTGCACTCAATGAAGAGTGTAGTACTATAATTCAGAAAAAGCTTCCTGAAAAACTTAAAGATCCTAATAATTTTACTATCCCGTGTGTTATTGGTGAAAAATTTTATGGACGAGCATTATGTGATTTGGGAGCTAGCATAAATCTAATGCCTCTATCAACTTTTAAAAGGTTAGGAATAGGAGAGATTGCACCAACTTCTGTAACTCTACAGTTAGCTGATCGATCTATTACACATCCTAAAGGAGTTGTAGAAGATGTTCTGGTAAAGGTTGATAAATTTATCTTTCTTGTAGATTTTATCATTTTAGATATGGAAGAAGACAAAAAATACCTATCATTTTAGGAAGACCATTCCTAGCTACAGGAAGAGCCATGATAGATGTTCAAAAAGGAGAGTTGACTATGAGAGTAAATGATCAAGAAGTGACCTTTAACATTTCAAAGTCAATGAAATATCCTTCAATAGAAAAAGATGATGAATATTTTAGAATGGATATATATGATTATTTGAGAAAAAATTATTTAAAAGAAAAATATGAAGAAAATAAAGATATGGAAAACGATAAATATGATGAAATTGATGGAGAAGAAGTTGATTATATTCGGGAACAATTTGAAACGCTCGATTCAACGGCACCAGAGTATGAAATATTTATTCCATCAATTGTAAAACACCCTGAACATGAATTAAAGACTCTTCCAAATTATTTGAAATATGTATTTGTAGGAGAATTTTCAACATTACCATTAATTGTATCATCAAACCTAAATGAAATTCAACAAAAATTAACGGATACATTAAAAAAGTATAAAAAAGCTTTTGGATGGACATTGGCTGATATAAAGGGAATTAGTCCTTTGTTTTGTATGCACATAATTTTATTGAACGATGAACATAAACCAAGAATTGATCCATAAAGGAGACTGAACCCTATTATGAAAGAAATAGTTAAAAAAGAGATTTTAAAATGGTTGGATGCTGGAATTATATATCCTATTTCGGATAGCACTTGGGTAAGTATAATTCATTGTGTTCCTAAGAAAGGAGGAGTGACTGTTGAAGCAAATGAGAATAATGAATTAATACCTATAAGACAAGTTACTGGATGGCGTATTTGTATTGATTATAAAAAATTAAATATCGCCACCCGAAAAAGATCACTTTTCTCTTCCTTTTCTAGACTAATTGTTGGATATACTTGCTGGACACAAGTACTACTGCTTTCTGGATAGATATACCGGTTACCATCAAATTCCTATTGCTCCTGAGGATCAAGAGAAAACAACATTTACTAGTCCTTATGGAACTTTTGCTTTTCGAAGAATGTCTTTCGAATTATGTAATGCACCTGCAACATTCCAGAGATGTAAAATGTCTATATTTAGTAAGTTAATTGATAATGGAATAGAAGTATTTATGGATGATTTCTCTATATTTGGAACATCATTTGATGCATGCTTAAAACATCTTGAAAAAGTTTTGGAGTTATGTGAAAGAACTAATTTAGTTCTAAATTGGGAGAAATGTCAATTTATGGTTGCAGGAGGAATTGTATTAGGGCATAAAATTTCAGAAAATGGTATGGAAGTAGACCCTGCAAAAATCCAAGTTATAGCTAAATTACCACCTGTCGGCATATTTTTAGGTTTGGGTGTTTTATTTGGAAAAAGGGGTCGCCTACAGAAATTGTCGTCGAATTTTAATTTAATTTAAATAAATAATTTGAAAAGTAATATTTGATTTTGAAAATAATTTTAAATTTGAAAATTTTAAGATATGGAATCAAACTGATCTCACATCCCGAATAGTTTATATAAACGAGCACCGCATCACAAACCATGTATCTATCCTGAAGAATATACACATTGCTTGATGATGGGGCTCGATTAAATAAACTAGAAGATTTGTGACATCTGTTTGGTCTGCGAACCAATTTTATAAGCCGACAAATTCCCCTGTTTAATATGAAAACATTAAACAGGGTTTATATTACTCGGGTTCTTAAAATTCCCTATAAGGGCGAGCCCTTATAGTTAATTACATCTTAAGTGACGGGAATCACCTAAGAAAACTCTCGATAATAATCAGTAGTTCTGCTCTCAAGAATTTCAAAGTTTAAGTTTTCAAGGGATTGAATATTGGAATTTCAATAGGGAATAGATCAAATTTGGAACATTTTTGTTTTGGGAATTTAAAGGAAGAAAGGTGGGAGAAATCACAGATTCAAAGCGAACTTTGGTAATTTCCCGACTATCCTATTGTTTGGTTTGAATTTAGAAAAGTCCTAATGTTTATTTAATATTTTGATCTTGCCGATTTTAATTAATTAGGACTTATATTTGTATGATAAAATCATACAAATAGCCTTGAAGATGTGAGGGTTTATGTCGTACCGAATGACTACCTCGGAGTCCTAAGACTGGTTAGGGCTTAATTTACATGACATGATCATGCAAATGCCTAACAAAAGGTTGAGGATTTATGTTGCACTAGGCAAACTACCTCGAAGTCCTATGGCTTGGTTATTTAATTTTAAGAAAAGGTTTTTCTGAAGTAGACTCAGGTTTTGCTGATGACGATGGTCGTGCTGCCCACCATGCTCCGAGCTCCTTGTTGTTGCAGAGGTTTAGTTTTAGAAGGTGATAAATCAAGAGATGAGGGAAGTGTTTTGGTTTTAGAGAAAGTCTTAATTTCCATGTGTCTTTAATGTTTTAATTAAAACAGGTCTTAGAGTTGATTAAACAGAACCGGTTAAGATCCCACGGTTCCGTTATCCCGGCACCGTTATTTTCATCGAATTCACTTAGTCCAGATGAATTTGCTAAACTCAACTAAATGAGTTCCACACTTTCATTTAGACCGTGGGAAATCTCGTTAGCAACACGTGGGTTACATCATCCGAGGTATTCCCGATCATTCAATGAGACGTTTTAATTTAGTTGTAGTTGTAGTTTTGTTGTTCTATTTGTGATTAAATTTTGAGTTGTTTTATATTTTGAATGTTGTGGTGGTGAATTTTATCTTGTAATGACTTTTAATTTAGTTTTGGTTTCAGTTTTGGTTTCTGTCCTAAAGGTGTAGGTTTTCATGCAACTGTTGTTTATCATGCAAGAAAGGTAAAGTGCAACACGAATAAATGAATTGCGGTAAGATAAATTGCAATAAAATAAAAGCGTACACTGGAGGGTCTTCCCGTCATCCCAAGCTGCACTTAAAATACAATTTAGAGCATTTAAGCATTTATAACAATTTCCTAGGTAAAGCTAAGGGAAGGGTTATGGTTTTCTACCAAAATCCTAATCCTATAGCTAGTCATTCCTATGACGTCTAGGTCTTCGATTTTGGTTTTAAGGATGATTTTCTTCACCAAAGAACAACTAAGCTCAATTTGTTCTTAAGGACACTCCATCATATTGAGGAAGTGTTTAAGACGAATCTTAAACATCTTTTCGATATTTCGGGAATTGTCCTAAGTCCAAATGAATTACATTGTGCGAGTGAATTAATCATCCAGGGTGTTTAAGTTAAGTTTTATTTCTTGCTCGAGTGAATTAGGATGTTTGAATATCCTTATGAGTGAAGTGACATTTCACTTGATACTCCATTTAGGAGTTATAATAGTAAAAGCTCGTAAGGGAAAATGATATTTAATGATTTGTGATTCAAATTTAAGTTCAAATTAATGATTTAAGTTTGGAATAGTGTTCGAGTTATTTTAGATTTATTTTGAATTCTTTATGACTTAGGTGATGTTATATTTAATTTAATTCAATTTAACTTAACTTAATTTAATTTAATGTGGTTTAATTTAATTTAATTTAATTTAAGTTAATTTAATATGATATGCTTTAGCTTAATTTAATTCAATTAGATTTAATTTAATTTGATTTAGTTTTAATTTAATTTAATTTAATTTAATTTAATTTAATTTAATTTAATTTAATTTAATTTAATTTAATTTAATTTAGTTTAATTTAATTTAATTTTAATTTAATTTAATTTAATTTAATTTAATTTAATTTAATATGATTTAATTTAATTTTAATTTAATCTAATTTTAATTTAATTTAATTTGTTTTAATTTAATTTGTTTTAATTTAATTTAATTTAATTTAATTTAATTTAATATTTTATTTTAAAGGGATTTGCTTTAAATAATTTAACCTTAACTTAATTTAATGATTAAGTCTTTTAGCATTTTAAACCTTAAACTTGGATTATCATTTTAATTAGGGATTAAATATTATTGAGATGATTAATTTAGGGATTCTTAAATTAAAGAACAAATTTCTTCCTAATAACATCCCTATTTTAATAACTCCGATTTTACTATTCTTCCAAATTTAATTAATTATTTAACTAAAGTTCATTTCAATTATTGTTGAATTGTTTAATAGGTTTTTACCCTTTAATTATTTAAATTTCAATCATCAAAATCAGATTAGGATCAAATATTTTACTCTTTAATTTTATTAAGCCTAAAGTTTTAATTAAGGGTTAAAATTTTAATTACCATTTTGTCCTTCAAGCTTAATAATTTCATAACTCACTAAATTGAGCTCAAATGAATTTGAAATTTTTATGTGACCTCACTCATATGTTAATAAAGACATTAGAGGAGAAAATGTGATTTTTCTGTATTTAATTTATTTATGTAATTATTTTTGGTGGAAAATAAGGATTTCCAAGGAAAATTTAATAATATGACCAAGGGAAAGTTTCTGTCCTTAAGAAAATTATGGGACATTCCTAATGACCAGAGGACCACTTAGACCAATTTTTGTGATTTTTTGAATTATATTTTATTTATTAAAATTATTTTAAGTTCTGGAGTATTAATTAATTTAAAAATAGAATATAAGTTGAAAAATGAATTTTATAATTTTTAAAATTCTCTCTGATATCAAGGATTCTAGAGAACTAAATTTTACAATTTTCTGATTTTTTCTTAATTTATTGGAATTATTTTAGTGGAAATGCTAGAAAATGTATTTTTTAATTTTAAAAATTACCCCAAGGCTTTAAAATTTAATATCTCAACCTAGAGACATAAGAAAAATATGGGGTTTGTTCCTAAGTGGTTAGAATTCAAAATGTGATATTTTGGTGAATTTTATTATTTTGGTAATTTTATTATTTTTTTAATTATTAAAATATTAAAATAATGATAAAAAATCAACATTTTTAGAAAATTGAAATTTTAATTTTCTTGAATTCCCCTAATATCAGAGAGGCTTCAAAACTAATTTGGTGAATTTTTGAAAAGTATTTTGAAAGTTATGAAATTTTAAAGTTTAATTTTGGCTAAGTGGCTTAATCAACCCATTTGATGGGGCTAACCGAGTCCAATTGACTTGAAATTTTTATGGTGGATTTCTCTGATCCTAAAGGTCAGTGGGGAATTGATTTCAAGTCAATTTGATCTATGGTTAACTCTAATTAATTAAAGTTCAATTTTGGGTATTTAGGCCGATTAGGGTTAATGCGAGTGAATTAACTCAAGTCCTATTTTTCTAAGGTTCTCTGAGTCATAAGGAACATCACCAAATTTTCCTAGAATTTATTTCACAACATGCTAATTTTTGGAATTAAAATACTCAAAACAGCAACATGCATTTGAAAAATCAATAACTTTTCACAGGGATGGCCTCTGACCTTAGAAAATTCAGCGAATGTTCCCAAGTTCAAAGGCTTCACAAGCCCTATGGTCTCATGCCATGGTGAATTGTATGAATGCATGGAGAATTAAAATAATGCAGGGAGTAAATAATTAATTAAAAATAAAGTACTAGACAAAAATAATTAATTTCTTTTCCACATTATTCTCCTCTGTTCACTGAGCAAGAGGGTATTTTTATTTTATTTTTGTGATTTTTCTACACAAAGATATGGATTTTTGAAGTTCTAGCATTTAAATAAATCAGAAAATACCTAATTTTCTACATATCCACATCGGCGCCGCGCCAACCTCAGCGTCTCCGAACAGCCACGCGGCGCGCTCCCATTCGACGCCGCCTTCCGAGTCAGCGCCACGCGGCCCGCGGTTCACGTACCGTTTGCCGATCGGACGCCATCTCGAGCCGTCCGTCCGCGCGTGTATTGAATGAACGACATCCGTTCATCGTCCCCGAGCGTCCTAACCCGAGAGCCGTCTACCTTCTAGCCCCTAAGATCTCACTCGATTCTCCATGGATTTTTATGTTCTTATGCTCTATGGATTCGTCTTGAAGAGACGAACACATCTATACGGCTAATGTTCATTGAAATCGACTCATTTAAAATGGAGAATGTTCAGAAGCTCGGGATGAAGAATTGATCCATACCTTGGCTCTGAGAGGTGAAGCCTAGATCAGAGATGCTCGTCACGTTCGTTGGAGCTGTAGGAGGCTAGGGATGAAGCCTGGGGATGTGGTGAATTGCACTAGGTGTGATTTCCACCAAGGCCGATTCCAACCTTTGGAGTCTGGAGCAACTGGATGGCCTGGAGAGGGGGCTTTCACTGGAAAACTCCTTCTCTTGGTCCTGTGCAGGTGTAGAGCCAATCAATTTTGGGATTGCCTCACTGTGGTGAAGTGTCCTGTTTTTAGGTGTAATTTCAACTCTGAAATTGAGCTCACATAGAAGAAATGGCAGGGGAATTGCAGTGGGGATCAAGTGCACTGGGTGTAGGGGAGAGTCTGGGATGATTTTGGCAGAGTTTCTGTATGGTTGGTTCAGCACCTTCTTTGGCCGAGAGGGTGAGGGGTTTAAATAGGAGAGGTTGGAGGGCCTCCCAGGGGGAGTTAGGGCATGGGATCAGCTGCTCTGGTGAGGAGAAGAACAGCCATGGTGACCATTTGGAGTGGGGCAGCTCGGCGGGATGGAATTCCAAAGCTTGGCCTCTCCCGAGGTCTCGGGCATGGTATTTTCCGGGGACCTGGGTGGCGCACCGGCCAGGCATGGGTCACCCTCGAGGTCAAGTGGGTCGGGGTCGGGACTTGGTGCAAGCAATTGGCAATTGCCATGTGTAAAGGGGCTGAATTAAAATGAAATGGGGAAGGGGTCATTTTGGCTTCAATTTGGTCAACCCATTGGTTTGGGTTGGGTGCACCTCCCCATGGCTCGATTTTGGGCCGAGAGGATCGGTTGGGTCGGCCAAGAGAGGATGGTGAGGTCTCTATCCATGATGAGGTGGCTAAACATGGTTTAGTGTGTGTCATGAATAAGGTTAAAAAGGCTTAATGAAAGATTAGGAAAGGAGCCCTCCTTTTACCATTAATGGCATGGTCACATGCCAAACTTTCATGGCTTCATATGGCTTGTGAATGGCTCATGCATGGCTCCATGTGGCTTAGGGAAAAGTTGGTTCAATTTCATGGAAATGGATTTTGTGACTTTTGGCATTTTGGTGAGAGTTGTCATGAGGTTTAATTTTGGAATAATCCAATGATGAATTTAGGATTTAGGTATTGAGTTTAATTGAAAGTATGATGAGGGGAAATGTCATATGGGCTTTGGGACCAATTTTGGGCCTTTTGATGTGGTAAAAGATGGGCTTTTAAAATGGTTTAAGGAATGGGCCTTTAAGTTTAAAAATGAATTTATGGATGGGAATTTTGTAAAGAGGTTGGGCCAAATAATTGTTGAGTTTGGTTTAGGGATGTGTCATGAGTGGTTTGAAACAAGTGTGGGGTGATTTGGGTTTGGATTGGGTTGAATTTGGGCTTTTTGGTAAAAAGGCTAAGATGGGCCAAAATGGGCTACCATGGGCCAAAGTTGGGCTAGGGTTGAAATTGATGTAAAATAAATGTTGGGAAATGTTTATGGGAGTGTTTCAAAGAGGTTTTGGCTTTGGTTGGGTTTTGATTTTGGGGTTTGGGTCTATTTGGGCTAGGTTTAGGTTTAGGTCAAAATTGGGCCTTTTGATTTTGGGTTGAATTTGAGTGGGGTTTGGGTCTAAATTTTGTGCAAATAATGTTATTGTTTTGTTTATGGGGATGTTAAGGAAGGTTTAGAAAAGATTTGGGGTTAATTGGAGTTGAATTGGGTGAGTTTGGGCTAAGTTTGGGTCATGGGTCCAAATTGGACTTTAAGGCCAAAAGTGAAATTGGATCCAAATGTCAATCCAATTGGACTTGGATTTGGTCTAGATTGGTGTTGGGGATGTTGAATTGAAGTTTATAATTGAATTGGACCAGAATTTAGGTCAATTGGGTAGGTTTGGTTTGACATTGGGTTCATTTTCTGGGAATTTTCTGAATTTTTGGATTTTTGGCTAAGAGGGGCATTTTGGGTATTTGGAGGGTATTGGGAGGTATTTTTGGAATTTTTGGTATTTTTGGGTATGGATGATTAATTTGATTGGTGAGGAAATGTTTAGGAATGTTTTTGGGGAATTTTGGGTGATTTGGAGATTTTAGAAAATTTGGGTAATTTCAAGGGTTTTGGGTAGGCTAGGTGGGTGTAGGGTCCCGGGGGTCAAAAATTGAAAATTTGGAAAATTGAAGCTTGGGTGAATGTAAGTGGAATGAAATCATTTTGGTTGAGCCATGAAGCCATATCAAGCCTACATGAGCCATGAAGGGATTCATTTGAGGCATCCACTTATGTTGTTCCTAACCCTCTGCGCGAGGGCTTAGGGGTTAAGGACCATCCATGTGAACCACTTGCATGAGTCGGGAGGTCAAGTGGGTATGGGTGTGGTTTTAAGAGGTGTGTGAAAGTGCAGTGTATAGGTGTAGTGTGTGTGTAAGTCGGCCCCCTCACCGGACCGAGCCACCTGAGGCGGTCCTAAGGCCAAAGAATCCTATAGGAACTCATCCTTTAAACTTCCACATTTAATTTCAACCCTCTAGGTGATTAGGGGTCTACAATCAATTTTGTGGGGTTTGCAGGGAGTTAAGAAGTGGTTTAAATTTCTAAGTGGTGGGTCCCAATTCTAGTCCTCTAGGATAGTCAAAGGAAAAGCCTAAGGCTAGATCCTAAGTACTAAAGAGAGAAGAGAAGACCTCATCAAAAATGAGGTCAACACCACCTCCTACTACAGTGAGAGGGGTAAGAAGTTTTCTTGGACATGCTGTTTTTACAGGTGTTATATTAAATATTTTTCAAAAATTACAAAACCTCTATGCCAACTTTTAGAAAAGGACAAGAAATTTGAATTTACTGAAGACTGCTTAAATGCCATTGAGTTATTAAAGGAAAAACTAATCACAACACCTGTAATAGTTTCACCTGACTGGGAGAAACCATTCGAATTAATGTGTGATGTTAGTGATTATGCTATTGGAGCTATTCTTGGTCAAATATATGATAAGATTTTTAAAGTTATATACTATGCTAGTAGAAATATTAATGATGTTCAAATTAACTATACGGTTACTGAAAAAGAGTTACTAGCTATTGTGTATGCTTTTGATAAATTCAGATCTTATTTATGGGGAGTAAATGTATTATGCATACTGATCATTCTGCTATTAAATATCTGATGCAAAAAAAGGATACTAAATCAAGACTAATTAGATGGATACTTTTGATGCAAGAATTTGATTTTGTGGTAATTGATAGAAAGAGAACTGACAATCAAATTTCTGATCAATCGTCGAGATTAGAATATCATGAATCATTTGACATCGATAATGAAATAACAGACAGTTTACCTGATGAACAACTTTATAATTTTAATGAGTGAAAAATACCTTGGTATGATGATATAGTTAACTATATTGTAAGTGATATTTTGCCACCTATGCTAACACTACAACAACAGAAAAAATTCATTCATGATGCAAAAGCATATTTTTGGGATGAAGCATTTTTATAGAAGCATTTTATATAAACTGAACTGATTATTCAAAATGTCATGATTCTGAATTTGGAGGACATTTTGGGATTGACAAAACTGCGCACAAAATTTTACAAGCTGGATTTTATTGACCTACTCTCTTTAGAGATGTTTATAGATATATCAAAACTTGTGATAGATGCCAACGAGTAGGTAATATATCTAGAAGAAATGAAATGCCTCTGAATTTCATTTTAGAAGTTGAGATTTTTGATGTTTGGGGATTAGATTTCATGGGACCATTTATTCCTTCATTTGGGAACTTATATATTTTGATTGTAGTTGATTATGTATCAAAGTGGATTGAAGCACAAGCTTTACCTCGTTGTAATGCTAAAAGTGTTTCAAGATTCTTAATAAAAACATTTGCACGAGATACGGATTGCCGAGAGTGATTATCACTGGCGGAGAATCCCATTTTAGGAATAAATATATTCAAAGATTGGTGGAAAAGTTTAATATTGTTCATAGATTCTCTACTACTTATCATCTTCAAACTAGTGGATTAGCTGAAGTTTCTAATCGAGAGATTAAATAAATTTTAGAAAAGACTGTAAATCCTAGTAGAGTAGATTGGTCTATAAGACTGGATACTGCATTATGGGCATATATGATTGCTTATAAAACTCCTATTTACAGACTCATTTTTGGAAAGACTTGTCACTTACCAGTAGAACTGGAGCATAAAGCATATTGGACAATTAAATAATTCAATTATAATTTGAAAAATGCTGGTGAGAAGAGATTGTTACAATTGAATGAATTAGAAGAATTAAGAAATGAATCTTATGATAACGACAGAATTTATGAGGAAATACTAAAGTTAAGACATGATCAGAAGATTAAACAGAAGAACTTTGAACCAGGACAAGTAGTTTTGCTTTACAATACAAGGTTAAAGTTATTTTATGGGAAATTGAAGTCTCTTTGGTTAGGAACCCTTACTGTGACTCAAGCTTATACTTATGGAGCTATTGAAATTGATAATCCAAAGACTGAGAATAGATTTAAAGTAAATGGACATAGGTTAAAACCATATTTTGAGGGTAAAAGACCAAACATTAAAGAGGTTTTAATGCTCAGTCAACATGAATAACACTTAAATAGGTCAGGCTGATGACGTTAAACCAAGCGCTTTATGGGAGGCAACCCATAGTTATCTTTATTTTTTGTGTGTTTGTTTGAATTTATCATTTGTTTGTGGTAGTATTGAATTCTACTTCTTGTATTTACCCTTTGATCATCATGAAATTTGGATCCATAGAGAAAATTTGGAACGTATTTGACCATGCCGACGACGGGTTTTTCCCGAGGGCCCTGACATTTAAATGCACAAAGCACGCCAATAGCACCGTCGAGGCCGCCGACAGCTAGATCGGCGAGTGAACAGTTTTTAAAGTTTGAAATGGTGGTTTTTAGCGATTTTAGGCTAATTTATCCCCTATAAACTTCTACGGACGATTCCTAAACTCTACATTTCTCAAAAATGAATGGAAACTACCTTGAATTCTTCTTTAATGGCTTCCAATTCAATAGATCACCCTAGATTTCAAGTGTTCAACCGGTGAAAGTTCGTCAGTGCCAATGCACAATGACTTTTCAACAAGGTGATGTCAAAGAGGAGGCTAATCAAAGAAAGAGGTTTTGTGAACCGAGGATTAAACAATCCTTCGACATTAATAGAAGAAATGATCATGCGGCGAAGATGGGAAGTATTTTACTACACTACTGCCGCAGTAGTCGTTCCTGTTGTGAAGGATTTTTTGCCAATTTGCATGGAATCAACCAAGGAAGCGTCTATGCTCGAGGTAGGTGGATAACTTTTAACTCTGGATGAGTTAATGAATTGTACATGCTTGAGAATATTCTTGTCTACCATTATTCCAATTTCGTGCCGATGAGAGATAAGATGAATGAAATCTACAAATATTTGACGGACAAAACTGAAGACTGAGAAGTTAGAGAAAACGGGTATGTCACTTTTTCTGCTACACTTTTAAATCCAAATTCAAAACATTGACACTTTTTTATTTCTACAAAGTTATTACCAACAATGAAGATCAGTAAAGTCACTAAAGAGAGTGCTATATTGAACTACTACATTCAAATGGGATGGCCAATTGATATTGGATCAATTATTGTGAAGTCTGTTTTTGGCCTGATCATTCAAGGATCCTCTCAAGGGCTTGGACATCCTTCAACAATTTTCTCAATATGCATTCTGTTTCAAGTATCATACGAGATTTGGGAGAAGCTACTTCTACCTTGGAAACTTTTAGACCCAACCAGAATGTTCCCAGCCCATTGATGAAGAGAATGATATGGGTGTAATTATGGATCAAGCATCGCAAAACTCTATTCCAATTCAACCTCTTGTAGTGGACAAGACACCGATGATCTTACATAGAATCAAGAATCTAGAGAATCGGGTACAAAATTTAATGAATTCAATTAACAATATCTCTGATTTCTTTGATCACCTTGATTGGAGAATGAAAGAGCATTTTGATTAAACTGTACGTTTCGAAGCAAGTTTTGTACACTTAATGAGAAGAATGGGATGGATTGAAGAAGATTCAACTGAAGAATTCCCATTCCGAACTTTCTATAACCTGTTCATCCATGTACAAGCGATGGGTGATATCAGAGGAGAAACCGACATTGATTCAGAAGAACAGTGGAATTGCTTTACTTTATATGTTTCATTATGTTGAACTTGATTTGAACTATGTTTGTTTGTTTGCTTTCGATGTTTGCTTTTTAACCTCAGTATAGTTGAAATTATGTTTGGAATGTTTTTTTTCAGCATTTAGAGTGTTGTGGCTTGGATTGCGATGCTGAATTGAGGAATTTAGGTTAAGAAAATACCTGGCTTGTGTGTTATGAAATGTGTATTGTAACACTTGGATTTAATATATAGTTATGAAGTTTTATTGCGTGAATGATTATTTGTGTTAATACATCACTTAATCACTTAAAATTTATGTTTAAAATGATCGAATGGATGATGACGAGGCTTAAAATTGATCGAAATCGCAAAAATCAGAAAAAAGATCAAAATTTATGAATCTCACCGACGGCGCGCTCGAGGACGCCGATGGAGTGTTTTTCCTAAGACTACTTATATTAAATTCAATTGAGCTCGCCGACAGCACGAACAACTTTGCCGACGGTGAGATCCCAAAAGTTACCTTTTAACCGTGATTTTGACTAGTCAACTGCCACTATTGATCGTCTTCTTCCCTTATTTACTAAAAAATTCCGACCTAGTGCTTGAAAGATCTTGGATTTGGAGCGATTTCAACTCATTTTGATACCAGATTTCATCTTCCCTCCGTAAGAGCTTCCCTCCTATGTAAAATTTTTTTATTTTCTCCAATGAATTTCTTCCACATTGAGGAATTTTAGAAAAATTAAAAATGTGGAGAAAATACTTGGAAGAAATTCATGGAATTTGATTTAGATTACTTTAAGTCACCTTTGGAAGCCATTGTACTATTATTTTGGAATTTAGTTTAGATTTTTGTAATTTTGATAAATCGAAAAATGGCTCCCCGTCAAAAGAGATGACTTGAATTTGACGAGGCATGATTTATAAATGCTAAAGCCCAATCAAAATACACTTCAATCTTCCAAGGAAAAAAGTGTATTCAAGATTAAGTTTTTGATAATCCTGGAGGAGAACTGGAACGAGTTATTAGAGAAAGGAAGTGGGAAAACTTCTGTTACTCTACTAACAAGGCTGCTTTAGAAGTTGTAAAAGAGTTCTATGCCAATCTGATTCAACTTGAGGACGAGCATGTATAAGTAAGAGAATTTTCTGTTGATTTTAATGCTACCCGCATTAATTCTTTTTATGAACTTCATGATTTTTACTCTAGCGAGTATGAAACATTTGGAACTATGGAAGGTATGTTAGAAGATGTTATTGACTTTCTCACTGATGGGAAAGGGACTTGGAATATTAAGCATCGTGAACGGATATACTTTCCTCTATCCATGATGAATGCCACAGCTAAGGCATGACATTATTTCATTTGCTCTGCTTTGTTACCTACTTAGCACCATAATAAAGTATCAAGAGGTAGAGTTATATTGAATTTCTGTATTCAGAACAATATAAGTATAAATGTGGGGAGTATTATTTATAAGAATATTTTAGCCACGACAAAGAGTGATTCAAGTGGAGGATTATGACATCCCGGCCTCATTTATGCACTTTTCCAATTATCTGGAGTGGAAGCTAGAGACGATGAAGAATGGGTATTTCCTACGAAACCCATTAGTAAAGCCAATTTGAAGACATACGAATCCCATGAAGAATGGAGATCTGGGAGTAGGAGTAAAGAAAGTTCTACCAATAGAGATATCCCCTCTACTAGCTATGACCCTCCCGCCTCTAGCTCCCCCACTCTTTATGATTTGATGAATGAGATGACCCTGTAGTGGAAAATTTTTGAAAAGTTAGATGAAAGAATTGAGAGAATAGATTACAGTATTGAAGTATTAGAGCGGAGACATGACCATGATAGTGAATATCTTCAGCGACATTCTGATTTCGAGATTGCTTATTACGATGCTCAGGCTAGATATTATAGAGGTGAGCCTAATGTTACTTTTCCAGAATGCCCCCGTTATACTCACTATCAGCCCAATCCACCTGCTGACCAGGGAGATGAAGACTTAGCATGGGATTTTGATATCTGATTTTAAATTTTGATTGTGATGTGATGTATGTGTGTTTTGCTGTAGTATTTTCATTTTGTTATTTGTATTTTGTGTACTATTTTATTTTTTGAGATATGTATTTTGTTTGTAATTTGTATTTCATTTCTGAATGGATTGTGATGTGTGATTGTAATTGTAATTGTATAATAAATGTTTTGTTTTATGTACTTATTTAAAAATTTCATTACCCCAGCAAATTCTCTAAACTTTTATATGTTTAGAAAAGTTTCTAATATTACAGGTCAATGAAATTAATATTTTTGAGAAGAACCTGCAAAATTTTCAGAGAAAAGAAAATGCCTAAAGTGCAAAGGTATGATTTACAATTAAAACTTTTTCTTTCTTTCACCCCGTATTATTTCTATTATTGAAAACTTTAAGTTTGAGGGGAGGGGAGAAAAATATTAACTATTATATGTTCTCAATTATAATCATTTTAAAATTTATAAGATGATTTTTGTGATAAAATTTAATTTACTATATTTAGATTTTATTTAATTATTTTTGAAGAATCAAATAAATATTTTTGGTAATGAAAATTAATTTTGTAGGTTAAGATATTTAGTATAAGCGGATAAGATTATTGTTAACTATTTAAAGTAAAGAAAACTATATTCTAAAATATTAAGAATCATAGGAATTTAGTTGAGAAAGAAAAGATTGGGGCTCAATGATGTAAAGACTATGAGTTACATATAAGAAAAAGGAATGATATAAGTTTCAAATTTAGGAAAAGAAGAGTGAAGTTCAAAATTATTAACAGGCTATCCAGATATAGTAATCTTCATTTGAAAAAAAAAATATAGGATTGAAGAACAATCCAAATAAAAAGAAAAGAAAAAGTAAGTGAGGTGAAGCTTGAGGAGATGCTTTATAAAAAATTGACTTCACTTGGATTAACCTAAAGGGAAAACTAAATACATTTCTGAACTTATATTTATGGACTAGTTTCTTTACTAGTAGTGTTCTCATGAATTTCTTATCATCTGAATATTCTAAGTGAATTAATATTGCAACATATAGTCATTCTTGAAATGAATAGAAGACTAGTACTCTTAGACTTGATGACTAGATAGCCTTATATCTACAGAATTAATCTAATTACTTGAAAATCTTTCTAAGAAGTCTTACTATGATATTTATTTAAATCAAAATTGTAGTGTTTCTGAATTAAAACTTTACCACAATGAATCATAACTTCTATGTAGTACTAAAAATTATTTGAGGACAAATAATAGTTAAGTTTGGGGGATTTTGACCCACTGAAAATATGTTAAGATTTTCATGCCTATTTTCTATTAATTTTGATGATATTGCACTTTAAAGAAAGGTATATTTGATGATTTTTTGTAGATATGATAATTTATGGACATTGGAGTGAAAAAATGCAAAAAGGAGAGAATTTGGAGCAAAAAGGACCAAAAATATGAAAATTTGATCTAGGCCGCCGATGGCGAGCTCGACGGAGCCAACAAAGGAATTTTCCTGAGAGTTCAGAAAATATATTACAAGGAAGCCCGCAGACGGCAAGTTCGAGGCCGCCGACAGCGGGCCTTATGAAAGATAGTCCAAGGCTAATTATTCTAGAAGGTCGCCGACGGAGAGCACGAGGCCACCGAAGGCGAGCTCGAGGCCGCCGACAGTGAGAAAGTTGGTTCTCTCACGAGGTACATCGAATGTGGATGATTTTTGAAGGGATGCTTGGGAAACTCTTGGAAATTCTTCAAATATTTAAAAGAAACAATTTGGGGCCGAAAGTGGTGTCCACTAGAGTGTCAAGAGTGTGTGTCTAGTGAGTCCAATGGGTTTCTAGAGTGTTAGTTAATGTCTTATTTTCCTTAAAGTTTTAGATAGTGAGTTAAATTAGTGTTACTTGTGAGGGATTCTTCGAGAAATTGTAAGAGTGGAAGGGAAGAGAGAGATTTCTTCCTCCTTGCCGTTTTGAAGGAGAATTCTGCGTGATGTAAAGAAAGGAGAGATTCAGAGGAACTTCAAGGAGTTTGCTTGGGGAGGAATTCAAGATAAGTTGTATTTACTTATTTTAGTTTGTAGAACCTTGCTTTTATATATGAAATCTAAGTTTTGTCGTATCTTCTCCATAAAATCTGAGTAGTTTTTCTGTCTTTCTCCTTGTTTTGACATTTTTGTGAAACGATTATTTAATTAGTGTGCCAAGAAAATTTTAAAGAAGTTGTGACAATATTTTTACTTAAATCTTAATTTAATTTCAATCTGGCCAATTGATTAGTATAAATATGTTGAGTTTAACAACTAAAGTGAAGATTACATCCGACATTCAGAGAGGTCAAAGTCCTTGAAAATAGGGTGCAAATAAATCGGGAAATAATATTTATCGGGCGTAGAATTGGAGATTTTTAAGTGACAGGCTAAAATCCTCAATTTGATCCTATCGTTTGGGTGATAAAGTGTAGATGTTAGCCCTCAGGAGAGGAGACGTGGGAGCTCCAAAGTGGGAGCCGGTACCCTTCCAGCCTAGCCGCAGATTCAGTAACCAAGTATATGATTAGTCAATGTTCTTTATGCCTAGAAAAAGGGGTAAAGAATAGATATGCTTCTATTTGGCACAACACAGTTTTAAACTAATTTTTATTATCCATTCACTTAAAATTCTTAACAAGGAGAAGGATTCTTGCTTATATATTTGAACTTCACTTTATTAGCAGAATTAGTTAATTGTTAGTAGAACTAGTTTATTAAAACTTTATCTTATTTAAGATTGCATATTAGTGACAGATAGGCAATTCGATTTACAAAGTTGTGATTCTAAATTGGTTTCTATAGTCCTAGTCCGTAGCCTCTGAACTATCCCTGTGGGATCGATATCCAAGACACCATTAGAGCCCTGTATTACTTGAGCGATTTGTATACTTGCGTTGAAAGATTAACTCTATCATTATTGAATAGCTATAATCATCTATATCAAATTCTAGAAATATTAAATTTACGCAAAGTGCGCGGAGGCGGTTCAGTGGACTACATTATAAGATGAAGGAATTTTAGTATGAAATGTGAGCCCCAACTGCAGGAGCAGCACACGATCAAGATACTACTCAAGAGTATCCACGATCTAGTGGCTTTTATGCTCAAGGGTCTCACTATTAAATCACTGAAGAAGCTACTCAACAAGCACAATAGTTTACAAGAAGAAGTCAAACACATGGAGCCTTCAGAAAAGACAGAGAAGCTTAGGTCAGTCAAGGAATTTGAGAAAAGATCTAGCGTAGTGGCAACGGTCTTCAAGGGAAATCAGCTAATGAGGATTCAGACAAAGTAGCAACCTCCATAGTACAATAAGCCTACATCGTATTATGTGCAGTCTCAGCAGCACGGCCAGACCCTTCCACAGAGGTACAGTCAGCAGTCTTTCTAGTAGAGACTGTACAGGATGGATAGGAGATAGGGTCTGACGATCTCAGAATGATTGAATAGGGTATACTTCTTCGTAGCTTGTTCTGAAATTTTTTAAAGAAGTCTGCATTCAAATTGCTCGAGCCGAAGAAGCCAGAGGAAGTCAATAAGAAGGACCATCCCAACAACTTCCCATACCACAGGTTACTCGAACATACTATAAAGGGATGTTTCAACTTTAAGGATTAGCTCGAGAGTAATTATAAATATGGAAATATATCAATCCTGAAAGAATATTTAAAAGAACCTGAAAGAGGTTCTCTAAATATGATTTCGGGCTGAGCCTATTAGTCGATAGATGTGTATGCAAAGGAGGATGGATGGAGCATAATCTGGATGAAGTCGTCTAAGAAGATACTGGATCAAATACAGACTGCTTTAGAGCAAGATGCTGCTCAGATTCTGCTACCTGCCAAGCCGAAGATGAAGATTACACCAGAGAAGCTACCGCAACAGAAGATAAAGAAGAAGGAGATCGCGAATGAGATGAAGTTCGATAGCACGAAGGATAGGATAAAGGCTTCCCTCTTTAGATTGGTTGTCTCAGATTTGGGGGAGAAATCCCTTCAACCGCTAATTCTGTACGATTTCCTCTACTCCCGTCTGGGTTCTTTTGATAATGAAAGTGATAATTTTGGCTATGTTTTAGCTGTTTGTAGTGATGAAAAAACTGACCATGACTAGTTTAGCTATGATTTTGATTCTCAAAATGATCCTCAAATCATATTAAGTCCCGACAAAAATTTTGACAACAAAAAGAAGGTATCGACAACGCTGGCTACGATAGTTCAGAAAGTGAGGAGCCAGTTCTCGAGTGCAAAGAAACACCAATCACCATCAATCTGGGCTATTCAGCTTCAGAATCAGCACCAGAAGAGTCAGTTTTTGCAGTAAAAGAAGAAGATATAATAGAAGCAAATCTAAGGAGTGGAAAGGTATTACCCTCGAGAATAGCTCTGATGGAAAAGGGAAATGAAGTAGTTATTCGAGAAGAACTGCCTCCGCCGGTGAAAGACACAAATATTAAAGAAGAAACTGGAGGTTCAAATAAAGTAGGTTACAATGTACGAGCTACTCTTAGGAAGCCGCTAGCCAAACTAAGCATTTACGATGTTATGATCCTATCAAAGGATATGAGAGAAAATCTGGTCAAGGCTCTATTTGATCTGGACTTTTGCTTAGCGCAGTTGGCTAGCACATCCTCAGATGGAGTCGTTACTTTGAAGGGATAGCCTGGGGTGACCTTCACCAATGATGATTTGCTACTATGTACTACCGACCGCAACTGACCGCTCTAATCTCCATCACATCGGTAGATTTGTACTTTTAAGAGTTTTGGTAGATTCGGGAGCATCACTCAACATAATGAGTCTACGGATGCTAGCATACCTGAATATCGATGCGAAGGAACTCATTACATATAAGATGATGCTAATGGGATTCAATCAGAAAGGAGAAAGAGCTGGATCGATCACACTGATAATAAAGGTTAGTGATCTAGTAACAACTGCAAAACTCCATGTCATCGACGCGGACACTTCGTTCAACACTCTACTTGGTCGACCGTGGCTTCACAAATACAATATGGTCTCGTTGTCGCAACATCATTGCATAAAGTATTATAAAGATGGACAAGAACACTGCATCAAGGGAGACCTACAACCATTCTCAATACATGAAGTGGGCATCTACGAAGACACCGCATACTATGCTCCCCCGAAATAGACCGTCTTTTTAAGAGAAGACGTGCAAAAAAAGGTTGAATATTCAAAATCACCACAAGAACGAGACCATTAAACTCCACTTTGACGATCTTCTAGCACGCCATTACAACGAGTTGGTGGAGATTCTTTTAACCCACACGTTTGAGATCTAGACTGGGGATGTGGGCGAGGAAGAATTAATAAGATGGTTGAACGGATGAAGCCAACGATCAACATCGACATAGAAGGAAGCTCTGAAGAGGATAGGTCCGATGGAGATATAATGAAAATAAACCATAAAAAGCCTAGTTTGAGATCTCCTTAGATGATACAGAGAAAAGTGAATATGTTGATGTACGATCGGATTAACCATACCATGAAAGCTGTGTCCCTAACTCCGATCCACCCTCAAAAGATCGAGAGTATGGAGGTCAAAGAATTCTAAAATGGTGATTTTAAATCGATCAAGTTTTATCGTGCTTCTCCTTCTACTTATGAAACTTGTATAAATCTGAAATAAGATAATTCCAATGAATTAATGGAATTAACATTTGGTTACTTTTCTCCCTGTGTATGAAAACTAGTTCAACAAGGTTATGTGCCAAAACAGAGGCCAAGGAATAAGTTACAACATTTTCAAAAATTATAGAATACTAAAGGATGGACTCCAAACTCAAAAGAAGGACTTGGATTTGGTACAATAGGACTAGTTGATGATTCAGAATTTTGCATGGTTGGTACTAGTAAGTCAGAAGAAGATTGCATCAACATTCATAATGATTATGAAGATCAACAGATAGAGGAGGCTCTGCCAGAATTTGAAGAAGAGATCAAGACTACGGTGGATGATTTAAAAGAAATCAGCCTAAGAAATAAGGAGCAGCCCTGATTTACTTTTGTAAGCTCTCTACTCGGTGAAGAGGAATCTACGAACTTAATCGAGTTATTGACAGAATTGAAGGACTGTTTTTCTTGGAGCTACGATGAAATGCAAGGAATATCTCTAGAAATTGCAGTTCACCACCATAGAGTGGATCTAAGTGTAGACTCAGTGAAGCAAGCTCCCAGAAGAATGCACCTCAATATAGAACAACTAGTCACAACCGAGGTGAAGAAATTAATATACTCTAATTTTGTACTGGAAGAGCAATATCCAACATGGTTAGCCAACATTGTGCCAGTGAAGAAAAAGAATGAATAAATATGAGTGTGTGTTGACTTCAGGGACTTAAACAAAGCATGTCCAAAAGATGATTTTTTGTTACCAGGAAAAGAATTGGCAATATTAATAGAAATAACAGACATTGCCATTTATGGTGACTCACAACTTGTCATTCAACAAGTGGCCTGACAGTATAAGATTCTGAACCAAGATTAGAAGAATACCACTGGTATGCGATGAAGCTACTAGAATAGATTCCCGGTGTAATATTCTATAGGATTCCTCGAGCGGATAATGCCCATACTGAAGTTTGGTTTAAGCTTTCTAAAGAATTGACTTGTGCACCAGAAATAATCCATAGACATTACAGTGCAAGGGCATCAGGTTTTGTCACAGATCGACCTTGAAAGTTTACACAAGCTCGAAAAAGAAAAGATAGCAGCTACAATGTCAGATGACAAAGAAGACTGACATCAGTTGTTAATAGAATATTTCCAAATATGAAAACTTCTAGAAGATAAATCAGCAACAAATCAGATTTAGAAGAGGGCAATGTCATATGCCTTAATCGATAACATTCTATACAGAACACTATTTAATTAGAAGTGGCTGAGATGTTTGAGCAGAGTAGAAGCACAGAAAATTGTCAAAGGAGTGCATGTCAGATTGTGTGTTGCTCACCAGTCAGGGCCGAAGATGAAGATGAAGATCAAGAGGCTCGGATATTATTGACCAACAATGATGTCTAACTGCATGGAAACAGTAAATAGGTGTCACTAATGACAGGTGCATGGAGTGGTCCTGCACCAACCTTTGAATGTTTTACACCCTACGGTAGCGTCGTGGCCATTCAAGTATTAGGGCACGTATATAATGGGTATGATAGACCCTTCGTCTGATAAAAAACACAGATTTATACTCGCAGTAACAAATTACTTCTCTATGTCAGTAGAGGTAGCACCATTGCGAGAGGTCACAATGCAACATGTGCTACAGTTTTTCAAGAATCAGATTGGCTACTGTTTCGGCGTACTTGATCCACCTTAAAATTACATAGAATTTTATATCAAATTTTTATTAATATTTTAAGGATATTACGCTTTAATGAAAGATATTTCTTATGTTTTGGTTGCATGAACAACAAAATGAGTTTATGAAGAAAAAGAGTTAAAAAGGAACAAAAATGAGGCAAAAAGAGCAAAGAGACTGGTTTGGCGCCTAGGCGCCAGACACAGCAGATTAATTTTACAAATTTCTTTATGGTTATTGGATGGTTATTGACACTTTCAAAACAATCTAGAAGTCCTTGGACATTTTCTCACCTGTTATAAACCAAATGCAATGAAAATAGACACGGGAGAGCAGTTATTAAATGAAGAGGTGCGACCTAAATGTGCATCCATTCGCGCAGTGATCCTGGCACCTAGCCGCCACTGTTAAATTCCAGAACATTCAATGAATGTGGACAAATTTTGAAGAGATGCCTTAAGTAACCCTTGGTCATTTCTGGAGATCTATAAATAGAGGAGCATTTCTATAGCAATGGGTGTCTAGTAACTTGTATCTAGCGGTGTGTGGAGTGTACAAAGTGTGTTAGAGTGAGTGAGTAGTGAATTAATTATAAGTATTAAGTGTCTTCTTCTTTATTTTAGTGAGTGTTTAGTGTGAATTGAAGAGTCAAAGTCCTGTTAGAGTCTGTGGAGTTAGAGAAACTTCAAAGGATTGCTTGGATTACATTCAGATAAGTATTTATATCTTGTTTCTTAAGTTTAGTACTTTGGATTTAAGTTTTATGAATATGATTTGTGGTGTAATTTCTATGCTTTCTGAGTAGTTTTCTTTTCTTTCTTCCTATGGATATGAAATGAATTAATAATAGATTTAAATAAGATTTAAGAACTTAATTTATTTTCTAAAAAATTTGTGATGATACTATACCTAATCTTAATTTACTTTACAAATTGGCCTCTTGTGTTGTTAAAAACTTTGAAGAATTTTTAAGATCTGACCGTGGGCTAAGTAATTCTTAACTCATATGTATCACATTTCTCTTAAAGGGGAGGTGCAAATAAATAAGGAGATAATTTTTAATGGACGTAGAATTGATTATGTTTTTAGTGTGACGGGCTAAATTCAATTAATTTGGTTTTACAAAAGAGGTGACCGGTCACTAGTAGGCCAGACCATAGACAACCATTCCGGGGGGGAACCTAGTAGTGAGAGTCTAGAAATTCATCCATTTCTACTAATAATACATCCTAATCCAATCTTTAAAAACTAGCTAATGTTCTTTATGACCTGGACCAAAGGGTAAATGATATATATGCTCCTATTTGTCACAAAACCACATTTTCAAGTTCTCAACTAATTTTATCTGCTTATTAATCATGAAATATTTCGTATGGGGAAAGAATCATTATTTATTGTTATATCACTAGCTAATTTTCATATTCTGCATATTTTAATTAGTTTTAAATTAAAATATTTTAAATATTAATTTTCTTTCTTTTAACTAGAATAATCCTCGTGGGATCGATATCTGGGGTTTTAAAAAGAAAACTCTATATTACTTGTAGTACCCCTAGTGTGTGATTTATATTTATTATAAAAACCTTAATCTTTAATTATCGTACATTAGCCGCGTAATCAGATTTTGGGTCAAGTTTGGCCATAATTTAATAAGCTAATTTACTTACATAATTGCGGTCGGGTCAAGTTTTTGGCACCGTTGCCGGGGATTTACAACTAAATATAAGAAACAAAGTAATAAAAATAATAATAGATAATATAAAAAAACAACAAAATATATATATATTTAAATAAATTTAAAATCTTTCTTATATTTTTATGCGAAGTTCAGGAATTGAAGGATTAATATCTTACAATTCTGAATTAAAGCGTACTATAAGAAAAACTAGAAAGGAGAATAGATTTCATAATTTGCAAGAAATGGCTAATATACCTCAAAATAATATTAATCAAAATATTTAAAATAAAAAATCAAAATTAGCAATGCATTTAAGAGAATATGCTAACCCTACAGCTAATGAATTTCATTTAAGCATTCAAATACCTGTTGTAGCTGCAAATTCTTTTGAATTAAAACCTGCAATTATACAAATGGTTCAAAATAATCAGTTTGGAGGGTCTCCTACTGAAGATCCTAATTTACACCTAGCTAGTTTTCTAGAACTTTGTGATACCCTTAAATGTGATCATGTTTCTGATGATGCTATTCGACTTAGGCTTTTTCCTTTTTCTTTAAGGGATAAGGTTAAGATTTGGTTAAATTCATTAGCAACAGGATCTATTAAAACTTGGGGAGAAATGACTCAATAATTTTTAGCTAAATATTTTCCACAATTTAGCAAAACTTAGAAATGATACAACTTCATTTACTCAACTTGATGGGGAGACTATTTATGAAGCTTGGGAACGATTTAAAGAACTTTTTAAGAAATGCTCGTATCACTCTATAACAGACTGGTTAATTATACAAACATTTTATAATGGTTTAATAGGTTCTCTTAAATCTATTATTGATGCTGCTACTGGTGGTTCTTTAATGTCTAAATCATATGATGAAGCTTATTCACTAATTGAAGAAATGACAACTAATAATTTACAATGGTCTTCTGATAGGATTAATCCTAAAAGAGTGTCTAGTATACAAGAAAATGAAGTCTTTTCAATTTTAGTTTCTCAAGTGGCTGCTATATCAAAGAAATTGGATAATTTGTCTCATTTATTACACTTAAATGTTAATTTGGGAAATACTGAAGAATATCAAACTTTAGAAACATTGCAAGCTATTGCTAGCAAAACTAATAACCCATATTCTAATTATTATAATCCAGGTTGGAAGAATCACCCTAATTTTAATTGGAATAATGTAAATCCTCAATGGGGTAACAACCAACCTATCAAAATTGGAAATTGGAATAATCAAAATAATTCTAATTATCGACCTTCTTATCCTCCTGGCTTTAATAATCAGCAATTTAAAGAAAAGAAATTGTTGATAGAAGAATTAATTTTACAAATGGGAAGTCAATTGCAAAGTCAAAATGCTGCAATAAGAAATATTGAAAACCAAATGGGGCAAATTGCAAATGATATAAATAATAGACCACAAGGAACATTACCTAGCACAGTTGAAGTAAATCTAAGAGAAAAATGGAAAAGATTCTGAGTAAATTAAGACTGTGTTTCTTAGAAGTGGAAAAGAACTAAAGGATGGAAAAGAGAGTAAGATTCAGACAGAGACTGAAGTAGAAATTGATAAACCTAAAGAACAACTACCTGAAAAAGAAAAACTACCATCTCAAGATGAATATGAAAATTTCCACCTCCATTTCCACAACGACTTAAGCAGCAAAAATTGGATCAACAATTTTCTAAATTTTTTTAGGTATTCAAATATCTTACTATTAATATCCCATTTCCTGAAACTTTGGAACAAATGCCTAAGTATGCAAAGTTTATGAAAGATATTCTTAATAAAAACTGAAAATTTGAAGCTTTTGAAAATGTAGCACTAAGTGAAGAATGCAATGCAATTATTCAGAGAAAACTACCACAAAAACTAAAAGATCCTGGAAATTTTACAATACCTTTTGCTATAGGAGATAAATTTCAAGGAAAAGCCTTATGTGATTTAGAAGCGAGTATTAATCTCATGCCTTTATCCATCTATAAGAGATTGAATCAAGAAGAAATTTCTCCTACAACTCTAACCTTGCAATTAGCAGATCGATCTATTACTCACCCTAGAGGAGTAATAGAAGATGTTTTGGTAAAGGTGTATACATTTATTTTCCCTGTTGACTTTATAATTCTGGATATGGAAGAAGATAAAGAGATTTCTATTATCCTAGGAAGACCTTTTCCTGCTACCGGACGAGCTATGATTGATGTGCAGAAAGGAGAGTTAACCATGAGAGTTAATGATAAAGAAGTGACAATTAATTTTCTTAAATCAATGAGGTATCCTAACAAAGAAAAGTGTTATAGAATGAACATTTTGGATTACATTCTTAACAACATTTTCAAGAAAAATGTCAGATTCATTTTACAAAAGAAGAATTTATAGACCCTGAAAATTTAAGTGATGAAAGTGATTCTAAAGAAATAGAAGTAAGAGAAATTCATTACATTAATGAAAATTGGGAAATATTAGATACTTTTGAAAGTAATGAATTCAAACCATCTATTGAAAAAGCTCCTGAATTGGAATTAAAAGAATTACCCTCACATGTGAAGTATGCCTATTTAGGGAATTCTTTAACTTTAACTGTTATTATATCTTCTGAATTGACTGTTAATCAAGAAGTAAATTGCTTGAAGTGTTAAGAGAATATAAATGAGCTTTTGGATGGACTATAGTAGATATTAAAGGAATCAATCCTTCAATTTGTATGCACAAAATATTATTAGAAGCTGACAGTAAACCCAGAATTGATCCTCAAAGAAGATTAAATCCAGTAATGAAAGGAGTTGTTAAGAAGGAAATGCTTAAATGGCTGGATGCTAGTATTATATATCCAATATCAGATAATCCTTGGGTAAGTCCTATTCACTGTGTTCCAAAGAAAGGAGGAGTAACTGTTGCTAAATATGATAATAAAAAATTAATACCTACTAAACAAGTTACTGGTTGGCAGATTTGTATTGATTATAGAAAATTAAATGATGCCACCATAAAAGATAATTTTCCTCTTCCATTCTTAGATCATATTCTGGATATATTAGCTGAACATTCTTATTTTTGTTTTCTGAATGGATATTCTGAATATCATCAAATACCTATTGCTCCTGAAGATCATGAAAAGACTACATTTACATGTTCGTATGGAACTTTTCTTTTAGAAGAATGCCTTTTGGATTATGCAATGCACCTGCCACTTTTCAAAGGTGTATGATGGCTATTTTTGTGACTTAATTGAAAAAGGAATTGAAATTTTTATGGACGTTTTCTCGGTATTTGGAACTACTTTTGATTCTTACTTATACAATTTATCAAAAGTATTGAAATGCTGTCAAGAAATAAATTTATTTCTGAACTGGGAGAAGTGTCAATTTATGGTCACAGAAGGAATTGTACTTGGTCATAAGGTTTCTAAAAATGGTATGGAAGTTGATCAAGCAAAAATTCAAGTTATTGCTGGATTACAACCCTCAACTTCTATTACTGGTATAAGAAGTTTTCTTGGACATGCTGGATTTTATAGAAGATATATTAAAGATTTTTCCAAGATTACAAAACCTCTATGCCATCTTAGAAAAAGATACTAAATTTGAATTTGATGAAATTTGCCTAAAAGCCTTTAATTTGTTAAAAGAGAAATTAATTACTGCACTTATCATTATTGCACCTAATTAGGAAAAACCATTTGAATTAATGTGTGATGCAAGTGATTATGCTATTGGGGCCACTTTAGGACAATAGTATGATAAGATGTTTAAAGTTATATATTATGCCAATAAAACTCTTAATGATTCTCAAATTAATTACACTACTGCTAAAAAAGAGCTATTGGCCATAGTATATGCTTTTGACAAATTTCGATCATATTTACTTGGAAATAAATGTATTATGCATATAGATCACTCTGCTATTAAATATTTAATTACTAAAAAAGAAGCTAAACCAAGATTTATTAAATGGATTCTTCTGTTACAAGAATTTGACTTCCAAATAGTCGATAGAAATGGGTCTGAAAATCAAATTGCTGATCATTTATCTAGAATTAAAAATAATGAAATGATTGTTGACCTCATTTTTGATGAGGTCTTCTCTTCTTCTCTTTAGTACTTAGGATCTAGTCTTAGGCTTTTCCTTTGACTATCTTAGAGGACTAGAATTGGGATCCACCATCTAGAATTTCAAACCACTTCTTAACTCCCTGCAAACTCCACAAACTTGATCGTAGACCCCTAATCACCTAGAGGGTTGAAATCAAGTGTGGAAGTTTAAAGGATGAGTTCCTATGGGACTCTTTGGCCTGAGACCGCCTCAGGTGGCCCGGTCTGGTGAAGGGGCAGACTTATACACACACTACACTCATACACTACACTTTGATACACCTCCTAAAACCAAACCCATACCTAACTTGATCTCCTGACTCATGTAGGTGATTCACATGGATGGTCCTTAACCCACTAAGCCCTTGGCTAAGAGGGTTAGGAACAACATAGTGAATGCCTCAAATGAGTCCCTTCATGGCTCATATGGGCTGGATGTGGCTTCATGGCTCAACCAAAATGATTTCATTCCACTTACATTCACCCAATCTTCAATTTTTTAAATTTTCAACTTTTGACCCCTGGGACCCTACACCCGCCTAACCTACAAAATACCCTTGAAACTACCCAAAATTTCCAAAATCACCTAAATTACCCAAAATTCCCCAAAATCAATCCCAAACATTTCCACATTACTCAAATTGATCATCCATACCCAAAAATACCAAAAATTCCAAAAATACCTCCCAATACCCTCCAAATACCCAAAATACCCCTCTTGACCCAAAAATCCAAAAATTCAGAAAATTCCCAGAAAATTCCAGAAAATCCCAAATATTCTCAATTTCATTTTGTTCAACTACATCAGGGGCAAATTTTGTCAATTTACCCTACTTTTGTCAAAACCCCCAATTTGACCCATTTTAACCCTAAGTGAACCCAATGTCAAACCAAACCTACCCAATTGACCCAAATTCTGGTCCAATTCAATTCTAAACTTCAATTCAACATTCTCAACACCAATTTAGACCAAATCCAAGTCCAATTTGATTTACATTTGGATCCAATTTCACTTTTGGCCTTAAAGCCCAATTTGGACCCATGACCCAAACCTAACCCAAACTCACCCAATTCAACTCCAATTAACCCCAAATCTTTTCTAAATCTTCCTTAACATTCCCACAAGCAAAACACTAACATGAATTGCCCAAAACTTAGACCCAAACCCCACTCAAATTCAACCCAAAGCTAAAAGGCCAAATTTTGACCTAAACCCAAACTTAACCCAAATGAGCCCAAATCCCAAAATCAAAACCTAACCAAAGCCAAAACCTCTTTGAAACACTCCCATAAACATTTCCCAACATTAAATTTACATCAATTTCAACCCTAGCCCAACATTGGCCCAAGTTAGCCCAATTTGACCTATATTGGCTCATTCACCAAAGGAGCCCAAATTCAACTCAATTCAAACCCAAATCACTCCCAATTTGCTCCAAGTCACTCATGACACATCTATGAGCTAAACCCAACAATTATTTGGCCCAAGCCTTTACCAAAATTTCATCCCAAAATCCATTTTAAAATTCAAAAGCCCACTTTCCTAAACCATTTTAAAAGCCCATCTAAAACCATTTCAAAGAGCCCAAAATCTACCCTAAAGCCCACATGACATTTCCATTTGCCATCCACTTAATCAAAGCCATTCCCTAAGTTCTAATCACATCATCAAATAATTCCAAATCAAGCCTCATGCCAAATCACCCCTAAAATACCAAAATTTTTCTTAAATCCATTTCCATGAAATTGACTCAACTTTTCCCAAGCCAAAGACAAGCCATGCAAGCCATGGACAAGCCACATGGAGCCATGGAAGGTTTGACATGTGATCAAGCCATTAATGGCAAAAGGAGGGCCCCCTTTCCTAATCCTTCTTAAACCCTTTTTTACCTTAAGCATGTCACACACTAAACCATGCTTAGCCACCTCACCATGGATGGAGACTTCACCACTCCATGGCAGCTGACCCAAGTGACTCTTTTCAGCCCAAAACCGGACCTTGGGTGGTGCACCTAGCCCAAAAGGATGGGTTGACCCAAACCTAGCCAAAATGGCCTCTTCCCCATTCCATTCCAAGCCATCTCCTTTACACATGGCAAGGCCCACCGATCGCACTAAACCCCAGCCCTCGACCCACCTGGACCCGAGGGTGACCCATGCCTCGCCGGCCAGCCACTGGGTCGCCGGAAAACTCCATGGCCGAGAGCTCACATGTGAGCCCAAGCTTGGAATTCTCACCGCCGAGCCGCCCCATCCCCGTGGCCATTGTAGCCGTTCTTCGCTCGACCTGCGGCCTGATCCCAACCATTAAACTCCCTCGGAGAGCCTCGCACCATGCCTATTTAAACCCCTCACCCTCTCGGCCAAAGGAGGTGCCGAACCAAACCTTAAGGAAACTCGCCAAAATCACTCCGCATCACTCTCCACACATAGTAGCACTCGATCCCCACCGAATTCCGGCCCCAATTCTCTCCAATCGAGCCCAATTTTGAGCTCAAACTTTAGCCCAAAACCAGGACACTTCTTCACGGTGAGCTAATCCCCAAATTGATTGGTCCTACACCTTCACCGGACCAAGAGGAGAAGTTTCCCACCGAAAGCCCCATCTCCAGTGCCACCCGAGTTGCTCCGGCCTCCAAGCTTTGTGATCGGCTGTGGTCACTTTCATAGCTAGACAATTCACCAGGCCAAGGGACTTCATCTGGAGTTTACTTGGACCCAATCGAAGGTGACACAACTCTCAAATCGAAGCTTCACTTCTCTGAGCAAAGGTATGAACTCCCTCTTCTGCCCAAGCTTCAGTCAATTCTCCATTTTGATTGGCTTGATTTCATAGCATGTTTACCGTATGGATGTGTTCGTCTCCTCAAGACGAATCCATAGAGCATAAGAACATGAAAATCCGTTGAGAATCGAGTGAGTTCTTAGGGTTAGAGTGTGGACGATCACGGGATCGCACCAGTCATAGACGATGACCGAGAACCGCTCGGATCGCGCGTGTATTGGATGGACGGCTTGGATTGCGTCGGACCGGCGGATGGTACGTGAACCGCGGGGCCCCGGACAGCCTAGTCAGATGGCGGCGCCGAACCAGGGAGCGACGCGTGTCGATTCGGAGCCGCCGAGGTTGAGTCAGCGCCGCGTGGATAAGTAGATAAATAGGGTATTTTCGATTTATTTAAATACCGTAACTTCAAAAATCCATATCTTTGTGTAGAAAAATCACAAAAATAAAATAAAAATACCCTCTTGCTCGAGTGAACAGAGGAGAATAATGTGGAAAAGAAATTAATTAATTTTGTCTAGTATTTTATTTTTAATTAATTATTTACTCCCTGCATTGTTTTAATTCTCCATGCATTCTTACAATTCACCATGGCATGAGACCATAGGGCTTTTGAAGCCTCTGAACTTGGGCACATTCCCTGAATTTTCCAAGGTCAGAGGCCATCTCTGTGAAAAGTTATTGATTTTTCAAATGCATGTGGTTGTTTTGAGTATTTTAATTCCAAAAATTAGCATGTTGTGAAATAAATTCTAGGAAAATTTGGTGATGTTCCTTATGACCAGAGAACCCTAGGAAAAATAGGGCTTGAGTTAATTCACTCAGATTAACCCTAATTGGCCTAAATACCCAAAATTGAACTCTAATTAATTAGAGTTAACCATAGATCAAATTGACTTGAAATCAATTCTTCATTGACCTTTAGGATCAGAGGAACCCACCATAAAAATATGAAGTCAATGGACTTAGTTAGCCCTACTAAATGGGTTGATTAAGCCATTTAGTCATTTTAAACTTTAAAAATTCATAACTTTCAAAATACCTTTCAAAAATTCACCAAATTGGTTTTGGAGCCTCTCTGATATTAGGGAATTTAAGAAAATTAAAATTTCAATTTTCTAAAAAAGTTAATTTTTTAGTATTATTTTAATATTTTAATAATTAAAAAATAATAAAAATCACAAAAATAATAAAATTCACCAAAATGTTACATTTTGAATTTTAGTCACTTAGGAATAAATCCCATATTTTTCCTAAGTCTCTATGATGAGTTATTAAATTTTAAAGCCCAAGGGTAATTTTAAAATTGAAAAATGTATTTTCTAGCATTTTCACTAAAATAATCTTAATAAATCAAAGAAAATTCAGAAAATTGTAAAATTTGGTTCTCTGGAATCCTTGATATCAGAGAGAATTTCAAAAATTATAAAATTCATTTTTGAACTTATATTTTATTTTTAAATTAATTAATACTCCAGAACTTAAAATAATTTTAATAAATAAAATATAATTCAAAAAATCACAAAAATTGGTCCAAGTGGTCTTCTGGTCATTAGGAATGTCCCATAATTTTATTAAGGACAGATACTTTCCCTTGGTCATATTATTAAATTTTCCTTGGAAATCCTTATTTTCCACCAAAAATAATTACATAAATAAATTAAATACAGAAAAATCACATTTTCTCCTCTAATGTCTTTATTGACATATGAGTGAAGCCACATAAAAATTTCAAATTCATTTAAGATCAATTGGTGAGTTATGAAATTATTAAGCTTGAAGGGCAAAATGGTAATTAAAATTTTAACCCTTAAATTAAAACTTTAGGTTTAATGAAATGAAAAAGTAAAATATTTGATCTTAATCTGATTTGGATGATTGAAATTTAAATAATTAAAGGGTAGAAACCTACTAAACAATTTAGAATAATTGAAATAAACCTTAATTAAATAATTGATTAAATTTGGAAGAATAATAAAATTTGAATTATTAAAATAGGGATATTATTAGGAAGAGATTTATTCTTTAATCTAAAGATCCCTAAATTAATCATCTCAATAATATTTAATCCCTAATTAAAATGATAATCCAAGTTTAAGGTTTAAAATGCTAAAAGACTTAATCATTAATTTAAGTTAAGGTTAAATTATTTAAAGCAAATCCCTTTAAAATAAATATTAAATTAAATTAAATTAAATTAAATTAAATTAAATTAAATTAAATTAAAACAAATTAAATTAAATTAAATTAAATTAAATTAAATTAAATTAAATTAAATTAAAACAAATTAAATTAAATTAAATTAAAACAAATTAAATTAAATTAAATTAAAACAAATTAAACTAAATTAAAATTAAATTAAATTAAAATTAAATTAAATCATATTAAATTAAATTAAATTAAATTAAATTAAATTAAATTAAATTAAATTAAATTAAATTAAATTAAATTAAACTAAAATTAAACTAAATTAAATTAAATTAAATTAAATTAAATTAAATTAAATTAAACTAAATTAAATTAAATTAAAATTAAAACAAATTAAATTAAATCAAATTAAATTAAATTAAGCTAAAGTATATCATATTAAATTAACTTAAATTAAATTAAATTAAACCGCATTAAATTAAATTAAGTTAAGTTAAATTGAATTAAATTAAATATAACATCATCTAAGTCATGAAGAATTCAAAATAAATCTAAAATAACTTGAACACTATTCCAAACTTAAATCATTAATTTGAACTTAAATTTGAATCACAAATCATTAAATATCATTTTGCCCTTAGGAGCTTTTACTATTATAACTCCTAAATTGAGTATCAAGTGAAATGACACTTCACTCATAAGGATATTCAAACATCCTAATTCACCGAGCAAGAAATAAAACTTAACTCAAACACCCTGGATGATTAATTCACTTGCACGATAGAATTCATTTGGACTTAGGACAATTCCCGAAATATTGAAAAGATGTTTAAGATTCGTCTTAAACACTTCCTCAATATGATGGAATGTCCTTAAGAACAAATTGAGCTTAGTTGTTCTTTGGTGAAGAAAATCATCCTTAAAACCAAAATTGAAGACCTAAACGTCATAGGAATGACTAGCTATAGGATTAGGATTTTGGTAGAAAACCATAACCCTTCCCTTAGCTTTACCTAGGAAATTGCTATAAATGCTTAAATGCTCTAAATTGTATTTTAAGTGCAGCTTGGAATGACGAGAAGACCCTCCAGGTACGCTTTTATTTTATTGCAATTTATCTTACCGCAATTCATTTACTCGTGTTGCACTTTACCTTTCTTGCATGATAAACAACGGTTGCATGAAAATCTACACCTTTAGGACAGAAACCAAAACTGAAACCCATAACTAAATTAAAAGACACTACAAGATAAAATTCACCGCCACAACATTCAAAATATAAAACAACTCAAAATTTAATCACAAACAGAACAACAAAACTACAACTACAATTAAATTAAAACGTCTCATTGAATGATCGGGAATACCTCGGATGATGTAACCCACGTGTTGCTAACGGGATTTCCCACGGTCTAAATGAAAGTGCGGAACTCATTTAGTTGAGTTTAGCAAATTCATCCGGACTAAGTGAATTCGATGAAAATAACGGTGCCGGGATGACGGAACCGTGGGATCTTAATCGGTTCGTTTAATCAACTCTAAGACCTCGTTTTAATTAAAACATTAAAGACACATGGAAATTAAGACTTTATCTAAAACCAAACACTTCCCTCATCTCTTGATTTATCACCTTCTACAACTAAACCTCCGCAACAACAAGGAGCTCGGAGCATGGTGGGCAACACGGCCATCGTCATCAGCAAAACCCGAGTCTACTTGACAAAACTTTCTTAGAATTAAATAACCAAGCCATAGGACTTCGAGGTAGTTTACCTGGTGCAACATAAATCCTCAACTCTTCGTTAGGCATTTGCATGATCATGTCATGTAAATTAAGCCCTAACCAGTCTTAGGACTCCGAGGAAGTCATCCGATACGACATAAACCCTCACATCTTCGAGGCTATTTGTATGATTTTATCATACAAACATAAGTCCTAACTAATTAAAATTGGCAAGATCAAAACATTAAATAAATATTAAGACTTTCCTAAATTCAAGCCAAACAATAGGATAGTCGGGAAATTACCGAAGTTCGCTTCGAATATGTGATTTCTCCTACCTTTCTTCCTTCGGATCCTCAAAATATAATGTTCCAAATTTGATCCATTCCCTATTGAAATTCCAAAACTCAATTCATTGAAAACTTAAACTTTGAAATTCTTGAGAGCAGAACCACTGATCATTATCGAGAGTTTTCTTAAATTATTCACTTCATTTAAGATGTAATTAACTATAGGGGCTTGCCCTATAGGGAACTTTAAGAACCCAGGTAATATAAACCCTGCTTAATTCATTTATATTAAGCAGGGGAACTTGTCGGCTTATAAAATTTGTTCGCAGATCAAACGGATGTCACAAACTTCTCTAGTTTATTTAATCGAGCCTCATTATCAAGCGAGTAGTGTCATTCTTCGGGATAGATACACGGTTTGTAGTGCGGCGTTCGTTTATATAAACTATTTGGGATGTGAGATTAGTTTGATTTCATATCTTAAAATTTTCAAATTTAAAATTATTTTCAAAATCAAATACTACTTTTCAAATTATTTATTTAAATTAAGTTAAAATTCGCCGACAATTTCTTTAGGCGACCCCCCCTTTTCAAAATACAACACATAACCTAAAAATAAGCCGCACAATTTCTGGCGACTCCGCTGGGGAATAGTTCCTCTCTCCATTTTCATCAAATAGTTCTTCTTTCAAAAATCGGTAGTGTATCCATGTCCCAAATGGATCAAACTACCCTTCTTTCCGTTGGAATACTATGTTCATTTCTACCTTGAACGAGTATAGCCAGCGTTCTCTCGGATTTAGGAGCCACTGTTTAGACACCCCTAAACAGAGAGATTCCGAGATCCTTTTACCTCATTTCTGAGGTGGGGTGGACCCCCAATAGGTGTTAATTTAGGAATGATCCTTCAAGTCGAGAAGTCTTGCATAAGACTTTCTTTTCCTTTCTAACTCTGAATCAGGTCCATTACCTTTGAACATTCCGTTCTAAATAAACAAACCCTCTAATGAATGACTCTTTTAATAAATATACATGAACAAGAATGTGTTCGGACTCTTTTCGATTCCTTTCTTTTCGTCCTGATGAGAAGAAGCATTACTTGGGACCGACAATCGAATCTACCTTACAGAAATGGAAGCCCCAAAGCCGATTTTCTCCTTCACCAATGGATCTGGACTTCGCTGTTTACAAGGATGAACTGCCCGACAATGGGATCATCCGGTTTGGACAAGGATTTGAGAATACAAATGTTAAGATCGCTGACGTTACCCTTTTCGCACTGATGGACAAAGTGTCAGAAACTGAAAAACCCATGATTGAGTTCAACCTTAAATCAACTCAAGAATTTCCTCCTCTGCAAAGGGTTCCAGCTGAGAGGAGTAGCGCTATCCATAGAAGGACCGTTATCTCTACCCCCACTGGTTTAGTCGTCTCTGCACCTACCCCGGCTCCCGCCAACCGAAGGGGAAGGAAGTTCAAATTTGCAACGAGCATGTTACCGTGGAGGGTACAGATTTCCGTGCAAGACCTTCTCGTTTTGAAATTGGGTCCAGCTCAAGGGTTTCACCCCTAACACGGACTCGGAGGAGAAACGAGGCGGGAAGATTGCCGTGAAGGCCGTAGGCTGCCGAAGTTGCTTTCTTAGAAGAAATCCACGAGTATACACCACTACCCGAATACATACCATTGTCCGAGTATACACCCTTTTGGAAGGAAGTAGATTCCATCCCCTTTCCGCCGCAGCTGACGAGGAAAATGTCCGCAGGATTGCTTCTACGTTGCCTCGATTCGCATATTATGGCGACAACAGAAGAAAGAGGGCTAGGGTTACACCACTTGCCCGACTACAGACTGTGATTGAAAAGTTAGCGAAGAAGGAAAGATGCCCTGTATCGGAAATTTTAAGAAGGATAGGGCGGGTGCCGGCCAAATCCCGTCTTGGGCCGCGAGTAGAATCTGCTATCGCTGAGAAGAGCCAAATAAGAAGATGAAGGCTAGTCCACTCGTTGTTGTTTCGGGTTTACGGATCGTGGAGGATACCACCTTCCAGACATTCGAGTGACGGACCATCCGGTCCTGAGCCTTCTACTGCTAGAAGGATGGTATGGCGTCCCATTACCGGCCAATTAAGACCGAAACAACGACCAGAAAAGGAAAGTCTCGTCAGGAGACTTGAGTCCGAAGAAAGTGCTACCGCAGTAAAAGGGACTCATGAGAAAGAAACTCGACAGTTGTCACATGACAACCGCAAGGATGTACGGAAAAGACCTCCAGAAGATGCTTATGGAAAAGTTAAGAACCGATATTCGGCGATTAGTAAGGGAAAGAGAGGAGAAATTCGGAGATGAAGTTGACTCGTCAGAGTTCATGGATGATGAGTATGCAGAAATTAACATGGTTGAGACACGGGCTTCGTCGGCTTCATAAGGTGCTCCTGCAGCCGCAGAAAGAGAAGAGCCGGAAGTAATGAGAAGGCAGCTTCAAGAGAAAGATGATACGATCGCCCAAATGGCGAAAAGGATGGAAGAGATGGCTGTAGCCCTAGCCACTCTCCGGAGTCGGGTTCAACCCCAAAGGGAAACACCCCGAAGTCATTCACATTGTAGACGGAGGAAAGGAGATTACATCCGTCAACGGGGATGATCAATTAAAGAAGGATGCAACACGAAGTATGATTCCGAAAAGGATATCAAGAGCTTGGTGGAACAGCAGGTGCGAGAAGCCTTGGCACAATCAAAGAGCGGAACATCCATTCGGACGGGTAGACCTTACCCGGAAGAATTCGACGCTGTTCAATATCCGAAAGGCTTTGTACCACCTCTGTTCAAGACCTTTGATGGAACCGGAAACCCTCGGCGAGCATGTTGGACATTTTCGTGCCGGTTGTTGCAATGCCGGCGGAAGTGATGCTTTACTCTTCCGACAATTTGTCGACGACTCGTCGGGGATCGCCTTTGATTGGTATGCGGAATTACCAAACGGTTCGGTGAAGACATTTTCGAATTAGAGAACCTCTTCATCAAGCGATTTGCCGGAGCTCGAGCACCACATCACTATAGGTGATTTAGTGGTAGAGAAGCGAAGCCGAATGAAACCTTGGTGGACTACATACTTCGATGGAGGAACCTAAGTATGAAGTGTGAGCCACGGTTACAAGAACGAAGATGCGATCGGCGTTTTACTAAAAAGCATCCATGGCCCGATAAGCACTTCTCCTCAAGGGATTTACTATTAAGACTTTCGAGAAGTTGTTAAGCAAGGCCGGAAGCTTGCAAGAGGAGGCGAAGCAATTAAGTTTCACCGATAAAACAGACAAACAGAAGCCCGTGAAAACTTTTGAAAAGAAGACCGGGATCGTCGCAGCAGTTGATAAAGGCAAGCAACCGATACAAATATCGTCGAACGACCGCGAAGAACCTCAACGGAATCACCGAGAACCCCGACCCAGTTATCGATCATCTCAACAAGTATGAACAACCGCCTCGTCCACAACGTACGCTAAGGGAGCTTCGAGCGAGGAGTATCCGTTCAAGAATGAGGCAGATGCCAAAAATGTTCCGCAGCTCGATGAAGACTCCAGATTTCCAACCGCAGAGCCTAAAAGACCGAAGAAGTCGACAAGAGAGGTGATCCCAACTTTTGCCCTTACCACCGAATGCTTGGGCACAAAATAGAAGATTGTATTACCTTCAAGAGTTGGCTCAACGACAATCTTCGGAAAGGGAATATAACGATCCCAAAAGAATACAAGAAGGAACCCCAGAAAGGAGGTTCCGTCAATGTTATCTCGACGGATTTCATTGTTCCGATAGATCCCTATGCGACTGATGATGGATGGACTACCGCTTGGACAAAGTCTTCGAAGAAGATTTTAGATCACATCCAAACAGCTTCGGTGCGAGCTTCAATTCAAAGTTCGAAAACTGTCAAGTCGGCGCTATCACTTACGATAGAAGAACCACCTCAACAAGAGACGGCTGAAGAAAAGAAGAAAATTGATGAAGAAGAAAAGACCGAGGCACCTAAGGCTAGACTAGGGGCTGCTTATCCTAGGATAGTTGTTTCCGATTCGGGGGAGAAATCCCTCGAACCTCTGACTTTGTACGATTATCTGCCCACTCCAGTGGGATCTTATAATGATGAGGGTTATGGCGTTGGCTACGTTTTGACTGTTTCTAACTATTACGTAACTAGCGACGATCAACCTAATCCGGACGTCGATTCCGATACAAATAACAATTCTCAAATCATACACAATCTCGACGATCGCAATGATGAAGAAGACATCCACCAGGAAGGCTATGAGAGTTCAACAAGCAACGAATCTATTTGCGAGTTTCGAGGAGCTCCAATCACAATAGAGTTAGAGCCTTCAGACACCAAAGCTAATCCTGAAGAACCTGTCATCCGATTCAGGAGGAGACACCAGCAAACTCAATGCTAAATTCAGAAGAAATCACAGAAGTCAACTTAAGAAGTGGAAGAGTTCTACCTCCGAGAATGGGTCCAAAGGACAAAGGAAAGCGTGTGGTTGTTCGAGAAGAACCAACCCCGGCAGAAGAAATACCCATTCGAGAAGAAAACGAGGCACATGAAAACAAAGTGGATTACAACGTGCTAGCCCATCTTAGGAAACTACCGACCAAACCGAGCATCTACGACGCTCTCATCTTATCAAAGGAGATGAGAGAAGCTCCGATCAAGGCCTTACTTGATCCGTAAATTTGCTTAGCTCAAATGGCCGGAGAGTCCTTAGATGAGGTTTGCTCGTTAAAGGAACAACGAGGTGTTACCTTCACGGACGATGA
The DNA here is from genome assembly GCA_022702705.1 of Papilionanthe hookeriana x Papilionanthe teres. Taxonomy (NCBI): domain Eukaryota; kingdom Viridiplantae; phylum Streptophyta; class Magnoliopsida; order Asparagales; family Orchidaceae; genus Papilionanthe; species Papilionanthe hookeriana x Papilionanthe teres. The sequence continues at coordinate 122,386,002 of CM040424.1, read as the reverse complement.
CTTATCGCTTGGGACGGCGGACCACAACCGACCGTTGTACATTTCGGTTACAATTGGGAAGTTTACACTCTCCAGAGTATTGGTGGATCCAGGAGCATCAATCAATATAATGAATCTTCGAACGCTAGCATACTTGGAGATTGATGCTTGCGAGCTCGAGGCGGACAAAATGTTATTAAGGGGATTCAACCAGAAAGGAGAAAGAGCCCTCGGATTAATAACACTGCTAATGAAGACCGGTGACTTAACAAAGACAACCGCGAAATTTCACATAATCGATTCAGAAACGTCATTCAACGCTCTATCGGGCCGACCATGGATACATGAAAACGAGGATGGTACCATCATCTCTACATCAATGCATTAAATACTATGATGGAGGGGAACAGTGTATTAAAGGTGACTTGCAACCGTTCTCCGTACATGAAATCGGAATCCATGAAGATGCAGCTTATTATGCACCTCCGAAGAAAACAATCTTCTCCAGAGATACCATAACAAATGAAGCAAAGGAAATTTGGGACAAAGAAGAACCTGAAATTCTAGTCCAACAGTCACTCACCACTCCCTTACGGAGAGATGGTGAAGGTTTCTCCACAACTCGCATCCGAGGTCGAGGCCGGGGACGAGGTCGTGGCAGAGGCATTAGGACGATTGGACAGAGGAAACCAGCCATCAATGTTGATTGGGAAGACAGTTTCGAAGAAGAAAAAGAAATCAAACAAGAAGCAGCGACAATAAGTCGAAAGAAGCCGCAATTCAGAATCCCTCTTGAAGATGAAAGAAACGAAGAATATAAATCAATGTACGAGAAGATTAACCACTATGTAAATACTATGACCCTGACCCCGATCCATTCTAATAAGATCGAGGGTATGGAGGTCAAAGAGGTACGTAGCGGTGGTGCAAAGCCCATCAAATTCTACCGTGGTGCTCCTTCCTCCAAAACCGAAAACAATGTACAATTTGAAGATGCTACTTCATCGTAATTAATGGAATTACCTTTTGAGTGGTACTCTCCCTGTGTTCAAAATTTAATTCAGCATGATTTCTTACCTCGACAATGGACAAAAGGTCAATCACAACGTTTTGAAAATTTATGGAATAACTTCGGTCGTCCACCCAATTCAAAGCATGGTCTCGGATTCGGCACAGTAGGATCAGATGACGATACTGAATTTTGCTTGGTTGTCACCTGTGAGTCTAATGAAAACTGCATGGAAACTACAGAAGAACTCGAAGATTTACAAATTGGAAACGCTCCACCAGAATTCGAAGAAGAGAACAAATCTACAATAGATGAGTTAACGGAAGTTAACTTAGGTACTAGCGAAGAACCTAGACCTACCTTTGTTAGCTCCTTACTTAATAAAGAAGACTCCAAAGAAATAATCAAGTTATTAATGGAATTTAAAGATTGTTTTGCTTGGAGCTACGATGAGATGCCGTGTTTAGCTCCAGAGGTCGCAGTCCATAAGCTAGGGGTGGATCCTGCTTCTGTTCCAGTCAGACAAGGTCCCAGAAGAATGCGTCTAGAAACCGAACAACAAGTCATAGCTGAAGTTAAAAAACTAATAGACGCTAGATTTGTCCGTAAAGAACAATACCCGACTTGGTTAGCCAACGTGGTACCAGTCAGGAAGAAGAATGGTCAGATCAGAATTTGTGTGGATTTTAGAGATTTAAACAAGGCATGTCCAAAAGATGAATTTCCTCTACCGATCCCAGAATTAATGATCGACATCGCTTCAACACATGAAATATTCTCATTTATGGATGGATCTTCAGGATACAACCAGATAAAAATGGCTCTAGAAGATGAAAAGCTTACAGCATTCAGAACGCCGATCGGAGTATATTGCTACACAGTGATGCCATTCGGACTAAAAAACGCAGGAGCAACCTACCAGAGAGCGATGACAAGAATTTTTGATGATCTCATCCACAATCAAGTCGAATGCTACGTGGACGATGTGGTCATCAAAAGCAAAGTAAAGGACAACCACCTATATGATTTGAGAATTGTTTTCGAACGATTAAGACAATTTAACCTTAAGATGAATCCCTTAAAATGCAGCCTTCGGCGTCACCTCCAGAAATTCTTAGGATTCGTTGTCCAGGCATCGTGGAATTGAAATCGACTCGGAAAAGATTAAAGCTATCTTAGAAATGCCGCCTCCCAAAACCTTAAAACAACTACGATCTTTTCGAGGGAAGTCGGCATATCTTCGATGCTTTATCTCAAACTTGTCGTAGGTGTCGACCTTTCTCGGCACTAGTTAAAAAGGACGCCAAATTTATTTGGGAAGAGAAATGCCGGAGGGCCTTCGAGGACATTAAACAATATTTAATGACACCTCCCGTCTTAGCAGCCTCTGGTCTCGTGTAGACCGCTAATACTTTATACCGCGGCTTTAGACGACTCTCTCGGAGCCCCGTTAGCCTGTGTCAATGATGAGGGTAAAGAAAATGCTCTTTACTACCTAAGCCGTCGTTTACTTCCGACGGAAATAAGGTATCCCGCAATTGAAAAGCATTGTTTGGCCTCGATCTTCGCCGCTCAAAAGCTCGAGCACTACATGCTTTCTCACAAGGTCAACTCTGATCTCGAAATTTAATCCATTGCAATACTTCGATGACCCGCCCAACGCTTTCGACGGACTTGCCGGATGGTCGATGATATTATTGCAATTCGATATAACTTCCGTGCCTCTTCGTGTCGTAAAGGGACAAGTCTTAGCAGAATTCCTCGCAAAGACACCCTTTACCTAGTAGAATCTCCTCTCAATGACGACTTGCCGGATGAACAAATAATGAACCTAGAAGACCCCGATGATCGACGTTGGGAATTATATTTCGATGGAGCATCTTCAAGCACACAAAGACGAAGAATCACAAGTGATAAGTGCTCGGTAAGGCGAGGATCGGACTAATCTTTATAACACCGGAGCGGGGAATGTTAAGATACTCCTACCACTCGACGGAGCCGTGTACAAATAACGAAGCAGAATACGAAGCCCTCATAACGAGACCGGAATTAACTATTCAAATGGGTATAACGGACATCAACATCTACGAGGATTCGCGGCTAATCATTCAACGGATCGTCGGACAATACGGAATTTTAAAACCAAGACTCGAGCAATACTTCCGAGTATGCCATACAATTGTTGGAATCGCATTCCGAATGTGACAATCTACAAAATTCTCGAAAAGAAAACGCTTTAGCGAGATGCGTTAGCTCGTCTCGCAAAAGAATTTTCCCGTTTGCAAGATGAATCGATGGAAGTGTCGGTTCACGGACGTCGAGTCCTATCACGGCTCGACATGACACAATACACAAATTAGAAAAAGGAGAAGGATCAGCTTGCAAGCAGTGACGGAAAACACGAAGATTGGCGACAACCATTAATAGACTACTTGCAAACGGGAAAACTACCAGACGATAGGTCGTTAGCCCATCAGATCAAGAAAAGAACTCGTCCTATGCATTAATAAACAATACATTATACGGAAGGTCTTTTCGATCGGATGTGGCTAAGATGCTCGAGCGGGTCCGAGGCTCGTGAAATTGTTAAAGAGGTGCATTCGGGACTCCGTGGCGCTCACCGATCGGGTCCGAAGATGAAAATGAAAATTAAAAGACTAGGGTACTACTCGTCCCTCGGTGATGACCGACCGCATGAAAATCGCCAAGAGCCGTCACCGGTGCCGAGTGCACGGAGTGGTTCTACACCAACCTCCAAATGTGCTACATCCGACAATTGCGTCGTGGCCATTTGAATGTTGGGGCACGGATATAGTGGGTCCAATAGAACCACCATCTTCAAAAGGACATCGCTTCATTCTTGCGGCTACAGATTACTTTTCCAAGTGGGCGGAGGCAGTTCCACTCAGAGAAGTGAAAGCACATCACGTGCTACAATTTTTCAAGAACCAAGTTGTCTACCGTTTTGGAGTGCCGCGCAGAATCATCTCAGATAATGGGGCAGCATTCAGAAGCACGCAAATCAACAATTTTGTCGGGAGACACGGCATCGATCGGCGATATTCAACAATTTACTACCCGAGAGCAAACGGCCTCGTCGAGGCTTTTAATAAAACTCTCGTTCAAATTTTAAAGAAGACTTTAGACGACAATAAGAGAAATTGGCACGAGAAGTTATTAGAAGCCTTATGGGCCTACCGGACAACCTTCGTAACTCCTACTCAAGCTACACCTTACGCTCCGGTGTATGGGTCCGAGGCAGTGTTACCCTTAGAGGTCTAGCTTCCTTCACTCAGAATTGCAGTTGTAAACAAAATCACAACAGAAGAGAATGCCAAATTGCGACTAGAAGAATTGGAAAGCCTGGAAGGGAAAAGGCTTGCGGCGCAGCAGAATTTAGAACTATACCAAGCTAAGATGGTTCAAGCCCATGACGGACCGGGTCCGCCAAGAACCTTCAAAGTTGGTGACTTAGTTCTCGTTCTCAAAAGACCTATCCTCGCACACCGCAAGATAGGAGGAAAATTTGAACCCACTGGGAAGGGCCTTTTGTGATCGAGGCGACTCTACTCGGGAGGCTCCTACCGACCTAGTGAACTGCCAAGGAGAACGACATATGCTTCCGATCAATGGACGATACTTGAAAAAGTATTACGCTACCTGATGTTTCGAAGGAATGAATTTTCCATCCCTAGAAGCACGGGTGAAGTAATTACTTATGACTGGGTCCGAACCCAAAATAATAAAAAATGTGCTAGAATAAATAAAATCATGATAATAAAGTTTTCCTTGTTTTCTCTTTTCCAAATCAAAATCTCTTTCCTGATCTTTTCCTACTTCATTCCTGTTAAATTGAAAAATACAAAAATAATAAAAAATTTTTGTCTTTAATAAACATTTTCTTAATGTTCTTGTTCTTAGTACAGCCCCTGATCCTTTTCCTTGTCTTTTCGCAGGGAAATGTCGAGCGGCGGTTGGTCCCGAACTTTAGAAATGGCGTAAGCCTCGCACTCGACGAAAAGAGGGTGAAAGATGGAGCGATAATAGAGATTGACTCGCATTTCGCACCGGCGGGCTCCGCAATACGAGGAAAGTGACCGGGTCCCGGTTGACCGAGAGGAACCGCCTGATCAGGACAGATGATGAAAGTGGGTGGCCCAAGCCACCAATCCAACGAAGAAGAAAAGAAAAACAAACACCGAAGAGGACAAGAGAATCAAGTCCGTAGTCGCTACGGCGGAGGGCGAGCTTGTCGGCGCCGCGCCCACGTAAATTCGGGAAGTACGAAGATCTACTCTCACAAGCAACTCAACGAAGAAATAAAAATCGTCGTATCCGCAAGATGTTAACTAAATTAGCGACGGACCGGCGCGACGAGACAGATTGCTAATGCCGAGTGCATATACTTCAAGGATACCGGTTCGCCGAGAACTCGAAGGAAGGAGGCCGGCTCCGGGATGACGAAGAAACCAGAGAAATCTCAAGAAGAACGGAAGAAAGAAGGCTACTACGCTACTCGGATGAAGCCACCGTAATGCATGACCTTGTTGCGAAGCAACCCCGGAGGATGTCCCGACGCACATCATCCCCGAGGAGCCGAGGTATGCGGGAGAACGTGAAGGGATTGAGCCATATATCCCACGAGTACGTCACCAGGCCTCGCCATTTGCAAATTATTCCAGAATACGAGCTAGAAAGAATACAGAATGTCCAGAAGAAATCTTTTGAATACTTCGAGAGAATCAGAGGCAGGAGGATCAATATACTAGAAGGTCTCGAGTTACATACAGACGTGTTCTCGAATACGAACAACAACAAATCGTGGATCGCATCCGGGATTTGAAAAAGATGGGCCGAGCGGGTCGCTTAAGAGAAAACACTTACTCGGAACCCCGGAGATGGATGCCGGGGAAGGGGAGAATTACAATACAATGTGGATGTCGCTATAACTTCGCGAGAAGACGGAAGGAAACCCACCGTGGATACTCCGTCATGGCCGTGTGGATCCAATGCCATTAGTCATTAAAAGGATGGTAAAAAGGATGATAACATGGAGGGTACTGCCAGCAGATTGCATACCCAACAGTTGCATCATTAACATTTACAAGAAGGGTGACTGCATTTCCCCACACATAGATCACCACGACTTTGTTAGACCTTTCTGCACAGTTTCTTTTCTGAATGAGTGTAATATCATGTTCGGATCTGACCTCCGGATAGCAGGCCCAGGTGAGTTCCGAGGGCCAGTAAAGATACCATTACCGGTAGGTTCCGTCATGATACTGAAAGGCAACGGGGCAGATGTCGCTAAACATTGCATACCAGGAGTACCAGTGAAGCGGATCTCAGTTACTTTCAGAAGGATGGACGACAGGAAAGCACCTTACCACTTCCAGCCGGACCCGGAGCTAGAGAGCCTCCGACCTTACGAGCTGTGAGTTGCACGGAAAATATCACACCTCCAACGTACATCCATACGGCATCCTTGCCAAGGATGGCTTGGAAGGTGATGTTATTGACCATGTACCTCACTATTCAGACATGGATTTTTGACAGATGCCATTTTTGGATAAATCGACAAAGATCATACATAGTCCGTTTTGAGTCTATATGGATTGTATGATATGTATTCTAGATCAAATTGTATGATTTATCTTCAGCATGATTGGAATGAAAGTGACCATGTCACAATTTTGGCCTTCACCTCTTTTGTGCAAATTGACTGGGAAACGCCATTAAAAGTTAAATGAACTTCGAACAAAGAACAGAAAAGAAACAAAAAGAATAAAAGAAAACTTTCCTTAAAAAATAAAAAAATAAAAAAGAAATTAAAAATGATGAACGCCGAATTTACATGAACATTAAGTAAACGATAAAATAAAATTGAATCGTTAAAGGACAAACAAAATGACCACAAATTTTAAATCGAACTCAAATTCGATCTTTCCAAATTCCAAATCAAATTTCAATCAAATTCAAATTCAATCTTCCAAATTTCAAATCAAATTTCAATCAAATTCAAATTCGATCTTTCCAAATTTCAAATCAAACCTCAATCAAATTCAAACTCAACCTTCCAAATCTGAAATCCAATCCGTTCTACTCTCTCCCTTGTCTGGGATGGAAGCGGTTGATTCCATTGACGCGGATCGAATCTGATGGCGAGGAATTGTATCCAATCCAAACCAAAGAACTTTCAATCAACTCTTTTGAATGGGATATGTAGCATCTACATATTCCCTCCTAATCTATTTCCTTCCATGAATGTCTTTTACAACTTTCATGAAATTCTCGAAACACCAAAATTCCACACTCTTCAAATCAACACTACAAATCTTTGAAAAATCAATTACATCAAAATCAAATTCTTGAGGTTGAGGATTTTACATCCGATACCGCACTGCTTTAGGATTCTTTCCCTATTGCACTGAAATACATCAAAATCAAATTCTCGAGGTTAAGGATTTTACATCCGATACCGCATCGCTTTAGGATTCTTTCCCTATTGCACCGAAATACATCAAAATCAAATTCTTGAAGTTGAGGATTTTACATCCGAAACCTGCACCGCTAGATTCTTTCCCTATCGCACCGAAATACATCAAAATCAAATTCTTGAAGCCGAGGATTTTACATCCGAAACCGCATCGCTTTAGGATTCTTTCCCTATCGCACCGAAATACATCAAAATCAAATTCTCGAAGTCGAGGATTTTACATCCGAAACCGCACCGCTTTAGGATTCTTTCCCTATCGCACTCGAAATACATCAAAATCAAATTCTCGAAGCCGAGGATTTTACATCCGAAACCGCACTCGCTTTAGGATTCTTTCCCTATCGTACCGAAATACATCAAAATCAAATTCTCGAAGTCGAGGATTTTACATCCGAAACCGCATCGCTTTAGGATTCTTTCCTATCGCACCGAAATACATCAAAATCAAATTCTCGAAGCCGAGGATTTTACATCCGATACCGCATCGCTTTAGGATTCTTTCCCTATCAGCACCGAAATACATCAAAATCAAATTCTTGAAGTTCGAGGATTTTTACATCCGATACCGCACCGATTTAGGATTCTTTCCCTATCGCACCGAAATACATCAAAATCAAACTCTTTGGGGTCGAGGATTTTTACATCCGAGACCGCACCGCTTTAGGATTCTTTCCCTATTGCACTCGAAATACATCAAAATCAAACTCTTTGGGGTCGAGGATTTTACATCCGAGACTCGTATTGCTTTAGGATTCTTTCCCTATTGCAATGAAATACATCAAAATCCAATTTTTTTGGGGTCGAGGATTTTACATCCAATACCGCATCGCTTTAGCATTCTCTTCCTATCGCAATGAAGCACACCAAATCGAGCTCTTGAGGTTAAGGATTTTACATCCAATACCACTTTGCTCTGAGATCTCTCCTCATTGTAATGATTCAATCCAATCAATTCAATTTTCTTTTGAGGTTGAGGATGTTACATCTAAAACTACAAAATTTTAATTTTCATTTCAAATCAAATCCCTTCAAAATTAATCTTAACAAAACTTCAATCTAAACGAAAACTTAAAATCTAAACTTACGCATCATGACTTGAACATGAAATGAAACAAAATTTAAATCGAAATTCCCCGCATCATGTGATTCGGGACTCACCTCCTTTTCCCTTCCCCAGCGAGAGTTCAAGAATCTCCAATCTTAGAGATATACTTGACACTCCCCACCGGAATTCTTCTACTTCGTCCTAAGTGCGTCACTTGGACATCCGTGTTGGTTTTGTTGATCTTTTCGGTCAACGCCAATACGCGCGGTGTGCTCCGTCGACTCACCACACCTATTGGGGGTCCATTTGTTGACCTCATTTTCGATGAGGTCTTCTCTTCTTCTCTTTAGTACTTAGATCTAGCCTTAGGCTTTTCCTTCGACTATCTTAGAGGACTAGAATCGGGATCCACCATCTAGAATTTCAAACCACTTCTTAACTCCCCGCAAACTCCACAAACTTGATCGTAGACCCCTAATCACCTGGAGGATTGAAATCAAGTGTGGAAGTTTAAAGGATGAGTTCCTATAGGACTCTTTCGGCCTCAGGACCGCTCCTGGCGGCCTCGGTCTCGGTGAAGGGGCTGACTTATACACACACTACACTCATACACTACACTTTCATACACCTCCTAAAACCAAACCCATACCTAACTTGACCTCCCGACTCATGTAGGTGATTCACATGGATGGTCCTTAACCCCTAAGCCCTCGCGTAAGAGGGTTAGGAACAACATAGCTGAATGCCTCAAATGAGTCCCTTCATGGCTCATATGGGCTTGATGTGGCTTCATGGCTCAACCAAAATGATTTCATTCTACTTACATTCACCCAATCTTCAATTTTCCAAATTTTCAACTTTTGACCCCCGGGACCCTACACCCGCCTAACCTACCAAATGCCCTTGAAACTACCCAAAATTTCCAAAATCACCTAAATTACCCAAAATTCCCCAAAATCAATCCCAAACATTTCCACATTACTCAAATTGATCATCCATACCCAAAAATACCAAAAATTCCAAAAATACCTCCCAATACCCTCCAAATACCCAAAATACCCCTCTCGACCCAAAAATCCAAAAATTCAGAAAATTCCCAGAAAATTCCAGAAAATCCCAAATATTCCCAATTTCATTTTGTTCAACTACATCATGGGCCAATTTTGTCAATTTACCCTACTTTTGTCAAAACCCCCAATTTGACCCATTTTAACCCTAAGTGAACCCAATGTCAAACCAAACCTACCCAATTGACCCAAATTCTGCTCCAATTCAATTCTAAACTTCAATTCAACATTCTCAACACCAATTTAGACCAAATCCAAGTCCAATTTGATTGACATTTGGATCCAATTTCACTTTTGGCCTTAAAGCCCAATTTGGACCCATGACCCAAACCTAACCCAAACTCACCCAATTCAACTCCAATTAACCCCAAATCTTTTCTAAATCTTCCTTAACATTCCCACAAGCAAAACACTAACATGATTTGCCCAAAATTTAGACCCAAACCCCACTCAAATTCAACCCAAAGCTAAAAGGCCCAATTTTCGACCTAAACCCAAACTTAACCCAAATGAGCCCAAATCCCAAAATCAAAACCTAACCAAAGCCAAAACCTCTTTGAAACACTCCCATAAACATTTCCCAACATTAATTTTACATCAATTTCAACCCTAGCCCAACATTGGCCCAAGTTAGCCCAATTTGACCTATATTGGCCCATTCACCAAAGGAGCCCAAATTCAACTCAATTCAAACCCAAATCACTCCCAATTTGCTCCAAGTCACTCATGACACATCTATGAGCTAAACCCAACAATTATTTCGCCCAAGCCTTTACCAAAATTTCATCCCAAAATCCATTTTAAAATTCAAAAGCCCACTTTCCTAAACCATTTTAAAAGCCCATCTAAAACCATTTCAAAGAGCCCAAAATCTACCCTAAAGCCCACATGACATTTCCATTTGCCATCCACTTAATCAAAGCCATTCCCTAAGTTCTAATCACATCATCAAACAATTCCAAATCAAGCCTCATGCCAAATCACCCCTAAAATACCAAAATTTTTCTTAAATCCATTTCCATGAAATTGACTCAACTTTTCCCAAGCCAAAGACAAGCCATGCAAGCCATGGACAAGCCACATGGAACCATGGAAGGTTTGACATGTGATCAAGCCATTAATGGCAAAAGGAGGGCCCCCTTTCCTAATCCTTATTAAACCCTTTTTTACCTTAAGCATGTCACACACTAAACCATGCTTAGCCACCTCACCAAGGATGGAGACTTCACCACTCCATGGCAGCTGACCCAAGTGACTCTTTTCAGCCCAAAACCAAACCTTGGGTGGTGCACCTAGCCCAAAAGGATGGGTTGACCCAAACCTAGCCAAAATGGCCTCTTCCCCATTCCATTCCAAGCCATCTCCTTTACACATGGCAAGGCCCAATTGATCGCACTAAACCCCAGCCCCGACCCACCTGGACCCGAGGGTGACCCATGCCTGCCGGCCACCCGCCCGGGTCGCCGGAAAACTCCATGGCCGAGAGCTCACATGTGAGCCCAAGCTTGGAATTCTCACTCGCCGAGCCGCCCCATCCCCAGTGGCCATTGTAGTCGTTCTTCCCTCGACCTAAGCAGCTGATCCCAACCATTAAACCCCCGGGAGAGCCTCCGCCATGCCTATTTAAACCCCTCACCCTCTCGGCCAAAGGAGGTGCTGAACCAAACCTTAAGGAAACTCGCCAAAATCACTCCGCATCACTCTCCGCACATAGAGCACTCGATCCCCACCGAATTCCGACTCCATCCCTCCAAATCGAGCCCAATTTCGAGCTCAAACTTTAGCCCAAAAACCAGGACACTTCTTCACAATGAGCCAATCCCCAAATTGATTGGTCCTACACCTTCACCGGACCAAGAGGAGAAGTTTCCCACCGAAAGCCCCATCTCCGGAGCCACCTAGTTGCTCCAGCCTCCAAGCTTTGTGATCGACCGTGGTCACTTTCATAGCTAGACAATTCACTGTGCCAAGGGACTTCATATGGAGTTTACTCGGACCCAATCGAAGGTGACACAACTCTCGCATCGAAGCTTCACTTCTCCGAGCAAAGGTATGAACTCCCTCTTCTGCCCGAGCTTCAGTCAATTCTCCATTTTGATTGGTTTGATTTCATAGCATGTTTACCGTATGGATGTGTTCGTCTCCTCAAGACGAATCCATAGAGCATAAGAACATGAAAATTTGTTAAGAATCGAGTGAGTTCTTAGGGTTAGAGTGTGGACGGTCGCGGGATCGCACCAGTCGTAGACGATAACCAGGAACCGTCGGATCACGCGTGTATTGGATGGACGGCTTGGATTGCGTCGGACCGGCAGATGGTACGTGAACCGCGGGGCCCCGGACAGCAGAGTCAGATGGCGGCGCCGAACTAGGGAGCGACGCGTGTCGATTCGGAGCCGCCGAGGTTGAGTCGCCGCCGCGTGGATAAGTAGATAAATAGGGTATTTTCTCGATTTATTTAAATACCGTAACTTCAAAAATCCATATCTTTGTGTAGAAAAATCACAAAAATAAAATAAAAATACCCTCTTGCTCAGTGAAGAGAGGAGAATAATGTGGAAAAGAAATTAATTAATTTTGTCCAGTATTTTATTTTTAATTAATTATTTACTCCCTGCATTGTTTTAATTCTCCATGCATTCATACAATTCACCATGGCATGAGACCATAGGGCTTTTGAAGCCTCCGAACTTGGGAACATTCCCTGAATTTTCCAAGGTCAGAGGCCATCTCTGTGAAAAGTTATTGATTTTTCAAATGCATGTGGCTGTTTTGAGTATTTTAATTCCAAAAATTAACATGTTGTGAAATAAATTCTAGAAAAATTTGGTGATGTTCCTTATGACCAGAGAGCCCTAGGAAAAATAGGGCTTGAGTTAATTCACTCAGATTAACCCTAATTGGCCTAAATACCCAAAATTGAACTCTAATTAATTAGAGTTAACCATAGATTAAATTGACTTGAAATCAATTCTCCATTGACCTTTAGGATCAGAGGAACCCACCATAAAAATATGAAGTCAATTGGACTTGGTTAGCCCTACTAAATGGGTTGATTAAGCCATTTAGTCATTTTAAACTTTAAAAATTCATAACTTTCAAAATACCTTTCAAAAATTCACCAAATTGGTTTTGGAGCCTCTCTGATATTAGGGAAATTTAAGAAAATTAAAATTTCAATTTTCTAAAAAAGTTAATTTTTTAGTATTATTTTAATATTTTAATAATTAAAAAATAATAAAAATCACAAAAATAATAAAATTTACCAAAATGTCACATTTTGAATTTTAGTCACTTAGGAACAAATCCCATATTTTTCCTAAGTCTCTATGATGAGTTATTAAATTTTAAAGCCGTAGGGTAATTTTAAAATTAAAAAATGTATTTTCTAGCATTTTCACTAAAATAATCATAATAAATCAAAAAAAATCAGAAAATTGTAAAATTTGATTCTCTAGAATCCTTGATATCAGAGAGAATTTCAAAAATTATAAAATTCATTTTTGAACTTATATTTTATTTTTAAATTAATTAATACTCCAGAACTTAAAATAATTTTAATAAATAAAATGTAATTCAAAAAATCACAAAAATTGGTCCAAGTTGTCTTCTGGTCATTAGGAATGTCCCATAATTTTATTAAGGACAGATACTTTCCCTTGGTCATATTATTAAATTTTCCTTGGAAATGCTTATTTTCCACCAAAAATAATTACATAAATAAATTAAATACAGAAAAATCACATTTTCTCCTCTAATGTCTTTATTGACATATGAGTGAAGCCACATAAAAATTTCAAATTCATTTAAGCTCAATTTGGTGAGTTATGAAATTATTAAGCTTGAAGGGCAAAATGGTAATTAAAATTTTAACCCTTAAATTAAAACTTTAGGTTTAATGAAATGAAAAAGTAAAATATTTGATCTTAATCTGATTTGGATGATTGAAATTTAAATAATTAAAGGGTAGAAACCTACTAAACAATTTAGAATAATTGAAATAAACCTTAATTAAATAATTGATTAAATTTGGAAGAATAATAAAATTGGAATTATTAAAATAGGGATATTATTAGGAAGGGATTTATTCTTTAATCTAAAGATCCCTTAATTAATCATCTCAATAATATTTAATCCCTAATTAAAATGATAATCCAAGTTTAAGGTTTAAAATGCTAAAAGACTTAATCATAAATTTAAGTTAAGGTTAAATTATTTAAAGCAAATCCCTTTAAAATAAATATTAAATTAAATTAAATTAAATTAAATTAAATTAAATTAATTAAATTAAAACAAATTAAATTAAATTAAATTAAATTAAATTAAATTAAATTAAATTAAAACAAATTAAATTAAATTAAATTAAAACAAATTAAATTAAATTAAAACAAATTAAACTAAATTAAAATTAAATTAAATTAAAATTAAATTAAATCATATTAAATTAAATTAAATTAAATTAAATTAAATTAAATTAAATAAAATTAAACTAAAATTAAACTAAATTAAATTAAATTAAATTAAATTAAATTAAATTAAATTAAATTAAAATTAAAACAAATTATATTAAATCAAATTAAATTAAATTAAGCTAAAGTATATCATATTAAATTAACTTAAATTAAATTAAATTAAACCGCATTAAATTAAATTAAGTTAAGTTAAATTGAATTAAATTAAATATAACATCATCTAAGTCATGAAGAATTCAAAATAAATCTAAAATAACTCGAACACTATTCCAAACTTAAATCATTAATTTGAACTTAAATTTGAATCACAAATCATTAAATATCATTTTGCCCTTAGGAGCTTTTACTATTATAACTCCTAAATTGAGTATCAAGTGAAATGACACTTCACTCATAAGGATATTCAAACATCCTAATTCACTGAGCAAGAAATAAAACTTAACTCAAACACCCTGGATGATTAATTCACTTGCACAATAGAATTCATTTGGACTTAGGACAATTCCCGAAATATTGAAAACATGTTTAAGATTCGTCTTAAACACTTCCTCAATATGATGGAATGTCCTTAAGAACAAATTGAGCTTAGTTGTTCTTTGGTGAAGAAAATCATCCTTAAAACCAAAATCGAAGACCTAGACGTCATAGGAATGACTAGCCATAGGATTAGGATTTTGGTAGAAAACCATAACCCTTCCCTTAGCTTTACCTAGGAAATTGCTATAAATGCTTAAATGCTCTAAATTGTATTTTAAGTGCAGCTTGAATGACGGGAAGACCCTCCAGTGTACGCTTTTATTTTATTGCAATTTATCTTACCGCAATTCATTTACTCGTGTTGCACTTTACCTTTCTTGCATGATAAACAACAGTTGCATGAAAATCTACACCTTTAGGACGTAAACCAAAACCGAAACCCATAACTAAATTAAAAGACACTACAAGATAAAATTCACCGCCACAACATTCAAAATATAAAACAACTCAAAATTTAATCACAAACGAACAACAAAACTACAACTACAATTAAATTAAAACGTCTCATCGAATGATCGGGAATACCTCGGATGATGTAACCCACGTGTTGCTAACGGGATTTCCCACGGTCTAAATGAAAGTGCGGAACTCATTTAGTTGAGTTTAGCAAATTCATCGGGACTAAGTGAATTCGATGAAAATAACGGTGCCGGGATGACGGAACCGTGGGATCTTAATCGGTTCTGTTTAATCAACTCTAAGACCTGTTTTAATTAAAACATTAAAGACACATGGAAATTAAGACTTTCTCTAAAACCAAACACTTCCCTCATCTCTTGATTTATTACCTTCTACAACTAAACCTCTGCAACAACAAGGAGCTCGGAGCATGGTGGGCAGCACGGCCATCGTCATCAGCAAAACCTGAGTCTACTTCAGCAAAACTTTTCTTAGAATTAAATAACCAAGCCATAGGACTTCGAGGTAGTTTGCCCGGTGCAACATAAATCCTCAACTCTTCGTTAGGCATTTGCATGATCATGTCATGTAAATTAAGCCCTAACCAGTCTTAGGACTCCGAGGTAGTCATCCGATACGACATAAACCCTCACATCTTCGAGGCTATTTGTATGATTTTATCATACAAACATAAGTCCTAACTAATTAAAATTGGCAAGATCAAAACATTAAATAAATATTAAGACTTTCCTAAATTCAAGCCAAACAATAGGATAGTCGGGAAATTACCGAAGTTCGCTTCGAATCTGTGATTTCTCCTACCTTTCTTCCTTCGGATCCTCAAAATATAATGTTCCAAATTTGATCCATTCCCTATTGAAATTCCAAAACTCAATTCATTGAAAACTTAAACTTTGAAATTCTTGAGAGCAGAACCACTGATCATTATCGAGAGTTTTCTTAAATGATTCACTTCATTTAAGATGTAATTAACTATAGGGGCTTGCCCTTATAGGGAACTTTAAGAACCTAGGTAATATAAACCCTGCTTAATTCATTTATATTAAGCAGGGGAACTTGTCGGCTTATAAAATTGGTTCGCAGATTAAACGGATGTCACAAACTTCTCTAGTTTATTTAATCGAGCCTCATTATCAAGCAAAGGTGTCTATTCTTCGGGATAGATACAGGGTTTGTAGTGTGGCGTTCGTTTATATAAACTATTTGGGATGTGAGATTAGTTTGATTTCATATCTTAAAATTTTCAAATTTAAAATTATTTTCAAAATCAAATACTACTTTTCAAATTATTTATTTAAATTAAGTTAAAATTCGCCGACAATTTCTGTAGGTGACCCCCCCTTTTCAAAATACAACACATAACCTAAAAATAAGCCGCACAATGATTGATAAAGATGAAATAAAAGAAAGTTTTCCTGATAAACAACTTTATACTGTTTCTGCTGGATTAATCCCATGGTATGCTGATATAGTTAATTATTTAGCTAGTAACATTATGTCGTATGGATTAGATCAGTATCAGAAAAAGAAATTCTTACATTTCTTATATGATGTTAAATTTTATTTTTGGGATAATCCCTATCTTTTTAAACAATGTAAGGATTCTATTATATGAAGATGTGTTCCTTATGAAGAAACTTATGAGATTATTCAAAAATTCCACAACTCTGAATTTGGTGGACATTTTGGAATTGATAACCTGCTTTAAAAATTTTACAATCTAGATTTTATTGGCCTACATTATTCAAGAATGTTAACAATTTTGTTAAATCCTGTGATCGATGTCAACACATAGGCAATATTTCTAGAAGAAACGAAATGCCACTAAATTTCACTCTAAAAGTGGAAATTTTTGATGTCTGGGGTTTAGATTTCATGGGACCATTTGTGCCTTATTCAGGAAAAATGTATATTTTATTAGCTGTTGATTATATTTTGAAATGGATTGAAGCGACTGCTTTACCTCAATGTGATGCTAAAAGTGTGGAATAATTTTTAATTGAAAATATTTTCACTAGATTTGGAATGCCACGGATAATCATCACAGATGGGGGAAGTCACTTTAAGAATTTTCTAATTCAGAGATTAGTGAACAAATTTGGAATCAAACATAAAATTTCAACAGCCTATCATCCCCAAACTAGTGAATTAGCAGAAATATCAAATCGGGATATTAAAAGAATTTTAGAAAAAACTGTTAATCCAAAGCGAACTAATTGGGCTGATAGACTTGATGATGCGTTATGGGCTTATAGGACTGCTTATAAAACTCCTACTGGAATGTCACCTTATAGGCTCAATTATGGACAACCTTGTCATTTGCCTGTTGAATTGGAATATAAAGCTTATTGGGCAATTAAAAAGTTTAATTATAATCTCAGAGATGCTGGAGATGAAAGATTATTACAATTAAATGAACTCGATGAGATGACAAATGATTCTTATGAAAGTGCTTGAATTTATAAAGAGAAAATGAAGATTATGCGTGATAAAAGAATATTAAGAAATAATTTTGAGCCTGTACAGCATGTTTTATTATACAATTCAAGATTAAAATCATTTCTAGGAAAATTAAAATCTAAATGGATAGGGCTGTATGTGGTTGAGAAAGTTTACCCTTATGGAGCTGTGGACTTTAAAGATTTAAAAACTGATTCAGTAATTAAGGTAAACGGACATAGATTGAAGCCCTATTAAGAAGAAAATGTGTCATATTTTGAAGATGTGCTATTTTTAATCCATTCGGAGTAAAATGGAAAATATGTCGGGCTGACGACGTTAAACTAAGCGCTTTATGGGAGGCAACCCATAGTATGATTTTATTTCGTGTTTAATTGTGTGTTGTATGTAACTATACTTAGTTACATATCTTAGATCTACCTTTTTAAACCTTAATTGAGTATGTAACTTAGGAGAATTTGACAAATGGCGAACCTGTGATTTTTAGGATTCTGGCGCCTAAGCGCCAGATTCCTGTGATTCTAGCGCCTAAGCGCCCAAATTGGCGCCTAGGAGCCACAGTTTTTGGATCGTGTAAAAACCTCCCCAAAGCAGTTTTTGCACATTCTAATCTATTTAAACCTCCATACCTTCATCCTAAACCTTCAAGCCATCACAAATTTGGACTGAAAACATTCCTTTAGAGATAGAAAAAGTTTTGATTGCTTCCATGGAGAGATTAAACATTGGAATCAATAGGAAGGAGAAGTTTGTGCACAAGGATTCATAAAATTACTTTAATGGCTATCAAGTCATGGCTCTGGAGAAGGTATGTAATCAATTCGTGAAGATTTAAGATGAATTAATTCTAGATGGAGGGAGATTGCATGAGATGTTCCACCAAATTGAGCACATTGAGTGGCAAATGAAAGTTCAATCAGATCATTTGGCATGCTTTGAAGATTATCAGGTATCAAGGTACGCTAAGAATAAATGGATTGATGAAAAGACAGCTTTGGAATTTCCTCGAGTCCCTTTCTTTCATTCCTTTGTTTGTAGCGAATTACCTTGCGAAACTCATGAAGGTTCTGATGTTAATCCATGAAATTAAGGAGAAATAGGTGGAGAGATTGATTGTGATTGTTAAGTGTGTTGTGATTTGAAAGTGTTTTATGTGGAAATGTTTATGAGTGTTTATGTGTTTGTGAGCTATGAGAGTTTGTTTTTGTTGTTTATTTTCTGTATTTTTTTAGCCTTATCTTGAACATCTGGAATGAATGAAATGAAGTTAAGTTTGGATTGTTATTTATTTGATATTTTGAATGTTATGATTTGGAACCTTTTGGATTTTTATTGAATATTATTTTCTGGAGGATGCATGATGAAGATTAACTGTTGGTTTTAGGTTTATAGATGTTAAAATCACCTAACTTAAAAAATATAAAAATTAAAAATAATTTCGGAATATTTGCTGATTCTGGTGCTTAGGCGCCAGATCTGGCGGCTAAGCGCTAGTTCACCTGGACCGAATTTCGGCCTTTAAAACTAACCCAATGCCATTTTCACTCCTAAGCTTCATCTTCCTCACCCATTTTCGCGAAAACCAGATCTAGGGTTCCATTTTGAGCAAGATTTGAAGGGTTTCAACGCATTTTGACTTCAGATTCCAACTTCTTGAGGTTAGATCTACGTCTTAAGTTAATTTTTACCATGGATTTTTCTACTTTTGCAAAGTGCCAAAATTTTGAAGATAAAAATTTTGATTTTTAGAAGAAAAATCCAAGGATTTAAGTTTGATTTAGTGAGATGAGCTTTTTTGTAGTGTGATTTTAAATTTTTTTAGATTTATTTGGAATTATTTACAAATTTTATGATTGGCACCAAAATTAAAGCGGGTTAAGGAGCAGAGTGAATTTGATCAAACAAGATTTATGAGTGTGTGTTTGCAAGTTTGTTACAACAAATTTGTCATTGTTCGCAAATTCATTGTTGAAAGAAGTTTCTATCATCCCGGTGGTTTGATCGAGCATGTTATTATTGCAAGACAGTGGGAGCAGTTCTGCTACTTTTCTGCAGTGGCGATTATTTCTTTAGTTCGGGAGTTCTATGTGATTTTTCCCGAAACATATGATTTTGGCATTTATGTGAGGGGGACAACAGTTGAATTCACTTCGGAAGTATTGCATTCCCGAAACATGTTGATTTTGAATTCCCGAAACATATGATTTTCGGAAGTATTGCATTCCCCAAGTTGATTTTGAATTCCCGAAACATGTGATTTTATGCCTGCCTCCAGTGACAGACTGCTTCTATGATACTTATACTCTTTCTAAGAGAGAGCTCGATGAGATTCTGGCTTTTTTGACTGAAATAAGAGGAGGCTGAAAAATAAGAAACAATAAATGGGTAAATTTCTCCTCTTCAATGCTTAATGATACTTCTAAAGCCTGGCATTATTTTATTTCTTCTCGTCTCCTTCCATCAAATAACTTGATTGAGGTGATGAAAGAGAGAGCTATTCTGAACTATTGCATTCAAGAAATGAATCCTATAGATGTGGGAGCAATTATTTATGATGTTATTAGCACTTCTGCTAGAGGAAGTGTTATTTCTGGTTTAGGCTTTCCGGCTCTCATTTTCTTGATTTGCAAGAATGCTGGTGTCTCTTATTCCATTTCTAAAGAGCAGCTTAAGCCACTAAATCCAATAGGAAAATCTCATGTTGATATTTATGGAAAAACTAAGAGTAAGAGTACTGGTGCATATCCTTCTTCTGTGCCTTCCACTTCAGCTTATATGCCATCTACTTCTACAGCTGAGCCTCCACCTGATGTGTGGAGCACTGCTTGTCAGAGATATATGGAGCATCAAAGTGATCTATTCTTAATGAATTTTAGAATATATGAGATGGATAGTAAATTTGATCATGTATCAGACTATTTACAGAGGAAGAGTGACCTTGATGGGGAGTATAATGAAGCATTGGTAAAATTTTTGAAGGGGGATAGAAATATTGAATTTCCTACATGTCCTAAATTCACCCCTTAGATCAACCCCATAAATCTTATTCCTGTTGATTCTTCTGACGATGAGGAGGCGATTGAGGATGATTGGATTTTATATTTCCTTTGCTTTGCTGATGTGCTTGTTATGTGTGTTTATTACTTTTCATGTTTTATTGTACTGATTGAGAACTGGTAGTAACTCAGTTTATTTATGTATTCAGATTGCTTAGACTTAGTCCATTTTCCTGATCTCGTTTGTTATTTTTTGCGCATTTTTTTTAAATATTAAATGTATCATGCATTACTTTTTAGCTACCCTTTTATATATATCTATTCATGCTTATATTAGCACTGTTTTAAATACCTTTAAGTGTTACACCTTTTCTTCATGCCTAGTATAACTTTTCATAGTCAAAAATACTAAAATCTTATTAAAAGAACTAAGTTTGGGGGAGGGAAATGAACTTAATTTAAATTTTACTTGTCCTTAGTAAACAATATTTTCAAAACTTAATAACATAACCAATGGAATAAAAGTTAATTTAAGATAGATATACTATTGTTTTCTTGAATGTTATAATAAAATTATAAAAGTATTTTTAAATAATAAAGGATAATTCTAAAATTGTAATTATTTAGTAAAAAGTTGTTAGAATTTTGATTCAAATATCTAAATTAAAAATGTTGTATTTTTGAAAAGTATTAAGAAATGTAGATGTTTACTTAAAAAGATGGAATTGAAACTCTATGAAAAATACTTTGCTAAATACATATTCATTAAGTAAAAAATAAGTTAAGTCTTTAAATATAAGTTAAGGATAGTGAAGTTCAAAATCATTAACAGGCTATCCAGATATAATAATCCTCACTTAAAAGAAAAAAAAAGATTGAGAACAATCCAAGAAAAGGAAAAGAAAAATATATAGGATTGAAAAGAAATCCAAAAAATGAAAAAGAAAATGAAAAAGATAAGTGATGAGAAGCTTGAGGAAAAGCCTAAATAAAAATTGGCTTCACTTGAATTATCTTATAGGAAGAGACCTAATGCAAATTTTTACTTAAAGTGTTATGTATAAGCATCCCTACTAGTAGAGTTATCATAAAAATTTTTTTCCTGTAAATTATCTATATATTCTTAATAGTACAAATTACAATTATTTTTAAAATAGATAAAAGAAGAAATTTTTTAACACTTATATATTAAATATTTTACATATTTTTGTTTTAGCTTAAGTTATTTAAAAAGCTTTTTATGTTTTATTATATTATTTATAAAACAAAAAGTATAGAAGTCTTAAAGAAATTTTTTTTCCATAGATTATATTTTTAGTAGTAAAAGGTTACTTGAGGACAAGTAACGTTTAAGTTTGGGTGAATTGATCCGCCTTAAAATTACATAGAATTTTATATCAAATTATTATTAGTATTTTAAGGATATTATGCTTTAATGAAAACATTTCTTATGTTTTGGTTACAAGAACAACAAAATGAGTTTATGAAAAAAAAGAGTTAAAAATGAGCAAAAATGAGGCAAAAAGAGCAAAGAGGCTGGTTTGGCGCCTAAGCGCCAAACACAATAGATTAATTCTAGAGATTTCATGATGATTATTAGACGGTTATTGACACTTTCAAACCAATCTAGAAGCCCTTGGAAATTTTCCCACATGTTATAAACTAAATGTAATGAAAATAGACACGGGAGAGCAGTTATTAAACAAAGAGGTGCGACCTAAATATGAAGGGGTGCGTCCATTCGCACAGTGATCCTGGCGCCTAGGCTCCAGAACTGGTGCCTAGCACCACCGTTAAATTCTAGAATATTTAATGAATGTGAAAAAATTTTGAAGAGGTGCCTTAAACAACCCTTAGACATTTCTGGAGATCTATAACTAAAGGACTATTTCTATAGCAATGGGTGTCTATTACCTTGTATCTAGTGGTGTGTGTGGAGTGTACAAAGTGTGTTAGAGTGACTGAGTAGTGAATTAATTAAGAGTGTTAAGTGTTTTCTTCTTTATTTTAGTGAGTGTTTAGTGTGAATTGAAGAGTCAAAGTCATGTTAGAGTCTGTGGAGTCAGAGAAACTTCAAAGGATTGCTTAGATTACATTCCAGATAAGTATTTATATCTTGTTTCTTAAGTTGAGTACGTTCGATTTAAGTTTCATGAATATGATTTGTGGTGTAATTTCTATGCTTTCTGAGCAGTTTTCTTTTCTTTCTTCCTACGGTTATGAAATGAATTAATGAAATATTTAAATCAGATTTAAGAACTTAATTTCTTTTCTAAAAAAATTTGTGATGATAATATACCTAATCATAATTTACTTTACAAGTTGGTCTCTTGTATTGTTAAAGACTATGGAGAATTCTTAAGATCTGACTGTGGGCTGAGTAATTTTTAACTTGTATGTATCCCATTTCTCTTAAAGGGGAGGTGCAAAAAAAATAGGAAGATAATCTTTAATGGGCATAGAATTGATTATGTTTTTAGTGTGACAGGCTAAATTCAATTAAATTGATTTTACAAAATCACTAGTATGCCAAACCATAGGCAACCATTCGGGGGGGAACCTAGTAGTGAGAGTCTAGAAATTCGTCCCTTTCTACTAATAATACATCCTAATCCAATCTTTAAAAACTAGCTAATGTTCTTTATGACCTGGACCAAAGGGTAAATGATATATATGCTCCTATTTGTCACAAAACCACATTTTCAAGTTCTCAACTAATTTTATCTGCTTATTAATCATGAAATTTTTTGTATGGGGAAAGAATCTTTGTTTATTGTTATATCACTAGCTAATTTTCATATTCTGCATATTTTAATTAGTTTTAAATTAAAAGATTTTAAATATTAATTTTCTTTCTTTTAACTAGATTAATCCTCATGGGATCGATATCTGGGGTTTTAAATAGAAAACTCTGTATTACTTGAAACGATCCATATACTTGCGTAGTACCCCTAATGTGTGATTTATATTTATTATAAAAACCTTAATCTTTAATTATCGTATACTAGCCGCTTAATCAGATTTAGGATCAAGTTTGGCCATAATTTAATAAGCTAATTTACTTACGTAATTGCGGTTGGGTCAATACCGCGCAGAATCATTTCCAACAATGGGTCCGCCTTCAAGAGTACAAAGATCAACAACTTTATCAAACTCCATGAGATCGATTGGCAGTACTCTAAAATTTACTATCCCAGAGCAAACGGCTTGGAAGAAGCCTTCAATAAGAAACTTGTGCAGATTTTGAAGAAAACATTGGATGATAACAAAAGAGGATGGCGCGATAAGTTACTAGATGCCCTATGGGTCTACGGGATGACAGTCAGAATGTCGATGTAGTCCACGCCCTACACACTCATGTATGGGTCTGAAGTAGTACTCTCATTTGAGGTTCAACTAACATCTCTCAGAATCGCCATCACCAATCAGATTACAACAGAAGATAATGCCAAGCTCGGACTTGCAAAGTTGGAAAATCTCGAAGGAAAGTGACTTGTTGCACAGCAGAATCTGGAACTATACCAAGAAAAGATGATCTAGCCCACAATAAATTAGTCCTCCTGTGGACGTTCAAAATTGGTGACCTTGTTCTCATTCTCAAAAGGCCTATTCTTGCATACCACAAGATAAGCGGGAAATTTGAACCGACCTGGGAGGGACCATTCGTGGTAAGGAAAAATTACTCTGGAGGAGCATACCAACTGGTGGATTCCAAGGAAAAAGGCCCATGTTACCAATTAATAGATGATATTTAAAGAATTATTATGCAACATGATAAATCTGGAGAACGATGTTCATTCTGAGATAGCTAGATGGCCAGTGCTGTGACTGGGTGGTCAATATAAAAAAATTTTGTAATAAAATCAAGTGAAATAAAATAAATGTTCTGTGAGATAAAACGCACACATTGAAATCTTTTTATTTTAATATCAAACTTCATAAAGTCATATTAAATAAGAAAATGACATAAAAAATACACAAAATAATATTTTTTATTGTTCATGTTCGTGCAAAGTACCGACTCACTAACATTTTCCCTGTTTCATGCAGGAAAATGTTGGGGCGAAAGTTAGTTTTTGTGTTCAAGATGACTTCAATCTTGTGATAAATAAAGAAAAGGCGCTGGAGGGAGGTGTGATAAACTTCGACTTGGATTTTACCCAAGTCAATGTTGACTACGAGGGCCCCTTAATGAACTTGGTCAGTCACGAAGAAGCTACAGGCTTGTAGTCCGTGATCTAAATTAGTCACAAGGAGACAGAAGAGACATCGAAGCAAAAAGATAACTGAGGATTTACAGATTCACACCTCTAGGTTGCTAGAAATAAGTATATACCATCAATGATCACCACACCAGAAGGAGAGCTAGTTACTGCCTCTACACAGAGAGCACCAGACACGCCACTGAGGTACACTCAAAGAAGAATTGCCAACCGCTGCAAGTGCCGAGCCTTAGATAGTCTTGAGAAGAGACAGGCTAGGGAGACAGTTGTCGAGCTTCCCCAGATCTCAGAAGAAGAAAATTAAAATCCATAAATGAAAGAAACCGACACTAGCTCACTAGCTACGGAGGAGGAGCTAGGGTTTGCGACAAAGCATGTGCCATCATGGGATCCACTTGAGGAGATCTTCACCGGGTGCATGACATGCAACTCAAGTTTACCCATACAGTCGTTGGTAGGAGCATTTACAGAATGCTGAGATTGCAATGTTCTGCTTCTAGAGGTATATGGGACTTTTGTTTACCTCACTTTTAGTTGAGGTCTAGTCTCTCTTTAGAATAGTCTAAGGTCTAGCCATAGGACTCTCCTGGTGACTTTTTTCGAAGACTAGTCTTGAAACCCTCCCCCTTTAGAAATTCAAACTTTTCTCACTTCACTAGGAGTTTTCATATGCTTAAGGCATAATCTGCAGCTTTTGGGAGGAAGAGACCAAGCATAAGGAGGCCTAGGGGAAGCCTCCTATAGGTGGTTAGACCATAGGATTTTCCCTGGGAGGTCTGGAGCTTACACAATACACACACTTCACACTCACAACCCACAACAAAGCACGTCCCACCTTGAGCCTCTAACTCTTTGGAAACTCATGTGCATAGTTTTCTCAAGCTCTTAGCCTCAAGCTAAGGTTTGGTTAGGACCAACACATAGAGAACCAAATAAGGGTTTCCCTTTGGTCCATGGCTCAACCTAAAAAAACCTATGTTACTCACCTCCAATCAACCTCAATTTTTCCAAAATCTCAATTTTTGATCCCCTTGCCCCTAAATCTACCAAAAATACCCCTAAACCCGAAAATCCCTCAAATTTTCTAAAATTACCCAAATTACCCATTTTTCTCAAAAAATTATTTCAAAATATTCCCCACCACTCAAATTGACCAAAATTACCCAAATTTACGACCCAAAATTTGCAAAATTACCAAAATACCCCTCCTAGCCCAAAATTCCAAAAATTCCAAAATTCTTAAAAATTCGTAAAACATCGTAATTATTCATAATTTCATTTCTCTTAATCACCACATGACCCAATTTGACCAATTTGGCCCAATTTAACCAAAAGCCCCAAATTGACTCATTTAACCCAAAAAATGCCCAAATTAAACCCATTGTCCACTGAATTGCCCCCAAGCACTTGAATTCTAGCACAATTTCACTTGAATTCTAAAATCCCCAATTTTGACCAAGTGACCCATTTCACCCAAGTTAAACCTAATTTCAATCAATTTCCCCTCAATTTGAATTCCAAACTTCTCATGACACTCCCCTAAGCTAAATGCAACATTCAATTGCCTCCATTTTGAGCCCAAGTCTCACCCAAACCCATTTTAAACCAAAACCCTCAATTTTGACCCAAATTAAGCACATATCCAAATGTCATCAAATTGAAAGCCTTAAACCTAAAATTTCCACCAAATTAATATTAAAAACTCTTTATAACATCCCCCTAGACCATTTGGAACCTTCAATTGGCCTTGGACCCAACCCTAGCCTAACCTAAACTCAAGCTAACCCAACTTTCCCCAAATTGGCCAAAATCCCAAATTAAGCCAAATTGAATCCCAAAACCTATACAAAACCACTCCAATCCAAGTTCAAACACTTTATGACAACCATATACATCATTTTTTCTCAATCAATTGGGTCTAACGTAAGTGAAAACCAAGCCTAACCCAACCTAAACCTAATATGATCTAAATTGAACATGTTACCTAAATTGAATTAAATTGACCAAATTGGCTCTACCACAACCCATCTTGGGACCCTAGGGACCAGCCAAGACCAACGAAACCCAAGCCCATTGAGCCATGGACGAAAGGTCCCTCACTTAGAACAAATGAACCTCACCTTTTTCGGTTAACCCATAACTCCCGTTAACCCTCAAGTAAGCAACCCAATCTATGGCACTGAGATGCCCTCTTACCTCCCATCAGCCTTCCAACAACCTTCTCTGTCCTTGCCGCCCACCATAGCTGTCGAAACAGCTAAGCACGAATGCCTGGTGCTACTTCTTTAATTTTCCAAAAATTTATGAAATCAGAATTATATATATATATATATACATATATACATATTGATTTAGTTTTCTATTGAGTTACACAATTAAATGCAAGTATACATATCGCTCAAGTAATACAGGGCTTAAGTGGAGACCTGGATATCGATCTCACAGAAGGCAATTAATTTTGTATCGTAGCACAAAAATCATATCTCAATCACAACACAATTGCAAGTAATTACTAATATTAAGATGGAAACAAATAATTGTAGTTACTAATTATACTAAAAGTATGTTCTAACTTCTAGCAAGTTAAACTAACACAAGACTAAATTTATAACAAAGTTCAGTTGTAAGAAAGAATCTTTCTTTTCTCCAAAAATAATATGATGATTTTTATGACATAGATCAGTGATGCAAGTGTATTGTGCCAAATAGGAGCATTCCTATTCTTTACCCTTTTCCAAGCGCATAAAGAACATTAGCTAATTCTAAGTTCAACCCCCAAATTCGTGGTTAGGGTGGGAGGATACTGGCTCTCACTCCAGAGCTCCCACTTCCCTTCCTCTGAAGGTTAATTCTTGCTTTAGTTTCCAAACACTAGGACTAAATTGAGGATTTCAGCCTGTCACTCTAAAGTCTTCAATTATACTTCCATCAAAGTATATTTCCCTATTTATTTGCACTCAACCCCAATGAACTACATCAGTCATTCATAGACATTGAATGTGACCTTTACATTTATTGTGGAACTCATAATCCTTTCGAAACATAAGTTTCCCAACAAGTTTAAACAATTTAATTGGCTAGATCAAAAAGTAAATGAAGTTCGAAGTGAAAAGGTCATCATAAATTTTCCATAATAAATCGGCACATCATTTCCATATCACAACATCAACACATCACATTAAAAGGAGGAAGACAAAGAAATCTACTCAAGACTCATGAGCAAAGGATGACAAAACATGGATTATATATATAAAAGCAACGTCATACAAACAGAGTAAAGAAAAGACAACTTATCTAAAACTCTTTCCCAAGCGAAACTCGAGGAATTCCTTTGACTCCTCTTCTTTCTTCACAATAACACATAATTCTCTATTTAGATAAGTAAGGAAGAAGAAATCTCTCACTTTCCCTCTTATCTTACACTCCTTAAAAGAGAACACATGAAACCTAGATTTCCTAAACAAATGAAAAGACACACTTCCTCCTCATTCTCTACACTCTAAAACTCTCCCCCTCTAAATTTGGCTCTAAATTAATTTAAATATGGCACTAACTAATTTCCCAAGAGTTTCTTCAAGCATCCCTCCAAAATTTGGCTAAATACATTGAATCTAGTTAGAATTTGGGATAGGGCACGGCCCGACTCAAGATAGGGTGCCGTCCGGCACTATTTTCCACCTTTTGGGTCCAAAATCTCAATAAATTAGAGCGGTCCGGCGCTGGTTACAGCGCTAGTTCAATAAAATGCACTTTTCCTCCAAATTTGCTCCTTTTTGCTTCCCTTTACTCCAAAGGCCTAAAATCATTGTACTTATATGAAATCATGAAAAATACCTTCCTTTAAAGTGCAATATCATCAAAACAGGTATGAAATGGATATTAAAAAGCTATCAAATTTTTAGTGGATCAAAATCCCCCAAACTTAACTATTACTTATCCTCAAGTAATTTTGGTTAATACACAAAATAATTATCCACTGCAATGAATTTTCTTTCTAGAATACCATAAATTTGACTTAGATCAGTACAATAGTAGAATTTTTAGAAAGATCTTTGAATAATTTAAGTAAATTCTGTCGGTGTAAGACTATTCAGTAATCAAGTCTAAGAGTTTTAGCCTTTTATTCATTTCAAAAATGACTGTAGATTGTTCTATTAAGACACTTAAAAGGATTACATGAAAAGAGGTTTATGAGAACACTACTAGTAAAGATGCTAATTCATACATATAAGTTCAAGAAAGTAATTATTTTTTTCTTTTTAGGTAGGTTCAAGTGAAACCAATTTTTGATTAGGCATCTCCTCAAGCTTCTCTTCACTTTTTTCTTTTCTTTTTCTTCTCTTTTTTCTCTTTCCTCTTACTTAGGGATCATTTTCAATCCCTTTTTTTTTTCTTTTTTCTTTTTTAAGGATTACTGTATCTGGATAGCCTTTAATAATTTTGAACTTCACCCTTTTCACTCTAATTTTGAAACTTACCACAATCCTTTACCTTATAGGCATTTCTTTAGCTTAATATTGATTCATCATAGAGTACCAATCCTTTCCTTTCACATAAACTTTTACGGTTCTTAATATTTCAAACATACAGTTATTCTTACTTTGAATAGTTGACAATAGTTATATTCTCTTATACCAAATATCTTAGCCTACAAAATTACTTTTCATTACCAAATACTTTCATTCAAACCCACATAATACTTAAATAAAATCAAAATACAGTTATCTGAAATCCAGTTATATCACAGGAAATCATATTAATAATTTTGAAAATATTTTTAAATGAGAACAATTAACAGCTAATTTTGTCCCTCCCCTAAACTTAAATTTTTGAATATCAACACAATTAACATGGGAAGAAAGAAAAGACATAAACATATACAACTCATAGCTCAATTTGCTGGGGTTTTCATACCTTTGAGTTTAAGAAGGTTTTCTTCATAAATTAGAACAGTAAGTCTGAAATAATTAAGAGCATTTCTATACACAAATATGGGTTAGAAATTTACATCGGAAGAAGTTTAAAACATAAAATATTAACTAAGCACATAACATTAACATCCAACTGTTACTATCATAGATTAACCTAACAGACTAAACCACATGCAGACTCTACTATCACATCACATTCATCACATTTAAATATAAATTTTGCTATAAACACAACCAAATTCCAATTACATCACAAATACAAATTAGAGAGAGAGTCTTAGTTACATCACAAATACATAAAAAATACAAAATACAATGAAAAATAAAAATACATAAACTACCAATCTTAATCTGCAGGAGCTCCACCATCATCAGGTTCACCAGGCTGGTATGGAGTGTACTCAGGGTATTTAGGAAATACAACACTAGTGTCTCCTTTGAAGAATCTCATTTGTGTGTCATGATAAGCTATCTCATATTCTCACCACTGCACTTAATAATCATTATTTATCTTATTTCTTGCTTCTAGTACCTCCACTCTGGTGTTCAA
Source organism: Papilionanthe hookeriana x Papilionanthe teres (assembly GCA_022702705.1). Classification (NCBI taxonomy): domain Eukaryota; kingdom Viridiplantae; phylum Streptophyta; class Magnoliopsida; order Asparagales; family Orchidaceae; genus Papilionanthe; species Papilionanthe hookeriana x Papilionanthe teres. Next base: position 122,355,817 of record CM040424.1, on the reverse strand, counting down.
CCTTTCCAACTAATCCATAACATCATGCAGAGTAGGTTCCCTAGATGTAGATGGCCTCTCATGACTAGAAGAAGGTTCATCCGCTCTCTTAATCCACTTCCATCCTACATGGGCTTCATAGGTTTTCAGATTTAGTTTACTAATGGGCTTCAGAGGATGGACTACCTCATTATTATCCTCAGTTGCTACAACTGACTGAATACACAAGGCATGAATCAGGTTAGGGTGTCCTAGTCCACCTGTAGTCTCTCCTTTTGAACTTTTCAAAAAATTCTTATGCATAATGGCATAGATATTGATATTCTTCATATTCTGAATATAGTAATTCAGAACAGCTCTTTCTACAGTAACCTCACTGTGATGGCTGATGGGCATAAGTCTTGTAGATATGAAATAATGCAAGGCTTTCAATACAGGATTCAAAGTAGAAAGGGGGAAATTAACTTTTTGCTACTATTTAATCTTCCAATCCCCTTTTTCTTCAGTCAAATAATTCATAACCATATCCAATGCTTCATTAGTGACAAGAAAATTTTCGTATTCACATAAGAAAGATGTTCTCAACTGATAAAAAGCATTGATGCGGACAGGGGTAAATTCAACCATTTATCCTCTAACCATGATATATTCACTCTCAGAAAACATAAATTTCCCTCACAGTCCCCAGCATCGCTTCAGCAATAAAATAACAGAAAATTTCCCATTGACGATTTGCAATCAGTTCTTCAATCATACCTCCAGGGTTTTCAAAGGCTTTCTCTTGAATACACTTTTTATTACTAGGAAATGTACTAAAGTGGGAGTAAGCCTTGAAATTCATAAATTTGCTTTCATCGTAAAAAAATTTTCTCTTCCCCTTAGCAATTCTTGGAGCCATTTGTCTAAAAATATCAAATTTATCTAAATCAATTTCAAAATTGCAATGTAATGGACTCTGAGGTAAATTTAAATAGATAAGAACTCCAATGCCATGGATATACTCCAAATTTTCTCTAAAATCCTTAAAATTCAAATCTTTCAGATATATGAGATTTCCATGGTCAAAATCAAAAAATTTAGTTTAAAGTGTAGCTCTTACCAAGAGAAGATGAAATCCAAACTTTTCCGGCCACGAAATCGCTTCCAATCCAAATGCAAGTGAGCTCTAGGTGAGAAAACCGGCCTTGGCTGGAGGTAAAAGATGATGGTTTGGGCAAAAATGGCGGGTCCCAGGGTTAGATTGTGAAATTTTAGAGTTTAAGTCATTTTTCTGGTCGAGTGCGGTCCAGCGCTGCTTACAGCGCCGTTCGGCGCTATTTTCTGCTCTTATGGCAAAACTCTCTATCTTTTTGCGCGGTCCGGCACTGGTGACAGTGCCGTTCGGTGCAAATTCAAAAACTAGGGTGACAGCGCCGTTCGGCGCCAGTTTAAAAACTGGGCTTCCGACTTTCTTTTGCAATTTTGATCTTTTCAAGCCTGCTCCTACGTCTAATTAGTCCAATTAAGCATTGAATAGCATACTAAAGCCATGACAAATGATATTTTTAAACACAAACAACACAAAACATTACTTTAATATATAAAATCCAAATTACAAACACATACATATAACACTAAACGCTACACATCATGAACCCATAAAATTCTAAAATTCAGCATTGCTCGCAACCACAACACAATAATGCTGAAAACTAAACAAGAAAGCAAGTCCAAATACAACATCCAAGCAAAGAAAAGCAATCAGTTCAAATACATAAGCATAAAAATACAATAATCAAGTCTTCATTCTTCCTCAGAACTATCATCAACTCTTAAATCTCCAATTGATTGAGCGTGAATGAACAGATTGTAGAATGAATGAAACAAAAATTTTTCAGTAGAATCCTCCTCAATCCAACTTTCTCTTTTCATTAAACGTATCAAACTTCCTTCAAAATAGCCAGAATGATCAAAATGTTCCTTCATTCTCTAATCCAGATGATCAAAGAAGTCAGATAGATTGTTGATTGCATTCATCAGGTGTTGAACTTTCTTCTCCAAATTCTTAGTTTTCTTTAAAATGATCTTTGAACTTTTAAGAAAGTAAGGAGGAATATGTGTCGAAATATGAGATGGTTGATCTTCAATGATACTCATGTCATTCATATCACCAACTGCCTAGTTACTATGTTCATATGTTGGGTCTATAAGCTTCCAAGGTAGAAGTACTCTTTCCCAATTCTCATATAGCACTTGTGATTGACTGCAGAAGAGAAGTATAGTGGAAGGATGTCCAAACCCATACTTTGATCCATGAACGATCAATCCCAAAACATATTTAACAATTATAGAACCAATATCAATAGGCATCCCCATTTGAATACAATAGTTCAAAATAACACACTCCTTAGTTACTTTACTGATTTTCATAGTTGGGGGCAATTTTGCACATATAAAATAATGTAAGTGCTTCAATGTAGAATATAACAGTGTGGTCAAAAAACATACATAGCTGTTATCTCTTGTCTCTCAATCATCACTTTCATCCGTCAAATAGCTGTATATATCATTCATGTTGTCCTTCTTTGGGGCAAATTTTGAATAGTGGCAGATCGATACATTCTCAATCATATTTAAATCATTAATCTTCGTAGGAGTAAATGTGACAAACCTTCTTCACACATAGACTGATCCTTGGTTTATTTCATGAAGATTTGCATAGAACTCTTTAACAACCGGGACAACTACATCGGTAGTAGTATAACATAACACTTCCCAATGTCTCTGAACAATAATTTCTTTAATTCGTGTAGTAAGAGAATTCATACCTCGATTTATGAAACCTCTCTCCTTAGTTAGCCTTATCTTTGAGATATTCTTGTTTAATAGACGTTGTGCTTCAAAACAGATGAACTTTCTACAATTGAAAACTTGAAATCTTGAAGTTTCTACTGAGTCGGAATCCATTTAGACGAGATTTGGGATCTTCCTTTTCGTTCCTCTGGTAGTTACTGCATCTAGGGTGGATTTTGGGAGTTCAAACGGAAAAATTACCACCTAGAACCACCAAAATTTGAATTTAAAGATGAAGAAATGTTTTCTGAACAACGGCGCAGTCTGGCGCAGGATAGAGCACTGTTCGACGCTAGTTAAATTTTTGCCAAACTTTATTTTGTCCAAATTCTTTCCAAACTTCAATTCAATTTATTTCTTTAATGTTGTTAATGATATTTAAGGAAGGGTAGGACTTAATTAAATAACAAACAAACACAAATAAAACATTAAACAAGCAAACACTCAATAAATGTGGGTTGCCTTCCACAAAGCGCTTGGTTTAACGTTGTCAGCCCGACATAACTTCCAGTTATTCAGATTGATCCAACATTAAAACCACTTTAAAATTAGGTTTCCTTCAATATATGGTTTTAACCTTTGTCTATTAACTTTGAATATTCTTTCAGATTTAGGGTCTTCGATAATCACAGCTCCAAATTGATAGATTTTTTATGATAGTGAAAGGTCCTGTCCATCTAAATTTCAGTTTCCCATGAAATAACTTTAATCTTGCATTATATAATAAAACTTTTTTTCTCGATTCAAATTTCTTCTTAACAATCTTCCGATCATGCCATATTTTTTTTCTCTCCTTGTATATTCTATCATTATCATATGATTCATTTTTGAATTCTTCTAATTCATTCAATTGCAAAAGTCTTTTCTCACCAGCGTCTTTCAAATTAAAGTTCAATCTCTTTATCACCCAATATGTTTTATATTTAAATTCAACTGGCAAGTGACACATCTTTCCATAGATTAATATGTAAGAGGACATTCCTATAAGAGTTTTATAAGTAGTTCTGTATGCCATAAAATAGTGTCTAATCTAGCAGACTAATCTAATTTCTCAGGATTTATGGCTTTCTCCATAATACGTTTAATTTCATCATTAGATTCCTCTGCTAAGCCATTAGTTTGGGGATGATAAGTTGTAGAGATTATATGCATAATATTATATTTTTCTACCAACCTTTGAATTGGATTATTTTTAAAATGGATCCTCCATTAGTAATGATTACTCTAGGCATTTCGTATCTTGTGAAAACATTTTTCATTAAAACCCTTGAAACACTTCTGGCATCACACTTAGGTAAAGTTATTGCCTCAATCCATTTTGACACATAATCAACAATAATTAATATTTATGAATTTCTAAATGAAGGTATAAATGGTCCCATAAAATCTAATCCCCAAGCATAAAAAATTTCAACTTCCAAAGTAAAATTAAGAGGCGTTTCATTTTTTCTCGATATATTTACTATTCTCTGACATCGATCACAAGTTTTGATAAATCTATAAACAATTCTAAAAAAAGTAGGCCAATAAAATCTAGATTGCAAAATCTTATGTGCAATTCAATCAATTCCGAAATGTCCTCCAAATTCAAATTCATGACATTCTCGAATAATTCTTTCAGTTTATTCATAAGGCACACATCTCCCAATAGTAAGATTTTTACATTGCTTATACAGATAAAGATCATCCCAAAAATAAAATTTAGCATCACGCTTAAATTTCTTCCGCTGTTGCATTGTTAATTCAGGTGGTAAAATATTACTAACGATGTAGTTTATAATATTAGAATACCATAGTAAATTTCCTTCAATAATATTATATAACTGCTCATTAGGAAAAGTTTCTATTATTTCCTTTTCAAATTCAGCCAAATTAGTAGTTCAAGTCTAGATAAATGATCATCTATTTGATTATCAACCTCTTTTTTATTGACGATCGCAAAATCAAATTCCTGAATTAAAAGTATCCATCGAATCAGTCCTGGTTTAGCATCCTTCTTTTGCATTAAATATTTAATGACAAAATGATCATTATGCACTATACATTTAGCTCCAATTAAGTAAGATCTAAGTTTTTCAAATACATAAACGATAGCTAATAACTCTCTTTCAGTAGTAGTGTAATTAATTTGAGAATAAGTAAGAGTCTTACTAGCGTAGTATATAACTTTAAATATTTTCTCATGCCTTTGTCCTAAAAACACTCCAATAGCATAATCGCTCGCGTCACACATTAATTCAAATGGTTTCTCCCAGTCAAGCAAAACTATTATAAGGGTAGGATTAATTTTTTGTTTAATAAATCAAAAACTTTTAGGCATTCATCGTTAAAATCAAAATTTCTATCTTTTTTCCAAAAGTTCGCATAGAGGCTTAGTAATTTTTAAGAAATCTTTAATATATCGTCTATAGAATTCTACATGTCCCAAAAAGCTTCTTACCCCTCTCACAGTTGTTGGAGGTGGTAATTTTTTTATAACTTGAATCTTCACAGGATCTACTTCTATGCCATTTTCAGATATTTTATGCCTAAGTACAATTCCTCCTGCAACCATAAATTGACACTTTTCCCAGTTTAGGAATAAATTTTTTCTTTTGCATACCTCTAAAAATTTTTCCAAGTTTCATAGGTATGCATCAAATGAATCTCCAAATACATAAAAATCATCCATATATACTTCTATTCCATCATCTATTAATTTGCTAAATATGGACATCATACATCTTTGAAATGTTGTAGGCGCATTACATAATCCAAAAGGCGTTCTTCTAAAAGTAAAAGTTCCATAAGGGCTAGTAAATGTAGTTTTCTCTTGATCCTCAGGAGCAATAGGGATTTGGTGATAATAGGTATATCCATCCAAAGTAATAATACTTGTGTCTAGCAAGTCTGTCTAGCATTTGGTCTAAAAAAAGGTAGAGTGAAGTGATCTTTTCTGGTGGCAACGTTTAATTTTCTATAATAAATACATATTCGCAAACCAGTGACTTGTCTTATCAGTATAATTTCATTTCGTTCATTTACATCAATAGTTACTCCACCTTTCTTAAGAACACAATGAATTGGGCTTACCCAAATACTATCAGAAATAAGATATATAATTCCAGCATTTAACCACTTTAAAATCTCTTTTTTAAACACTTATTTCATTATTGGTTTTAGTCTCCTTTGTGGATCAACTCTAGGTTTATGTTGTTCATCCAACAAAATTCTATGCATACAAATCGATGGAATGATTCCTTTAATATCAGCTATGGACCAACCAAAAGTCTTTTTGTATCTTTTTATGGTGTCCAGTAATTTTTGTTCTTGTATTCATTTAAATCTGAAGATACAATGACAGTTAAGGTAGATAATTCTCCTAAAAACATATACTTCAAATGATCAGGGAGAGTTTTCAGCTCAAGTTCAGGGGGTTTAATGATAGATGGAATTAAACTTTTATCTCCATTTTCCACAGTATCCAATCTTTCAAATCGTTCCTAAATAACTTCTAACTCCTCATTCTTCATATCATCCAAATCATTTTCACTTTCACTTTCATGTTCATGTACACATTCCAACTTCTTTTCAAATACTTCTTTAAAATAATCTTTTCTCAAATAATTACAGATTTCCATTTGAATGCACTCATCATCTTTGTCAGTTGAAGGGTATCTCATAGACTTCAGAATATTGAATGTTACTTCTTGATCATTAACTCTCATAGTTAATTCTCCCTTTTGAACATCGATCATAGTTCTCAGAGTATCAAGGAATGGTCTTCCCAAAGTAATTGGAATTTCTTTATCTTCCTCCATATCTAATACAATAAAGTCCATAGGAAAGATAAATTTATCCACCTTCACTAATACATCTTCCACAACTCCTTTAGGATAAGAGATAGAACGATCAGCCAGTTGAAGAGTCACAGATGTATGTGAAATTTCTTATATTCCCAATATTTTGAAAGTTGATAAAAGAATAAGATTAATACTAGCTCCCAGATCACATAAAGCACTTCCAAAAAATTTCTCACCTATAGCATACGGGATAGTGAAACTACCTGGGTCTTTAAATTTTTCAGGAAGCTTCTTTTGAATAATTTCATTACACTCACCGCTAAGTTCAACCGTATTGTGGTCTTTGAACTTTCTTTTCTTTTTAATAATATCCTTTATAAACTTTGCATAATCAAGCATCTACTCTAATGCTTCAACAAAGGGAATATTAATTGTTAATTTCTTGAGAATTTCCAAAAACTTTACAAATCTATTATCCCTGTTCTGATTTCTTAGACTTTGAGGAAATGGAGGTGGTGGTTTTTCAACAATTATCTTCATTGGTTCAATCGAATATTTCAAGTATGGATATATCCTATTAGAACATTTCTCAATGTTCACTTCCTCTCTTTCAACTTCAACTTCTTTTTGAACTCTTATTTCCAATTCTTTTTCACACCTTAATTAAATGGCCTTAATTTGTTCCTTGTTTTGATCTTTTGGGTTGATCTCAACATTGCTAGGAAGATTTCCCGAAGGTCTATTATTAAGCGCAATAAAAATATGTCCCAATTAATTTTCAATGTTCTTCATCGCAACATTTTGAGCTTGAATTTGATTACCCATTGATGTGACCTTTTCATATGCAAGAATTTATGAACTCAAATTTATATATTTATAATGATTTTTGTAAAGTCACAATTTCAAACGCAAGTATATGAATCGCTTAAATAATACAGGGCTCTAGTGGAGTCCCGTTTATCAATCCCACAGGGAAGCGAGGAAAGAGGTTCTTAGTCAAATTCTAGTCTACTATTATCAGACATTAGATTGGATGGTCGATATAAGTGGTTTTTTATTTAGAAACTACTCCTAAATGCTGATGATTATATGTAAGGATAATAACTATTTCTAAATGCAAATATTACTTCTAAAGATAACATTTGTGGATGAGCTGGTTTGGTGAATTTTGAGATAATAAAATCTACTATTCTTATGTAGTGGATTTGATAATCTGAAGGAATAAGATGCATTAAATAATGTATGTGCCAAATAGGAGCAATCATATTCTTTACCTATATCTCAGCTTATAACGAACATTGGCGAACCCTAGGTTTAGTCCCCAAATCTGTGGTTAGGCTGGGAGGATACTGGCTCTCACTCTAGTGCTACAACTTCCCTTCACCTGAAGGCTAATTCTCGCATTAGTTTCCAAACACTAGGACCAAATTGGGGATTTTAGTATGTCAACCTAAAATCTCCAATTCTACGCCCTTCAAAGTATATTTCCCTATTTATTTACACTTAACCCCCATGAACTTCACCATCCATGGAATTTTAATGTGGTTCCACTTTGTTGAGAATTACACCGCCCTCTGGGATCAATGCAATTACAATGAATTTTAACAATACAACGGGCCTTAATTGTAATGTAAATGAAGTGCAAGTAAAAACCATCACATTTATAATTAAAACATCTTCTGGCATGCATCACAATATCCTAAACATGAATCCTACTCATTGTAAAAGAAAAGTAGAATGAAAACAATGGAATAATCATCTTATGCCATTATTTCTAAAGAAGAAGAAAATGTAATAGAAAGACATCCCAAAGCACGAAGAAAACACAACGGAAAACTTCATTTCAAAGAAAATCCACATAATAAGTGTTTAAAAAATCATAAGATAATGAAGAACACACTACTTAGCTTTTTCCCTTTGAAAGAAAGAAGAAGATCTCACCCATAAAGTCTCTTGCTGATCCATGCAATGCTAGAACAAACCCTTACAGATTCTCTCAAAATTCCCTCACCAATCTCTCCAAAAAGGTAGAAATCTACATTTCTACTCTAATTCTAAGATCTCTTAGTATTCTCCAAAATTTTCCTAACATTCCTCTTCACACACACACTTTTTTTGACCTAAAATCATTCTTTTAATGTGTAGGGACGAATTTGCCAAGAGGTGCTTAAAGAAACCTTCCAAAAAAAGCTTCCAAATTTGATGTATATGGCCAATAACGGCTTATAGCGCGGTCCGGCGCTGTCTGGGCACATTATTCCATTGAATTTTTGTGCTCTCGAGAAACCGACATCGTCCGGTGCTGAATAGGCCGTCGTTCGACGTCCTACTCTGCGCAGCTCCACCGTTTTGCTTCGTTTGGCTCCGTTTCAGCTCTGATTCACCCCATTTCAGTTGCGTTGTGTTCGTATAGATAGCCCTACAAAATAAACATAGAAACAACCTTTCTTTAAAGTGTAATCTAATTAAAAAATATACAAGAAGCGTAAAAGAGATTAAGTGAAGAAAGACTTATCAAAATATGTCAAGCCAAAATTTGTGTTTTTTGCTAATTTTTGCTCCAAATTGCACCATTTTTTCTTATTTTTCTCCAAAACCAATTTCTTGTACCAAAAACTAGAAAACATACAAAATACCTTCCTTTATAGTGCAATATCATCAAAAATAGGTATGAAATAGACAATAAAAAGCTATTAAATTTTTAGTGGATTAAGATCCCCCAAACTTAACTATTACTTGTCCTCAAGTAATTTAGTTAATACATAAAATAATGATCCACTGCAATGAACTTTTTTTCTAGAATATCATAATTTTGACTTAGATAAATACAGTAGTAAATTTTTTAGAATGATCTTTGAATAATTCAAGTAAATTCTGCAGGTGTAAGACTATCTAGTCATCAAGTCTAAGAGTTCTATCCCTCTATTCATTTCAAGAATGACTCTAGATTGTCCTATTAAGGCTCTTAAAAGGATTACATGAAAAGAAGTTTATGGGAACACTACTAAGTTAAGATGCTAATCCATACATATAAGTTCAAGAAAGTAATTAAGTTCTCCCCTTTAGGTAGATCCAAGTGAAGCCAATTTTTGATTAGGCATCTCCTTAAGCTTCTCCTCACTTTTTTCTTTTTCTTTTTTTATCATTTTTTTTTCTTTTTCTTTTCTTTCTTAGGGATCATTTTCAATCCCCCTTTCTTTTCTTTTCTTTTTTTTTTATGTGAGGATTACTATATCTGGATAGCCTTTTAATAATTTTGAACTTCACCCTTCTTACCCTAAATTTAGAACTTACCACAATCCCTTACGTTATAGGCATTTCTTTAGCTTATTATTGATTGTTGTAGAGTCACAATCATTTTCTTTCACATAAAGTTTTAAGATTAATATTTCAAACATACAGTATTTATTACTTTGAATAGTTGACTATAGTCCTATTCTCTTATACCAAATATCTTAGTTTACAAAATTACTTTTCATTACCAAAAACTTTCATTCAAGTCCACTAAAGTACTTAGAAAAAATCAAAAAACAGTTATCTGAAATTGAGCTCTATCACAGGAAATCATGTTTATAATTTTGAAAATACTTTTAAATGAGAACAAGTAACAGTCAATTCTTTTCCTCCCCCAAACTTAAATTTTTGAATATTTTGCAATTAATTCCGTAAAATGTAGCAGGAAAAAAAGTATTTGAATTTACTAGCTACTACAACATTGTATCAAATTCATATACATGCATAATCAAGATAAAATGACTGCACGAGAAATCAAATCTAGCCTAAAACATGCTTGTGATAAATTTACATTAAAAGGAAGTATTCTCACTTTAAAATTTTATTTTTCTTCCTACCCCCAAACTTAATTTTTAACATATATAGCATTTAGTACAAAAAATATAATCAGGAAGAAAAACAGTTTATAAATTCTTTCTACCACGAATGTCTATAAAAACATCTTCATTTATTCATCAAGATAGAACAATATACAGCAGAAAGTAAATCTAAACTAAACATACCAGAATGAAAGTCACTTAATAAAAGTTTAATTAACATAGCAGGTATCAACAAGGGAATATAATAATGTTCTTCAAGTTTTATATAAAGTTGTAACACGAACACAAGCACACATAACAAATGAGGTCAATTTTTCCTTTAACTCATCACATCTCACTACTTACCTCCAATTTCTAATGGAATCACTACACTAATAAATCAGGTACTCTTTAAATAAGTTTATAGAATATAATCCCATAGTAAAGGTTATTCCTGATAAGTTGGTTCACGTGCACCAATCTCAGGCATCATCTAATCCTCTTAACTAAGCACCTTTTACAGTTATAAATCGTAGTGTAAGATCATCCACTTCTTCAAATAGGTTCATGAATTCTATCAAATGAAATCAAAGTCAAAGAAAGGAAGTAACAAAATTGAGATGGATCTGTCTCTATTCAAATTCATCATATTTCTTGTAAAACTCAAGTCGGGATAAGACCCGAGTCATAGTGAACTTGTAATCCAACTACTACAAGAGGACATACAATTTTAACCATAATAAGAAGTTAAGGAATCACCTCCCTCATGACACACAAAGATCAAATTAAACCACTAACAATCCAAATATCTAACAATCAAAAATCTAACTGATCAATCCATAATAACACATAAAGATCAAGTCAATCAACTCTAAAGCAAACACAATACAACACTAACAATCACGACTCTCAAGCATACTAAATCAAAGCACATTGATAACTATGGGTTGCCTCCCATAAAGCGTTTGGTTTTAACGTCGCGAGCCCGACAAATGATTCCTCCTGGATTAAAATTCCAATTAAGTAATCCTCGATCAATCGCCCAATCTTTTTTAGATCCAAGGATTCCTACAAAATCCTTAGATTTTAATTTTTCATTCAGCTCTTCCTTTTCAGATTGATTCATACCATTGTTCTTTCTAGATCCAATATTCTTCTATTGATTTTCTGAATTTGCTTATTAATATCATCCTTGAAAGTTATAAAAATTGGATCTTTATATGATAATTCAAGATCTCCCAAATTTTGGATTGGATTCTCTCTACATAATTCAAACTCTAGATCAAATTCTTCTATGTACTCTTCTGTTTCAAATCATCTTCCAATTCTTCCCCTTGAAAATTATTAAATGATGGAGGTGGTCTTTCTATATCTATCTTAGTTGAGAAAATAGGTTTTTCTAATTTCTAAGGAATTTCTTCCAATGGTCTTTCAATATCCTTATCCTCTTTTTTAAACTCAAAGTTCTTTTGAAATATATCCTTAAATTCTCTTCCAAGTCTTAGTCTGATATCTTTATCATATTCATCATTCAATTCAGGTTTTTCTTGTGATTGAGTCGAATCTAAAAATATAAAGACTGGTGGTGTAGATGAATTCTCTAAATAGGTAGGCTTTAAAATTTTATGGGGTACATCCATCTTAAGTTCATCAGATTTTTCAAAAAATGGAATTAAAAGTTTACTATTTTTGGAAGCATCCATCACTTTACACCTCTTCTGAACATACATACAGTTTTCTTCAGATAACGTTTTCATCTCATCATGAAAATCTATTCTGACCTCATCTGTTACCTTACTTTTAGAACTTTTTTGGAAATGGTCTTTACTTAGATAATCAATTTCATCCATCCAAAAATAATCATCATTTTTACTCACAGCTGGATCATTATTAATCTCTTTATGTTTGATCAAGGTATTGCCAAGAAGTGTTCCATGGGGTCTATTGCTAAGTGAATTAGCAATTTGTCCCATTTGATTCTCTATGTTTCTAATCACAACATTTTGAATTTGCAACTGGTTTCCCATTTGCAATACCACTTCTTCTACAGACATATTTTTATCCTCAAATTGTTAATCATTGTTAGAGTCCAGTGGATATGAATGTCTATAGCTTGTGCTCCCTTAATTATTCCAACTTCCATTAGGATTTGCATGATTATTTTCCCATTGTTGGTTTCCACCCTCAGTAGTTTGATTTTAGTTAAAATTAAGATGATTCTTCCAACATGGGTTGTAAAAGTTAGAATACAGGTTGTTTATGGTATTTAAAGTTCATATAATAAGTTGGAATCAATCATACGTCTTAATAAACTTTCCTCACTTACAGGAGTAAATTAAGGCTAGTTCATTCTAAATTGGTCCAACTTCCATGATATTGTAGCAACCTGAGATGCGAGAATTGCAATCACATCTGTGTCATGAACACTAGCTACATTTTTAGGATTTACCCTTGTAGAGGGCCATTGAATATCATTTTTAGCCATTTCTTAAATTAATGCATACGCTTCATCAACTGATTTTGACATTAACGAACCACAAGCAGCAGCATCAATAATGATCCTAAGGGATCCTACTAACCCATTATAAAAAGTATGAATGATTAACCAATCTGACAGAGCATGATATGGACACTTTCTTAGGAATTCCTTAAATCTTTCTCAGGCTTTGTATATTGATTCCCCTGCATACTAAAAAAATGAGATAATATCGTTTCTAAGTTTAGTAGTCCTTGAAGGTAGAAAATACTTAGCTAGGAATTTTTGAGTTAACTCCTCCCAATTTTTAATAGAACTAGGTGCTAATGAGTATAACCACATTTTAGCCTCATCCCTTAGTGAGAAAAAAAAAGTCTTAGCCTAACAACATCGTGTGATATGCCATTATAACGAAATGTAGCACAAAGTTCTAAAAAACTAGATAAGTGTAAATATGGATCTTCTGAAGGAATTCCCCCAAACTGGTTGTTTTGAACTAGTTGGATAATCGTGGGATTTAGTTCAAACGAGTCAGCTTCTACGATAAGGTTTTGTATACTTGAGTGAATTACATATATCGTAGGATTTACATAATCCCTCAATGATTTATGATGATTTTCCAAGTTATTATTTTGAATGTTTTTCATTTCCATTTCTAGTTTTTAAAGTCCTTTCTGTTTTTTTATTTTCTTCCATTTTCTAACTCGGGACCATAAGGCTCAAGTCCTACAGATCCTTTATTTTGCATGCGTAATGAAACAAATAATATATTAACAATAAAACAAATAAAATGAAAAATATATTCAACACAACAAAACATTTTCACAAATACCTTATTTTTCACACAAACAGTTTTTTTCACAACGCTTTTTCATACTGAAAATATTTTTCATACAATAACAATTTTACGAGACTAAAGTTTTCCAATACTAAGCCTAATTACTTCAACTAAAATTCTCCTAAAATTCTTACCAAAGCTTCTGCAGCAACGGTGCCAAAACTTGATGTGAATTTTTATATGCAAGAATTTATGAACTCAAATTTATATATTTATAATGATTTTGTAAATTCATAATTTCAAATGCAAGTATATGTATCGCTCAGTAATATAGGGCTCTAGTGGAGTTCCGTTAATCGATCCCACAGGGAAGCGAGGAAAGAGGTTCCTAGTCAAATTCTAGTATACTATTATCAGACTTTATATTGGATGGTCGATATAAGTGGTTTTTTATCTAGCAAATACTCCTAAATGCAGATGATTAAATGTAAGGATAATAACTATTCCTAAATGCAAATATTACTTCTAAAGATAACCCTTCTGGATGAGTTGGTTTGGTGAATTTTGAGATAATAAAATCTACTATTCTTATGTAGTGAATTGGATAATTTAATGAAATGAGATGCATTAAAAATTGTATGTTTCAAATAGGAGCAATCTTATTCTTTACCCATATCTCAGCTCATAAAGAACATTGGCTAATCCTAGGTTTAGTTCCCAAATCCGTGGTTAGGCTGGGAGGATACTGGCTCTCACTCCAAAGCTCCCACTTCTCTTTACATGAAGGCTAACTTTCGCTTTAGTTTCCAAACACTACGACCAAATTGGAGATTTTAGTCTGTCACCCTAAAATCACCAATTCTATGCCCATCAAAGTATATTTTCCTATTTATTTGCACTTAACTCCCATGAAATTCACCATCCATGGAATTTAAATATGCTACCACTTTGTTGAAAATTACACTGCCCACTCAGATTAATGCAATTACAATGAATTTTAACAATACAACGGGCCCTAATTGTAAAGTAAATGAAGTGCAAGTAAAAACCATCACATTAATAATTAAAACATCTTCTTGCATGCATTACAATATCCTAAACATGAATCCTACTCATTGCAAAAGTAAAGTAGAATGAAAATAATGGAATAATCATCTTATGCCATTATTTCTAAAGAAGAAGAAAGAGTAAGAGAAAGACATCCCAAAGCACGAAGAAAACACAACAGAAAACTTCATTTCAAAGAAAATCCACATAATAAGTGTTTAAAAAATCATAAGATAATGAAGAACACAACACTTAGCTTTTTCCCCTTGAAAGAAAGAAGAAGATCTCTCCCACAAAGTCTCTCACTGACCCATGCAATACTAGAACAAACCCTTACAAATTCTCTAAAAGTCTCCTCACCAATCTCTCCAAAAAGGTAGAAATCTACATTTCTACTCCTACTCTCAAACTTTTTCCTAACATTCCTCTTCACACACGCACACGTTTTTGACCTAAAATCATTCTTTTAAAGTGTAGGGATGAATTTCCCAAGAGGTTCTTGAAGAAACCTTCCAAAAAGTGTCATGATTCGACGTATATTGACAATAACAGCTATTAGCGCGGTTCGACGCATTATTCCATTGAATTTTTGTGCTCTCGGAACACCGGTGGTGTCCGGCGCTAGATAGGGCACCATTCGGCACGCCCTACTCTGTGCAGCTCCACCGTTTTGCTTTGTTAGGCTCCATTTCAGTTCTGATTCGCCCCATTTCAGTTGCGTTGCGTTCGTAACAGATAGCCCTACAAAATAAACATAAAAAAACCTTTCTTTAAAGTGTAATATTATTCAAAAATACGCAAGAAGTGTAAAAGAGATTAGGAAAAGAAAGACTCATCAAAATGTGTCAGGCAAAAATTTGCATTTTTGCTCGTTTTTGCTCTAAATTACACCATTTTTGCTTCTTTTTCTCCAAAAGCCATTTCTTATACCAAAAACCAGAAAAATACAAAATACCTTCATTTATAGTGCAATATCATCAAAAATATGTATGAAATAGACACTAAAAAGCTATCAAATTTTCAGTGGATCACCCATATTCAGAATCATTTCTTCAGTAGACAACTTCTTTTCCTTAAATTGTGGGTTATTATTAAAACCAGGAGGATAAGAAGGTCTATAATTGGTGTTTCCTTGGTTGTTCAGATTTCCAACTAGATTCATAGAATTGTTTCCCCATTGCAGGTTAATAACAACATTGGTATTGTTCCAGTTGAACTTCGGGTGATTCCTCCAACTAGGATTATAATAATTTGAAAAATAATTATTAACTTTGTTATTTATGGCATTCAAGTTTTGATAAGGTGTTTGAGAGTCTATCATCTGTCTTGATGAATTTTCTTCTAACAGTGGGGGTGTTGGAGAATAATTCATTCCATATTGATCTATTTTCTTAGAAAGTGCAATAATTCGAGAGACTGTCATATTCATCGCATCAGCATCGTGAATACTAGCTACTCTCTTAGGATTTACCCACTCAAAGGGCCTTTGAAAATTATTAGTAGCCATCTCTTCAATTAACGAATATGCTTCATCAAAAGGTTTAGACATTAACGATCCACCAACAGCAGCATCAATAATTGATCTCAAAGATCCCACTAATCCATTATAAAATGTTTGAATTATTAAACAGTCTGGTAAAGCATGTTGTGGACATTTTCTTAGAAGACCTTTAAATCTTTCCCAAGCTTCATATATGGATTCTCCATCAAACTGACTAGAAGTTGTGATATCATTCCTCGGCTTAGCAGTTTTTGAATGAGGGAAATATTTTGACAGAAACTTTTGTGAAAGTTCTCTCCAAGTTTTGATACATCCGGGTGCTAACGAATTTAAGCACACCTTAGCCTTATCCTTTAATGAAAAAGGAAAAAGTCTAAGCCTAACAGCATCGTTTGACACTCCATCATATTTAAAGGTAGCAAACAGTTCTAGAAAACTAGTGAAATGTAAGTTAGGATCTTCATTAGGTGTTCCTCCAAATTGATTATTCTATACCATATAGATAATAGCAGGTTTAAGCTCAAATGAATTAGCAACAACATCAGGGTTTTGAATAGTTAAGTGAATTTCATCTGTTGTTGGATTAGCATAATCTCTTAAAGGCCTTAGTATATTTTCATTTTGATTGTTTAAGTTGTTCGTCATTTTGTGAGGATTTTCATATTGTTTTTGTTGTTTTCAAATTTTTCTAATAGTACGCTCTAATTCAGAATTGTAAGGCACTAAACCTATAGATCTGATACTACGCATACAAACACAATAAACACACTAACAATAAACAAACTCACACAATTATGACTTGTAATTCAAATGTAAGATTTCAAATGCTACAAATTAAATTTTAGTAGTCACCTTTCCTCCTCAGAAACGGTGCTAAAAACTTGGTGTGACTTTTTTAATTTGCCAAAATTTATGAAATCAGAATTATATATATATATATATATATATATATATATATATATATATATATATATATATATGTATATATATATATATATATATATATATATATATATATATATATATATATATATATATCACTTCGGATTAGAACACCAATCATATATTCGAATTTACTGTGGCGATCCAGCTCTACTTACCACACACTCTTGATATGGATTTGGAACACATTCAAGTACAACTAACTACCTCAACTTTGTTTTGGTGTCAAGACCCTCCCTCCTACAACACTAAATGTTGATGTAACCACTCGTTTTCTTTTGCTTTCCTTTTTGCCCGGAACCCATTTAGTTCTATGATTGTAATTCCCTATTTTAGTATTAACATGTAAGGGGCCCATGTAGCCCTTTCTCTTAATATATATATATATATATTAGCAAAATAAAATAATCTATTAATCAAGAGAGTCTAGTACATCTGATATGAGGAAAAGAAAGAAGGTCCACATGTAAAAGAAGTCCAAACTCCTTAAAGGTAGGAGATTTAGGATCTAAAGAAGAATAAGAAAAGCATAAAATATCATCAGAAGAACTGGCTCAAGTAGCAAGCCAATTTGCTAGCTGATTTCCTTCTCTATGGATATGACTCCAAACTATAGATATATTAGATGCCAATAAAGATATTTTATGGATCCAAACTTGAAGGTACCAAGGAGCAAGTGACTTATGTAGAAGAATATTTAATAGAAATAAGGAATCCATCTCCACATGAACTGAACTTAGATGATTCAGAATGGCTGTCTTTAGACCCCAGAAAACAGCAATAGTTTCATATTCCAATGCATTAATGACAATAATAGGAACAGAGATAATCCATAAGCAAGAACCCATGTGATTTCTGCATAGGGCACCAATACCAGCATTGGAAGATTTAAAACTGCCATCAGTATTTATTTTAACCCATGGATACTTAGGAGTTCTCCATCTGATCAATTGAACTTTGGCATAAGAAGGCTTATCATTTAAATTGAAAAAAATAGTGATCTTGTGAAGATAGTTCAGACAATGTTTAATAATAACTCTGGCTGAAGAAACCATATTATTATGTAAAATCTCGATCCTAGCCATCCAAGTAAACCAAAAAATAATCAAGGGGATATAGAATTCGCTGTCTTCTTCCAATCCCGCCAGAGAATCAATAAGCTTAATCCAACTGCAATATCTATGAAGCAATCCTCGTTGTTCAAGAACAGACCTTCCATACATCCCGTACAGACATTACAACCGAGAAATAAATGGGAAATTGATTCTTCACTTGAGCGACAAAAAAGACATATAGAAGGTCCCCGAATTCCCTTTAACTTCGAATGTCATCCGTTGCGTAAAACTTCGAAGAGTTTCCAACGAGAAAAATGACATAGATGGAGTTATGTACTTATTCCAAAGTAGCTTACCCCAATCATTATATGTCCAATTATGAAAAGAAATATATATATATATATATATATATATATATATATATATATATTGATTTAGTTTTCCATTAAGTCACACAATTAAATGCAAGTATATGTATCGCTCAAGTAATACAGGGCTCAAGTGGAGTCCTAGATATTGATCCCACAGGGAGGCAATTAACTTTATATCGTAGCACATAAATCACTTCTCGAATCACAACATAATTGCAAGTAATTACTAATATTAAGATAGAAACAAACAGTTGTAGTTACTAATTCTACTGAAAGTATGTTCTAACTTCTAGCAAGTTAAACTAACACAAAACTAAATTTATAGCAAAGTTTTGTTGTAAGATAGAATCTTCCTCCTCTGTAATAATAATATGATGATTATTGTGACATAGATTAGTGATGCAAATGTATTGTACCAAATAGGAGCATTCCTATTAATTACCCTTTTCCAAATGCATAAATAACATTGACTAATCTTAAGTTCAGTCCCCAAATCTGTGGTTAGGCTGGGAGGATACTGGCTCTCACTCCAGAGCTCCCACTTCCCTTCCCCTGAAGGCTAACTCTCGCTTTACTTTCCAAACACTAGGACCAAATTGAGGATTTCAGCCTGTCACTATGAAATCTCCAATTCTACGCCCATCAAAGTATATTTCCCAGTGTATTTGCACTCAACCCCCATGAACTACATCACTCATTCATGGACATTGAATGTGAACTTCAATTTTGTTGTGGAACTCATAATCCTTTCGAAACATAAGTTTTCCAATAAGTTTTAACAATATAATTGGCAAAATCAAAAAGTAAATAAAGTTTGAAGTGAAAAGGTCATCACAAATTTTCCATAAGAAATCAAAACTTCATTTCCATATCACAACATCAACACATCACATGAAAATGAGGAAGATAAAGAAATCTACTCAAGACTCATGAGAAAAGGATGACAAAAAAATGGATTTTATATACAAAAGCTATGTTATACAAACAGAATAAAGAAAAGATAACTTATCTCAAACTCTTTCCCAAGCGAATCTCAAGAAATTTCTTTGACTCCTCTTCTTTCTTCACAATAATACACAATTCTCTCTTTAGATAAGTAAGGAAGAAGAAATCTCTCACTTTCCCTCTCTTATTACACTTCTTAAAAGAGAACACACAAAACCTAGATTTCCTAAACAAATAAAAAGACACACTCCCTCTTCACTCTCTACAGTCTAAAACTCCCCCCCTCTTTATATTTGGCTCCAAAGTAGTTTAAATCTGGCCATAACTGATTTCCCAAGAGTTTCTTCAAGCATCCCTCCAAAATCTGGCCAAATACATTAAATCTAGTTTGAATTCGGGGTAGGGCGCGGTCTAGTGCTGGTGACAGCGTCGTTCAGCGCTAGTTCAATAAAATGCACTTTTGCTCCTTTTTGCTCCAAATTTGCTCATTTTCGCTTCCTTTTGCTCCAAAGGCCTAAAATCATTATATATACATGAAATTATGAAAAATACCTTCCTTTAAAGTGCAATATCATCAAAAACAGGTATGCAATGGATAGTAATAAGCTATCAAATTTTTAGTGGATCAACACCTCCATACCCCACTAAACTCAAAATTGAGCTTTGTCAGGGAGGCATCCCCTAAGAGTTCAATGGCATTGCTCAGCCCTCAACTTAAGCGGCCTAAACACCCAAATTAAAGCTCTTAGCTCCACCTATTGGCCAGAGCTATAAAGCCATCCTTCACGTCCAAGAGAGGTGCTCAAATTTTCCCAAGGAAACCTTGCCAAAACCCCTACCAGAGCTTCCCTGTGACCTCCTGAGTGCAAGCCCACCATTCTCAGCCATTGAGCCCCACTGTCCAGAGTCAATTTCTCCACTAAAATTCCAGCCGAAACTAGGACGCATTTCACCATAGCTCCACATTACACCAAACTCAAATTAAATGTACCCACACCTTCACAACACTGAAAGAAGAAGATCCCCCATCAAAGCCCCATCACAGAGAGCCTCTGCACCAGACTTTGATCAACACCCAAAATTAGCCTTGGATGACTTCATGTCTAGACATTTCACTACAGCAATAGGCTTCATCTGGAGGTTTGTTGGGAACAATCGAAGCTGCCACAACCATCTGATTGAGGCCTCCCCTCTCAGACAAAGGTATTGAACCTCACATTCTTCCCAAGCTTATTTTGATTCTCCATACATGTTGAGTAAATTTTAGTCTAGGTTAGCCATATAGATAGGTTCATCTAGGTCAGATGAAGCTCTAATGTGATTTGGTTGAGTCTAGCTCGAGTTCTTAAGTCTAGAAGATGGAGGGCTCATGGGAAGAATCAGTTGAAGATGATGAAGGAGGACCGTTCAATCGCATGTATAACGCTTGGACAACCAGGATGAAGTCAGATGGAGATCTGAGACATAAAGCGTAGAGCTGCGTTAGATGGTAGCGTTGAATCAGGGAGTGTCGTGTGGTCTTTCGGAACTGCCGTGGATACAATCAGCGCCGTGTAGTTTAAATAGAAATTTAGGGATTTTTTATTTATTTAAATCAACACAAATTTAAAAATCCATAACTTGGTGTAGAAAAATCATAAAAATAAAAGAAAAATACCTTAATGATTGGTGAATAGAGGGGAACAATGTTGAAATGATTTGAAGTTTATTTGATGCATGTTTTATTGTTAATTAATTAAATACAGTCTGGAGTATTTTAATTCTCCATTGACTTAGACATTTAACCATGGCATGAAACATAGGGGTTTTAATCTCTTTGTCATCGAGGATCTTCCCTGATTTTTCCAAGACCAGCCAAGATCTCTATGAGGAGATCCTAAATTTTCAAAATATTATTTCTGTTTTATTAAAATAATTATAATAATTAAAATATTAATAAAAAATGCAAGGTTACTTGTGACTAAAGGACCCTATGAAAGATTTGAATTGAGCTAAACCTTTAAGAATGCACCTAATTGTCATTTTAACCTAAAACTAAAGTGGAATTAATTTGAAAAAACTAAATATATAAATGGCTCAAAAATCATTCTCCACTGTGTTTTAGGGTCAGAGGGACTCCCCTAAAAATTTTGAAGTTATTTGAAAATCATTTAACCACTTAATTGAATTTTCTAAGTTAAAAGGCAATTTTACCAATTAAATGATTTTTAGTAATTAAAATACAAGCCAAAATTTTATAAAAATTGTTTTGGGAGTTCCTCACGACCAGTGAAATTTTATGAAAATAAAATTACAATTAAAATAAACATTTCATTTTTAAGACTAAAAGTGAATTTTAAAATAATTAAAAATGATAAAAATCACTAAAATATTAAAATTCACTAAATTATCACATTTGGCCTCCTAATCATTTAGGTACCATCCAAATAATTTATCCAAGCCTCTAAGTCAAGATATTAATTTTCAAAGGCTTAAATTAATTTTTGAAGGCTAAAAAATGAATTTCCTTAATTTACCACCAAAATAATTCTAAAAATTAAAATTAAAATAAAAATAAAAAATATATATGAAATTGTTTTCTATGGGTTCCTTGATTTTAGAGAAATTTAAGAAAAATATAAAAACTAATTTAACCTCCAAAATATTTTATAATTAATTAATTCTCTATAATTTAAATTATTCTAGTAATTAAATTAATACCTAAAAAATCATGAAATTTAGTTGAAGTGGGGCTCTAGTAAACGTCTACCTCCAATAAAATTTTTAAATCCAAAGGTTATGTTTTGCTCAACTTATTGAATTTTCATTAAAAATCTCTATATTTGCATCAAAATAATTATAAAAATTAAAAAAAATTTTAAAAAATAACATTTTCTCCTTTGATATTTTAATTGACCTATAAGTGGAGTCACATAAAAATTTAAAGTCATTTAAGTTAAATTTAAGGAATTATGAAGTGATAAGGCCTTTAGGGGCAAAAGTGTATTTTTGAAGAATTTGGCCTTAACCAATATTTAGGCTTAATTAAAATGAGAAATGGGCAATGAATGATCTTAATTACTATGTTTGAATGATTGAAATATAAAGGGATAAATGTTAGAAACCCATCTCATTTTTTTCACATTAAAATATAAAGTTTATGATTTAGTTAATCATTATAACTTGGAGGAAAATTAAATTAAACGATCCTTAAGGTTAGGGGTTGGTTTTAGAAGTTGGTAACCCACTAATCCAACAATCCTTATTAGATGTTTAATAATAAATCATTTATTTGATAAGAATCATGTTCATGCAAATTAACTTTCTTAAGAAATTATAAACTTATTCACTAAATCTTAAGGGCTTAGTAGTGAGACTAGGCTTAATTGAAAAAAATTGACAAATAAGGATTAAAAAAGGAAACACAGTTAATCTTAAACCACTTTTGAAACACTACAAGCCCATCAAAAATTAATTAAATTCTTCCATAAATTAAGTTTGCCTATAAAGGCCCCACTTACATAATTCGTAAGTGAAATATTAAATGATAATTACACCATATTTCGGGATTATTAAAACATTGGCTCACTGAGCATAAGGATATAAAAACAGATGAATCATTTGATAAGTATGATAAGTCCAAAATGACCTTAAGGAAGCTCAAAAGGATTGTGAAATGTCCCGTTACCTCCTAGGCCCGTTTCACAAATCTTAGACATCTTATAGGATAACTGGGTCTATCATATTTATTAAAAGAAGAAATCTCTTAAATGGATGAATATGACCCAACAAGTTATGACATAAGTTTTGATAGGCCTGTGAGGAACCTATCTATAGGCTTTTACTTTCCTGCAAAATTATAATTGTTTATTGCAAAAAATGCTAAAGTTTCAGGTGGATGAACGAGAAGACTCGCCAGGTACACTTTAATAGTTTATAGTGCTTCTCTTCCTACACTTTCCTTACTTTTTCTTGCTTACGAGCTTGCGTGTTAAGCAACAATGTCACCCTGCATGAAAACTAAAACTTCTAGGATAGCCACAAAGCCAAAACCAAAATCTAAATTTAAAAGAAAATCAAAATAAGATAAAAATCACTACCATAGCAGCAAAAATATTAAAACAAAACAAGATCATAATTGCAACTAAATTAAAATGTCTCTTTCAGATACCTCAGAGGATACAACCTAAGGTTATTAATGAGATTTTCCACTGTCTGAATGAAAGTATGGAACTCATTAAATTGAGTTTAGTAAATTCATCTGGACTAAGGGAATCCGAAGAAAATAGTGGAGTCAGGATGATGGAACCGTGGGATCTTAACCGGTTCCGCTTAATCAACTTAAGCATTGTCCCATAATAAGACATTAAGACACCTCAATTTAAATACTTCCAAAACATGAAACTTCTCTTCTCTCTCCAATTCACACTTCTTTAAACTAAACTTGTTATGTGATACCGCTCCGCACACTTTGCGTAAACTTAATATTGCTTGTATTTAATATAGATGAGTATAGATATTCAATAATTGTAGAGTTATCATTCAACACAAGTACATGTATTGCTCAAGTAATACAGGGCTCTAATGGAGTCCTAGATATCGATCCCACAGAGATAGTTCAGAGGCAACAGACTATAACTAAAGAAACCAATTTAGAATCACAACTTTGTAAATCAAATTGCTTATCTGTCACTAATATGCAATCATAAATAAGATGAAGCTTTAATAAACTAATTCTACTAACAGATAACTAATTCTACTAATAAAGTGAAGTTCAAATATATAAGCAAGAATCCTTCTCCTTGTTAAGAAATTTAAGTGAATAGACAATTAAAATTAGATTAAAAACTGTGTTGTACCAAATAGGAGCATACCTATTCTTTATCTTTTGGTCCAGGCATAAAGAACATTGACTAATCCTATGCCTGGTTACTGAATCTGCGGCTAGGCTGGTAGGATACCGGCTCTCACATCGGAGCTCCCATGTTACCCTCGCCTGAGGGCTAACATCTACACTTCAGCACCCAAACGATAGGACCAATTTGAGGATTTTAGTCTGTCACTCTAAAATCTCCAATTCTACGCCCGATAAATATT
Organism: Papilionanthe hookeriana x Papilionanthe teres; assembly: GCA_022702705.1. NCBI lineage: Eukaryota > Viridiplantae > Streptophyta > Magnoliopsida > Asparagales > Orchidaceae > Papilionanthe > Papilionanthe hookeriana x Papilionanthe teres. The sequence goes on along the minus strand of CM040424.1, from coordinate 122,331,221 downwards.
ATTTCCCTATTTATTTGCACCCTACTTTCAAGGACTTTGACCTCCCTGAATCTCGGATGTAATCTTCACTATAGTTGTTAGACTCAACATATTTTAACTAATCAGTTGGCTAGATTGAAAGTAAATTCAGATTTAAGTGAAAAGATTATCACAACTTCTTTAAAATTTTCTTGGCACACTAATTTAAATTACTATTTCACTAAAATATCAAAACAAGGACAAAGACAGAAAAAATACTCAGATTTCATGGAGAAGATATGACAAAACTTGGATTTCATAAATAAAAGAAAGGTTTTACAAACTAGGACAAATAAATACAACTTATCCTGAATTCCTCCCCAAGCAAACTCCTTGAACTTCTTCTGAATCTCTTCCTTTCTTTACAGCACACAGAATTCTCCTTTGAAATGGAAAGGAGGAAGAAATCTCTCACTTCCCTTCCACTCTTACAATTTCTCGAAGCATCACTCACAAATATCACTAATTGAACTCACTATCTAAAACTATAATGGAAATAAGACACTAACTAACACTCTAGTAGACACACTATAGACTCGGTGGACTCATGAACGACAACAGACAACAACCTTTTCGGCCCTAAATTTTTTCTTTTTAAAGTGGTTGAAGAGTTTCCAAGAGTTTCCCAAGTATCCCCTCAAAAATCATCTACATTCGTTGTACCTTGTGAGAGACCCGACTTTCTCGCCGTCGACGGCCTCGAGCGTGCCATCGGCAGCCTTCTAGAATACTTAGCCTTGGACTCTCTTTCATAAGGACCATTGTCGTTGGCTTCGATCTCACAGTCGGTGGGCTTTATTGTAATATTTTTCTGAACTCTCGGAAAAATTCCGCCATCGGCACCGTCGAGCTCGCCGTCGGCGCCCTAGATTAAATTTTCATATTTTTGGTCCTTTTTGCTCCAAATTTGCTCCTTTTTGCATTTTTTCACTCCATTGTCCATAAATTAACATATATGCAACAAATCGTCAAAAATACCCTTCTTTAAAGTGCAATATCATGAAAATCAATATAAAATAGGCATGAAAATCTTAACATATTTTCAGTGGGTCACTATGACGTGGAGCTTGGAGCATACGCAGTGGGAAGCATGACCATCTTCAATAGAAAAACTCCTTAGAAATTAAAAAAAGAAACCATAAGGCGCTGGCTTAGTGCAGCATAAACCTCAATTTATCTCGTTAGGTTTTTGCATGACTATGTTGTGCAATATAAGCCCTAACTTGTCTTAGGATTCTGAGGTCGTCATCGGGTATGACATAAAACATCCTATCTTCCAGGCCATTCACATGATCAGTAGCAAGTGAGTGAAGTCCTAAATAATAAAATTGACAGGATGAAACATCAAATAATTATCTCAAATTGGAGCCAGACAATAGGATAGTTTGGGGAAAACACTGAGATTTTCTCAGATCCTTGATTTTCCCCTAACCTTCTTCTCCCTTGGACTCCTACAATAAATGTTCTGAAATTTGAGCCTTTCACCTATTGAATCTCCTATTACCACTCTTTCTTGAAGAGTCCTATCCTTTGTAAGTCATGAGTACAATATTTCCTAATTAATATCAAGAGTTTTCTTAGGTGACTTAGGCTAGCTAAGATGTAATTAACTATAGGGGCTTGCCCTTATAGGAACCTAAAGACTCAGATTAATATAAACCCTATCTAACTCCTTCATATTAGGTAGGGAAAATTGTTGGTCAACATGAATGGTTCACAGACCAAATGAATGTCATGAATTCTTTAGTTTATTTGATCTAGCCTCACCACCAAGCAATGTATCTATTCTTCAGGATAGATAAATGTCTTGTGTTGAAGTGCTTGATTATCTAAACTATCGTTTATATGAGATCTGTTTCATTTCGTATTTTTCAAATTTAAAATATTATTTTCAAAAATTCATATATATATTATGTTAAATCAAAAAATTATTTTATAAACTACATGTCACACTTTTCAAAAGTAAAAGTTTCAAATCTTCGAACGAATTTTGATGACTGACAGTTTTCTGGCGACTCGGTTGGTGATTAGTTTCTTTCTTCATTAAGATCAGGAAATGTTATATTCACACATCCGTAATGAGTTCATGTCCCTCGTGAACTAGATTATCATTCTTATGTTGATATACTTTTCCCATTTCTTTCTTGGGTAATTACAATCAACTGTCCTTGATTTAAGGACCATCTGTTTAACCAACCTTAAACAGAAAGGTTCAGGAATCTTTTAGGATTATTTTTTATTTTGTGGGGTCGGACACCCAATAGCGGTTTTGGCAAATAAGTTTCGCCAGGGCAATGTGCATTGTGAAGGGGATCCCCGGATGGGGTCCCATACTTTACTTCCTCTTTATGCCTCCCGGGCTCAATCCTGCCATCGGCATTTTGACCCATTCCTCCTTAAAATCTTAAGACTCCTTTTAATAAAAATATTAAAATCTAAAAGTAAGATAAAATAATAATAAATTATTAAAATAAAATGAAATTGTGCCATGTTCATAGAACAACTTTCCTTTTCATAGTGTTTGCACTATGATTAAAGGTTTAAGCTCTCGCTAATTTTCATACTTCTTTTCCTTCGACGGTCAAAAGATATCAATCCCTACACTGACTTTCTCCTGCAACTTGCCCACCTTCTGTCAGGCCCGCCTTGCAACATCAACGATTCAATTTGGTACCGGCTTCAATTAGTTTGAAGTTGTACTTGGAAAAGCCCCATTCGTGGTCGTAAAAGTTGCCACCCCCGAAGTTTAAGAACCATCTACTGAGTTCGACTTGAATTCCAATGAAGATTTCCCTTCTGCTAAGAAGATGAAAATTTCTACTGCCCCTGTCAAATCAGTCATCTCCGTGCCCAGGAGAGTTGTCACCCCTACCGCTACCAGTTTCGCCATCACCGCACCTAGTATCCCGTCTGTCAAAGGGAAAGAGATTCTGCATGAAGAAGATTCTAACAATACCTCTTTTGTCTCCCATCAGTTTTTGTGATTGGTTCTAGCTCCAGAGTTCTCCCTCCAACTAAATCTCAAAGGAGGAACCGTAACCGCAGGAACCTCAAGGTCGTCAAGGCGCAAGATACAAGTTCGCCAGTGATTAATGAGATTCCTTAATAGGAGTAACTCGGTTTACCTGATACCTATCCTCTCCTTTAAGGGAGTAGGTTCCACCCGTTAGTTGAAACTACCAGATAAGAAAGCCTCCAAAAGATTTCTACTACGCTGTCTTCACCACATGGTTGTGATAAGGTGAGGGAGAGGCCCACACCCATCACCCGAGTTCACACCCTTCTCTGAAGGATAGCTAAAAAGGAAAGATGCTCTGTTGCTAAGCTCCTTAAAAGGATGGGATGTTCAATATTCCCTAAAATAAAGAATAAAATTCTAAAGAAGGAAAGACCTATCCGAGTGCCCGTTAAACACTGCCTTAGAAAACATATTAATGCCACTAATACATATGATGCTACTGCTTTTCTGACACCCACGGTGCGTAGATCAGTCAAGTCCCAGTTGAGTTTGAGAAAACCAGCCACCGATGATTATATGGAACCTTAGAAGAGAAAGAACGGGAGAACTTTATTCTCCTCTGTGCAAGGTCTACACCCTAAGGAGCATACTTCACCTCATTACCCCGATGTCCCCACCGAGACACTTTGTCTCAAGGCATCAACCTTTAAAATTTAAAGTGTGGTTACCAAAGATCATTACACCAGTACATTCCGGAAAGTCTATTGACCACCATATGAATTATGAGTCTGATGTTCGCGTTGCCACTGTCGCCGTTGCTTCTAAGTCAGTCACAGAGAAAATTGACAGTCAAGGGAAGCCTACAGATTTGAAATTGACAAGAGATAAAACAATCAATGATGAAGTTCGAAAGCTCCGAGCAGAATATTTAGAATTATCAAGACAACGAAGGTTGTATATCGATGATGAGGTATACTTCCTGTCAGATTACATTGATGAAGATTTCATGGAAATCAATATGGTTAAAACTAGGTCTACGTCATCTGCGTGCGATGGTCCTAGTGAGGCGAACACTGGGGATGAGCTTCGAAGGACCATTTTGACCAGAGATGAACAAATTAGCCGTCTGGAGAAGAGGATGGAGGAGATGACCACTACCATGACCACCATGGCTACACTCCACGGATAGTCACAGTCACGACCAGCAACATCTCCGGAGGTTAACCAACCCGAGATTATACACGTTGCAGATGAAAGAACAGAAGTCACTTCTGCCAATGTAGACGAACCTCCAAGCAAAGATCTAACTCTGAGCCTACCAGAAAAGGATATCAAGCTAATGATTGAACAGCAAGTTTGGGAGGCCTTGGCTTAGTCCAAAGGCGGAGCATCAATTTCAAAGGGTAGACCCCACCCGAAGGAATTCGATGTCGTGCCTTACCCCAAGGGCTTCGTGCCCTCAAATTTCAAAATGTTTGAAGTGATAAGAAATCCTTGTAAGCATGTGGCACACTTCAGCCAGTTGTTGCAACACAGGAGGGAATGAAGCTCTTTTATTCTGATTGTTTGTCAGCAGCTTGTCAGGAATAGCATTTTATTGGTATGCTAAGCTTCCCAATGGATCAGTAACGACATTTATGGAGATGAAGGACATGTTCATGAAGATATTTGTCAGTACTCAACACCATGTTACCGTAAGAGATCTCGTAGTGGAGCAGCACAAGCCCGACGAGAATCTAGTCGACTACATCTTAAGATCGAGAAACTTGAGCATGAAGTGTGAGCCACAGCTACAGGAACATCACTCGATCAAGATAGTACTCAAGAGTATTCACGGTCTGGTGGCTTTCATGCTTAAGAGTCTCATGATCAAGTCCTTTGAGAAGTTACTCAGCAAAGCAAGCAGTTTACAAGAAGAAGTCAAGCATATGGAGTCTATAGAGAAAGCAAAGTAAGAAAGGCCTGTCAATGCATATGAAAAGAGATCTGGCGTAGTGGCTATGATCGATAAAGAAAAACAACCAAAGAGAATTCAGGCCAAGCAGTGGCCTCAGCAACACAGTCAGTCTCCTCAGTACAGTCAGTCTCAGTAGTATGATCAACCTCGTTCACAGCAGAGCAGTCAGTCTGGTCAGCAGCAGAGGTCATATAGGACAGATGAACAACAGGGTCCAACAATGTCAGAATAGCTACGCAAGAACTACTCCTTCAAAGATGATGATGTAGCAAAGATGTTCAAGAACCTGATGAAGAAACCGAAGTTTAGATTACCCGAGTCAAAGAACCCGGAAGAGATGAACAAGAAGGATACTTTTGCCCTACCACAGGATGCTCGACCACACCGTAGAAAACTGCTTCAGCTTTAAGGATTGGCTCAAAAAAAATAACAAAGAATGGAATATAACAAAACCAAAAGAATATTTGAAAGAACCTGAAAGAGGTTTGATAAATGTGATTTTGACCGAGCCAATCTCTCCAATTGATCTATATGCTGGCAAGGGTGGATGAAGTATTATTTGGAATGAGCTCAAAAGAGTCCTGGATCAAATCCAGTCTAATTCAAAGAAAACCGCTACCTGGAATCCTCCACCAGCTCAGTCCAAGAAAAAGATTTCACCGAGGAGACTACCACAGTGAGAAAGAAAGAAAAAGGTGATCACGAATGAAATTAAGGATGATAAAGCAAAGAGTAGGATAAGGGGTTACCTCTATTAGATTGGTTGTCTCGGATTTGGGAGTAAAACCCCTCGAACCACTAACTTTCTACGATTATCTTTATGCCCCTCCAAGGTCTTATAGTGATAATAGAAATGATCTTGGCTACGTTTTTATTGTTACTAGTGATGACGTAACTAATCACAACATATCTAACCTTGATTTTGATTCCCAAAATGATCATCAAATCATGTTAGTTCCCGATGAGAACATTGATGAGAATAAGAAAGAATTCGACAATACCAGTTACAACAGTACGAGAAGTGAGGAGCCAGTCCTCGGGTGCAATAGAATTCCACTTGACATCAACCTGGATCTTTCAGATACAGAGACAATACAAGAAGAGCCAGCTACAATAATAGGAGAACCTCAGGGTCCTGAGGAGGAAATCACAAAGGTTCATTTAAGAAGTGGGAAGGTACTACCGCCAAGGACAGCTCCAATAGATAAAGGAAAACAAATGATTACTCAATAAAAAATACCTTCAGCAACAGAAGAAGTATAAATTTGAAATGAGATTTAAAATTCAAACAATGTGGATTATAATGTACTAGCTCATCTCAGAAAGTTGCCAGCCAAACTAAGCATTTACAATGCTCTAATCCTATCAAAAGAGATGAGAGAAAATCTGATCAAGGCTCTACTTGATCCAGATATTTGCTTAGCATAGTTGGCTAGCACATCCTCAGATAGAGTTTATACTTTGAAGGAACAACGTGGTGTAACTTCACCAATGAAGATTTGTTACTCGGTACAGCCGATCACAGCCGTTCACTCTACATTTTTATCATCATCGACAGTTTTGTACTTTCTAGAGTATTAGTAGATCTTGGAGCGTCGCATAACATCATGAGTCTACAGACATTAGCTTACCTGAACAACGACGCACGAGAGTTCTCTACAGATAAAATGCTGCTTAGAGGATCCAACCAAAAGGGAGAAAGAGCACTTGGATCTATTACACTGCAAATGAAAGATGAAAATCCAGTAACAACCCAAAATTCCATGTCCTCGATGCATATACTTCGTTCAATACCCTGCTTGGTTGGTCGTGGCTTCATGAGTACAATATGGTCTCGTCATCTCTTCATCAATGCATCAAGTACGACAGAGATGGACAAGAACATTGAATCAAGGGAGAACTACAACCGTTCTCAATACATGAAGTAGCCATCCACGAAGACGCCGCCTACTACGCTCCTCCGAAGAAAACAATACTTTCAAGAGAAGTTACAAAAAGCAAAGTTGAAGATTTAGAAAAACCACCAGGACGGGACCATACACCTCTACTTTAACAATCTCCCAACAATCCTTTGCAACAAGTTGGTGGAGGTTCCTTTAGCCCATGCATCCGAGGTCGAGGTAGGGGACGTGGATGAAAGAGAACTCACTAGATTGTTGAATAGACGAAGCTGACAATCAACATCGATGTAGAAGGAAGCTCTGAAGAGGATAAAGAAACAATGATGATAAGTTAGAAGAAGCCTCAATTCGAGATCTCTTTCAAAGACATAAAAAACATTGAATATGAATTAATGTACGATTGTAATAACCATTATGTTCAAACCGTGATCCTAACTCTGATCCATCCTCAAAAGATCGAGAGTATGGAGGTCAAGGAAGTCCATAATGGTGTGTCGGAATATTTTTTTAGGTTTGTGTGTTGTATTTTGAAAAGGGGTCGCCTATAGAAGTTGTCGGCGAATTTTAGGTTTTAAATTTAATTTAAATGTATATCATTTAGAAAGTAGCATTTGATTTTGAAAATAATTTGAAGTTTGAAACTTTTAAGATACGAAATCAAACCGATCTCACATCCCAAATAGTTTATATAAACGAACACCGTACCACAAACTGTGTACTTATCCCGAGGAATAGACACACTGCTTGATGATGGGGCTCAGTTAAATAAACTACAAAATTTATGACATCCGTTTGGTCTACGAACCAACTTTATAAGCCGACAAGTTCCCCTGCTTAATATAAAGGAATTAAGCAGGGTTAATATTACATGGGTTCTTAAAGTTCCCTATAAGGGCAAGCTCCTATAGTTAATCACATCTTAAATGACGGGAATCATTTAAGAAAACTCTCGATAATGATAAGTGGTTTTGATTTCAAGAATTTCAAGGTTTAAGGTTTTCAAAGGATTGGATTTTAGAATTTTCAATAGGGATTAGCTGAAATTTGGAACTGTTTGTTTTAAGAGTCCAAAGGAATAGAAGTAGGAGAAGCTGAGGGTCCAAGAAGAATCATGGCAACTTCACAAACGATCCTATTGTTTAGCTTCAATTTGGTAGTTTGTTTAATGTTTCAATCTTGCCAATTTTAATTAATTAGGACTTATATTTGTATGATAAAATCACATAAACAGCCTCGAAGATGTGAGGGTTTATGTCGTACCAAACGACTACCTCGGACTCCTAAGACCGGTTAGGGCTTAATTTGCATAACATAATTATGCAAATGCCTAACGAAGAGTTGAGGATTTATTTTGCACTAGGCAAACTACCTCGAAGTCCTATGGCTTGGTTGTTTAATTCTAAGAAAGTTTTGCTGAAGTAGATCCAATTTTTGCTGATGACGATGGCTGTGCTGCCCACTATGCTCCAAGCTCCTTATTGTTGCAGAGGTTTAGTTTTAGAAGTCATAAATCAGGAGATGAGAAAAGTGTTTTGGTTGAGAGAAAATCTTAAAATCCAAGTGTTTTTAATATTTAATTAAAACAAATCTTAAAGTTGTTTAAACAGAACCGATTAAGATCCCACGGTTCCGTCATCGCGGCTCCATCATTTTCATTGAATTCACTTAGTCCAGATGAATTTACAAAACTCAACTAAATGAGTTCCACACTTTCATTTAGACCGTGGGAAATCCCGTTAGCAACACGTGGGTTACATCATCCGAGGAATTCCCGATCATTCAACTAGACATTATTTAGTTATAATTGTAGTTTTGTTGTTCTATTTGTGATTAAATTTTGAGTTGTTTTATATTTTGAATGTTGTGGCATTGAATTTTATCTTGCAATGACTTTTATTTTAGTTTTGGTTTCAGTTCAGGGACTATCCTAAAGGTTTTGGTTTTCATGCAACAGTCTTGTTTATCATGCAAGAAAAAGTAAAGTACAGTGCATGTAAGTAAATTGCAATAAAATAAAAGCGTACCTGGAGGGTCTTCCCGTCATCCCAAGCTGCACTTGAAACACATGTTAAGGCATTTAAATATTTTGCAAGAAATACCTAGGTAAAGCTAAGGGAAAGGGTTTTGGTTGTCTACCAAGTTCCTAATCCAATAACTAGTCATCTCCTTTGACGTCTAGGTTCTTGGTTTGGTTTAAGGATGATTTTCTTCATCAAAGAACAACTAGATTCAATTTTTCTTCTAAAACATCTTGTCATATTGAGGAAGTGCTTAGGACGAGTCCTAAACATCTTTTCAATATTTCTGGGATTGTTTTGAGTCCAAGTAAATTTAGTTGCACGAGTGAATTAATCATCCAGGGGTTTAAGTTTTGTTCCCTCGCTCGGCGAATTAGGACATTTGAATATCCTATAAGTGAAGTAACACTTCACTTGATACTTCATTTAAGAGTTATAATAATAAGAGCTTTAAAAGGGCAAATCAACTTATTAAGTATTTTAATGATTTAAACTTAATGATTTAATTTTAATTTTGACTTAATTATAAAAAAATTAGTTTAAGTTTGGAATAGTGTTCAATTCATTTTTTTTATTTAATTTAAATCTTTTCGTTTTAAGTGATGTTATATCTTAGATTTAACTTTTATGTTTTAAGTTTACTTTAAGTGTTTGGTTTAACTCTTAATGATTTCATTTAGGTGTGTTGTTAAATGATTTTAATTCAATTTAATTTTAATTTAATTTATGTTTAATTTAATTTAATTTAATTTAATTTAATTTAATTTAATTTAATTTAATTTAATTTAATTTAATTTAATTTTAATTTAATTTGGTTTAATTTAATTTGGTTTAATTAAATTTAATTTAAATTTAAATTTAATTTAATTTTAAATTTTAATTTAATTTAATCTTAATTCAACTTAATTTGATTTAATTTATGTTGATTTAATTTTAATTTTTATCTTAATATATTAAATATGATTTAATTTAAATGTTAAGGTGTTAACTTGATTTCGATTTTGATTTAATTTAATCTCAACATCTTAAATTTAATTTAATTTAATTATTAAATTGTTTAGCATTTTAAATTTTAAGTTAAGATTATCCTTTTAGTTAAGAATTAAATATTATTGAAGTGATTAATTTAGGGATTCATAAATTAAAGAATAAATATCCTCTTAATAATATCCCTACTTTAATAATTCCAATTTCTATTATTCTAACAAAATTTCAATTAATTAATTAATTAAAGTTTTATTTTAATTATATTTGAAATGGTTAGTAGGTTTCTACCCTCAATCATTTAAGTTCCAATCATCCAAAATCAGTTTAAAATCAAATATTTTACCCTCCCCTTTTTTTATTAATCCTAAAATTTTAATTAAGGGTTGAAATTTTTAATTACCCTTTTGCCCTTTAAGCTTAATAATTCTATAACTCACTAAACTAAGCTCAAATGAACTTGAAATTTTTATGTAACCTCACTCACATGTCAATTAAGACGTTAGAGGCAAAAATGTGATTTTTCTATATTTAATTTATTTATGTAATTATTTTTAATGGAAAATAGGGGTTTTCAAGGAAAATTCAATAACATGACCAAGGAATTGTTTCTGTCCATAAGATAATTATGGGATGTTCCTAATGACTAGAGAACCATTTGAGCCAATTTTGGTGATTTTTTTAATTATATTTTCTTTATTATAATTATTTTGAGTTTTAGAGTATTAATTAATTTAAAAAAGAAATAAAAGTTGAAAAATGGATTTTATATTTTTTCAAAAATCTCTCTAACCTCAGGGAAATCAGAGAACCAAACTTTATATTTTTCTGATTTTTCTTTGATTTATTAGAATTATTTTAGTGGAAATGTTAAAGAAAATCATTTTTTTAATTCAAAATTTGTTTTAAGCCTTTAAAATTCAATATCTTACCCTAGAGACTTAGGAAAACTATTTGGTTTGTTCCTAGGTGATTAGAATTCAAAATGTGACATTTTGGTGATTTTTAATATTTTGATGATTTTTATTATTTTTTTTAATTATTAAAAATATTAAAATAATGATAAAAATCAACTTTTTTAGAAAATTACAATTTTATTTTTCCTAAATTTCTCTGATATCAGAGAAGCCCCAAAACCATTTTTGTGAATTTTTAAAAAGTATTTTGTGAGTTATGAATTTTTAAAGTTTAATTTTGGTTATGTGAATTAATTAATCCATTTAGTGGGGTTAAACATTTCCAATTGATTTCAAATTTTTATGTGATGTTCCTCTGATCCTAGAGATCAGTGAAGAATTATTTTCAAGTTAATTTGATGTGTAGTTAACCCTAATTAATTAAGTTCAATTTTTGGTGTTTAGGCTAATTAGGGTTGTTCCATGTGAATTAACTCAAAACCTATTTTTCCTAGGTTCTTGTGGTCATAAGAAACATCACCAAATTTTCCTAGAATTTATTTCTCAACATACTAATTATTGGAATTAAAATACTCAAAACAGTAACATGAACTTGGAAAATCAATAACTTCTCATAGGGATGGCCTCTCACCTTGGAAAATTCAGGGAATGTTCCCAAGTTCAGAGGCTTCAAAAGCCCTATGGTCTCATGCCATGGTGAATTGTCTATGCAGATGAAGAATTAAAACAATGCAGAGAGTAAATAAATCATTAAAAATAAAATACTTGATGAAATGACTTGATTTCTTTTCCACATTATTCTCCTTTGTTCACTGAGCAAGATGGTATTTTTATTTTATTTTTGTGATTTTTCTATGCAAGGATATGGATTTTTGAAGTTCTAATAATTAAATAAATAGAAAATAGCCCTAATTTCCTACTTATCAACGCGGCGCCACGCCATCCTCGGCAGCTCCGAAAGGCCACGCGGAGCGCTCTGATTCGGCGCCGCCATCTGAGTCAGCGCTGCGAGTGCCCGCTATTCATGTATCGTCTCCCGGTCCGACGCCATCTGAGCCGTCGGTCCAATACAAACGCGAATGGACGGCATCCGTTCATCGTCCCCGATCGACTACACCCGAGAGCCATCCATCTTCCAGGCTTGATATCTCTCTCGATTCTTAACTGATTTCTACGTTCTTATACTATATGGATTCGTCTTGAAGAGACGAACACATCCATATGGTTTATGTGGCATGAAATTAACCTAATCAAAATAGAGAATGTTCAGAAGCTCGGGAAGAAGAGAGAGCTCATACCTTTGCTCAGAGAAGTGTGGCTTCGATCTGAGAGTTGTGTCACCTTCGATTGAACCTAAGTAAGCTCTAGATGAAGTCTCTGGCCCTAGGGAATTGCCTAGACCTGATTTCCACCAGACCTGATTTTAACCTTTGGAAGATAGAACAAATGGGTGGCCTAGAGAGGGGGCTTTCACTGGGGAACTCCTTCTCTTGGTCTTGTGTAGGTATGGGTGAGTTTAATTTTATTTTGGTGGAGGATTTGAGAGTGTCCTGTTCTGGCCTGAGAATTGAGCTCCAAAATTAAGCTCAATCAGTGGGAGTTAGTGCAGGAGAACAGTGGGGATGGATTGCTCTTGGCTAGGGCAAGCTTTGTGAGGAGTTTGGAGAGATTCTGTGAAGGTTTGGTTCAGCCAACCTTTTGGCCGAGAGGGGTTGGCTGGCTTAAATAGCCATGGCCATGGCTTCCTGTGGGAGTTAGGGGCTTGGATCAATCGCTCGTGGCAAGGGAAGAACAGCTGCATTGGACATTGGGCATGGGGCAGCTCAGCAGGTGGGAATTCCAAACTTTGGCTCATCCCAAGGTTCGGCCATGGCATTTTCTGGCGGCTCAGGCGGCTGGCCGGCAGGGTCAGGTCACTATTGTCATCAGGGAGGTCAGTGCTTGAGGTTTGTGAGTTCAATTAGCAAGTGCCAAGTGTAAGGGAGTTGAATAAAAGTAGAAGGGGGGAGGGATCATTTTGGGTTTCATTTGGTCAACCCATTGTTTAGGGCTTGGTGCACCCTCCAAGGGACTTTGGGTGCTGTGGGGAATCAAGTAAGTCAGCTGGTTTTGAGTGGAGAGGTCCCCATCCAAACATTTTCGGATTAATTTTGGGTTAAGGGTAATCAGGGTTAAGGCTAATGATCTTAAGGGAATCTAGAAAGAGCTTCCTCCATTTGCCCAATGTGGTATGTTCACATGTTAAACCTTTCATGGCTTCACATGGGGCTTAAGGATGGGTTCATGGCTCCTATATGGCTTGGGAAAAGTTGGCTTGGTTTCATGGAAGTAGGTTTTAGGAATTTTGGTATTTTGTTGTGAAATTTGGATGGTTTGTCATATGGCTTAGTTTAGAAAAGTTTGATTGTTGATTTAGAACTTAGGGATGATTTTAATTGAGTAAGGATGAGATGAGATTGTAATGTGGGCCTTAGGATGGATTTGGGCTTTTAAAATTTGGTAAAGGTGGGCTTTTAAAATGGCTTAAGGGAATGGGCTCTTATGTTTCAAAATGGGCTTTTAGATAAAAAAATTTTGCAAATGGCCATGCTAAATAAATGTTGGGTTTGGTTTAGGGATGTGTCATGAGTGATTTGAGTCTAATTTGGGTCCCCTTGGTGATATGGTCAAAATAGATCAAAATGGACTAACTTGGGCTAAGGTTGGGCTAATGTTGAAATTGATGTAAATTCAATGTTTAGAAATGTTTATGGGAGTGTAACAAAGAGTTTTCAACCTTGGTTGGGCTTTAATTTTGGGATTTGGGTCTATTTGGGTTCATGGTGGATTTTGGCCTATTTAGGGAATTTTGGGTTTGGGTTGATTTTGAGTAAGGTTTGGATCCAAATTTTGGGCAAACTATGTTAGTGTTTTGTTTATGGAAATGTTAGGGAAGATTTAGAAAAGGTTTGCGGTTAATTGGAGTTGAATTGGGTTGGTTTGGGCTAAGTTTGGGTTATGGGTCAAAATTGGGCTTTAAGCTTAAAAAAAGAAATTGGATTCAAATGTCAATCAAATTGGGCTTGGATTTGGTCTAGATTAATATTGGGGATATTGAATTGAAGTTTAGAATTGAATTGGACCAAAATTGAGGTCAATCGGAAAGGTTTGGTTTGACATTGGGTTCATTTAGGTTTAACTTTTGGGCAAATTGGGGATTTTGGCAAAAGTGGGTTAAATTGACAAAATTGACCCATGGTGTAGTTGAACAAAATGAAATTAAGAATATTTGAGATTTTCTGAAATTTTCTGGGAATTTTTGGAATTTTTGAATTTTTGGGTCAAGAGGGGCATTTTGGTAATTTGAAGGGTATTTGGGGTATTTTTGGAAATTTTGGTATTTTTGGTTATGGATGATCAATTTGAATGGTTAGGAATGTTCAAAGTTAATTTTGGGGAGTTTTGGGTGGTTTGGAAATTTTGGAGGTTTTGGGTAATTTCAAGAGTTTTTTTGGTAGGCTAGGTGGGTCCGGGGCCCCGGGGGTCAAAAATTGAAATTTTGAAAAAAAGAAGGTTGATCAAATGTAAGTGAAATGAAATTATTTTGATTGAGCCATGAAGCCATGATAAGCTCATATGAGTCATGAAAGGACTCATTTGAGGTATTCACTATGTTGTTCCTAACCCTCTTAGCTAGGGGCTTAGGGGTTAAGGTCCATCCATGTGAATTACCTACATGAGTCAGGAGATCAAGTTGGGTATAGGTGTGGTTTTTAGGATGTGTGTGTGAGGGTGTAGTGTACGTGTAAATCAGCTCTCATCAGACCAGGCCACCCAGGGTATTCCTAAGGCCAAGAAGTCCTATAGGGAACTCATCCTTTAAACCTCCACATTTGATTTCAATCCTCTAGGTGATTAGGGGTCTATAATTAAGCTTGTGGGATTTGCAGGGAGTTAAGAGGTGGTTTGAATTTATAAATGGTGGGTTCCAATTCTAGTCCTCTAAGATTAGTCAAAGGAAAAGCCTAAGGCTAGATCCTAAGTACCAAAGAGAGAAAAGAAGAGACCTCATCAAAAATGAGGTCAACATGGTGGTATTAATCTGATCAAGTTTTATTGAGCTTCTCCTTCTACTTCTGAACCTTGTGTAAGTCTTGAGGAAAATGACTCTAATGAATTAATGAAATTACCTTTTGGTTACTTTTCTCCATGTGTACAAAAATTGATTCAACAAGGATATGTGTCGAAGAAAATGCCAAAAGCTAAATTACAATCATTTGAAAATTTATGGAATGTAAAAGGAAAGAGAATCAATTCAAAAAAGGTCTTGGGTTTGGCACGATTGGACCCATCGATGACTCGGGGTTCTGCATGGTTGTTACTAGTCAATCGGCAGAAGATTTCCTTGACATTCAAGATGAATTTGAAGAATAACCAGTAGAAGATGCTCTGCTTGAATTTGAAGAAGAAATCAAATCAACAATCAACGAATTAAAAGAAATCAACCTCAGAACTGAGGAGCAGCCCCGACCAACTTTCATAAGTTCGTTACCCAACAAAGAAGAGGATAAAAAATTAGTTAGGTTACTGACATAATTTAAGGATTGCTTCGTTTGGTGCTATGACAAAATTCCAGGAGTATCCCCAAAATTCGCAGTTCACCAACTCGGGGTGGATCGAAATACAACGCCGGTAAAGCAAGATCCTAGAAGAATGCGCCTCGAAATACAACAACAAGTTATAGTAGAAATAAAGAAATTAATATACGCTAACTTTGTTTGTGAGGAACAATATCTGACATGGTTGGCTAACGTTGTACCTGTTAAAAAGAAAAATTGACATATACGAGTGTGAGTTGACTTCAGGGATTTGAATAAAGCGTGTCCAAAGGATGATTTTCCATTACCAATACTAGAATTAATAGTGGACATTGCGTCGTCACATGAAATCTTCTCCTTCGTGGATGGATCATCAAGATATAATCAAATCAAGACGTCTTCTGAAGATGCAACACTTACAGCTTTCAGAACTCTTATCGGAATTTACTGCTACACTGTAATGTCGTTTGGTTTGAAGAATGCTAGAGCAACATACAAAAGGAAAATGACGAAGATATTCGATGACCTTATCCACAACCAAGTGGAATGCTATGTGGATGATTGGGTATTAAGAGGAAAGTGAAAGAAAATCACTTGTATGATTTGAGGATCATATTTGAACGATTATGGTAATACAATCTCAAGATGAATCCCTTAAAGTGCACCTTCGGCGTTACCTCTAAAAAATTTCTAGGATTCGTTGTCTATCACAGGGGAATTGAAATAGACCCAGAGAAGCTTAAAGCTATTTTAGAAATGCCTCCTCTCAGAGCCTTGAAACAACTACATTCTTTTCAAAGAAAACTAGTATACCTAAGACACTTTATATCTAATCTGTCAGAAAGGTACCTACCCTTCTTGAATTTACTTTGAAAGGATGTCAAATTCATTTGGGGAGAGCTGTGCGGATGTAAAGTTTCCTCCTATTAAGAAACATTGTCTAGCTTTAGTTTTTGCCGCTCAGAAGCTTAGACACTACATGTTATCTCATAAGGTCAACCTGATTTCAAAAGTTAAACCATTGTAATATTTGATGACCTGACCAACACTTTCTGGATGTTTAGCATGGTGGATGATGATATTATTACAATTTGACATAAAATTTGTACCCCTTTGCGCTATCAGAGGGCTGATTCTCGCAGCTTACCCACTATCAGCTGGGTCCCCTCTCAACGACAAACTACCAGAAGAACAAATACGATCGATGGAACAACCCAGTGCCAAATGTTAAAGATGTACTTCGATGGAGAATAGTCAGCCCGAAGAGACAAAGGACAACAGACAGCGATACGAGGTAAGGCAGGAATCAGTTTGATCTTCGTGACACCATATAAGGCCATACTAAGATATTCCTACCACTTGACAGAGTTGTGTACCAATAATGAAGCAGAATATGAAACTCTAATCTCCGGTATAGAATTAGCAATATTAATGGAAAAAACAGCCATTATCATTTATGGTGACTCGCAGTTCGTCATCCAGCAAGTAGTTAGACAATATAAGATTCTGAAACCAAGCTTAGAAGAATACCATCGGTACACATTGAAATTGTTGGAGCATATTCCAAGTGTGACATTCTATAGAATTCTCTGAGCAGATAATGCTCGGGCGGACGTTTTAGCTAAGCTTGCTAAATAATTGGCTTGTCCACCCTAAGATTCTATAGATATTACAGTGCAAGGGCGTCAAGTTTCATCACAAATCAACCTTGACAGTTTACACAAGCTTGAAAAAGAAGAGATGGCAGCTACTGTGTCAGATGATACAGAAGATTGGTGTCAACCTATAATAGAGTATTTGCAAACAGAAAGACTACCAGAAGACAAATCAGTAGCGCATCAATTTCAAAAGAGAGCTCCCTCATATGCTTTAATCGATAATGTTCTGTACAAAAGATCTTTTAAACAGATGTGGCTCAGATGTCTCAGCAGAGCAGAAGCACAGAAAAATCGTCAAGGAGGTACATGCTGGATTGTGTGAGGCTCACCAATCGGGACCAAAGATAAAATAAAAATCAAACGACTAGGATACTATTAGCCAGCAATGATGACCGATTGCATGGACATAGTAAAGAAATGTCATCAATGTCAAGTGCATGGAGTGTTCTTGCACCAACCTCCAAATGTTCTACACCCCACGATTATTTCGTGGCCATTCGAGTGCTGGGGCATGGATATAATAGGTCTGATAGACCCTCCTTCTTCTAGAGGACACAGGTTTATACTCGGTGCTACGGATTACTTCTCCAAGTGAGTAGAGGCAGTTCTGCTACGAGAAGTTACAGCACAACTTGTTCTATAGTTCTTTAAGAATCACATTGTCTACCTCTTCGGTGTGCCACACAGAATTATTTTAGATAATGGATCCGCTTTTATGAGCACTAAAATCAACAAATTCGTCAGATGTCACAGAATAGACTGGTGATATTCAACCATCTACTACCCAAAAGTGAATGGCTTGGTGGAAGCCTTCTATAAGACACTTGTACAAATCTTAAAGAAAATACTTGACGACAACAAAAGAGGATGACACGAAAAGTTACTAGAAGCTTTGTGGGCTTATAGCACGACAGTCAGAATGCCAAATCAGTCTATGCCTTACGTACTTGCGTATGGGTGTGAGGCAGTGCTTCCCTTATAATTTCAGCTACCGTCCCTCAGGATCATCGTCGCCAACCAAATTGCGACAGAAGAAAATGCCAAGTTACAACTTGCAGTATTGGAAAGTCTTTAAGGAAAAAAATTGCTTGCGTAGCAGAACTTGGAACTCTACCAAGCAAAGATGATTCAAGCCCATAATAAATTGGTCTGCCTGAGATCATTCAAAGTTGGTGACCTCGTACTCGTTCTTAGAAGGCCTATTCTTGCGCATCACAAGATAAATGGAAAATTTGAACCAACTTGGGAAGGGCCATTCGTGGTTGAAAAATTTTACTCAGAAGTGTCGTACAAGTTGGTGGATTCTCAAGAGGATAGACCAATGTTGCTTATAAATGGACAATATCTAAAGAAATACTACGTGACATGACAAAACCTGAAGAAGGATATTCATTTTGAAGTAGCCATGTAGCCAATGTCTTTGACTGGGTCCAAATTTTGTAATAAAATAAAATTAAATGAAATAAAAATAAATTTCATAAAATACGCTTGCAAGATTAAATTCTAATTCTAAATCTTGTAAAATTTTATTAAATAAGATAATGTCATTAAAATAATTATAAAAATTTCTAAATAATAATAAGTTTGCTATTATTCTTATTCGTGCAACGTGCCTGCCACAGATATTTTTCTTGTCTTCTTGTGCAGGAAATTTCAGGTTGCGTGGCATTTACTTTCAAAGAGAGCTTGGACCTTGCATTCTAAAGAAAAGAGAAAAAGCACATACAAGAAGCCTGCAAGTATAAAATCGATGAAGAGAATTGGTCATAAAGAGACCAGACATACGTCAAGATACGGAAGCACTAGAGGTTTTGTTGACTCACACCTCCTCGCCAGCAGACACACTCAGATTCCATCCATGATCACTACTCCAGACAGTGGTCTTGTTACCGCTATAGCTGTAAGAGTCGAAGATGCATCGTTGGCATGTACGAAAAGAAGAAATGCAAATCACCGCAAGCGTTACCTCATGGACATGATGGAGAGGAGACAGGCTCGGGAGTTAGCCGCCGAGTTACCACCCATTCCAAAAGAATTTTACGAACTAGAAATGAAAGAAACTGATGACAGTACGTCGCGTACAGATACTAAGCCAGAGCCTGCTGAGGACCCCACTCCGACATGGGATCCAATGGAAGAAATCTATACTGGGTGTCCGACTTGTAGCTCCAGTTTACCCAGACTACCATTAGTGACAAGAGCATTTTCAGAGTGCCCGTAGTGCCACATTTTGCAGTTAGAGGAGTATGGTACATTCGAGGCATATGCAACCACTTAGATGCTACTTAGGAGCAGGGAGCATCCTAATGTAGAGCCATACGTACCACAGTTCATCCTACTGCCGCCACCACGGATATTTCCAGATTATGTAATGGTAAAGATCAAAAAGACCAGAAAGAAGGAATTTCAACATTATGAAGAAATCCACGGGAAGTTCGTCAATATTCTGAAAGGACTCGAGTTATACACAGATGTATTCTAGAAGAATGATCAAGAAAAGATTCTAGATTGCATCTTCGCTCTCCAAAACAGGGGCATAGCAATCTAACTAAAGCAGAGGATGTACACAGAGCCAACGAAATGGAAAAGAGGTAAGGGTTGAGTCACGATTAAGTGTGGCAGCTATTACAATTTTGTAAAGGACAGACAAGGCAATCCCCCTAGGATTTTACAACACGACAAGGTGGATCTGGTGCCGCTGCAGATCAAGAAGATGATAAAAAAGATGGTCGGGTCACACGTCCTTCCCGCAGACTGTGTCCCTAACTGCTACATCATAAATATTTATGAGGATGGGGAATGTATCCCACTTCATATCAACCACCATGACTTTGTGAGGCCCTTCTGCGTGGTCTTCTTTATAAGTGAATGTAATATATTGTTTGGATGAGAAATTCAGACTGTCGAATCGGGAGAATTTTGAGGTTCTGTTGAAATTCCTGTACCGGTCAGGTCAGTGCTGGTACTAGAAGGAAAGAGTAGATCTTGCAAAACACTACATCCCAGGAGTTATAGAACAGAGTGTATCAGTTACCTTCAGAAGAATGGATGAGGATAAGGCACCGTTTTACTGCGAGCTAGATTCAAAATTGGAGAAACTTCGTCCCTTACTGCTGTGACAATAGTACCTCCAGCTATTCGCGAGGGGACTTTTGTGTTGAAGCGTAGCCTTGGTAGGTTGGCATGTCCACGGAGCAGTCTCAAACAGCAAAAATCTACTACCTCTACGATGAGTTACAACAGTCGTCACCATTTTCGTGTCAGCAGGATATGATATGATAGTTTTGTTCAACCTTCTACACTTGATCGACTTTTGGATGCTTGTTAGCATATGATCAGTTGTATTACTGCCTTCGGTAATGATTAATGAAGATTTCTGTTTTAGCTCACCAAGTTTATCAAAAGTGTTTCTTTTCAACGTGACAGTCGAGAGCCATAGAACTATATGTCGGCCCCATATTAAAATGAACAAAGAACGATACAAAAGAAAAAGATAAAAATATAAATAAAATGAATCTAAAAAGACAAAAAAATCAAATGGAATGAAACAAAATTAAAAGAAAACTTAGTCTGAAACAAAATGAAACTAAACGAAATGAAATCGAACAAAATGAAAACAAATGAAATCTAATGAAACAAATTGAAAGAAAATGATGAATTAAAAAAAAAAGATAAGATAATTTTGTTCTCTCGAGATTTCGAGTCTCTGCACTCATCCTCAAATCCTTTAATTCTGAAAGTACTCCACAAAATTTGGTGCTTGACTCAACGTCACTTCTCACAAATTCCAAAACGTTACAAAAATTTAACAAAACTTGCAATGACTACCATTCTAAGCTAAACTACACCAATTCTACTTTCTCAGAAAAGTCAATGTAAAATTTTCTCCAAATTTTTGAAATTCTAGAATCAGTACCAAAATTATGTTTCCATTCTGTCACCTCTAAGTTTGAATGTGAGTCACTGAGCTTTCGTTCCTAATGTGACACTCTGTTACCTCATGGGTTAAATGTGCATCCCTGAGCATTCCTCCTAAATGTGGTGAAAGATTCCCCAAAATTCTCTATATTTCCTTTTTACTTTCGAAAAATTTTTCCACCTTCCGTGATATTCCAGGATCCGAGCTTAGTCGTTCGATTCCTCAAATTCCCTATATTTCCATTTTCCTTCTGAGAAATTTTTCACCGTCCATGAAATTCCAGGATCGAAGCGTGATGTCTGATTCCTCACATTCCATATATTTCCATTTTCTTTCCGATAAATTTTGAGCCTTCCATGAAATTCCAGGATTGGAGCTTAGTCGTTTGATTCCTCAAAATCCCTATATTTACATTTCCCTTCTGAGAAATTTTCCATACCCACGGAATCACGAGATAAGTACTGAAATTCCGATTCTCATTTTTGAGACTGGTACCTAAATTTCAGTTCTCATCCTCCGGGATCAGTACCTAAATTCTGACTCCCATCTTCTGAGGTCGGTAACATTTCCGAGACTGGTACCTAAATTTCAGCTCATTTTTTGAGATCAGTGCCTAAATTCTAACTCCCATCTTCTGAAGTCGGAACCTAAATTTTGATTCTCATTTCTCAGACTGGTACCTAAATTCCAATTTTCATCCTTCAGGATTAGTACTTAAATTCTAACTCCCACCTTCCAAAATCGGTACTGAAATTTTGATCCCCCCTCTCCACTCACTTAAAGCTCAAAATTTCCTGTGAAATTAAAATTTTTAAATTCAAAATCCCACAAATCCTAAAATTTTCATAAACTACATAAGACTCAAAATCAATTCAAAATTCAAATTAAAATTCCATAAGATTCAAATCAAAATCTAAAATCAAATCAATTTCCTAATCCAAATTACAAATTTAAATCGATTCGGAGCGGACTCCTTCAACGTTTGGAGGCTTAAAATTCATAGCTCCTCTCATGAAGGTATTCCACTTTCCTTCCCCAATAGGAGTTCCCGGGATTTGGAGGTCCTCTACCCAAATAATCCCCAGCGGAAACTTCCTTGCAAAATTCTATGTTTTGTCTAAAGTTTTGACTCAGATAGTTGTGTTGTTTTTGTTAATATCGTCAGTCAACACCAATACGTGTAGTGTGTTTGCCCAGTACTCCCCTCCTATTGAGGGTGCATTTATTGACCTCACTTTTGGTTGAGGTATAGTCACTCTTTAGAATAGCCTAAGATCTAGCCATAGGACTCTCCCGATGGCTTTCTTAGAAGACTATTCTTGGAACCCTTCTCCTTTATAAATTCAAAAATTTCTCACTTCACTGGGATTTTTCATATGCTTAAAGCCTAATCTCCAGCTTTTCGGAGGAAGTGACCAAGCATAAGGAAGCACAGGGAAAGTCTCCTATAGGTGGTCAGACCTTAGGATTTACCCTGGGAGGTCTAAAGCTTACATAATACACAAACTTCACACTCACAACCCTTAGCAAAGCACAACCCACCTTGAGCCCCTAACTCTTTGGAAACTCATGTGGGTGGTTTTCATAAGCTCTTAGCCCCAAGCTAAGGTTTGGTTAGTACCAACACATAGAGGACCAAATAATAGTTTCCCTTTGGTCCATGGCTTAACCTAAAAAATCCCATGTTACTCACCTCCAATCAACATCAATTTTCAAGAATCTAAATTTTTGACCCCCTTGCCCCTAAATTTACCCAAAATACCCCTAAACCCTAAAATCTCCCAAAATTTCCAAAATTTCCAAAATTACCCAAATTACCCAAAATTACCCAAATTACCTAAAATTTTCCAAAAATTATTTCAAAATAATCCCCACCACTGAAATTGACCAAAATTACCCAAATTTACCAAAAATTCCAAAATTGCCCCAAAATTTGCAAAATTACCAAAATACCCCTCCTAGCCCAAAAATCCAAAAATTCCAAAAAATTCCAAAAATTCCCAAAAATTGCCAAAACCTCTTAAATATTCCTAATTTCATTTGTCTCAACTACCACATGACCCAATTTGACCAATTTGGCCCAATTTAACCAAAAGCCCCAATTTGACTCATTTAACCAAAAAATGCCTAAATTAAACCCAAAGTCCACCCAATTGCCCCAAATCCTACCCAATTTCAATTAAAAACTTAAATTCAACATCTCAAGCCTCAATCTAAACCAAATCCAAACCCAATTTGACCTCACATTTGAGCTCAATTTCACTTGAATTCTAAATTCCCCAATTTTAACCAAGGGACCCATTTCACCCAAATTAAACCTAATGTCAATCAATTTCCCCTCAATTTGAGTTCCAAAATTCTCATGACACTTCCCTAAACCACATTCAAAATTCAATTGTCTCCAATTTGAGCCTAAGTCTCACTGAAACCCAAATTAAGCTAAAATCTCCAATTTTGACCCAAATTAAGCTCATGTCCAAATGTCATCAAATTGAATGCCCTAAACCTAAAATTTCCACCCAATTAATATCAAAAACTCTTATAACATCCCCCTAGACCATTTTGAATTTTCAATTGGCCTTGGAGCCAACCCTAGCCTAACCTAAACTCAAGCTAACCCAACTTGCCCCAAATTAGACAAAATCCCAAATTAAGCCAAATTGAACACCCTAAACCTATATAAAACTACTCCAATCCCCTTTTAAACACTTTATGACAACCATATACATCATTTTGATCAATCAAGTGGGTCTAACCCAAGCTCAAACCATGCCTAACCCAACCTAAACCTTATATGATCTAAATTGAACTCATGACCCAATGTTATCTAAATTGAACCAAATTGACCACATTGGCTCCACCACAGCCCACCTTGGGACCCTAAGGACCAGCCAACACCAAATAAACCCAAGCCCCCATTGAGCCATGGACCAAAGGTTCCTCACTTAAGACCAATGGACCTCACCCTTTCGACTAACCCATAACTTCCCTTAACCCTAAAGTAAGCAACCCAATTAATGGCACTGAGCTCCCCTCTTACCTCTTATTAGCCTGCCAGCCACCTTCCGTATCATTGTCAGGCACCCTAGTAGCTGGAACAACTATACCCATGGTCTTTTGGAGATGCGTCAGATGGTGGCGTCAAATCAGGGAGCGCTGCGTGGTCTTTTGGAGCTGCCAAGGATACAGTCAGCGTCGCGTAGTTTAAATAGAAAATTGCATATTTTTTATTTATTTAAATCAGCCCAACTTTAAAAATCCATAACTTGGTGTAAAAAAATTATAAAAAAATAAAAGAAAAATACCCTAGTGCTTAGTGAATAGAGGGGAACAATGTAGAGATGATATGAATTTTATTTGATGCATGTTTATTTTTAATTAATTAAATACAGTATGGAGTATTATAATTCTCCATTGGCTTAGACATTTCACCATGACATGAAACTTAGTGGTTTTGATCTCTGTGTTATGGGGGATCTTCCCTAATTTTTCCAAGACCAGCGGAGATCTATATGAGGAGATCCTTTTTTCTCAAAATATTGTGTCTATTTCGGTAAAATAATTATAATAATTAAAATATTAATCAGAAAAATGTAAGATAAATCTTGGTAGGTTACTTGTGATCAGAGAACCCCAGGAAAAATTTGAATTGAGCTATACCTTCAAGAATGCAACGTATTGTAATTTTAACCTAAAACTAAAGTGGAATTAATTTGAACAAAATAAATATATAAATGGCTCAAAAATCATTTTCCACTGTGGTTTAAGGTCAGAGGGACTCCCCTAAAAATTTTGAAGTCTTTTGAAATTCGTTTAACCACCTAATTGAATTTCCTAGGTTAAAATACATTTTTACCACTAAAATGATTTTTAGTAAATAAATTACAAGCCAAAAATTTATAAAAATGGTTTTGAGAGTTCCTCATGACTAGTGAAATTTTATGAAAATAAAATGGCAATTAAAATAAACATTCATTTTTAAGCCTAAAAGTGAATTTTAAAATAATTAAAAAAAGATAAAAAT
Source organism: Papilionanthe hookeriana x Papilionanthe teres (assembly GCA_022702705.1). Lineage (NCBI taxonomy): Eukaryota > Viridiplantae > Streptophyta > Magnoliopsida > Asparagales > Orchidaceae > Papilionanthe > Papilionanthe hookeriana x Papilionanthe teres. The sequence continues at coordinate 122,306,289 of CM040424.1, read as the reverse complement.
CACAAAAATATTAAAATTCACAAAATTATCACATGTGGTCTCCTAATCATTTAGAAACCATCCAAATAATTTTCACAAGCCTCTAAGTCAAGATATTAATTTTCAAAGACTTAAATTAATTTTGGAGGCTAAAAAAAGAATTTCCTTATTTCCCACGAAAATAATTATAAAAATTAAAAGAATAATAAAATAATATGAAATTTATTACTCTGGGTTCCTTGATCTTAGAAAAATTCAAAAAAATATAAAACTTAATTTTCAACCTCCAAAATATTTTATAATTAATTAATACTCTAGAAATTAAAATAATTCTAATAATTAAATTAAAACTTACAAAATTATGTTATTTGATCCAAGTGGTCCTCTAGTCTAGGTCTACTTCTAATAAAAATTTCAAATCCAAAGGTTATGTTTTAGTCAACTTATTGAATTTTCATTAAAAATCCCTATTTTTGCATCAAAATAATTATAAAAGTTAAAATAAATTTTGAAAAAACACATTTTCTCCTCTAATGTTTTAGTTGACCCATAAGTAGAGTCAAATAAAAATCTGAAAGTCATTTGAGTTGAATTTAAGGAATTATGAAGTGATAAGGCCTTTAGGGGCAAACGTGTAATTTTGAAGAATTTGGCCTTAACCAATATTTAGGCTTAATTAAAATAGGAAATGCGCAATGAATGATCTTAATTATTATGTTTGAATGATTGAAACATAAAGGAATAAATGGTATAAACCCATCTCATTTTTGTCACATTTAAAGATATAGTTTATGATTTACTTAATCTTTATAACTTAGAGGAAAATTAAATTAAAATGATCCTTAAGGGTAGGAAGTGGTTTTGGAAGTTGGTAACCCACTAATCCAACTTAACTTAGATATTCATTATTTGATGTTTAATAATAGCTCATTGATTTGATAAGAATCATGTTCATGCAACTTAACTTTCTTAAGAAATTAAAAATTTATTCACTAAATCTTAAGGGCTTAGTAGTGAGACTAGGCTTAACTGAAAAAAATTGACTAATAAGGATTAGAAAAGGAAACAAAGTTAATCTTAAACCACTTTTGAAACACTACAAGTCCATCAAAAATTGATTAAATTCTTCCATAAATTAAGTTTTCCTCTAAAGGCCCCACTTACATAATTCGTAAGTGAAATATCAAATGATAACTACCCCACCTTTCAGGATAATTAAAACATTGGCTCACTGAGAATAAGGATATAAAAATAGACGAAACATTTGATAATTATGATAAGTCAAAAATGACCTCAAGGAAACTCAAAAGGATTGTGAAATGTCTAGGTACCTCCTAGGCCCGTTTCATAAATCTTATGGACACCTTATAGGACAATTGAGCCTATCATATTTATTAAATTAAGAACTCTCTTAAATGGATGAATAGGACCCACCAAGTTATGACATAGGGTTTGATAGTCCTGTGACAAACCTATCTATAGGCTTCTGTAAAATTATAAATTTTTATTGCAAAAAAGATACTAAAGTTTCTGGTGGAGGAACAAGAAGACTCGCCAAGTACACTTTTATAGTTTACAATGCTTTCTCTTCCTATACTTTCGTTACTTTTTCTTGCTTATGAGTTTGTATGTTAGACAACAATGTCACCCTGCATGAAAACTAAAATTTCTAGGATAGCCACAAAACCAAAACTAAAATCGAAAGTAAAAAAATCAAAATAAGATAAAAATCACCGCCATAACAACCAAAATATTAAACAATTCAAAATTTAATCACAAACAAAATAAGATCATAATTGCAACTAAATTAAAACGTCTCTATCGGATGATCAGGAATATCTCAGAGTATACAACCTATGATTTTTAATGAGATTTCCCACGGTCTGAATGAAATATGGAACTCATTAAGTTGAGTTTAGTAAATTCTTCTAGACTAAGTGGATCTAAAGAAAATAGTAGTGTCGGGATGACGGAACCGTGGGATCTTAACTGATTACGCTTAATCAACTTAAACATTATCCCATAATAAGACATTAAGATACCTTGATATAAATACTTCCAAAACATGACACTTCTCTTATCTCTCCAATTGACACTTCTTTAAACTAAACTTGCTATGACAAGGAGCTTGGAGCATACGCAGTGGGCAGCACGACCATCTTCAACAGCAAAACTCCTTAGAAATTAAAATAACAAGCTATAAGACTTCGAGGTAGCTTGCTTAGTGCAGCATAAACCCTCACTTTATCTCTTTAGGCCTTTGCATGACCATGTTCTGCAATATAAGCCCTAACTCATCTTAAGATTTTGTGGTCGTCATCTGGTATAGCATAAACCCTCCAATCTTCCAGGCCATTCACATGATTGGTATCAAGTGAGTGTAAGTGCTAAATAATAAAATCAACAGGATGAAACATCAAATAATTATCTCAAATTGGAGCCAGACAATAGGATAGTTTGGGGAAGACACTGAGATTTTCTCATATCCTTGCCTTTCCCTTAACCCTCTTCTCCCTTGGACTCCTACAATAAATATTCTGAAATTTGAGTTTTTCACTTATTGGATCTCATATTACCACTCTTTCTTGAAGAACCCTATCCTTTGGAAGTCATGAGTACAATATTTTTTTATCTATATCAAGAGTTTTCTTAGGTGACTTCGGCTACCTAAGATGTAATTAACTATAGGGGTTTGCCCTTATAGGACACTTAAAGACCCCAGATTAATATAAACCCTATATAATTCCTTTATTTTAGGTAAGGGAAATTGTCGGTCAACATGAATGGTTCGCAGACCAAATGGATATCATGAATTATTTAGTTTATTTGATCAAGCGTCACCAGCAAGAAATGTATCTGTTCTTTAGGATAGATACATGTCTTGTGGTCAAGTGCTCGATTATTTAAACTATCATTTATATGAGATCAGTTTGATTTCATATTTTTAAATTTAAAATATTATTTTAAAAAATCCATATATATATTAAATTAAATCGAAACCATATTTTATAAAACTATATTTCACACTTTTCAAAAGTAAAAGTTTCAAATCTTCTGATGATTTTTACGACCGACAACTTTTAAGGCATACGTAGCTGCCCCTATGTTGATGAGAAGCAGGGAGCACCCCGACGTTGATCCATATGTACCACAGTTTGTAGAGTCTCGATGACAGCAACAGGTTTCAAATTATGTAATGGATAAAATTCTCATAGTCAGAAAGAAAGAATTCGAGCAATATGAAGATATTCAAGGAAGATTCGTCAACATTGGAAGGATTGAAACTGTATACTAATGTTTCTCAAGAACTGATGAAGAGAAGATTTCTGATTGCATCATCAGTCTTAGAGACTTGGGTCGGGTAGGCTGCCTGAGGGAAAGAACCTACTCAGAGCAACAGAAATGGAATAAAGGAAACGGCAGGATCATGATTCAGTGTGTTTGCTACTACAACTTTGCGAAGGATAAACAGTGAAATCCTCTAGGGATTTTACAAAATGATGAAGTGGACCTTATGCTGTCCTCGATAAAGAAAATGATCAAGAGGATGGTGGAATGGCACATACTGCCAACAGACTGTATTTTAAAGAGCTGTATTATTAACATATATGAGGAAGGGTATTACATTCTGCCTTATATTGACCACCATAATTTCTTCAGGCCATTCTTCATGGTCTCGTTCATAAGCGAGAGCAATATTCTATTTGGAAGAGAAATACAAATTTTTGGACCTAGAAAGTTTAGAGGCTCAGTGGAGATCTCTCTACCAGTTGGATCGGTTCTGGTCTTGAAGGAAATGGAGCAGATTTGTCCAAGCATTGCATACGCGGAGTTGTAAAAGCCCAGAGTTTCAGTCAACTTTAGCAGGATGAATGAAGATAAAGCACCGTATAGATACGAGCTAGACCCAGACATGGAGGGTTTTCGGCCACTGGAGCTGTGAGATAGCTGCACCTCTAAGTCTACACGAGAGGACTTCCATCCTGAACTAAAGCTTAGGATATTAGCTCAATCATAGGGAAACCTTACAGGATAGATATTTGTTACCATTTTGTACTATGTCAAGACAATCAACATATGATGTTTTCAGTTTCTACTCAGATGTACTTCCGATATTTTGGGATGCTTATCAGCATACGATCAGTTGTACTGCATTTTTAGCCAGAATTAATGAAGAAAATTTAGTTCAACATGTGTTCTTGGAACCTGCCATAGTTGTGCAATAGATGAAAAGTCATTGGTCCATACGTTGGTCCCAAATTCTAAACAAACAAAGAATGATACAAAAGAAACTTTTAAAAAAAAAAATTAAAATTAAAAGATAAAAATCAAAATAAAAGAAAATTAAAATAGAAAAATCTTTAGATAAAAAGAAAAGCGATAAAATAATGGAAATAAAGCGAATAAGATAATAAATGATAAATGAATTCTCCTGTGATTTCGAGTTCCTCACTAGTTGCACAATTATGTGTTTCTCGTACACTTCACGAATTTCTGATTTGTTTTTTCACGTCACTTCCCACAAATACAAGAATTCCATAATCTTCTACAATTCTCTACAAAATCACACAAATTGTACACACTCTTTTTCTTGAAATTCCGCAAAGTTCAGTACCAAACTTCCTGCAAATTCAAAAATTCCATGATATTCGAGGGTCGATGTAAGGATATCGGCTCCCATATTCATAATATTCAAGGTTGGTATAGGGATTCTGACTCCTTAAGAAATTTCTTATATTTTCACACTCCTTCCACAAGTTCTCTATATTCACGATATTTTTGGAGTCGATGCAAGGATTTTGACTCCCATTGATATGATATGATATTTGAGGGTCGATGCAAGAATTTCAACCTCTCTCCCTATATTTCCATATCCTTCCCACAAGTTTTCCACATCCACGATATTTGGGTTCGATGCGAGGATTTCGACACCTTTTCCCTAAATTTTCACATCCCATCCTTAATTTTCCACATTCATGATATTTGATGATCGGTTAAAGGATTGTAATTCCTTAAGGTTTCCACATATTTTCAAACACTATCCACAAGCTTCCACATCCACGATATTTGAGGGTTGATGAGAGGATTTTGACACCTCCCCTAACTTTCTGCACATTTTCCACAAGTTGCCCACATCCCCGATATTCAAGGATCGGAGGAAGGATTTTGATTCCATAAATTTCTCTATATATTCCACGGCCTACCCACAAATTTCTGGACTCATGATATTTAAGGATCAGTGCAAGTATTCTGATTTCTTAAAGATTCCACATATTCTCACAGTCTGTTTACAAGTTTCTCACATTCATGATATTTTCAGAATCGATCCAAAGATTTGGATTCACACAAATGATATTTTTGGGATCGATGAATGGATTTTGATTCCTACACACTATATTTTCAGGATTGATGCAAGGATTTTGATTTTGATTTTCATATTCTCGGGGTCAACGTGAGGATTTCGATGCCCAAGCACACGACGTTCGAGGGTCGATGCAAGGACTTTGATGCCTCTCTTATTTTCTACATTCCTAATATTTCAAGATCGGTGTAATTATTTTGATCTCTGAGAGTGGTATCTAAATTATAGTTCTCATCGTTCTGGGTCAGTACCTAAATTTTGATTCCCATCCTTCGAGATCGGCACCGAAATTCCATTTCTCTTTTTCACATTTTCTTAAATTTAAATCTTTCACAAAATTAAAATTTTAAAACAAATTAAATTCAAAATCAAAATTCTCAAAATTCAAAAGTTACAAATTTCAAAATTAAATTAAAATCGAAATCAAAATCAAAATCGAATCGGACCGGGTCTCCTTCAAATTTGGAAGCTTGATATTCATAGCTCTATTTTGAAGCTATCCTACCTGCTTTCCCCGGTGAGAGTCCTGGAGTTTGAAGCTTTTCACCAGATAATCCCCAATGAATAATTTCTCGCTAATTTCTATGTTCTGTTTTGAGCATGTTGGCTCAGACAGTTGTGTTGGTTTTGTTGATCTCGTCATTCAACGCCAATACATGCGATGTGCTTGTCCGACACACCTCACCTATTGGGGATCTATTTGTTGACCTCACTTTTGTTGAGGTATAGTCTTTCTTTAGGAGCCTAGGATCTAGCCATGAGATTTCCTAATGACTATATTAGAAGACTAGAAATGGAACCCTCCCCACTAGAAATTCAAAATACTTCTTTGCTTCACTTGGAGTTTCATTTGTTTTCTACCAACCTCTAGCACATAGTTGGATGGAGCCAAGCAAAAGGAAACTCAAGAGGAGTCCCCTATAGGTTGGACAAGCCTTAGGACTAACCCTGGGTGGCTAGGTCTGGCTTAGGCTTGTATACACACACATACACTTAAACCACACACTTTCATTCCTAATTCACAACCCTAAACCAAACATTCCCAACCTTGGTTCTCTATTCTCTAGGAAACTCATGTAGGTGGTTCCCTAGGCTCTTAGCCATAGGCTAGGGTTTTCCTAGGACCAACACTTGGAGGATCCAAACTGGGACTTTTTCTTTGGTCCATGGCTCAAATAGGCTGACCTCATGATTGACATCCTCAATTAATCTCAATTTCCTCAAATTTCTATATTTTACCCATTTAGCCCAAACTTCACCAAAATTACCACATTGTCCCTACAACCTTATTTTTTCCCCAAAAATACCCAAAACTGTCCAAATTCTCAAATTTCCTTCAAAAATTATTTCAAAACGTTTTCCAATATTCAAATTGACGAATATCCACCAAAATACCCAAAATCCCCAAAATACCCCCTAAAACTCCCAAAATTAAAAAAATGCCCTTCAAATTCAAAAAATTATCAAAATCTCCAAAAACACTTCAAATGATCTTAAAATAAATTAAAAGCACTTTATTAAGCTCTATTTTGACCAATTGACCCATTTTGACCAAAATCCCCAAATTACCCCCAATTTCCACCAAATTAACTTCAATATCCCCCAACTTCAATTCCAAATCAAACTTAATCATGAACAATCCCAATTGAAACCAAATTCAAACCCAATTGAACTCAATTTCTAGCTCAAATTCCAAGCTCATGTGAATTGCCTCAAATTGACCATATCTCCAAATTCCCCCAAATTGAACCTCATAACCAATCTAATTTCTCAAAATTTAAATTCTAAACCCTTCATGACATCACTCTAGACCAATTTGAGCCCTCAATTAGACTAAATCCAAACGCAAACACAACCTAAACTCAACCAAAGCTAAATTCCTTAATTTTAACCAAAAATTTAAAATTCCCCAAATTGAATTTCGCATCTCCCCAAATCTAACCCAAATGATATTCAAACTTTTCATGATAATATTCCACACCATTCTAAGCACTCAATTAAGCTACATACAAGGTCTATTTAAACCCAAACCCAAGTTCAAGATAAAGCCAATGCCTTGAGCCCAAACCCAAATGCCACCTCAAATTACTTGGGCTGACCCAACCATGACTACTACACATCCATTTGGGCCCTAAGACCAAACCTAGATCCACCTAGCCAACTCTACATGAGACATGGAACAAGAGCCTCCCGAATTAGGTGATTTACTCTTAAATATGGTTAAACCAAAAGAATTCTTGCCACCAGCTTTCCCAAGCCCCCAAACCATTACCATTAACTCCTCTCAACTCACTGAGCCAGCTAGCCACCAGTCCGGGCCTAGCTGGTCTGCCTAGTTGTCTGAAAACATTAAAATCGAGAGCCACACCCATCTTAAAAAAACCCAATTGCACTCCTTGAGGTGGCCAGCTTCCATTGGTCACTTGCACCCTTCTTCCCTCCACCTAAGCAGTAGTGCTCTAACCCAGATTGAAGCCTTGGTGGCCACCTTTTCCCTACCTATTTAGGCACCACCTCCCACAGCCAAACTAAGAATAGTGCACTTGAACTTAGGGAAAATCTACCAAATTGCTCTCAGAGATTCTCCTAGACTTCCTTAATTCAACACACATTTTCCAGCTCTGGTCCCCACTGCCTGGGCTCAATTTTAGAGCTCTAAATCAGGCCAGAAACATGACATCCCAAAAAACTTCACAAAACCTCAAATTTATTATTCCCTGAGCTTTCTCAGAGTGAGAGAAGTTCCTCAAAGAAATCCCCATCTCTCTGTACCTCTAACCAGACTTTCTCTTCAGCCTTCCAACCTGCTGGAGGAGTTCTAAACCAGAAAATTCACCAAGCCAAACCAACACTTCCAAGAGGTTCGCCAGGTCGCAAGGAAGCTTTTGCAAGCACTTGATTAAGGCCAGACCTCTCAGGTAAATGTATGCACCATTTTCCCCCAAATCAAGCTCAAATTGGTCCTTTATGAAGAAAAGATTAATTTTGATGCAAGATGAACCATATGGATGTGTTTGTCTCGAGTAGATGAAGGTGTAGAAACCAACCCAAAGTGATTTGGTTGAGTCTAAGAAGAGATCTTTTGGTTCTAATGTGAATGAGTCACAAGTTAGGCCAGATGAAGATGATGAACCAGGATTGTTGGATCACGCGTGTAATGAATGTAAGGCTAAGATCACACTAGATGGAGTCTTGATACAAGAATAGTAGGTCGCATGGTACTTGGCTTAGAAGGCGGTGTCAAGTAGTTTGACAACGTGTGGAAAGTTAGTAGCTGCCGAGGTTGACACGGTTAAATAGAAAATAAGAGATTTATGATTTATTTAAATGAGAAAACATTAAAAAATGCATAACTTGGTGTAGAAAATTTATAAAAAAAAAGAAAATTACTATGTTGCTCAGTAAACAAGGAAGAACAATGTGGAAATAAAATTGGAGTTATTTGACTTATATTTATTTTTTAAATTAATTAAATACTTTAAAACTTGTTTAATTCATAACTCATCACAAACATTTCACCATGACAGGGGATTCAGAGGGCTTGTAGGCTCTGTTGTTGGGGATCTTCTCTGATTTTCTAAGGTCAGAAGACATCTCTAGCCAGACATCCCTAATTCTCAAGTTAATCTCATCTGTTTTGATTTAAAAATTATAAAAATTAAAGTATAAATCAAAAAAATACAAAACTTATTTTGGTATATTCACTGTGGTCAGAGGACCCTAGAAAAACTATAAAATCGGTTTAACTAATTAAGAGTGGAACTAATTGTAATTAATTCATTAAAACCCTTCAAAACATAAATACTTAAATAAAAATAGAAAAATCACAAAAATTACCCCCACTGTGAATAATAACAATGTTAACTCCCTATAGAAATTTTAAGTCAATTGGAACTGATTCAATAACTAAAATGGTTTTTTAAGAAAAATAATACTTTTGGCAATAAAAAAATTATAATAATTAAATATAATTACGAAAATTATTAAAAATATTTTTAGGAGTTCTTAGTGATTAGAGGGACTTAAAAAATTAAAGTTTGAATTAAAATAAACCTTTAATTTTTAGGCTATATTTTGAATTTTAAATAATTAAAAATAATTAAAAGTAATTAAAAATGCTGAAAATCAATAAAATATAAAAATGCACCAAAATTTCACATTTGATCCCTTGATCACTTGGGAATAATTTAAATATTTGTTCTAATTTTCTAAATAAAATTATGAATTTTGTAAAGGCTAAATAAATGAATTTTCCTTAATTTTGCACTAAAATAATTATTATAAATAAAAATATGAAATTTGCTTCTCTGAGTTCTTTGCACTCAAAGAGATTTAAAAAAAATTAAACCCTAATTTTCCACTTAAATAATATTTTATAATTAATTAATACTCAAAATAAACAAATAAATATAATAATTAAAATAAAACTAAAAAAATCATGAAAATTACCCATGATGATCCTCTAACTAATTGGAACCTCCAATAATTTTCTTAAGAATAGATCATTTCTTTTTGCTAATTTAATGAATTAATAAAGAAAATATTTATTTTTATATCAAAATAATTATAAAGTTAAATAAAAAATGGAAGAAATTACATTTTATCCTCTCATAGTCTAATTGACCCATGAATGGGATAACATAAAAATTTCAAATTCATTTGAGTTGAATTTAATGAATTATGAAGTGATAGACCTTAAAAGGAAAAAAGGGTAATTATGGAATTTAAGCTTTAAACTAATAGTTAGGCTTAATAAAGGGTAAAATGGGTAATGTATAATTATAATTATTCATCAAAATGATTGAAACTGAAAGGATTAAAAGGTAGAAACCAATCTCACCTTTTTTCACCACAAGGGAATACTTGTAATTTTCCTAATTATCATAATTTGGAAGATAATTAAACTAGATGATACTAAAGTGAGGTTTTTTTTTATGATAATAATGATAATTCAATATTTGATAAGTATTATGATCACATCGCTTAACATCTTTAAAATTGCAAAATCTACTCTTTTAGGTCTTAAGGGCTTAGTAGTGAACTAAGCTAAATCCAAAGTGTTTATTAATGAAGTTTAGAAAAGAAAATATTATTGATTAAGAATATTTTGAAGACAACAATGTGACTAACTCGTGAGATATCTGATTTGTGATATATATATTTAATTATTTATATATATATATAGTAAGAAAATATATACTTTCTAATAAAAAATATATTTTGCTTATTAAATGAAAAGCTTAAATGATTTGGAAGTACAAAAAATTAAGATTATTGAGTGTTACTTTTAGCAAGTTCATGATTCAGTCACATAGACTGAGCTAAGGGTTACCCTCCCGTAATTTTCTTGCTGGTAGCCTTCTTCCCTATGATGGTTCTCATGTACATGATGCTGATGGTTTCCTACAAACATACCTTGAGAATTTTTAGGGCTTCGATCCTGATTCTGAGCCCACTTCATAGCTTAAAATTCATACACTTAGCCCTATTCTTCTGCATGTGCCATCAAACTTATTCTACATGCTCATATTTCATTTAATTCCTGTACATTTTCATGTTATGCTTATAATGTTAACCCTTTAGTAGCAGTGTCAAATGCGGCAGGTATGTCTTACTTTTCTTTTACCACACTTTCCTTTTATTGTATCTTATAACATGTTTTATTTAAGCATAATTTAATTTGCTTGCAAATACCTTTATCGTAGAGAATAGTAAGAAACTTGTTTAGGAGGAACCCTACGGTAATGCTTGAAACCTAATAATAATCATAAGTTCAAAAATAAAGCCTAAATTTATAACCTTCACATAAAGAGATTCAGAGCAAGCTACAAGCAAATGGAGGATGAATTTAGATGATGATTTAGACTTAACAATGAAGTAGACCTACTTCAAAAAAATATTCAATAGTTTTAAATAACATAAATCAATAGGATTTCATGGTTCTTTGTCTAGCATGACATAAATCCTCACTTTATTTCTTAGACTTTGCACAATCATGTAGTGCAGTATAAGTCCTAACCTTTTTAGGATTTTGAGATTGTTCGATTGGCACAACGTAAAGCCTCCTATCTTCATAAGCTGTTTGAATAGTTGTATATTTTGCAAGCGCAAGCCCAAATTTTAAATAATTGACAAGAGTAAACCTTAAATAATATCACTTCCAAAATACAAAATCAAACAGTAAGATAGTTTGGCAAGTCATTGAGTTTTCTTTAAGGTCTATGACATCCCCTACTTTTTGCTCATTTGATCTCTAAAATAACTATTCTTATTAGAGCCATTCTCACTTGAGTTTCCTATGACCAATCATTAAAACGTAAATTTGGATTCTTGAAGAAGAAACCTTAAATCTTAATTGAGAGTTTTCCTTAAGCGATTTCAGACACTTAAGATGTAATTAACTTTAAGGGATTGCCCTTATAGAAAGGTAGGAACCCAAGTAATATACACCCTATCTAATCTTTAGATTATGTTAGGGGAATTTTTATTCATACAAATGGTTTCACAAACTAAATGAATCTCATAAATTCTTTAGTTAAGGTTCTTCTTTAAAAAGTTTAGAATATGCTTTTACTAATCAAAAAAGGGAAAAGTTATATTTTTGAAATTCTAAAAATCTTAGATCTACACTTCAAAAAGAATTAGAGACTCGATGAAAAATCATTTTTGTATTAATACACATTATCATGTGATAAGTGAGATGTTTTTAACATTAGGAAGATGATAGTAAAATTTAAAATCATTAAAGGCTATCCAGATATAGTAACCATAACATTAAAAAGTAAGGATTAAAATGATCCTGAAAGAAAAAAAAAAAGAAAAGACAAAAAGAAAAGACAAAAAGAAAAATATGTGAGGGAAAGCTTGAGGAGATGCCTAATTAAAATTGGCTTCACTTGAACCAACTTAATGGAAGAAACTTATTTACAATTCTGAACTATTTATGAAGTATTAGTATCTTTACTAGTAGAGTTCTCAGATAATTCTTTTCTTTTAATCCTTCTGAGATTTCAAAGTATGGAAAATTATTATTAATTTTGAAATGAAAAGAAAACCAAAATTCATGATTTTAATTACTGGGTATTCTTATACTTTAGTTTTAACTTGAATTATTCAAAATCTTTTTCTAAGAAGTTTCATTATCACATTTATGGAAAAAAACTATAAGAATCTTTATGTAAAACCCACCACCATATATTATAAGGTTTTTACATAATAAAAGGGAAAGTAACGTTTAAGTTTGAAGGTATTGACATGTCTAAGAATTGACTACCTTTTACATGCATTTAATGCTTACTTTATATGGTATTGCACTTTAATGGACTATATTTTGCATGTTTTTTGTTTCAGATACAGAAAATAGAAATTTAGAGAAAATGGAGCGAAATGAGGTTAAAATGGAGCAAAAATGACACCACATAATCTGGCTATAGCGATAGCTTTTGGTGTCATAGCGCCAGTTCTTAACGTAAACAGGTGCCATAGCGCCCTTGTTTGGTGCTATAGTTCCAGAAGCGGTTTTGAATTATGTTCAATGAATTTGGATGAATTTTGAAGAGGTGCTTTAAATGACTCTTGGTTATTTTTAGATCTTTATAAAAAGGTTCCATTGGCTGGTTGAAATGGGGGCTCTAAAGAGTGTGTGAGTTAGTAGGGGTAAGATTGTGTGTAAGAGAGGAGAGTCCTTGATTGTGTAAGATGAATTTGGAGATATATTGAAAAGAACTTCAGGAATTGCTTGGGGAGGAGTCTAAGATAAGTACTTGTATTTGTATTTAAGTATTTGTTAATAAGACTTGGCTTTTAGTATAAATCATGTTTTGTTATGTTATTTCCATGAGTTCTGAGTAGTTTTTTTCTTTCTCCTTATAATAAGAAGTAATCATACGGAGGATTTAATTTGTTTAAATCCTCTTTTATTCCATAAGCTGTGATGGTATTTTCATCGGTTCTTCATTTACCTTGCAAACTGGCTATTTGTGATGTTAATATTCGTTGCGAAAATAATGACTTGAGAGGGCTATGATTTCATCCAACCAATGAGTACCACACTAATTTTACTAGGAGGAAAACCACAATCTAAGGAGAGTGCAAATAGATAGGGAGATAAGTTTTGATGGACGTAGAATTGGTGTTTCTAGAGTAATAGGCTAGATTCTTTACCAATTTGCTCTAAAGTTGGAACTAAGTGTTCTAGTAAGTCCTATAGAGAGAGCACGGTGGGTAATCTTGAAGTACCAGGCTAGAATCTACTTAGTACTATCACACAAGTTGAAACTTAATTCTGATTATTCAATATTATTTATGCACTCGCGAGAGCGTAAAGAATAAGAATGCTTCTATTTGTCACAATAAAAAATTTAAACCTTTAAACTTTTTATTCCAACACTGGTTATGAATTAATTGTAATGGGAAAGTTTCTTTACATAATTGGAAGTTTTCTAAATTTAATTAGTTTATAATTTTTGCATTTTAGTTGTTCTTATAATTAAATATTGCATACATTTAGTTTTAATCTTTTTGAAATACTTTGACATTCTTCTTCTATAAGTTGTGCTTCCATTTTTAATAAAAGACTTTCTAAGTCATAATAGAAGTTACAGCTTTCTCCATGCGATCGATACTTGGGTTTTTAAAGAAAACTCTTTATTACTTGAACGATACATATACTTTCATAGTAAACCTAGTGTGTGAAATATTGATGCACCAAAAAGTTATACTATTTTTGCTATATAATTTTACCCATTTTTTTATGATATTGCACTTTAAAGAAAGGTATTTTTCATTAATTGTTGTAGGTATGATGATTTTAGGTGATTGGAGTGAAAAGAAGTGAAAAGGAATGAATTCGGGGCAAAAAAGGCAAAAAGGAGGAAAACAGCTTCTGGCGCCTCCGGTGCCATTTTCCAGAGAACTCGACAATATTTTGATGATAGAGCGCCGCCAGCGCCCTATCAGGCGCCGCCATCACCTAATGTCGGTGGACTTCAAATTTGAATATTTTTGGCAACTTTTTGAAGGGATGCCTATGGAAACCCTTGGGATTTTGTTTCTAACTTATAAGTAACTGTTTTTGGTCAAAAATAGTGTGTGTTTTCTGGAGTTTTAGTGTGGTTCTAGAGAGGGAGAGTGTGTGTTGAGTGTTAGGGCTTAGGAGAAAAGTTTGTAGAAGTTAGAATTTGAGAGGAATTCTTCTCTAAGGAGTAAAGGAGAAGAAGTAAAGTGAGAGATTGCTTCTTCCTTTCCATCCTAAATAGGGAATTAAGTGTTGCAAAGAAGACAGAAAAGGAATCATTGAGGAAGAGAAAGAGATAAGTTGTATTTTCTTTTGTGGTCTGTATGACTTTTCTTTTATATATAAAATCCATTTTTTATTGTATCTTCTTTATGAATTATGAGTAGTCTCCTTTGTCTTTCTTCTTGCATAGAGATGTGATGATGGATTGATGTGGATTTGAAGTGCTTTTAATGTATTGAAGAAATTGTGATGGTTTTTTCATTTCGAACATAATTTACTTTTCGATCTGCTCAATTGATATGTTAAATTATGTTGTTAAACATTAATTCTGAAAGGATTTAGTGTCCTACAATAATAATGAAGAATTCATTCAATTTACATGAATGAATTGTGTAGTTCATGGGAATTGAGTGCAAATAAATAGGGAAATGTGTTTTGATGAACTTCAAATTGGAGGATTCAGGGTGATAGGCTGAGATCTCCAATTTGGTCCTAAGATTAGTAACTAAACTTGAAGGTTAACCTTCAGGTGAAGGGTGAGTGGGAGCTCCGTAGTGAGAGCCGGTATCCTCCCAGCCTAGCTTTAGATTTAGTGACTAAACTTAGGATATGTCAATGTTCTTTTCATGCATGGAAGAGAGGATACTCTTTTAAGGGTAAAGAAACATTTACACTTCTATTTCGCACAATACCATTGATACTCGTTCCATATCATCCACACATCATATTCTCGTTGCAAGAGGAAAGATACTTTTCTTATATATCAAAAACCTTTCAAATATATAGCCTAGTGTGTGTCTATTAGTTAATTCTGTTTTAAAAGTTATTAGAAGTAATTGTAGTTCGATTAATTGTTACTGTTTTCTGCATAGTGGTAGTAGAAGTAAACATTAAACTTTAATTGCAATTTAAGTATCGCATTTCAATTCTACATTACCTATTGTGAAATACTTTCTTTTACTTCGTAACTTCCCTGTAAGATTGATAACCAGGACTCCATTAGAGCCTTGTATTACTTGATACGATACTTATACTTGCGTTGAATGCTTGGACTTTACAAAATCATTATAAATATATATAAATTTGAGTTCATAAATTCTTGCAAAATAAAAGTCCGTAAATCGCAGTCAAGTTTTTGGCATCATTGCCGGGGAAGGCAACGAAGTAACTAAGTAAGCAAGCAAGGAAGTATAAATGGTATTTATTGATAATATAGTAACTGAAAACCTTTACTTTGTAACATGTAATTGTGTGTTTTTGTTTACTTTTTAAAATTATTTGTGTGATTGTATATGCGTCATAGTGGATATGTAGATTTAGTGCCCTACGATTTGGAGTTAGAGCGTACTATCAGAAAAATTAGAAAAAAAACAAAAACAAACTGAAAATTCTTGTGAAATGGCGAATAATCAAGATAATCAGAGAAATGATATTGGAAATTTGCCAAGTCCTTTAAGAGATTATGTTAACCCAACAGCAGATTAAATTCACATAACTATTCAAAATCCTGATATTGTTGCTAATTCATTTGAACTTAAACCTGCTATTATCCAAATGGTACAAAATAATCAATTTGGAGGAACACCTAATGAGGATCCAAATTTACATCTCGCTAATTTTATAGAACCGTGTGCTACTTTTAAATATGATGGAGTGTCTAGTGACGTTGTCATACTTATACTTTTTCCTTTTTCATTAAGAGATAAAGCTAAGGCATGGTTAAATTTGTTAGTACCTGAATCTATTAGAACTTGGGGAGAATTATCTTAAAAGTTTCTATCAAAATATTTCCCTCCATCAAAGACTGCTAAGCTAAGAAATGATATTACATCTTTTGGTCAGTTTGAAGGAGAATCAATATATTAAGCTTGGGAGAGATTTAAAGATCTTCTTAGGAAGTGCCCACATCATGCTTTACTAGATTGGTTAAAAATTAAAACATTTTATAATGGATTAGAGGGATCATTGAGATCAATTATAGATGTTGTTGCTGGTGGATCATTAATGTAAAAACCTTTTGATGAAGCATACGCATTAATTGAAAGAAATGGCTTCTAATAATTTTAAATGACCCTCTGAATGGGTAAATCCTAAGAGAGTAGCTAGTGTTCATGATTCAGATATGATGACTATGATAGTTTCTCAAATTGCAGCCCTTTCTAAGAAAATAGATAAATATGGAATGAATTATTCTCAACCACCTCAAGTGTTAGAGGAAAATTCGTTTGGACAGATAACAGAATCTCAAACACCTTATGAGACTTTAAATGCTATTAATAGACCTAACAATCCTTATTCGAATTATTATAATCTTGGTTAGAAGAATCACCCAAATTTCAATTGGAATAATAACAATGCCAATGTTAATCCACATTGGGGGAACAGTTCTATAAATCTAATTGGAAATTTGAAAAATCAAGGAAATATCAATTTTAGACCATCTTATCCTCCTGGATTCAATCGTAACCCGCAATTTAAAAATAAAAAGTTGTCTACTGAAGAAATGATTCTGAATAAAGGAAATCAATTACAAGCTCAAGGTGTTGCTATGAAAAATATTGAAAATCAATTGGAACATATTTTCACTGCACTTAATAATAGACCTTAAGTAATGTTGAGATCAATTCAAAAGATCAAAACAAGGAACAACTTAAGGCTATTCAATTAAGGAGTGGAAAAGAATTGGAAACAAGAGCACAAAAAGAAGTTGAAATAGAAAAGGAGAAGGTGGAAATCGAAAAAGGTTCAAACAAGATTTATCTAAACTTGGATTATCCTCTTGAGCCAATGAAGATAGCCGTTGAAAAATCTCCACCTCCATTTCCTTAAAGATTGAAGAAACAAAACAAGGATAACTTATTTGGAAAATTTTTGGAGATCCTTAAGAAATTAACGATAAGTATTCCTTTCGTTGAAGGATTAGAATAGATGCCTGACTATGCCAAGTTTATGAAGGATATTCTGAAAAAGAAAATAAAGTTTACAGATTATGAAACTGTTGCACTTAGCGGAGAGTGTAGTGCAATTATTCAGAAGAAGCTTCCAGAAAAACTTAAAGATCCTGGTAGTTTCACTATTTCGTGTGCTATAGGTGAAAATTTTTTCAGAAGAGCATTATGTGATCTGGGAGCTAGTATTAATCTTATGCCTTTATCAACTTTCAAAAGGTTGGGAATAGGAGAAATTTCTCCTACATCTGTGACTCTTCAGTTGGCCGATCGTTCCATTACTTACCCTAAAGGAGTGGTGGAATGTGTTAGTGAAAGTGGATCAATTTATCTTTCTTGTGGATTTTATTGTACTTGATATGGAGGAAGATAAAGAAATTCCAATCATTTTGGGAAGACCATTCCTTGTTACTGGAAGAGCAGTGATTGATGTTCAAAAAGGAGAATTAACTATGAGAGTTAATGATCAAGAGGTGACCTTTAATATTTTGAAATCTATGAAGTATCCCTCAATGGAAAAATATAATGAATGTTTTAGGATGGAGGTCTGTGAATATTTGAGAAACAATCATTTTGAAAATATATTTAAAAAATAAGTAGAATATGAAATTATGTTTGAAGAAGAAATTAAAAATGAAGAAAATTCAGATAGTAAGAAGAATGAAGATTTGGAGTATGTTCAGGAGAGATTCGAAGTATTAGACACTATGGAAGGTGGAAATAAAAGCTTAATTCCATCTATAATAAAACCTCCTGAACTTGAGATGAAAATTCTCCCTAATCATTTGAAGTATATGTTTTTAGGAGAATCATCTACCCTGCCAGTTATTGTATCTTCGGAGTTAAACGATTATCAAGAACAAAAGTTGTTGGAAATTTTAAAAAGATACAAGAAAGCTTTTGGATGGACTTTGACAGATATTAAAGGAGTTAGTCCTTCATTTTGTATGCACAGAATTTTATTAGATAAAGAAAATAAACGGAGAGTTGATCCACAAAGGAGATTGAATCCAATAATGAAAGAAGTAGTTAAGAAGGAGATTTTAAAAATGGTTGGATGCTGGAATTATTTATCCTATTTTAGATAGTGCTTGGGTGAGTCTAATACATTGTGTACCTAAAAAGGGAGGAGTGACTGTTGAAGTGAATAAATGTAATGAAATTATACCCACAAGACAAATTAATGGATAGCAAATTTATATTGACTATAGAAAATTAAATGCCGCCACCAGAAAAGATCACTTTCCTTATCCTTTTCTCGATCAAATGCTAGATAGACTTGCTGGACTTAAGTACTACTACTTTCTAGATAGATATACTAGTTAACATTAAATAACTATTGCTCCTGAGGATCAAGAAAAGATAACATTTACTAGCCCTTATGGAACCTTTGCTTTTCGAAGAATGCCTTTTGGACTGTGTAATGCACCTGCAACATTTCAGAGACGTATAATGTCTATCTTCAGTAGTATGATAGATAATGGAATAGAAGTTTTCATGGATGATTTCTCTATATTCGGGACTTCATTTGAAATTTTTCTGGAAAACTTAACAAAAGTTTTGAAGCTTTGCGAGAAAATAAATTTAGTTCTGAAGTGGGAGAAATGTCAATTTATGGTTGCAGGAGGAATTGTGCTTGGGCAAAAAATTTCTGAATATGGTATGGAGATCAATCCTCCTAAAATTAGAGTGATTGAGAGATTGCTGCCACTCACTATCGTGAGAGAGGTAAGGAGTTTCTTAGGGGACCCTGGATTTTACAGGCGATATATTAAACATTTTTCTAAAATTGCCAAACCATTGTGCCAACTTCTAGAAAATGATAGAAAATTTGATTTTAATGATGAATGTTTGAGTGCTTTCGAATTATTGAAAGAGAAATAAATCACTGAACCTATAATTGTTTCACCAGATTGGGAGAAACCATTTGAATGTATGTGTGATGCTAGTGATTATGTAATCGGAGTAGCATTGGGGCAAAGGCATGATAAAATTTTCAAAGTCATTTACTATGCTAGTAAAACTCTTAATGAGGCTCAAATTAATTATACCACTACTGAAAGAGAGTTATTAGCTATAGTATTTGCTTTTGAAAAGTTTAGACCTTATTTAATTGGAGCTAAAAGTATTGTGCATATAGACCACTCGACAATCAAATATTTAATGCAAAAAAAGGATGCGAAACCTAGAATAATTAGATGGATACTTCTTCTGCAAGAATTTGATTTTATGATAGTTGATAAGAAGGGAGCTGACAACCAAATATCTGATCATCTGTCAAGATTAGAGTATGATATATAATCTGAGTTTGAGAAGGAAGTTACAGAAACTTTTTCTTATGAACAACTTTATACTATTATGGGAAGAAATTTGCCTTAGTATGCTAATATTGTGAATTATATTGTAAGTGATATTATACCATCTGATCTAACAAGGCAACAGCAAAAGAAGTTTAAATATGATGCAAGATTTTTTTTTTGGGTGAGCACTATCTATATAAACAGTGTAAGGATCTAATTATTAGGAGATGTGTGCCACAAGAAGAAAAAAATTTGATTATTCAATGATGTCATGATTCTGAATTTGGAGGTCATTTTGGTGTTGATAAAACTGCTTTTAAGATTTTACAATCTGGATTTTATTGGCCTACTCTTTTTAAGGTTGTTTATAAATATATTAAATCATGTGATCGATGTCAGAGAGTAGTTAATATCTCTAGAAGAAATAAAATGCCTCTAAATTATAATTTGGAAGTTGAAATTTTGGATGTATGGGGATTAGATTTTATGGGACCATTTACTCCTTCATTTGGGAATTTATATATACTGGTTGCTGTTGATTATGTCTAAAAACGGATTGAAGCTATTGCTTTACTAAGATGTGATGCTCGGAGTGTTTCAAAATTTTTAAAGAAAAATATATACAAGATATGGAATGTCGAGAGTGATTATAACGGATGGTGGAACCCATTTTAGGAATAATCAAATTAAAAGATTGATTGAGAAATATAATATTATTCATAAAATCTCTACTTCTTATCATCCTCAGAATAGTGGTTTAGCAGAAGTGTCTAATCGTGAAATTAAAAGAATTTTGGAGAAAACCATGGATAATTATAAATTAGATTGGTCTGCTCGATTAGATACTGCTTTAAGGGCTTATAGGACTGCTTTTAAAACCCCTATTGAAATTTCTCCTCATAGATTAGTTATTGGTAAGACATACTATTTATCGGTTGAATTGGAGCATAAAGCATATTGGGCAATAAAAGAGTTAAATTTTAATTTGGAAAATGCTGGAGAAAAGAGATTTATGCAATTGAATGAATTGGAAGAGATTAGAAATGCATCTTATCACAATGACAGGATCTATAAAGAGAATGAAATTGTGGCATGATCAGAAGATATTGAAAAAGAAATTGGGATTTGGACAAAAAGTTTTGTTATACAACACAAGATTGAAGTTATTTCTTGGAAAGCTCAAGTCTAGATGGTTAGGACCTTTTACAGTTGTAAAAATTCATTCTTTTGGAGCTGTTGATATTAAAGATCTTGATACTGGAAAGATTTTCAAAGTTAATGGGCATCGATTAAAGCCTTACTTTGACAGGTTTCTACCAGAATTCAAAGAGGTTTTAATGCTAAGTTATCTCGATTAACTGTATGGTTTGTCGGGCCGACGACATTAAACCAAGAACTTATGGGAGGCAAACCATATGTATCTTTGTGGTGTGTTTGCTTGTTTGTTGTAATTATGCATTTTATATATTTATTTTTTAATCCTAATCACTCCTAAATACTTTTAAAATTGATAAATATTGGATAGAATTGAGATATTGGAATATTTTGGGCCAAACAAAGTTCAGTGAGAATTTTTTACTACTGGCGCCGCCGGCGCCCAATTACAGAGAAATTGCTGAACTTACAGGTTTGAGCGCCACCGGCGCCGTATCGAGCGTCGCCGGCGCCCAAAACTTATTGACGGTTTTTGGAGTTTCAAAATGCTAGTTTTGGCGGTTTTGAGCAGGATCTTCGTCCTTATAACTCCCTAAACTCCATTTTAGACTTCCTAACACCATAAAAATGAAAACTACCATTCCTAATTTGCATTCGATGGATTCCTACTCTATAGAAACCCCTCGATCTCATATTTTTAGCTGAAGGAAGTTTATAAGTTACGAGGCACAGTGATTGTTCAACAAAGTGATGATGAAGAGGAGGATTATCTAGTAAGAAGGCTTCATAAATCGAGGTATGAATAATCCTACTACTAGAATTGAAGAGATAATTAAGGAGAGACGTTGGGAAGTGCTTTGCTACACTACTGCTGCCGTAGTTGTTCCGGTCGTGAAAGAATTCTATGCAAATCTTCACGGGATCAACCAAGGATTCGTATTTGTGTGAGGTAGGTTTTTTCAATTCACTCCTACAAGAATTAACGATCTCTTTATGATTGAGAATTTACCTATTTGCCATTATTCTAATTCCAATGCCACAAGTGATAATATGAATGATGTGTATCGTTATTTGACGGATGAGAATGAGGATTAGGAAATTATAGAAAATGGATATATTAGTTTCTCTTTTGCATCTCTAAATCCAGTGCCAAAGCAGTGGCATTACTATGTTTCGACAAAGTTATTTCCAACATTGAAGATTAGCAATGTAACCAAGGAAAGTGCCATTTTGAATTTCTGTATTCAAACTGGGAGGCCGATTGACATTGGTAATATAATTGTGAAATCCGTTTTGGGATTAATTGTTCATGGATCTAAATATGGGCTTGGACACCCATCCACCATATTTTTGTTATGTAGTCAATCACAAGTTCCATATGAGAGTTGGGAAAAGGTTCTTCTTCCATGGAGGCCTATTGATCCAACAAATATTTATGACTACCAAACCGTGGGAGATGAAGATGATATGAATTTGCTTGCTGATCAACCAACACAGACTTCACAACCGATTCAACCCTATTTTTCTGAAAGTTCCAGAATGATACTCAAGAGGATCAAACAGTTGGAGAAAGAGGTACAGAACATTATGAATGAAATCAATAATATTTCTGATTTATTCGATCATATAGATTGTAGGATGAAGAAATAATATGATCACACTTTTTGAATTGAGATGGGCCTGATTAATATGATGAAGAAGAATGTGGTGATTGTTGAGGATTCATCTGATGAATTCCCATTTCGTCCATTCAACAATTTGTTCGTGCATCAGCAATCAATTGGAGACATCAGAGGAGAAGATAGTTCTGAAACCGATGTGGAGTGATTATTGGATTCTACTTATGTTTCTTGTGTGTTTAGTTTACTTTGCTTAATTTTATTTAGTGTGTGTAGTATTTACTTTGCTTTGCTTTGTAATTTGAATTTGGATTTGATATGCTTACTTTCATTGTGTGCTTAAATTTTAGTGCTTGCTTATCGTAGCGTACTTGCAACACTAAACATCTAAGAGTTGTTGGTTTGGTTTGAATGAACATATTTGGTGTTTATAATGTAACGTGGATTTTATATATAAAAGTATGTTGTGTATTGTTTGTGTAAAGAATTGTGTTAATTATTGCTTATGAGATGAAGTAAATGCTTAATGAAGTGTTAAACATCATTGTGGAGGTCGAAACGATCAAAATTATGAAAAAATTTTCAGACCCAGAAAAAATTTTGGACGGCGCCACCGGGGCCCAAATCCAGAGAGTTTGGCATTTTTAATAAATAGAGCGCCGTCGGCGCCTTATCGAGCACCGTCGGTGACCAAGTACAGAAAAACACTGAAAACCCTTTATTTCACGATTTTGACTCTGGGACCCGGTATTTTTTCCATTGCTTTCGTATTCCTCCTCCATTTTCGTGATTTTAAAGACTTAGGGCTTGCTAGATCTCGGATTTGAAGAGATTTCAAAGTTTTTTTAGATCGGATCTGCACTTCTCTTGGTAAGAGCTTCAATTTAAGTTAAAAATTTTTTATTTTCACCATGGAAATCTCTCACATTTCATAGGTTAGAATTTTTTGATTTTAAAAGAAATTTTGAGATTTCTATGATAAACTTTTCTCTTACTTGTTTAGAATAGTATTTGGAGTTTGTTACACTGTGAATTTGGAATTTATTAGAATTTTCTTGCAAATTTTAGAAATTCACATGGCTCCAAGGATGAGTTAAGGGAAGAGAAAATTGGATTTTGATAAAGAAAATTTTGTTAATGTTAAAGCACAATTTTGCTTTAACTCTTACCTTTACAATAAGAAGTGTATCCAGGATCGAGCTTTGGATAATCGTAGTGGATCTGTAGAACAGTTAATGGCAGAGCGGAACTGGGAACGATTTTGTTAATTTTTTTTTAATGCTGTTATGGGAGTTGTTAGAGAATTCTATTCAAATGTGCCTTGGATGGAGACTGAGTATGTGTTAGTTAGAGGGAAAATGGTTGAGTTTACTCCTCAGAGTATTAATGCCTTCTATCAGACTTGGGAACCATTTGTTTGTGAATATGAAAACTTTGATACTTGAGAGGCAAATATGAGAGAAGTGATTGCTTTTCTGACGGATAGAAGAGGGGAATGGAAAGTAAGTCAAAAACAGATGATTAATTTCCTCGCTTCCAAGTTAAATGTTGCATCAAAAGTTTGGCAATATTTCATCTCTGCAAGACTATTATCTTCTTATCACCACAGCGAAGTTACAAGGGAAAGAGCAATTATGAACTATTGTACTCAGAAGATGAAAAAGATTAATATTGGAACTATTGTCTTCAAGAACATTCAGACTATTGCTAGTAGCGAGACCACTGGTGGATTAGGACATCCTGCCTTAGTTCATGCTCTGTGTGTTCAGTCTGAAGTAGAGTTCAGCAGTTCTAAAGAAGTGGCTATTACCGTTGAGACCAATTACAAAGACTATTATCAATACTTATGAGTCTCATGTGGGAGCTCGAGATGAGAGTAGAAGTACTGATATTCCTATTACAAGTTATGACGTTCCATCGACATCTAAGCCGCCTACATTATCTGATATTATGAAGTAGCTGAGATTACAAAGTGCTAGTGTGGATAGACTCCATGGTAGGATGGATGTGTTTGAGGCCAGAAGTGATGTGAATGAAGAATATTTGAAGAGGAAAGTTGAGTTCGATATTGCCTATTATGATGCTCAGGTCAGATTTATGAGGGGGGAGACTGATGTGATATTTCCTACTTTCCCCTGCTATACACCGTATAGACCTGATTCTGCTGACCCTGCTGATGACCTTGTTGATGATCGTGGCGATGAAGATTGGTATATTGTTTGTTTCTATTTCTGTTTTTCTTATTGTGTTGTGTTGTACTGTTGTGATGTAGTAGTTATTTTCTTTTCATGTGATGTGTAACCCCTGTTGGTGTACTATTATGTTGTATTGAAAAAAATTGAAATTGTTAAATGAACTGTGTAGTGATATAATAGTTTGTTTAGTATTGTGATGTTTTATTTGATGTTTAAATGTTTAAAGTTAATTTCTCTTCTTCTTGCAGAAGTTTTAAATATTTATCACTGTTACTAATCCTTTCATGCCTGCTAGTTGTAAATTTTGACTAACACCAGATAGTTGTTGAAAATTTCAAGATCCCAGCACAAAAAGGTTAGTTTTCTTTTACTCTCTACTATGTGAAATTTATTGAAATTTTAAGTTTGGGGGAGGGTAGAGAAAAATTAACTCTTATTTGTTCTCAATTATTATATTTTCAAAAATTATTAGCATAACTTCTGGCAGTTGAACCTTACTGTAGGTAACTAAAGCTTTTTATTTCAGTTGAATTTTATGGAAGGATTGGATGAAAGTTTTTAGTAATAAAGGTTAATTTTATAGAAAAAAGATATTTGGTATGAAGGGATTTGATAATAGTTAACTATTTAAAGTAAAGAAAACTGTATTTTTGAAATGTTAAGAGACTTAAAGTATTGTGCGTTAAGAAGAGATTGTGACTTTATGATGAATAATAAAGCTTGTACCTAATTATAAAGTAAGGAGGTATCTCAAGTTTGAACTTTAGAAAGAGGAGAGTGAAGTTCAAAATCATTAAAATCTATCCAGATATAGTAATCCTCATTTAAAAAAGAAAAAAAAGGGGGAAAGAAAAGAAAAGATGGATTGAAAAACAATCCCAAAAAGAAAAGAAACAAAAGGTAATTATGAGGAGAAGCTTGAGGAGATGCCTAATAAAAAAATGGTTTCACTTGAATCACCCTAAAGGGAGAACTTGATTTCATTTTTGAATTTATATTTAAAGTATTGGCCTACATTTTGATAAAGTTTACATGAACTCCTTTTTCACATAATCTTTCAAGGCACTCTTAATGTTATAAATTATGGTTTATCTTGAAATAAATAGAAGATTAGAACTCTTAGACTTGATTGCTGAATATTCTTATACCTGTAGTATTGAACTGAGTTACTAAATTTCATTCTTAAGATCTAACCAATATATTCTTTTGAATGAAAAAATTTAGTATCTTACAGATGAAAAGTGCATTGCCTAGAGTTATATTTTTATGTAGTAAAAGGATTACTTGAGGACAGTAATAGTTAAATTTGGGGGATTTTGATGCACAAAAAATAAATACTATTTTTTTATATAATTTTACCCATTTTTTGTGATATTGCACTTTAAAGAAATGTATTTTTTATGAATTGTTGCAGGTATGATGATTTTAGGTGATTGGAGCAAAAATAAGCGAAAAGGAATGAATTCGGAGCAAAAAGGAGTAAAAAGGAGGAAAAAAAGCTTCTGGCGCTACCGGGGCTATTTTTCAGAGAACCCGACAATATTTTGACGATAGAGCGCCGCCGGTGCCCTATCGGGCGCCGTCGGTGCCCAATGTCGGTGGACTTTAAATTTGAAGAGTTTTGGCGATTTTTCGAAGGGATGCCTATGGAAACTCTTAGGATTTCGTTTCAAACTTATAAGTAACTGTTTTTGGATGAAAATAGTGTGTGTTATGGAGTTTTAGTGTGGTTCTAGAGAGGGAGAGTGTGTGTTGAGTGTTACGGCTTATGAAAAAATTGTGTAGAAGTTAGAATTTGAGAGGAATTCTTCTCTAAGGAGTGAAGGATAAGAAGTAAAGTGAGAGATTGCTTCTTTCTTTACATCCTAAAGAGGGAATTAAGTGTTGCAAAGAAGAGAGAAAAGAATTCAAAGGAACTTCAAGGGAATTGCATTGGGGAAGAGAAAGAGATAAGTTGTATTTTCTTTTGTGTTTTGTAAGACTTTTCTTTTATATATAAAATCCATGTTTTATTGTATCTTCTTTATGGATTCTGAGTAGTCTCCTTTGTCTTTCTTCTTGCATAGAGATGTGATGATGGACTGACGTGGATTTGAAGTGCTTTTAACGTATTAAAGAAATTATGATGTTTTTTCATTTTGAACTTAATTTACTTTTTGATCTGGCCAATTGAATTGTTAAAACATGTTGTTGAACATTAACTCTGAAAGGATTTAGTGTCCTACAATAATAATGAAGAATCCATTCAATTTTCATGGATGAATTGTGTAATTCATGGGAATTGAGTGCAAATAGATAGGGAAATGTGTTTTGATGTACTTCAAATTAGAGGTTTCAGGGTGACAGGCTGAGATCCTCAATTTGGTCTTAAGATTAGTAACTAAACTCAAAAACTAGCCTTCAGGTAAAGGGTGCGTGGGAGCTCCGTAGTGAGAGCCAGTATACTCCCAGCCTAGCCTTAGATTTAGTGACTAAACTTAAGATATGTCAATGCTCGTTTCATGCTTGGAAGAGGGGGTACTCTTTTAAGGGTAAAGAAACATTTATGCTCTTATTTGGAACAATACCAAAGATAATCATTCCATATCATCCACACATCATACTCTCGTTGCAAGAGGAAAGATACTTTTCTTATATATCAAAAATCTTTCAAAAATATAGCTTAGTGTGTATATGTTAGTTAATTCATTTTAAAAGTTATTAAAAGTAATTGTAGTTTAAGTAACTGTTACTGTTTTTTGCATAGTGGTAGTAGAAGTAAGCATTAAACTTTAATTGCAATTTGAGTATCGGATTTCAGTGTTACATTACATATTGTAAAAAACTTTATTTTACTTCGTAACTTCCTTGTGGGATCGATAACCAGGTCTCCATTTGAGCCCTATATTACTTGATAAGATACGTATACTTGCGTTGAATGCTTGAACTTTACAAAATCATTATAAATATATATAAATTTGAGTTCATAAATTTTTGCAAAATAAAAATCTGTAAATCACAGTCAAATTTAAACCAAATTCTAAACTCCATTTCATATCCATTTTGTACACTAGAAACTAAATATAAAATAGGTCCAGTTTTTTACAATCATTTGGAATATAAATATCTGCGTAATTGCGGGTCAGGTTAGCCACTAAACATGTTCTAAAACACGTCGAACTCGTCCTGATGGCCTCACATAAGAAACTTAGTTTTGATGCTCTTGGATTCACGGCATCGCCGCCTCCAGCTTTGGCGTGGAAATATGGAGGGCTTCCCTCACCAAAATATTGTACGAAAAACTCTCCAGTGTTTGTAAGGCAGATGACTATGATTTACGGACTTTTATTTTGCAATAATTTATGAACTTAAATTTATATATATTTATAATGATTTTGTAAAGTCCAAGCATTCAACGCAAGTATACGTATCGTATTAAGTAATACAGGGATCTAATGGAGTCCTGGTTATCGATCCCACATGGAAGTTGTGAAGTAAAAGAAAAAGTTTCACAATAGGTAATGTAGCACTGAAATCTGATACTCAAATTGCAATTAAAGTTTAATGTTTACTTCTACTACCACTATGCAGAAAACAGTAACAATTAATCAAACTACAATTACTTCTAATAACTTTTAAAAAAGAATTAACTAATAGACACACACTAAGCTATATATTTGAAAGGTTTTTGATATATAAGAAAAGTATCTTTCCTCTTGCAACGAGAATATAATGTGTGGATGATATGGAATGATTATCTATAGTATTGTGCTAAATAGGAGCATAAATGTTTCTTTACACTTAAAAGAGTACCCCCACTTTCAAGCATGAAAAAAACATTGACATATCCTAAGTTTAGTCACTAATCTAAAGCTAGGCTAGGAGGATACCGGCTCTCACTACGAGCTCCCACTCACTCTTCAACTGAAGGCTAACCTTCGAGTTTAGTTACTAATCTTAGGACCAAATTGGGGATCTCAGCCTGTCTCCCTGAAACCTCCAATTTGAAGTCAATGGAAATTGAATGGATTCTTCATTATTATTGTAAAACACTAAATCCTTTCAGAATTAATGTTCAACAACATATTTTAAAAATTCAGTTGGCCAGATCAAAAAGTAAATTAAGTTCAAAATGAAAAAACAATCACAATTTCTTCAATACATTAAAAGCACTTAAAATCCACATCAATCCATCATCACATCTCTATGCAAGAAGAAAGACAAAGAAGACTACTCAGAATTCATGAAGAAGATGCAATAAAACATGGATTTTATATATAAAAGAAAAGTCATACAAACCACAAAATAAAATACAACTTATCTCTTTCTCTTCTCCAATGCAATTCCCTTGAAGTTCCTTTGAATCATTTTCTCTCTTCTTTGCAACACTTAATTCCCTCTTTAGAAAGGAAAGGAAGAAGCAATCTCTCACTTTACTTCTTCTCATTCACGCCTTAGAAAAGAATTCCTCTCAAATTCTAACTTCTACACACTTTTCTCCTAAGCCCTAACAATCAACACACACTCTCTCTCTAGAACCACACCTAAACTCCAAAACACACACACCATTTTTGTCCAAAAACAGTTACTTATAAGTTAGAAGCAAAATCCCAAGAGTTTCCATAGGCATCCCTTCAAAAAGTTGTCAAAACTCTTCAAGTTTGAAGTCCACCGACATTGGGCACCGGCGGCGCTCTATCGTCAAAATATTGTCGAGTTCTCTGGAAAATGGCGTCGGCGGCGCCAGAAGCTGTTTTCCTCCTTTTTGCTCCGAATTCATTTATTTTTGCTTCTTTTCGCTCCAATCACCTAAAATCATCATACCTGCAACAAATCATGAAAAATACCTTTCTTTAAAGTGCAATATTACCAAAAATGGGTAAGATTATATAGCAAAAACATTATATATTTTTGGTGCATCAGCAGACTAGCTACAAAGGTTTTATTGCTTTACGAGCACCAACAAACTCATAAAAGTAGTGCAACTGCGCAACCCAAGTGACCAAAAGGAGCCAGGTACCCTAGGAAGGTAGGTCACAAGATCTATTTCCACTTCTAGGAGGATGGGGAGGAATGCGTACGGGACTAACATGTAGCCCTGACAGGGGATTCAAAGAGCAAAGAAGCATGACTCGGAAAAGT
This sequence comes from Papilionanthe hookeriana x Papilionanthe teres, assembly GCA_022702705.1. Classification (NCBI taxonomy): domain Eukaryota; kingdom Viridiplantae; phylum Streptophyta; class Magnoliopsida; order Asparagales; family Orchidaceae; genus Papilionanthe; species Papilionanthe hookeriana x Papilionanthe teres. Next base: position 122,276,372 of record CM040424.1, on the reverse strand, counting down.
GGTTGAGAGGCCGTAGAGACATGGCCATGCTCGGTAGGTTCAGAGGCCATAGATGCATGGCCTAACATTGTGGTTCAAGGGCTATAGAGGTATAACCACAATGACAGGTCTAGAGGTCGTAGAGGCGTAACCTAGGGGTGAGTTTAGAGGTCATAGAGGCATGACTCAACCTGGTGGTCAAAAGTAGCAGGACATGACCACACTACACCAAGGGGTTAGACCCTCGAATGCCTATGCATCATCAATGAGGACTGTAGTACTACATGTTGCTCTTGTATAGAAGGCAGATTAGCTATGAAGCCGCCCGTCACTTTAATGAAGAATGTCATGAGGACTTATATCGCTCACTAAGTGGTAACAAGTTGACTAGATCGAGAAAGAGTGCCTTAAATTTTGCTTCTGAAAACTATTCAGCATTGATCAGTTAGGAAGGAGAGTTAAGAAACTCTGATCTCCCTTATGAATTGATCGAGGTGTGTACCTTGATACACGCTCTTCATCAACAAGGACTACCGTTGGGCTTACATTGCTCATGAGAATAAGGAAGGTTGGCTAGAAAGCCTCCTGTCACTATAATGAGGAATGTCGTGGGGCCTCACATCACTAACTAAGTTTTAATAGATTAACCAGATTGAGAGGAGAATGCCAGTGGACATTTTTTCTCCTCTAAATACTAGTCCGCATTGATTAGTTAGTAAGGAGAGCCATGAGAATCTGATCCTCCTAGGAATTGATTGAGTTACGTACCTCAACACCCACACTTCATCAATGAGGACTACCGTCGGGCCTTACATCACTCATGAGAGAAAGGAAGGTTGGCTAGAAATTCACCTGTTCATCAATGAGGACTACCGTCGGGCCTTACATCACTCATGAGAGAAAGGAAGGTTAGCTAGAAATTCACCTGTCACTTTAATGAGGAATGTAGTGGGACCTCACATCACTCACAAAATAGTAACAGATTGAATAGCTTGAGAGAGAAATTCTAGTGGACTTCGCTACACCTCTGACTACTAGTACGTATTGATCATTAAGGAAGAAGAGTCAAGAGACTTCAATCCGTTCTGCAAACTGGTTAAGGTGTGTACCTCAACCTCTTTACTACCTCCATGATGAATACTAAGAGCCTTACATCATTACTCAAGAGGTACCGAAGGTTGGCTAGGGAGCCGAGCGATAAATGTATTAAGTCCTGTAAAGGCATGACACAGAAAAGTGGTTCAGAGTTCGTATAGGCATGACCTACGAACGGGTTTAGAGGCCATAGAGACATGACCAGGAAAAGTGGTTCAGAGGCCTAGAGGCATGACTCATGAACGGGTTCAGGGGTCATAGAGGCATGACCTGGAAAGCTGGTTCAGAGGTCGTAGAGGCATGACCTACGAATGAGTTTAGGGGTCGTGAAGGTATGACCAAGAAAAGTGGTTCAGAGGCCATATAGACATGATTATGAATAGGTTTAGGGACTGCAAAAGCATTGCCCGTCTTAGTGGTTCAATGGCCATAAAGGCATGATCAAGTTAGGCGAGAGGATAAATCCTCAAATGTCTATGCTACGTTAGAGACGATTGTCGTCGGGTCTTATGTCACTCTTTGAGAGGTAGGTAGGATGGTTCAGGAGCACAGTAGTAAAGCCAAAACATTGAACATGAGATGTTCTTCTAAAAGGACTGACTAGAATGTTGTGTGGTTCTAGAAAAATTGGAGTGAGTGGCTATAGAGATGAACATGTCAAAATACAAGATGTCCTCACAATAGAGCTGACACTAAGGTCATAAGGCTTGAGGAACATCAAAGTATATAGATATGGAGCCAACAACACTCTCATAAAAGAATCGACTAAAACATCATGTGGTTTGAGAGATGTCCAATGCTAGCTGGGCAAAGCAATCTAGCAATCCAAGACGGGTGATAAGGCCAAGCGAAGCGATCCTCACCATATGCAACATCAAGGTATCATTGGATATCAAAATAATGTGACTAGACACGGATTTTTTGACCCTCTGAAGTTGTTCTAACCAATGCATCATTTCCATTGATGAGGTGATGAAAATCAACCTAGTCGAACACAGTGTCGAAGGGGATAGGATGAACAAAGCGATCCAACCTTATAGTACCTTGCGGACTTGAGCGGTGTAATTCTTACTGGGGAGTTCTGCGGGTAAAAAAACATGCTTACAGTAAAAATAGAAGTACAAAAATTAAAAATAAGAGAAAAAATAAGTTGATCAAATTTTATTTTATTGATCAAATTTTATTGTATTGATCACATTTTATTTTAATTTTAATATATATGTGAGATTCAAAAAGACTTCTATGTAGTGGAGGATAACATAAAAGCAAATCAACACAAACTAATATAACCTCACAACCACAACAGAAAGAAAATACATCGTAGTGAATTGAAAGTTAAAACATAAAATTTTAAGTGAGAGTTAACTCTATTTCTAAACTTCCATAATATATTAGGAATAAGTTCATCACAAACCAACGAAATACACTAAAATAAGAATGTTAACTCATTTATTACCATGTAAATAAAACATAACTACTCATCACAACATAAACACATACACTATTCTCTAACATAACAACAAATAACACAACATTGGTCCAAACAACAATGACAAATAAAAATTCAAACTCAATTATAACATACTTAAATCACTCCTCTTTCTTATCACCATCATCATTATCATCATCATCATCATCCCAGCAACTTGTAAAATCATAATGAGGGTAATGTGGATATGAACAAAATAACACATTCTGATCACCTAAGATAAGTTTTTCTAAAGATGTGTGATATTTTTCTTCATAATCACTATGCCTTCTCATATAATTATCAATATGATCTACACAAATTTCCAAATTTAGTATCTTATCTGCATTATAGTTGATGTTATCCATCATCATTTGCATTAACTGTTTTTGCAAATCAGGACTAGTAGATTGGCCATGGGATGATGATGCACGAGATGTAGAAGCATAAGATGTAGAAGCACCAGAACTTCTAGAAAATCCTCCTCTCCAGCCAAAAATAGAATTCTCAGAATAAGAGTTCACATTCATACTTGTGATAGGATTTAGAGGTTTTAAAATATCTTCCCAACTATCAAACCTTACACCATCTTACTCACATAAAGAAAAGATCAAGGATGCAAATCCAAAACCTACAGTAGCGGCTGCTCTAGTAGAACTAGTAATGGCCTGATAAATAAGAGATCCAATATCAATAGGCATATATTGTTGAATGCAGTAGTTCAAAGTGGCTCTTTCTCTGGTTACTTCACTAAGATGATTCGTAGGGAGTAAGCAAGTAGAAATGAAATACTGCCATGCTTTTCCCGTGGCATCCAACTTTGATGTAGGAAATTTAATCTTCTTCCACTTGTAATTTTTCATAATCTTCTTCCCGCAGTCAATGAAGATATGATCTCATATAATTCTTTCTCCGTAGGATTATAATTTGCATTTAAAACACATCGTATCCAAAGGTAGGTGGTAAAATATATTAATTACCTCAGGGGGCAATGCTACTGATTTTCCTCTTACCATCACTTGATCCTCGTCAGCTTTAGGGAGATTAAAATAGAACTCCCGGACTACAAAAATCACAACAATAGCAGAAAAACAACAAAAACGTTCCCACTATCGGTGGACAATCAAATCTTCCACTTCTCTGCCCCAGATTATTAAAACACCACTCATGAATCAATTTTATAGACTACATTGCATTTACATATCTATCCTGACCTTTCACACTTACAAACTTGATCGAATCAAAAGTTGCCTTCCCTTTGCTCCTCTTCATTCTTGAGGCCATTTCTAAAAATCATCTAAACTTCAAAATAAATTTTAAACTCAAACCTAAATCACTGATCTAACTTCCAAAATCTTAAACTAACATTTCCATGTAATATCCATCAAATTTTCTTAGATTTTCATCATAAATAGTAATTTTTAGATTTTCCATAACGTACTCTAAATCTTTGGTGAAAATAAAAAATCTTCACATAGAAGTGAAGCTCTTACCTTGAGAAGATGAAACTAGCAAATTTGGCTCAATTTCACCGAATATTCTCCAAATTTGGAGAAGCCCTAGGACCAAAATCACGACTAACAGAGGAAGAAAAAGACTATTGAGGGAAAATGGAGTTTTTCAGCTCAATTTTTCACTTAAAACCATTTGTGAACCAGTTTTCATGAACCAGCGCTTAAGCGCGACTGGTTTGGCACTTAGGCGCCTATCTCTCGGGTAAGCCTGCACTTAAGCTCGGGGTTATGGCGCTTAAGCGCCCGTGCACAAATTTGGATATTTTTAATTTTTGAGTTAAATGCACATCTTACTTAAGTCATTCACCCCAAAATGGTCTTTATAAATCTAAGTAACTATTTTCTTCCCCTTCTATTTTCCTTTTTCTCAAATTCACAACTTTCCATGATTTGGTTCAATCATAATTAACACATAATTTTCACTCAAACAAACACTTTCATTCACATATCCAACAAATACAAACACAATTCAGACAACTTATCTCCACTCCAAAAAATTTTGGATGAGATGACCTCTAAATACATCACAACATAAAATAAACTTTAACATCAAACACACTTAAAACAAAAAAAACACTAACAACAAGCAAACTAAAAAGACTCTCAAACTTAATTCTATTCTCCATTAAAGGGAACATATCCCTATCCTTCATTCGCTCCTTTTGAACCATTTGGCACACAGATTTGATAGAACGGATGATGATGAAGAACTATTTTTTAGTCTTCTTCGATCCATTTGTTTTTCAGATACATCGCTTTCTCCACTTCTTCAAAATAACTTGTATTACTGAATTGCATTATGAGTTGTCATCCAATATGTGTCAAGTGTGCATTAGTTTCATTCAACTTTGCTTCAATTGAAGCCACATCAGCCTCAATTTTTGTAATATTTTTTGTTATTCCTTCTATACTAATGTATATGAATCCATTGTATAACTCTTGCACACTTTGACTTACAAAATTCTTCTTGATAGCCTCATCTTTGTTCTTCAATTCATTCTCCCATGAAAAAGTTCTTGCTAACTTAATCACTTCTTTTTCAAATCAAAACTCTCTTCATTTAGACTTTAGGATGAAAATTTGGAGAAGGAAAAGAATCTCTTCATTTCCATGCTATTTATAGAGTTTAGAGGATCCTAAACCACCTACCCACGTTCACAAACCACTAAACATTCAAGATAACTTCCCCACATTTAACCCTAAAACATTATTTAAGCATATGTTTTAACTACCGCACTTAAGCGTCGAATGTTGGTGCTTAAGCGTTGATGCTCTTTTAAGCACAGGTCAGCTTAACGTCAAAATACTCATTCTAACACGTCTAAGTCATCAATTAATGTCTTAGAGTTATCATAACATATTCCAAATACAATCACATTTTCTAAAACAAACACAACAACGTAACATTAAAAATGAAAACACATTAATAACTATGGGTTGCCTCCCACAAATCGCTTGATTTTACGTTGTCAGCACAACGTACCCAGTGTTTATTCTGGGTGACCAAATATCATAAGATTATTCAATTTAATTTGATCCCCTAAGAAATAGGGTTTCAGTATATGACCATTCAAGTTAAATATTTTAATAGTTTTTAGATCTTTGATATTAACAGCTCTATAAGGATAAACTTTTATCACAATAAATGACCCCATCCATCTGGACTAAAGTTTTCCTGAAAATATTCTTAAACTTGCATTATATAGCAAAACTTGTTGTCCTGACTCAAAATTATAGGTGAGAATTCTCTGATCATGCCACTTCTTCATCTTTTCCTTATAAATCTTAGCACTCTTATAAGATTCATTCCTTTTCTCTTCCAGCTCATTAAATTGTAATAATCTCTTTTCACCAGCATCCTTCAAATTATAGTTAAATTCCTTAATATCTTCATATGCTTTAATCTCAAGTTCAACTGGTAAATGACAAGCTTTCCCATATATTAATCTGTGTGGGGACATTCCTATAGGAGTTGTATATGCAATCCTATAAGCCCACATAGAATAATCAAGTTAGACTTACCAATCCATTTTTGTTTGATTTACAAAATTTGTTAAATGTCTTTTAATTTCTCAATTGGATAATTCAGCCAGACCACTTGTTTGAGGTTGATGAGCAGTAGAAATTTGAAGGTTAATATGATATTTCTTTATTAATTTCTCTATAATTGCATTTTTGAAATGACTTCCCCCAACAGTTATGATCACTCTTGACATTCCAAATCTACAACATATGTTCATTCTTAAAAATTTTGCAACACTTTGAGCATCACATCGAGGTAAAAAATAGCTTTTATCCATTTATATACATAGTCTACTGCTAAAATATATATAAATTTTCGAAAGATAGTTTAAATGGTCCCATGAAATCTAATCCCCAAATATCAAATATCTCGACTTCCAAAATATAATTGAGGGGCATCTCATTTCTTATAGAAATATTGCCTACACGTTGACAATGATCACAATTTTTAATATAAGCATTAATGTCTCTAAAGATAGTAGGCTAATAAAATCCAGATTGTAAAATTTTGTTTGTTGTTTTATAAACACCAAAATGTCCACCAAAATCAGAATCATGACATTTTTGGATAATTTCGTAAGTTTCTTTTAAAGGAACACATTTTCAAATTATTAGTCCTTCTTTATATAAAAATGGGTCATTCCAAAAATAATTCTTAGCTTCAAATAAAAATTTCCTCTTTTGTTGGTGTGTCTGACCGTATGATATAATATTACTAACAATAAATTTCATAATATCTGCATGCCATGGAACACGTCACTCAATAATATTAAAAAAAATTTCATCTGAAAAATGTTTGTTAATTTCTTTTTCAAAACAAAGTGATTTTTCAGATTCAAACTTGGACAGATGATCAGTACTTTGATTATCAGCTTCATTTCTATCTACTATTTCAAAATCAAATTTTTGCAAAAAAAAATCCATCTTATCACTCTTGGTTTTGCACTACACATTTGATTCCAATTAAATATGATCTGAATCTATCAAAAGAAAATACCATTGCTAAAACCTCTTTCTTAGTTGTGGTATAATTAATTTGAACTTCATTAAAAGTTTTACAAGCATAGTAAATTAATTTGAAAATCTTATCATGTTTATGTTCTAAAACAGCTCCAATAGCCTAATCATTTGCATCACACATTAATTCAAATGGTTTTTTCCAATCTGGTGAAATAATAACTAGTGCATTCACTAATTTTTTTAATAGCTCAAAAGCTTTTTAGCACTCCTTATCAAAATTAAAAATTACATCTTTTTTGAGCAAATGACATAGTGGCTTAGCAATTTTTTAGAAGTCTTTAATATATCGCCTGTAGAATCCAGCATATCCTAAAAAACTCCTAATTTCCCTCACATTTGTTGGGTGAGGTAAATTAGCGATCACTAGAATTTTTGCAAGATCTACTTCCATACCTTTCTCTGATATGTGATGTCATAAAATAATTCCTCCTGCTACCATAAACTGACATTTTTCCCAATTAACGACTAAATTTGTTTCTTCACAGTGTTTAAGATCTAGTGATAAATGTTTTAAACATGGTTCAATTGAAGTTCCAAACACCAAAAAAATCATCCATAAAAAATTCAATTCCTTTTTCAATTATATCACAGAAAACAGCCATCATACATCTTTGAAATGTAGCAGGGGCATTACATAAGCTAAAAAAGCATTCTTTTAAAAGCAAATGTACCATAAGAACTGGTAAACGTTGTTTTCTCTTGATCCTCAGGAGAAATTTGTATTTGGTGATAACCAGTATATCCATACAGAAAACAAAAGTATTTATGTCCGGCTAGTTTATCCAGCATTTGATCTTGAAAGGGTAATAGAAAATGATCTTTTCTAGTGGCAAAATTTAATTTTCTATAATCAATGCATATTCACCATCCTGTGACTTATCTTGTTGGTATTAATTCATTCTTTTAATTAATAGTTACAGTCACTCATCCTTTCTATAGAACACATGAATTGGCTAACCCATACACTATCTGAAATATGATAGATAATTCCAGCATCAAACCACTTTAAAATTTCTTTCTAAGAATTTCTTTTATAATGGGATTTAACCTCCTTTGAGGATCAGCTTTAAGTTTACAATTTTCTAAAAAAAGAGTTCTATGCATACAAATTGAAGGGTTGATTCCTTTGATATCAGCAAATGTCCATCCAAAGGCTTTCTTATATTTCTTCAAAGCTTACATTAAACTCTCTTCTTCTTCCAAAGTTAAATTTGAGAAAATTATAACCGGTAAAGTAGAGGAATCACCTAAAAGGCTGATTTTAAATGTTTAAGAAGTAAATTCAAGTCATGTTCAGGAGGTTTTTCAATTGATGAACAAAAAGATTTGTCTTTTTCTGTCATGTCCAAAACTTCAAAACTTTCATGAGCATAATTTGAATCTTCTTCAAGAAAATCATTAAATTGTTCCAATTCTTCTTCATGCTTATGCTCCAATTCTTTCATTTCAGATTTCTTTTCATAAGTTATTTTGAAATGGCATTCACTTAGATATCTTATTACATCATCTTGAAACATTCATCATCTTTACCTTTTGTAGGGTATTTCATTGATTTTGAAATATTAAAAGTAATTGTTTGATCATTGACGCACAGAGTTAATTCCTCATTTTGCACATCAATCATTGCTTTTCCTATAGCTAGGAAAGGTCTCTCCAAAATGATAGGTATCTCTTTATCTTCCTTCATATCAAGCACAATGAAATTGACCACATAGATAAATCGATCCACTTTAACCAAAACATCTTCCATAACTCCTTTAGGATATGTTGTTGCATGATTTGCTAATTGCAAAGTTATATTAGTAGGGGTTATTTCTCCTAATCCCAGACTTTTAAAAGTAGATAATGACATAAGGTTAATGCTTGCACCTAAATCACATAAAGCATTCCAATAAAATCTGTCTCCTAATGAATTCTCTTCAATCATTAAAATTGGTTAAGAAAAATTCATTCCGAATTGGTTTATCTTCCTTGAAATTGTTGAAACTTGATTTGCTAACATTGCCAAAGCATCAGCTTCATGAATATTGTCTATATTCTTAGGATGTATCCTTTAAGAAGGCCATTAAAAATTATGAGTAGACATTTCTTTAATTAAAGCATAAGTATCATAAAATGATTTTGACATAAATGAACCAGTAGCAGCGGCATCGATAATAGATCTAAGAGATCCAACTAATCCATTATAGAAAGTTTGAATAATTAATCAATTCAGCACAGCATGGTGTGGACACTTTCTTAGGATTTCTTTAAATCATTCCCAAACTTCATAAATAGATTCTCCTTCAAACTAACAAAAATATGAAATATCATTTTTAAGTGATGCAGTTTTTTATGGTGGAAAATATTTAGCAAGGAATTTCTGCACCAAATCACCACAATTTCTGATAGATCCAGGTGCTAACGAATTCAACCATATCTTAGCCTTATCCCTTAATGAGAATGGAAAAATTCTATGTCTAATAGCATCATCTGAAACACCATCATATTTAAATGTAGCACACAATTCTAGAATATTGGCAAGATGTAAATTTGGATCTTCAATTGGTACTTCCCCAAACTGATTATTTGATACCATTTAGATAATAGCAATTATAAGTTCAAATGAATTAGCAGCTACAACAGGATTTTGAATACTACCTTAATGTTAATCCACTATAGGGTTTTCTTAATCTCTTAAAGGTCTAAATTCTTGATGAATTTCAGCATTTTGATTATTTTGGTTTACCATTTCTTGAAAATTTTGAATTTTTTCTATAATTATAAATTTTGTTATAGTTCTTTCTAATTCAAAATCGTAGGGCACTAGTTCTTCAGAACCTGAACTAGGCATAAATTAATACAAAATAATAATGAAACTAAACTAAAACTGCACATAAACTTATAACAACAACACTGCAATATTCCTATAATAAATCTAAAAGTTTAAATAAGACTTTTCTAAATGTAGAATTTTTTTTCTAAAAATTCCTTCAAAATTTTTAATAAATTTTCTTTTTGTTTCCCGGTAACGACACCAAAAACTTGATCCCACTACGAAATGATAATACGTGAATATTATGATTTATGATATAATTTTCTATTTTTCTTGAATAATATTTTTTTTCTTTACAACGACGCTAAAAATTTGACTCTGATGTAATTAAGAGTCCAACTGTTATATTTAATATTTGGGATTCTACGTAATTATACGTATTGTTATCAAGTCATATAGGATTTTCTGATTAAGCATCAAAATATCGAACCCATATAGAAGCTTATAAACTTATAATAAGGAATTAGAACACAAAATCTATTTAGGAAAAGATACTTACTTAAACTATAGATAATATCGTAGGATTGAATGTTCAATTCTTTTTTGGTAATATTTGATATTATGAAATAAAGTAAACAATTAACTAACTTTAACAAGATTTTTGTAAGATTAAAGAAGTATAAATAGAAAGGCCTTTTTCCATATCATGAATAAGTAATAATTATAAGAGTTATGTTATGGAAGTATTCAAAATGTGTTGTGTCAAATAAAAGCAATATTATTCTTTACCCTTAATAGAGATGTTATAAAGAACATTGGCTAGTTTAAAGTTTGAATAGTTTTGAAGACCGATTAGGTAGGGAAGATACTAACTCTCACTCTAGAGTTCCCTCATTTCCCTTCTCCTAAGGGCTAACTTCTCGTATCAAAAGCCAAAACATTAAACCAAATTGGGGGTTTAGTTTGTCACCCTAAACCTCTAGATCTACACTCATTAAAGTTTATTTCTCTATTTATTTGCACTCAATTATATGAATTACATTCTCATCCATACAATATCATGTGATTTTTACCATTAGTTGATTGAGACAATACCATCATAGATTTTACATGTTCTTACAAAAAATGTTAACATCTTAATTAGCTAAATCAAGAAGTAAATGAAATACAAGGATTAAATCATCAAACTTATTCCAGCCTTAAAGATTAATACTTCCACAACCTCCATCCAACACTTAGTTACTTTACATTTTAAGGAAAAATATAATGAAAACTACTCAGAATTCATAGTAAAAACACAAAAACAATTAATTTTAAAAGTAGAAATCATGTAGAAACACAAGAAGTCTAAATTCAAACCAAATGTAATACAAAGATAAAAACTTATCTCAAATTCATCTTCACCACACTCTTGAAGTTCCTCTGAATCTCTTCATTTCTCTTACAAGACTCCCTATAACTGGTAACCCAACCCTAAAGGGTTAAAATCTCTCTAAATCACTAAAAAATAATGGATTCTTACTTAGAATTCTCTACCCACCTTCCCCTTCACTAGAAATAATATAAGTGAGAAGAAACCCTCCAAGTCCTTATTTTTATAGCTATTCAAAAGCTGCCTTGGTGTCTCTTCAAAAAGTGTCTACATTCAATGAATCTCCCAAGAGATGCCTCCTTTCAAGAGCCATTTGAATGTATTTCCACTTCCATTATTAGTTATTCATGTTTTTATCAATGGTTACCTCAAACGCCCCTTCAAAATTTGTCAAAATTTGTTTAAACTTTCATAGTAACTACCTTAATTAAGCTTAAGCGCGTGGCCTTTGGCGCTTAGGCGCCAGATCATTGCGCTTAGGCGCCCCAGTTCATTTTCACCCATTCTTCAGTTTTGCTCCAAATTTGATCTTTTTTCACTCCTTTTGTCATATTTTATCCATTTAATTGTACATGTAAGAAAAACACACAAATACCTTCCATTAAAGTGCAATATCCTCAAAATTAGGTACAAAAATGTGTACATAAATGATATATATTATAGGTATATCAATCATCAAAGATCCGTGTCATTGCTCACTAATAGGTTGCACCGGCGATCATTAACCTGAACAACATTACCATGTAGCAGTACTCTCCAATCGGTGTTCTGAATGTTGTGAGCTTCTCATCTTCTGGCATCATCTTTATCTGATAGTTCCTGGACGACTTGTCCATAAAAGAGAAAATTTTGTGCGTTGACATGATATTAATCATTAAATCTCCAATTGGTAGCGAGAATTCATTCTTCGAACATGCTTTGTTCAAATCTTTGAAATTGACCCAAGAAAAAAACGTTAAGAATTTTATGCTTATTTTATATTGATTTTGATGATATTGTACTTTAAAGAAAGGTATTTTTGGTGTTTTTCTACAGGTATGAAGATTTAAGGACAATGGAGTGAAAATATATAAAAAAGAGTGAATTTGGAGCAAAAAGGACTAAATTATGAAAATTTGACCTAGGGCACCGACAATGAAGGTCGACAGCGCCGATGGCATGATTTTCCTGAGAGTTCATAATATATTTCAAGGGAGGCTACCGATGGCGGAGGCCGAGGCTGCCGACAGCGGGGCCAGTTCAAGGCACTATTTCTAGAAGGTCGCTGACGGCGGAGCTCGATGCTGCCGAAGGCGGGATCGACGGTTCTTTCACAAAATACATCAAATGTGGATGATTTTTGAAGGGATGCTTGGAAAAACCTTGTAGACTCTTCAAAAACTTTAAAAAGAACCATTTTAGGCCGAAAAATGTCTTTTTGGAGTCCTCTAAAAGTCACTAAGAGTTTGCAAAAAGTTATATTAGATTCTTCTAATAGTTACTTACTGTCCAATAGAGAGTCCACTAGTGTCCATTGTTATTAGTGAGTGTTAAATAGTGAGTTCAACAGAGATATTGTGAGGAATTCTTCAAAGGATTGTAAGAGTAGAAGGGAAGTGAGAGATCTCTTCTGCATTGTTGTTTCGAAGGAGAATTCCACGTACTATAAAGAAAGGAAGAGATTCAGAGGAACTTCAAGGAGTTTGCTTGGGGAGGAATTTAAGATAAGTTGTTTTTATTTACTTTAGTTTGTAGAACTTTACTTTTATATATGAAATCCAAGTTTTATTGCATCCTCTCCATAAATTCTGAGTAGTTGTTCTGTCTTTCTCCTAGTTTTGATATTTTGTGGAATGATAAATAGAATTAGTGTGCAATAAAAATTTAAAGAAGTTGTGATAATCTTTTACTTAGATCTTAATTTACTTTCAATCTGGCCAATTGAATAGTTAAAATCTGTTGAGTTTAACAACTATAGCAAAGATTACATCCGAGATTCAGGGAGGTCAAAGTCCTTGGAAGGTGGGTGCAAATAAATAGGGAAATAATATTCATTGGGCGTAGAATTGGAGATTTTAGAATGACAGGCTAAAATCCTCAATTCAGCCCTATCGTTTGGGTGTTGAAGTATAGATGTTAGCCCTCAGGCGAGGGGAACGTGGGAGCTTCAAAGTGAGAGCTGGTATCCTCCCAGCCTAGCTGCAAATTTAGTAACCAAGCATAGGATTAGTCAATGTTCTTTATGCCTGGACCAAAGGGAAAAAGAATAGATATGCTCATATTTGGCACAACACTATTTTAAATTAATTCTAATTATCTATTCACTTAAATATCTTAACAAAGGAGAAAGATTATTGCTTATATATTTGAACTTCACTTTGGTAGTATTAGTTATCTGTTAGTAAGACTAGTTTAATTAAAACTTCATATTATTGTCGATTGCATATTAGTTACAGATAGTCAATTTTTGATTTAGTTGTGATTTTGAATTGATTTCTATACTCCTAGTCTGTAGCCTCTAAAATATTCTCTGTGGGATCGATATCCAGGACTCCATTAGAGCCCATATTACTTGAGCGATATGTATACTTGCATTTAAGAGTAACTCTGCAATTAAAGATTATATTATCTATTGGTTACATAAATTAAAATTACGCTCCAAGTCAAATTGGCGCTATTGCTAAGGATTTAGATCTTCTAGAAGTGGTGTCGAATTATTATATTTTTAAGTATATAAAAAAATCGCGGTCAAATTTTTGGCGCCGTTGTCGGGGAATATAAAATTATTAGAGTAACGGACAATTTAGGACTGTTAGAAAACTTTTTAATAGAATTGCAACTTATTTAGTTAACTGTTTTGTTGTGTACTGATTTCGATTGTATGCGTAAATTTGGTTATGAAAATCTTATACCCTACGATTCAAAATTAGAATGCACTGTTAGGAGAATTAGAAAACTAAGAAAAGAACCTATAAATTCTGAAACAATGGTAAATAACGTAAACAACCAAAGAATAGAAAATGAACATCAATCTAGACCACTAAGAGATTACGCAAACCCTACATTAGATGATATTCACTTAACTATCCAAAATCCAGATGTAGCTGCTAATTCATTTGAGCTTAAACCTGCAATTATCCAAATGGTACAAAACAATCAATTTGGTGGAACTTCAAACAAAGATCCTAATTTACATCTTGCAAGTTTCCTAGAACTTTGTGCTACTGTTAAGTACGACAAAGTGTCTGCTGATGCCATCAGACTTAGTTTTTCCTTTTTCTCTAAGGGATAAGGCTAAGGCTTGGTTAAATTCGTTAGCACCTGGATCTATTAGAACTTGGGGAGAACTTTCATAAAAATTCTTATCAAAATATTTTTCACCATCTAAGACTGCTAAGCTTAGAAATTATATCACATCTTTCAGTCAGTATGAGGGAGAATCGATACATGAATCTTGGGAAAGATTTAAAGAACTTCTTAGAAAATGTCAACATCATGCTTTACCATATTGGTTAATTATTCAAACATTTTATAATGGATTAGTAGGATCTCTTAGATCTATTATTGACGCTGCTGCTAGCAGATCATTAATGTCTAAACCTTTTGAAGAAGCCTATGCATTAATAGAAGAAATGGCTACCAAATAATTTCAATGGCCTGTTGAAAAGGTAAATCCTAAGAGTAGCCAATATTCATGATTTTGATGCTTTAACTATGATAGTTTCTCAAATTGCTGCTCTTTCAAAGAAAATAGATCAATACGAAATGAATCGTTCTCAAACACTTCCAGTGTTAGAAGAAAATTCATTAGGACAAATTGTAGATGCTCAATCTTCATATGAAACTATAAATTTAGTAAATAATAGACAAAATAATTCTTATTCAAACTATTATAATCCAAGTTGGAAAAATCATCCAAAGTTTAATTTGAATAACCAAGGTAATGCAAATCCTGTTAATCCTCAGTGGGGGAACAATCCTATAAACCCATTGGGAAATATAAACAACCAGGGTAATTAAAATTATAGACCTTCTAATCCACCAGGTTTTTATAATAATTCATAATTTAAGGAGAAGAAGTTGTCTATGGAAGAATTAGTTTTGAATATGGGTAATCAATTATAAAGTCAAGGAGCTGCTATTAAAAATATAGAAAACTAATTAGGGCAAATTGCTTATGCACTAAGCAATAGACCTGTTGGAACTTTACCTAGCAATGTTGAAGTAAATCCTAAAGATCAAGGAAAAGAATAAATTAAGGTTATTCAATTAAGAAATGGAAAAGAGTTGGAAACAAGAGTTCAAAAAGAAACTGTAGTTGAAAAGGAAAAAGAAGAAACTGAAGGAGAAAACGAATGTTTATATCCTAATTTTCCTCTGAAACCTATGAAAATTACTGTTGAAAACCCTCCACCACAATTTCCTCAAAGACTTAAGAAACAAGATAAAGGAAAAAAGATTTGCTAAATTTTTAGACATTTTGAAAAAATTGTCAATAAATATTCCTTTTATTGAAGCTTTGGAACAAATGCTTGATTATGTTAAATTTATGAAGGATATACTCAACAAAAAAAGGAAGTTACTAGATCATAAGACTATTGCACTCAGTGAAGAGTGTACTATAATTCAAAGAAAGCTTCCTGAAAAACTTAAAGATCCTAATAGTTTCTCTATCCCGTGTGCTATTGGTGAAAAATTTTATGGGCGAGCATTATGTGATTTGGGAGCTAGCACAAATTTGATGCCTCTATCAACTTTTAAAAGGTTTAGAATTTGAGAGATTTCACCAACTTCTGTAACTCTACAGTTAGTTGATCAATCTATTACACATCCTAAAGGAGTTGTAGAAGATGTTTTGGTTAAGGTTGATAAGTTTATTTTTCCTGTGGACTTTATCATTTTAGATATGGAAGAAGATAAAGAATTACCTATCATTTTAGGAAGACCACTCCTAGCTACAGGATGAGCCATGATAGATGTTCAAAAAGGAGAATTGACAATGAGAGTAATTGATCAAGAAGTAACCTTTAACATCTCAAAGTCAATGAAATATCCTTCAATAGAAAAAGATGATGAATGTTTCAAAATGCATATATGTGATTATCTAAAAAGAGAATATTTCAAGGAAAACTATGAAGAAAAAGAAGATATAGAAAAAGATAATTACGATGAAAATGAAAGTGAAGAAGTTGATTATATTCAGGAGAAATTTGAAATGCTGAATTCAACTGCACCAGAAATCGAAAAATTAATACCATCTGTTGTAAAACCCCCTGAACTTGAATTAAATAATCTTCCAAATCATTTAAAGTATGCATTTTTAGGAGAGTTTTCAACATTACCAGTAATTGTATCCTTAGAATTAAATGAAATTCAAGAACAAAAATTAATGGATACATTAAAGAAATACAAAAAAAGCTTTTGGTTGGACTCTAGCTAATATTAAAGGAATTAGTCCTTCGATTTGTATGCACAGAATTTTATTAAACAAAGAACATAAACCAAGAAATGTCCCTCAAAAGAAATTGGACCCTATAATGAAAGATGCAGTTAAAAAGGAAATTTTAAAATGGTTAGATGCTGGAATTATATATCCTATTTTGGATAGTACTTGGGTAAGTCCAATTCACTGTGTTCCTAAGAAAGGAGGAGTAACTGTTGAAGTAAATGAAAATAATGAATTAAGACCTATCAGACAAGTTTCTGGATGGCATATTTGTATTGATTATAGAAAATTAAATGCCACCACCAGAAAAAGATCACATTCCTCTTCATTTTCTAGACCAAATGTTGGATAGACTTACTGGACACAAGTATTACTACTTTCTGGATGGATATACTGTTGACCTCATTTTTTATGAGATCTTTTGCTTCTCTCTTTAGTACTTAGGATCTAGCCTTAGGCTTTTCCTTTGACTAATCTTAGAGGACTAGAAATAGAAACCACCCTTTATAAATCCCTGCAAACCCCACAAGCTTGATTGTAGACCCCTAATCACCTAGAAGGTTGAAATCAAATGTGGAGGTTTAAAGGATGAGTTCCCTATAGAACTTTTTGGCCTTAGGAATACACTGGGTGGCCTGGTCTGGTGAGGGTCGAATTGCCAATACACTACACTATCACACACATTCCAAGTCCTAAAACCACACTCTCACCCAACTTGACTTCCTGACTCATGTAGGTAATTCATATGGATGGTCCTTAACCCCTAAGCCCCTGGCTAAGACGGTTAGGAACAACATAGTGAATGCCTCAAATGAGTCCTCTCATGGCTCTTATCGGATTGATATGGCTTCACGGCTCAACCAAAGTGATCCCATTTCACTCACATTTGATCAATCTTCCTTTTTTCAAAATTTCAGTTTTTGACCCCCGGGGCTCCGGACCCGCCAAACCTACCAAATACCCTTGAAATGACCCAAAATTTGCAAAATTTCCTAAATTACCCAAGATCCCTCAAAATCAATCCTAAACACTTCCACCATTCAAATCGATCATCTTTGGCCAAAAATACCAAAAATACTCCTAAACCCCCCCAAAATTACCAAAATACCCTTTTCCAAAAATTCAGAAAATTCCCAACAAATTCCAGAAAATCTCAAATATTCCCAATTTCATTTTATTCAACTACACCATGGGCCAATTTTGCCAATTTACCCCACTTTTACCAAAACCCCCCAATTGACCCATTTTTAACCCAAGTGAACCCAATGTCAAACCAAACCACCCCAATTGACCTCAATTTTGGTCCAATTCAATTCTATACTTCAATTCAATATCCTCAATATCAATTTAGACCAAATTCAAGTCCAATTTGATTGACATTTGAGCCCAATTTCAATTTGAAGCTTAAAGCCCAATTTTGGCCCACGACCTAAACTTAGCCCAAACAAACCCAATTCTACTCCAATTGGCCCCAAATCTTTTCTAAGGCCTTCCTAACATCCCCATAAACAAAACTCTAACTTGATTTGCCCAAACTTTGAACCTAAACTCCACCCAAACCTAACCCAAAACCAAAATCCCTTAAATTGACCTAAGCCCAAACCTAACCCAAATGGGCCCAAATCCCAAAATCAAAGCCCGAACAAAGTTAAAAACTCTTTGTGACACTCCCATAAACATTTCTCAACATTAATTTTACATCAAATCCAACTTTAGCCCAACCTTAAATCAAGTTAGCCCAATTTGACTCACTTTGGCCCCTTTACTAAAAGACCCACATTAAACCCAATTCAATTCAAAATCACTTCAAATTTGTTCCAAGTTACTCATGACACATCCCTAAACTAAACCCAACATTTATTTGGCATGTTCCTTCACAAAACTTTCATCCAAAAGCCCATTTTAAAATCTAAAAGCCCACTTCCATAAAGCCTTTAAAAGCCAATTTTCACCAAAATTCAAAAGGCCTAAAACCTATTTCAAAACCCATATGACATCTTCATTGGTCATCCATTTGATAAAATCACCCCACTAAGTTTTATTTCATCATTTAAACAAACCAAATGTGGCCCCATGGAAATTTTCCATCAAAATGTCTAAAAATTCAAAACCTTTTTTCATGTAATTGACCAAGCTTTGCCCCAAGCCACATGGAGCCATGGAGCCATGCATAAGTCATATGCAAGCCTTGGAAGCCACTTTCCACATCACCAAACCATTTATGGCTAGAGAGCGAACCCCTTTCCAAACTCCTTCTTAAGCCTTTTTAACCCCTTTTATGTCACACTCTAACCCATGCTTAATTAAAATTCTTTGGATAAAGACTTCTCCACCTAAAGTCAGCTGAGCCAAATAATTCATTTCAGCCCAAATCAAACTCTTGGAGGGTGAACCCAACCCATTTACATGGCTTTACCAAATTAAGCTCAAAATGACTCTTCCCCCTTACCACTTAAATCAAAATCTTTTACACATGTCAAGCCTCAATTGACTGCACCATTGCCAACTCCTGACCCTTCTGAGCCAGATGGTGACCTAACCCTGCCGGCCAGTCGCCTGGGTCGCCTAAAAACACCATGGCCGAGAGCTCCATGTGAGCCAAAGTTTTTAATTCTCCCTTGCTGAGTTGTCCCAGTCCAATTGAACACCATGGCTGTTCTTCTCTTGCATAGAGCAGCTGATCCCAAGCATCAAACCCCACAGGAAGCCCTCCAGCCATGTCCATTTAAACCCACCACCCTCTCGGCCAAAAAAGGTGTTGAACCAAACCTTACCAAAACTCTGCCAAAATCACTCCAGATCCCTCTCCAGACATAGAGAAATTGATCCCCACTGAAATCCAGCCCTAAAACCCTCTCGCGAGCTCGATTTCTGAGTTGAAAATCCAACCAAAAAATAGGACACTTCACGACAGTGAGCCAATCTTCAAATTGATTGACCCTACACCTTCACCAGACCAAGAGGAGAAGTTCCCCAGCAAAAGTCCCCTCACAAGGCCAGCCATTGCTTCCAACCTCCAAGCTTTGTGATCGGCCTTGGTCACTTTCATACTTAGACGGTTCCCGGAGCCGGAGACTTCATTTGGAGCTTGCCTGGACTCAATCGAAGGTGACACAACCCTCAGATCGAAGCTTCACTTCTCTGAGCAAAGGTATGAACTCATTCTTCCTCCCAAGCTTCCAGCAATTCTCCATTTTGTTTGGAGTAATTTCATAGCTTATAAACTGTATGGATGTGTTCGTCTCTTCAAGACGAATCGATAGAGTATAAGAACTCGAAAATCCATTGAGAATCGAGAGAGATATTAGGCTTTGAGTGTGGACGGTCACGGGTGCACACCAGTCTTAAACGATGACCAGGAGCCGTTGGATCGCGCGTGTATCGAGCGGACGGTAGAGATCAAGCCGGACAGTGCAATGGTACGTGAACCGCGGGCCCCTGGAGCGCTGAGTCAGATGGCGGCGGTGAATCATGGAGCGACGCATGGGCTTTCGATCCGCCGTAGGATGACGCGGCGCTGAGTCGGATAAGTAGGAAATTAGGGTATTTTTGAATTATTTAAATGCCCTGAACTTCAAAAATTCATATCTTTGCATAGAAAAATAAAAAAAAATAAAATAAAAATACCCTCTTGCTCAATGAACAGAGGAGAATAATGTGGAAAAGAAATCAAGTTAATTGGATGAGTATTTTATTTTTAATAATTTATTTAGTATTTCCAATGTTTTGATTCTCCATTTGCATAGATAATTCACCATGGCATGAGACCAAAGGGCTTTTGAAGCCTCTGATCTTGGGATCATTCCCTGAATTTTTCAAGGTTAGAGGCCATCTCTGTGAAAAGTTATTGATTTTTCAAGTTCATGTCACTATTTTAGGTATTTTAATTCCAATAATTAGCATGTTGTAAAATAAATTCTAGGAAAATTTGGTGATGTTTCCTAGGACCAGGGAACCCTACGAAAAATATATTTTGAGTTAATTCATTCATAATAACCTTAATCGGCCTAAACTCCTAAAATTAAATTTAAATTAATTAGGGTTAACCACACATCAAATTAGTTGAAAACAATTCTCCATTACTCTTTAGGGTCAGAGGAACTTTATATAAAATTTTGAAATCAATTGGACTTGATTAATCCTACCAAACGGATTGATTAAGCCTCATAAGATAAATGGAAATTTAAAAATTCATAACTTCAAAAATAATTTTTAAAAATTCACAAAAAAGATTTTGGAGCTTCTCTGATATTAGGGGAGTTCAGGAAAGTTAAAATTGGAATTTTCTAAAAAAGTTGATTTTTCACAATATTTTAATATTTTAATAATTAAAAAATAATAAAAATCATAAAAATATTAAAAATCATAAAAATGTCACATTTTGACTCCTAATCATTTAGGAACAAACCAAATATTTTTCCTAAGTCCCTACGATAAGATATTGAATTTTAAAGGCTTAATGTAATTTTTAATATTAAAAAATGAATTTTCAACCTTTTTCACTAAAATAATTCTAATAAATCAAAATAAAATCAGAAAATTATTAAATTTGTTTCTCTAGACTCCTTGAGGTTAGATAAATTTAACAAAAATATAAAATCTATTTTTCAACTTTTATTTTATTTTAAAATTAATTAATACTCTAAAACTCAAAATAATTATAATAAATAAAATATAATTCAAAAAATGACAAAAATTGGTCCAAGTGGTTTTCTAGTCATTAGAAACATCTCATAATTTTTTTAAGGACAGAAACTTTAACTTGGTCATGTTGTTGAATTTTCTTTGAAAACCCCTATTTTCTACTAAAAATAATTATATAAATAAATTAAAGTCAGAAAAATCACATTTTTTTCCTCTAATGTCTTAATTGACATGTGACTGAGGTGATATAAAAATTTTAAATTCATTTGAGCTAAATTTAGTGAGTTATGAAATAAATACGCCTAAAAGGGCATAAAGGTAATTAAAAAATTTTAACCCTTAATTAAAACTTTAGATTTAATCAAAATGGAGGGTAAAATATTTGATTTTAACTTTCTCTTGGATGATTGAAACTTAGGGAAATTAAGGGGTAGGAAACCCATTAAACACTTTGAAAATATCAAAATGAAACTCTAATTAATTAAATAATTTAAATTTTGGAAAGAATATATTTAAAATTTGGATTATTAAAATAGGGAAATTATTAAGATGATATTTATTCTTTAACTTAAAAATCCCTAAATAAGTCACTTTAATAATATTTAGTTCTTAATTAAAAATTAAAATAATAATTCAAATTAAATAAATTAAACATTAAAAGAAGATAACCCTTAAATGAATTAAAACTTAAAATGTTAAATGGTCCAATAATTAAAATCAAATTTAAAATCTTGGAGTTAAACTAAATTAAATTAAATTAAGTTAAGTCAAAGTTTAAATTAAATTAAATTACCACCTTAACAATTAAATTAAATTAAATTTAAAATATTGAAACTAAAACTAAAATTAAAATCAAATTAAATTAAAATTAAATTAAAAATAAATTAAATTAAATTAAATTAAATTAAAATCATTTAACAACAAACCTAAATGAAATCATTAAGAGTTAAATCAAAATATATCAATAATTTCAATACCTCTTCCTATCTAAGTAAATTTAAAACATGAACATCAATTTGAAATACTAAGATAATTGAAAATGTAAAGATTTAAATTAAATCTAAAATAATTTGAACACTATTCCAAACTTAAAATTATTAATTAAAACCTCATAATTAAATTAAAACACTTTAAATCATTAACTCCAACTTTAAATTAGGAATGATTGAAATTCTCAATAAACCCAACTTGCCCTTAAAGGCTTTAATTATTATAACTCTTACATAGAGTATTAAGTGAAATGTCACTTCATTCATCAGATAATCAAATACCCAGGTTCACTGAGTAAGAGACAAAGCTTAACTAAACTCTTGGATGATTAATTCACCTGTGCAACTAAATTTAGTTGGACTTAAAATGATCCCAGAAGTCTTGAAAAGATGTTTAGGACTCGTCCTAAACACTTCCTCAATATGACGGGATGTTTAAGAAGAAAAATTGAATTTAATTGTTCTTTGATGAAGAAAATCATCCTTAAACCAAACCAACAACCTAGACGTCATAGGAAATGACTAGTTATAGGATTAGGAATTTGGTAGACAACCAAAACCCTTTCCCTTAGCTTTACCTAGGTATTTCTTGAAAAATATGTTTAAATGCTCTAACACGTGTTTTAAGTGCAGCTTGGGATGACGGGAAGACCCTCCAGGTACGCTTTTATTTTATTGCAATTTACTTTATTGCAATTTACTTACATGCATTACGCTTTACTTTTTCTTGCATGTTGAATAAGACAGTTGCATGAAAACTAAAACCTTTAGGATAGTCCCTGAACTGAAACCAAAACTAAATTAAAAGTCATCACAAGATAAAATTCATCGCCACAACATTCTAAAATATAAAACAACTCAAAATTTAATCACAAACAGAACAACAAAACTACAATTGCAACTAAATTAAAACGTCTCATTGAATGATCGGGAATACCTCGGATGATGTAACCCACGTGTTGCTAACGGGATTTCCCACGGTCTAAATGAAAGTGTGGAACTCATTCAGTTGAGTTTAGCAAATTTATCTGGACTAAGTGAATTCGATGAAAATAACGGTGTCTGGATGACGGAACCGTGGGATCTTAATCGGTTATGTTTAAACAACTTTAAGATTTATTTTAATTAAAACACTAAAGACATTTGGACTTTAAGATTTCTCTAAACCAAGATACTTTTCTCATCCCCTTGATTTTCACTTTCCAAAACCAAACCTCTGCAACAACAAGGAGCTCGAAGCACAGTGGGCAGCACGGCCATCGTCATCAGCAAAACTCGGGTCTACTTCAGCAAAACCTTTCTTAGAATTAAATAACCAAGCCATAGGACTTCGAGGTAGTTTTCCTAGTGCAACATAAATTCTCAACTTTTTGTTAGGCATTTGCATAATCATGTTATGCAAATTAAGTCCTAACCGGTCTTAGGATTCCGAGGTAGTTGTTTTGTACGACATAAACCCTCACATCTTCGAGGCTATTTGTACGATCATATCATACAAATATAAGTCCTAATTAATTAAAATTGACAAGATTGCAATATTAAATAAACTCCTAAATTGAAGCCAAACAATAGGATAGTTTGGGAAGTTGCCAAGATTCTTCTTGGATCCTCAGCTTCTCCTACTTCTCTTCCTTTGGATTCTTGAAATAAACAGTTCCAAATTTGAGCTAATCTCTTTTGAAATTCCAAAATTCAATCCTTTGAAACCTTAAACTTTGAAATTCTTGAGAGCAAAACCACTGATCATTTCGAGAGTTTTTATAAATGATTCCTGTCATTTAAGATGTAATTAACTATAGGGGCTTGCCCTTATAGGGAACTTTAAGAACCCAGGTAATATAAACCACCGCTTAATTCCTTTATATTAAGCGGGGGAACTTTTCGGCTTATAAAATTGGTTCGCAGACCAAACGGATGTCACAAATCTTCTAGTTTATTTAACCGAGCCCCATCATCAAGCAGTGTGTCTATTCTTCGGAATAGATATATGGTTTGTGATGTGGTGCTCGTTTATATAAACTATTCGGGATGTGAGATCGGTTTGATTTCATATCTTAAAATTTTCAAACTTAAAGTTATTTTCAAAATCAAATGTTTCTTTCTAAAACTATATATATATATATATTTAAATTAAATTTAAAATTTAAAATTCACCGACAACTTCTATAGGCGAACCCTTTTTTAAAATACAACACACATAGCCTAAAAATATGCCGACAATTTCTGGCAACTCCGCTGGGGACTAGTTCCTCTCTCCATTTTTTATTATATGGTTTTGCTTTTATAAATCGATAGTGAGTCCATATCCCTAGTGGACCAAAACTACCATTCTTCCGTTGGAATACCCCGTTCATTTCTGTCTTGAACGAGTATAGCCAACTCCTCTCGGATTTAGGAGCCACTGTTTAGACACCCCTAAACAGAGAGGTTCCGAGATCCTTTTACCACTTTTCTGAGGTGGGGTGGACCCCCAATAGGTGTTAGTTTAGGAGCGGTCTTTCGAGTCGAGAAGTCTTGCATAAGACTTTCTCTTTCTTTCCAATTCTAAATCGGGCCCTTTACCTTTTCTATAACCTTTTTCCCTTAATCGTTTTGATTCTAACAAATGAACCTCCTAATAAACAATCTCTTTTAAAAATCACAAATACATTAAGATAAACGAAAAATGTGTTCGGTCTCTTTCTTTTTCGTCCTAAACTTTACGATGAAAAGAAGCATAATTCGGAACTCACATTCAGAATCTGCCCTGCAGAAAATGACTGCCCCAAAGTTAATCTTCTCCTTCACCAATGGAATGGACTTCGCCGTTTACAAGGATGAGCTGCCCGACAATGGAATCATCCGTTTCGGACAAGGATTCGGTAACACAGATATCAAGTTCGCCGATGTCACTCTCTTCACACTAATGGACAAAGTGTCAGAAACTGAAGAGCCCGTGATTGAGTTCAACCTGAAATCGACTCAAGAATTCCCTCCCATGTAAAGGGTTCCAGCTGAAAGAAGTACTACTGTTCGTAGGAGGACTGTTGTCTCTACCCCCACCAGTCTAGTCATCTCTGCACCTACCCCGACTTCGCAAGCCGAAGGGGAAGGAAATCCAAGTCTGTGATGAGCCTGTCACCGTGGAGGGTACAGATTTTGCTACAATACCATCTGTTTTTGAGATTGGGTCCAGTTCGAGAATTGCACCCCTAACTCGGAATCAAAGAAGAAATAGAAGCAGAAAGATCGCCAAGATCGAGAAAGCCAGAGCTGCTGAAGTTGCTTTTCTAGAAGAAATTCCTGAGGAAAGAGAAGAACTACTTGAGTATATACCTCTGTTGGAAGGGAGCAGGTTTCACCCTCTCTCTGCCGCATTAGATGAAGAGAATGTCCGTAGGATCACCGCTGCATTACCCCGACTTGCGTATACAGAAATTACAAGAGGAAAAGGGATAAGACTACGCCATTGGCTCGACTGCAAGCTGTGATAGAAAGATTGGCAAAGAAAGAAAGATGCCCTGTGTCAGAAATCTCAAGACGGGTGCCAGCTAAATCCCGCCTTGGACCTCGAATAGAGCATGTTGATGCCACAGAGAAACCGAAGAAGAAGATAAAAGCCAGTTCCCCCGTTGTTGTATCGGGTCTACAAATTAGGGAGGATACCACCCTCCAGCATATAGCCGACAGATCATCCGGTCCTAGGCTTCCGGCAGCAAGAAGGATGGTATGGCGACCTACTACTAGCGAGCTAAGACTAAAACAATGTCCTGAGAAGAAAAGTCTCGTCAGGAGACTTGAATCAGAAGAAAGTGCTACTGCAATAAAGGGGACTCCCAGAAAGGAAGTTCAACAACCGTCACAAGACAACTGCAAGACCGTGCGGAAAAGGCCACTAGAGGATGCCATGGACAAGTTAAGGACCGACATCCGACGGTTAGCAAAAGAAAGAGAATAAAAACTAGAGGATAAAGTTGACTCATCAGAGTTCATGGATGAGGAGTATGCCGAGATCAACATGGTTGAAATGCGAGCATCATCCGCTTCACAAGGTGCTCCAGCAGCTGTGGAGAGAGATGAACCGGAAGTAATCAGGGCACAGCTTCGGAAAAGAGATGACACAATTTCCCAGATGGCAAAGAGGATGGGAGAGATGGTTGCTGCCTTAGCCACTCTCCAGAGTCAGGTACAACCTCAGAAAGAGACACCCCCAGAAATTATCCATATTGCAGATGGAGGAAAAGAGATCACATCCGTCAACGGAGACGAACAACTAAAGAAAGATCCTGCACAAAGCATGATTCCAGAAAAGGACATTAAGAGCATGGTAGAACAGCAGGTGTGAGAGGCTCTAGCACAATCCAAGAGTGGAGCATCTATTCAGACGGGTAGACCTTACCCCGAAGAGTTCGATGCAGTCCAATACCCGAAAGGCTTCGTACCACCTCTGTTTAAGACTTTTGATGGGACGGGAAACCCTCGGCAACATTTCACACATTTTCGTGCTAGTTGCTGCAATGCCAATGGAAGTGACGCTCTACTCTTCCGCCAGTTCATCAGCAGTTTATCAGGGATTTCCTTCGACCGGTACGCAGAATTGCCGAATGGTTCAGTAAAGACCTTTTCAGAACTAGAGAATCTTTTCATTAAACGATTTGTCAGGGCTCAGCACCACATCACTATCGTTGATCTAGTGGTGGAGCAATAGAAGCCGAACGAGACTTTAGTGGATTACATACTTCGATGGAGAAACTTAAGCATGAAGTGTGAACCACAGCTTCAAGAACAACATGCAGTTGGCATCCTACTTAAAAGTATCCATGGCCCAATAGCACTTCTCCTTAAAGGATTTACAATCAAGACTTTCGAGAAGTTGCTTAGCAAGGCCGGGAGCTTGCAAAAAGAGGCAAAGCTGTTAAGTTTCGTAGACAAGACCGATAAGCAGAAAACTGTGAAAGCATTCGAAAAGAAATCTGGAATCGTCGCCGCAGTAGATAAGGGCAAGCAGCCGGTTCAAATACAATCAGTGCAGCCACTGTCTAGTTATCAACCACCGTAATGGACTTATCAGCAACCTCAGCAGGGCTATCAGCAACCTCGCCCGAGCTATCAGTCGCCTCAGCATTATGAACAACCGCCTCATTCATAGTGTACCTTAAGAGAACTTCTAAATAGAGAATAACCATTCAAAACCGAAGCGATAGCGAAGATGTTCCGCAGCTTAATGAAGACACCGGATTTTCAGCTGCCAGAGCCCAAGAAGCCGGAGGAAGCTAATAGGAAAGATCATCCGAACTATTGCCTTTACCACCAGATGCTCGGACACAAGATAGAGGATTGCATCACTTTCAAGAGCTGGCTTGATGACAATCTTCGGAGAGGGAACATAATGATCCCAAAGGAATACATGAAGGAAACCCATAAAGGAGGTTTCGTTAATGTTATTTCAACGGATCCCATTATTCCGATAAACCCGTACACGACTGATGATGGATGGAGTACTGTCTGGACAAGATCATCGAAGAAAATTTTGGATCACAACCAGACCGCTTCGGTACGCGCTTCAACTCAGAGTTTGAAACCTGTCGAGCTGGCACTATCACTTGCAATTGAAGAACCGCCCCAGAAGGAGGAGATGATCGTAGAAGAAAAGAAGATCGAGGCTCCAAATGGTAGACTAGGGGCTGCTTATCCTAGGATGGTTGTTTCCGATTCAGGGGAGAAATCCCTCGAACTCCTGACTCTATATGATTATCTACTCGCTCTGGCGGGATCTTATAATGATAAGGGTTATGACATTGGCTACGTTTTGACTGTTTCTAACGATTATGTAACTAACAATAACCGGCTTAATCCGGATCTCGATTCCAATATAAATAACGATTCTCAAATCATACACAACCTCAATGACCACGACGAGGAAGATATTCACAAAGGAGGCTACGAAAGCTCGACAAGCAACGAGTCCATTTGTGAATTTTGAGGAGCTCCAATCGCGATAGAATTAGAACCATCAGACACCGAAGCAACTTCAGAAGAGCCAGTTGTTCCGATTCAAGAGGAGACACCGGTAAATTTAGAAGAGATAACTGAAGTCAACCTAAGAAACGGAAAAGTTCTACCCCCGAGAATGGGTCCAAAGGATAAAGGAAAGCAGGTGGTTGCTCTGGAAGAGCCAACCCCAGCAGAGGAACTACCCATTCGGGAAGAAACCGAGGAACATGGTAATAAAGTGGACTATAACGTGCTAGTAGTCTAGCCCATCTTAGGAAGCTACCAGCCAAACTAAGCATATACGACACTCTGATCCTGTCAAAGTAGATGAGGGAGGCTCTGATCAAGGCTTTACTTGATCCAGAGATTTGTTTAGCTCAAATGACCGGTAATTCCTTTGATGAGGTTTGCTCGTTAAAAGAACAGCGAGGTGCTACCTTCACAGACAATGATCTATTACTGGGAATAGCTGATCACAACCGACCATTATACATTTCAGTCACTATTGGAAAGTTTACGCTCTCCAGAGTGTTAGTTGATCCGGGAGCATCAATCAACATAATGAATCTTCGGACACTATCATATTTGGAAATTGATGCTCACGAGCTTGAAGCAGACAAGATGTTATTAAGAGGCTTCAATCAAAAAGGAGAAAGAGCTCTTGGATCGATAACACTACAAATGAAGACCAGTGATTTAGCAAAGACAACCGCAAAGTTCCACATAATTGATTCTGAGACATCGTTCAACGCTCTACTGGGTCGGCCATGGATCCATGAAATTTGGATGGTACCGTCGTCTCTGCACCAGTGCATAAAGTATTACGAAGGAGGGAAACAGTGCATCAAAGGTGATTTACAACCGTTCTCCGTGCACGAAATTTGAATTCATGAAGATGCGGCCTACTACGCGCCCCCGAAGAAAACAATCTTTTCTAGAAATACCATACCAAATGAAGCAAAAGAAATTCAAGAAAATGAAGAACCTGAAGTTCTAGTCCAATAGTTACTCACCACTCCCTTACGGCAAGATGGTGAAGATTTCTCCAGAACTCGCACCCGAGGTCGAGGCCGGGGACGAGGACGTGGAAGAAACGTTGGAACAGTTGGACAGAAAAAACCGGTCATCGATGTTGATTGGGAGAACAGTTCCGAAGAAGAAGAAGAAATTCATAAAGACGCAGCGAAAATAAGTCAAAAGAAACCCCAGTTCAAGATCTCTCTCGAAGATGAAAGGAATGAAGAATACAAATCAATGTATGAGAAGATTAACCATTATGTACATACTATGACCCTGACCCCGATCCATTCTAATAAGATCGAGGGTATGGTGGTCAAGGAAGTGCATGGTGGTGGTATTAAACCAATCAAGTTTTACCATGGT
Source organism: Papilionanthe hookeriana x Papilionanthe teres (assembly GCA_022702705.1). Lineage (NCBI taxonomy): Eukaryota > Viridiplantae > Streptophyta > Magnoliopsida > Asparagales > Orchidaceae > Papilionanthe > Papilionanthe hookeriana x Papilionanthe teres. The sequence goes on along the minus strand of CM040424.1, from coordinate 122,246,733 downwards.
GCTTCTTCTTCCAATACTGAAAAAGATGTACGATTTGAAGATGTTACTTCATCTGAATTAATGGAATTACCTTTTGAGTGGTACTCTCTCTGTGTTCAAAATTTAATTCAACGTGGTATCTTACCTCGACAATGGACAAAAGGTCAATCACAACATTTTGAAAAATTATGGAATAATGCCAGTCGGCCTCCCAATTCAAAACATGGTCTCGGATTCGGCATGGTAGGGTCTGTTGAAGATACGGGATTTTGCTTGGTTGTCACTTGCGAACCTAATAAAGACTGCTTGGAAGCTTTAGAAGACCTCGAAGATCTACCAATCGAAAATGCTCTGCCAGAATTCGAAGAAGAAATCAAATCTACTATAGACGAGTTAATGGAAGTTAACTTAGGTACTAGCGAAGAGCTGTCGGCATATTTTTAGGTTAGATATTTTATTTTGAAAAGGGGGTCGCCTAATAGAAATTGTCGGCGAATTTTAGATTTAATTTAAATAAGTAATTTGAAAAGTAGTATTTGATTTTGAAAATATTTTTTAAATTTGAAGATTTTAAGATATGAAATCAAACTGATCTCACATCCCAAATACTTTATATAAACGAGCACCGCACCACAAACCGTGTATCTATCCCGAAGAATAGACACACTCGCTTGATGATGGGGCTCGATTAAATAAACTAGGAGATTTGTGACATCTGTTTGGTCCGCGAACCAATTTTATAAGCCGACAATTTCCCCCGCTTATTATAAATGAATTAAGCGAGGTTTATATTACCTAAGTTCTTAAAATTCCCTATAAGGGCAAGCCCACATAGTTAATTACATCTTAAGTGACGGGAATCACCTAAGAAAACTCTCGATAATAATTAGTAGTTCTGCTCTCAAGAATTTCAAATTTTGAGTTTTCAAGGGATTGAATTTTGGAATTTCAATAGGGAATGGATCAAATTTGGAACATTTTATTTTGGGAATTCAAAGGAAGTAAGGTAGGAGAAATCACAGATTCGAAGCGAACTTTGGTAATTTCCCGACTATCCTATTGTTTGGCTTGAATTTAGGAATGCCCTAATGTTTATTTAATGTTTTGATCTTGCTAATTTTAATTAATTAGGACTTATATTTGTATGATGTGATCACACAAATAGCCTCAAAGATGTGAGGGTTTATGTCGTATCGGACGACTACCTCGGAATCTTAAGACCGGTTAGGCTTAATTTGCAATGCAAATGCCTAACAAAGAGTTGAGGATTTATGTTGCACTAGGCAAACTACCTCGAAGTCCTATGGCTTGGTTGTTTAATTCTATGAATGTTTAGGCGATGTAGACTCAGGTTTTGCTGATGACGATGGTCGTGCTGCCCACCATGCTCCGAGCTCCTTGTTGTTGCAGATGATTTAGTTTTAGAAATCATAAATCAAGAGATAAGAGAAGTGTTTTGGTTTAGAGAAGGTCTTAATTTCCAAGTATTTTTCATGTTTTAATTAAAACAAATCTTAAAGTTGATTATAACAACACCGGTTAAGATCCCACGGTTCCATCCTTCCGGCATCGTTATTTTTATCGGATTCACTTAGTCCAGATGAATTTGCTAAACTCAATTGAATGAGTTCCACACTTTCATTTAGACCGTGGGAAATCCCGTTAGCAACACGTAGGTTACATCATCCGAGGTATTCCCGATCATCCAACAATACGTTTTAATTTAGTTGTGGTTGTAGTTTTGTTGTTCTATTTGTGATTAAATTTTGAGTTGTTTTATATTTTGAAATGTTGTGACGGTGAATTTTATCTTGTAATGACTTTTAATTTAGTTTTAGTTTCAATTTTAGGGACTATCCTAAAGGTGTGGGTTTTCATGCAACAGTTGTTTATCATGCAAGAAAAGTAAGTGCGATGCGATTAAGTAAATTGCAATAAGTAAATTGCAATAAAAACGTACCTGGAGGGTCTTCCCCTCATCCCAAGCTGCACTTAAACACAATTTAGAATATTTAAGCATTTAAAGCAAGTTCCTAGGTAATGCTAAGGGAAGGGTTATGGTTTTCCACCAAGGTCCTAATCTTATAGCTAGTCATCTCCTATGACGTCTAGGTTCTTGTGTTTTGGTTTAAGGATGATTTTCTTCATTAAAGAACATTTAAGTTCAATTGTTCTTATAAATATCCTATCATATTGAGGAAGTGCTTAAGACGAGTCTTAAACATCTTTTCAATACCTCTAGGATTGTTTTAAGTCCAAGAGAATTTAATTATACAAATGAATTAATCATCAAGGAGTTCAAGTTTTGTTATCTTGCTCAGTGAACTAGGACATTTGAATATCTTATGAGTGAGTAACACTTCACTTAATACTCCGTTTAGGAGTTATGACAACAAGAGCTTTTGAGGGCAAATTAATGTTCAAGTGATTTATAATTTAATTTAGTTTCAATTAAGGGGTTTAAGTTTGGAATAGTGTTCAAGTTGTTTTAGATTTATTTTTGAATTCTTTATGTCTTAGGTGATGTTATTTTTAATTCAATTTAATTTAATTTAATTTTAGTTTAATTTAATTTCGTTTAGTTTTAATTTTAATTTAATTTATTTAATTTAATTTAATTTTAATTTTATTTTAACTTGATTTTATTTTTTTATTTAATTTAATTTAATTTAGCATGCTTTAATTTAATTTAATTTAATTTAATTTAATGTGATTTAATTTAATTTAATTTAAATTTTAATTTAATTTAATTTAATTTAATTTAAACTTTAATTTAATTAAATTTTAATTTAATTTAAATTTTAATTTAATTTTACTATTAATTTTAATTTAATATTTTATTTTTTTATGTTTTAAAGATGATTTCATTTTAATTGTTAAAGTATTAATTTAACTGAAATTTTAAAAGGATTTAATTTAAATAATTTAACTTTAATTTAATTTAATGATTAAGTCTTTTAGCATTTTAAATCTTAAATTTGGATTATCATTTTAATTAGGAATTAAATATTATTGAGGTGATTAATTTAGGGATTCTAAAATTAAAGAACAAATCTCTTCCTAATAATATCCCTATTTTAATAATTCCAATTTTTATTATTCTTCCAAATTTAATTAATTATTTAATTAAGGTTTATTTTAATTATTTTTAAATTGTTTTGTAGGTTTCTACCCTTTAACTACCTAAGTTTCAAACATCCAAAATCAACCTAGTATCAAATATTTTACCCACCCTTTTAATCAAACCTTAAATTTTTAATTATAGGTTAAAATTTTAATTACCATTTTGCCCTTTAAACTTACTAATTCCATAACTCACTAAATTGAGCTCAAATGAATTTGAAATTTTTATGTGACTTCACTCATATGTCAATCAAGACATTAGAGGAGAAAATGTGATTTTTCTATATTTAATTTATTTATGTAATTATTTTTGATGGAAAATAGGGATTTTCAAAGAAAATTTAATAATATGACCAAGGGAAAGTTTCTGTCCTTAAGAAAATTATGAGACATTCCTAATGACTAGAGGACCACTTGGACCAATTTTGGTGATTTTTTTGAATTATAATCTTTTTATTATAATTATTTTGAGTTCTGGAGTATTAATTAATTTAAAAATAAAATAAAGGTTGAAAAATGAATTTTATATTTTTTAAAATCTCTCTGATATCAAGGAAATTAGAGAACCAATTTTTACAATTTTTTTATTTTTCTTTGATTTATTAGAATTATTTTAGTGAAAATGCTAGAAAATGCATTTTTTAATTTTTAAAATTACCTTAGGGCTTTAAAATTTAATATCTCATCATAAAGACTTAAGAAAAATATGGGATTTGTTCCTAAGTGATTAAAATTAAAAATGTGATACTTTGATGAATTTTATTATTTTTATGATTTTTATTATTTTTTAATTATTAAAAATATTAAAATAATGCAAAAAAATCAACTTTTTTAGAAAATTGCAATTTTAATTTTTTTAAATTCCCCTAATATCAGAGAGGCTCCAAAACCAATTTGGTGAATTTTTTAGAAGTATTTTGAAAGTTATGAATTTTTGAAGTTTAATTTTGGCTAAATGGCTTAATCAACCCATTTAATAGGGCTAACCAAGTCCAATTGACTTCAAACTTTTATGGTGGGTTCCTCTAATCCTAAAGGTCAGTGGAGAATTGATTTCAAGTCAATTTGATGTATGATTAGCTCTAATTAATTAAAGCCCCATTTTGGGTGTTTAAGCCAATTAGGATTATTACAAGTGAGTTAACTCAAGAACTATTTTTCCTAGGGTCCTCTGGTCATAAGAAGCATCACCAAATTTTTCTAGAATTTATTTCACAACATGCTAATTATTGGAATTAAAATACTCAGAATAGTGACCTAGAATTGAAAAATCAATAACTCTTCATAGGGATGGCTTCTGACTTTGGAAAATTCAGGGAATGTTTCCAAATTGGTCTCATGCCATGGTGAATTGTATACATGCATGGAGAATTGAAATAGTGCAGAGAGTAAATAAATAATTAAAAATAAAGTACTTAATGAAATTACATGATTTCTTTTCCACATTATTTTTCTCTGTTCACTGAGCAAGAGGGTATTTTTATTTTATTTTTCTCATTTTCCTACACAAAGTTATGCATTTTTGAAGTTTAGGGAATTAAATAAATCAAAAAATACCCTAATTTCCTACTTATCCACGCGGCGCCACGCCATCCTCGGCGACTCCGAAAGGCCACGCGTCGTTTTCCGATTCGGCGCCGCCATCCGACTCAGCGCTCCAGGGGCCCGCGGTTCATGCACCATTGCACTGTCCGGCTCGATCCAGACTGTCCGCTCAATACACGCTCAATCCGACGGCTCTCAGTCATCATCTACGACTGGTGTGCACCCGTGACCGTCAACCTTTTAACCCTAATTTCTCACTCGATTCTCAATGGATTTTTGAGTTCTTATGCTCTATGGATTCGTCTTGAAGAGACGAACACATCCATACGATAAACATGTATTTAAATTGACTCAAATTAAATAGAGAATCTCTGTAAGCTCGGGAAGAAGAGTGAGTCCACACCTTTGCTCAGAGAAGTGAAGCTTCGATCTGAGAGTTGTGTCACCTTCGATTGGGTCCAAGCAAGCTCCAGATGAAGTCTCTTGGCCTGGTGAATTTTCTAGGTATGATTTTGACCAAGCCCGATCACAAAGCTTGGAGGCTGGAAGCAATGGCTGGCTTGGAGAGGGGGCTTTTGCTGGTAAACTTCTTCTCTTGGTCTGGTGAAGGTGTAGGACCAATCAATTTGGGGATTGGCTCACTGTGGAGAAGTGTCCCGGTTTTGGGCTTGGATTTCAACTCTGAAATTGAGCTCACAGAGAGGAAATGGCAGGGGGATTTCGGTGGGGATCAAGTTCTCTATGTGTGGGGAGTAGTCTGGAACAATTTTGGCAGAGTTTCCTTAAGGTTTGTTTCAGCACCTCTCATGGCCGAGAGGAGGTGGTGTTTAAATAGGAGAGGGTGGAGGGCCTCCCAGGGGGGTTTAAGGCTGGGGATCAGCTGCTCCATGCAAGAGAAGAACAGCCATGGTGGCCACTGGACTTGGGGCAGCTCAGCAAGGGGGAATTTCAATGTTGGCTCACATGGGAGCTCTCGGGTGTGGTGTTTTCCGGCGAACCAGGTGGCTGGCCGGCAGGCATGGGTCACCCTCAGGTTCAGGTGGGTCAGGGCTTGATGTTTGTGAAGTCATTTTGTGGCTGCCATGTGTAAAGGTTTTGAATCAAAGTGGAATGGGGTAAGGGTGTATTTTGGCTCAAATTGGTCAAATGCATGGATTGGGCTAGGTGCACCTCCCCATGGCTAGTTTGGGCTGAAGAGAAAGTGGTTTAGGTCAGCTTGATTAGTGGGGAAAGGTCACCATCCAAGTACAATTAAGTTTAAGCAAGGTTTAGGGGAGATATGGGAGTGGTTAATCACTCTTAAGAGGATTATTAAAGGGTCCCCTCCTCTTGCCATTTTGGGTATGGTGAGGCTTCCAAGGCTTTCATGGCTCACATGTGGCTCATGCATGGCTTCATGGCTCATCTTTGGCTTGGGAAAAGTTAAGTCAACTTCATGAAAAAAGGTTTTGTGAATTTTGGCATTTTGATGGGAATTGTTATGAGGCTTGATTTGGAATTGTTTAATTGATAAATTAGGACTTTAGGAATGATTTTAAATTGAATGTGTGATGAGGGAAAGTGTCATGTGGGCTTTGTCATGGACTTTGGGCTTTTGAATTTGTCTTGGATGGGCTTTTTAGAAAGGTTTAAGAAAGTGGGCCTTGGGCTTTATAGATGGGAATTTTTGTAAAAGGTTGGGCCAAATAATTATTGGGTTTGCTTTAGGGATGTGTCATGAGTAATTTGAAATAAATTTGAGGTGGTTTGGGTTTGAATTGGGTTGAATTTGGGCTTTTTGGTAAAGTGGCCAATAGTAGGCCAAATTGAGTTAACTTGGGCTAATGTTGGGATAATGTTGAAATTGGTGTAAAATTAATGTTGAGAAATTTTTGTAAGGCTGTTTCAAAGAGGTTTCAACTTTGGTTGGGTTTGGATTTTGGGGTTTGGGCCTATTTGGGTTAAGTTTGGGTTTAGGTCAAAATTGGGCTTTTTGGTTTTGGGTTGAATTTGAGTCGGGTTTGGGTCCAAATTTTGGGCAAATTATGTTAGTGTTTTGTTTGTGGGGATGTTAGGGAAGGTTTAGAAAATATTTGGGGTTAATTGGAGTTGAATTGGGTTAGTTTGGGCTAAGTTTGAGTCATGGGTCCAAATTGAGCTTTAAGGTCAAAAGTGAAATTGGATTCAAATGTCAATCAAATTGGGCTTAGATTTTGGTATAGATTGGTGTTGGGGATGTTGAATTGAAGTTTAGAATTGAATTGGACCAGAATTTGGGTCAATTGGGTAGGTTTGGTTTGACATTGGGTTCACTTTGGGTTAAAATGGGTCAAATTGGGGATTTTGATAAAAGTGGGGTAAATTGACAAAATTGGCCCATGGTGTAGTTGAACAAAATGAAATTGGGAATATTTGGAATTTTATGGAATTTGCTGGGAATTTTATGAATGTTTTTTGGATTTTTGGGTCAAGAGGGGCATTTTGGGTATTTGGAGGGTATTGGGGGTATTTTTAGAATTTTTGGTATATTTGGCTATGGATTATCAATTTGAGTGATGTGGGAATGTTTGGGATTGGTTTTGAGGAATTTTGGGTGATTTGGAAATTTTGGAAAATTTGGGTAATTTCAAGGGTTTTGGGTAGGCTAGGCGGGTGTAGGGTCCCCGGGGTCAAAAATTAAAAATTTGGAAAATTGAAGATTGGGTAAATGTAAGTGGAATGAAATCATTTTGGTTGAGCCATGAAGCCATATCAAGCCCACATGAGCCATGAAGGGACTCATTTGAGGCATTCACTATGTTGTTCCTAACCCTCTTAGCCAAGGGCTTAGGGGTTAAGGACCATCCATGTGAATCACCTTCATGAGTCGGGAGGTCGAAGTGGGGTATGGGTGTGGTTTTAGGAGGTGTGTGAAAGTGTAGTGTATAAGTGTAGTGTGTGTGTAAGTCAGCCCTCACTGCGACCGGGCCACCAGGGCGGTCCTAAGGCCAAAGAGTCCTATAGGAACTCATCCTTTAAACTTCCACATTTGATTTCAACCCTCTAGGTGATTAGGGGTCTACAATCAAGTTTGTGGAGTTTGCGGGGAGTTAAGAAGTGGTTTGAATTTCTAAGTGGTGGGTCCCAATTCTAATCCTCTAGGATAGTCAAAGGAAAAGCCTAAGGCTAGATCCTAAGTACTAAAAAGAAGAAGAGAAGACCTCATCAAAAATGAGGTCAACAAGAGCCTAGGCCTACCTTTGTTAGCTCCTTACTCAATAAAGAAGACTCCGAAGACATAATCAAGCTATTAATGGAAATTAAGGACTGTTTTGCTTGAAGTTACGATGAAATGCCAGGATTAGCTCCAGAAGTCGCAGTTCACAGGCTAGGAGTGGATCCTACTTCCGTTCCAGTCAGATAAGCTCTAAGAAGAATGCGTCTAGAAATTGAACAACAAGTAATAGCCGAATTTAAGAAGCTAATAGACGCTAAATTTGTCCGTGAAGAACAATACCCTACTTGGTTAGCCAACGTGGTACCAGTCAGAAAGAAGAATGGTCATATCAGAATCTGCGTGGATTTCAGAGATTTGAATAAAGCATGTCCAAAGGACGAATTCCCTCTACCAATTCCAGAATTGATGATCGACATCGCTTCGACGCATGAAATCTTCTCATTTATGGATGGATCGTCGGGATACAACCCGATAAAGATGGCTCCAGAGACGAAAAGCTCACGACACTCAGAACACCGATCGGAGTGTATTTCTACACAGTAATGTCATTCGGAATAAAGAACGCAGGAGCAACATACCAAAGAGCGATGACGTAAAATCTTCTCATTCACAACCAAGTCGAATTCTACGTGGATGATGTGGTCATCAAAAGTAAACTGAAGGAAGATCACCTGTATGATTTGAGAATTGTTTTTGAGCGACTAAGACAATTTAACCTTAAGATGAATCCCTTAAAATGCGGCTTCGGCGTCACCTTCGGGAAATTCTTAGGATTTGTTGTCCGACATCGCGGGATTGAAATCGATCCAGAGAAGATTAAAGCTATTTTAGAAATGCCTCCTCCCAAAACTTTGAAACAACTACGATCCTTTCAAGGGAAGTTGGCATATCTTCGACGCTTTATCTCGAACTTGTCAGGTAGGTGTCAGCCCTTATCGGCATTAGTTAAAAAGGACGCCAAATTCATTTGGGATGAGAAATGCCAGTGAGCTTTCAAGGGCGTTAAGCAATATTTAATGACACCTTCTGTCTTAGTAGCCCCGGTCTCAGGTAGACCATTGATACTTTATACCGCGGCTTTAGACGACTCCCTTGGAGCCCTGCTAGCCCAGGTCAATGATGAGGGAAAAGAAAATGCTCTCTACTACTTAAGCCGTCGTCTAATTCTGACGGAAGTAAAGTATCCTCCTATTGAGAAGCACTGCTTGGCCCTGATCTTCGCCTCACAGAAACTCAAGCATTACATGCTTTCTCATAAGGTCAACCTTACTTCGAGAGTTAATTCGTTGCAATACTTGATGACCCGACCGACGCTTTCTGGCAGACTTGTCAGGTGGTCGATGATACTATTGCAATTTGACATAACATTCGTTCCTCTTCGCGCTGTAAAGGGACAAGTCTTAGCTGACTTCCTCGCAGCACACCCTTTACCGGCGGATTCGCCTCTCAACGACGATTTGCCTGACAAGCAGATAATGAGCCTAGAAGACCCTGATGATCGACGTTGGGAACTATACTTCGACGGTGCGTCCTCAGCACAGAAGAACAAAGAATTACAAACGATAGTGCCAGGTAAGGCGAGAATCGGACTAAACTTTATAACACCGGAGCGGGGAATGTTAAGATACTCCTACCACTTAACAGAACCGTGTACAAACAACGAGGTAGAATACGAAGCCCTTATAACCGGATTGGAATTAACTATTCAGATGGGAATAACGGACATCAACATCTACGGAGATTCTCAGTTGATCATTCAACAGGTCGCCGGACAGTACAAAATTCTAAAGCCAAGACTCGAGCAGTCCTTTCAGTACGCCATGAAATTGTTGGAACAAATTTCAAACGTAACAATCTACAAGATTCCCATAAGAGAAAATGCTCTCACCCCGTTAGCCCGCCTTGCAAAGGAATTTGCCTGCTTGCAGGAAAAGTCAGTTGAAGTGTCAGTTCAAAGACGACAAGTCCTATCACAGCTCGACATGGATACAATACACAAATCAGAAAAAGCAGAACAAACAATTGCAGCAGTGACAGAAAATACAGAAGATTGGCGGCAGCCATTAATAGACTACTTGCAGACAGGAAGCCCGCCCGACGATAAGTCGATAGCCCATCAAATCAAGAAAAGAACTCTGTCTTACGCATTAATAAACAATACATTATACAAAAAGTCTTTTGATCAGATGTGGCTAAGATGCCTGAGCGGGTCCGAGGCACGTGAAATCGTTAAAGAAATACATTCAGGACTTTATGGCGCTCATCAGTCGGGTCCGAAAATAAAAATGAAGATTAAAAGACTAGGGTACTACTGGCCCTCAATGATGACCGATTGTATGAAAGTTGCCAAAAGTTGTCACCAGTGCCAAGTGCACGGAGTGGTTCTACACCAACCCCCAAATGTGCTACATCCGACAATCGCGTCATGGCCATTTGAGTGTTGGGGCACAGATATAGTGGGTCCGATAGAACCTCCTTCTTCAAGAGGACATCGCTTCATTCTTGCAGCTACAGACTACTTTTCTAAATGGGCAGAAGCTATACCACTCAGAGAAGTGAAGGCACACCACGTGCTACAGTTTTTCAAGAACCAAGTCTTCTACTGTTTTGGGGTACCGCGCAGGATCATTTCAGATAATGGGTCTGCATTCAAGAGTACAAAGATCAACAATTTTGTCAGAAGACACGGGATCGATTGGCGATACTCAACGATCTACTACCCAAGAGCAAACGGCTTGGTCGAGGCTTTTAATAAAACTCTCGTTCAAATTTTAAAGAAAACTTTGGACGACAATAAGAGAAATTGACTCGAGAAGTTGTTAGAAGCCTTATGGGCCTACAGGACGACTTTTAGGACTCCTACTCAGTCTACACCTTACGCTTTAGTGTACGGGTCCGAGGTCGTCTTGCCTCTGGAAGTTCAGCTTCCGTCACTCCGAGTTGCGATTGCGGAAAAGATCACTACAGAAGAAAATGCCAGACTACGACTGGAAGAATTGGAAAGCTTGGAAGGCAAAAGACTTTCCGCACAGCGTAATTTGGAACTGTATCAAGCCAAGATAATCCAGGCCAATGATAAACTGGTCTGCCCAAGAACTTTCAAAGTCGGTGACTTAGTTCTTGTTCTCAGAAGACCTGTTCTTGTACATCACAATATAGGAGGTAAATTTGAACCGACATAGGAAGGGACGTTCGTGATCAAGATAGTCTACTCAGGAGGTTCCTACCAACTGGTGAATTGCCGTGGAGAACGACCCATGCTTCCAATCAATGGACGGTATTTAAAGAAGTATTACGCAACCTGATGTTTCAAAGGGTGGCCTCTAAAGTAGAATCTTATCCCTAGAAACACGGGTGAAGTAATCACTTTGTGACTGGGTCCGAACCCAAAACAAAATAAAATGGATAATAAAAAAATCACATCAACGAAAATGTTAAAAAAAGAAAACATGGGAAATCATAATAATAAAATGTCAATCTTTCCTTTTAAATCCATTCATTCCTGATACTTTCTCATATTTTCCTACTTTCTTTAAACTTAAAAGAAGTGAATAAGAATTTCTAAGTGTTTTTCTTATTATTCTTGTTCTTAGTACAGCCCCTGATCCTTTCCTTATTTTTTTTGCAGGGAAATGTCGAACGGGCGGTTGGTTCTAAACTTTAGAAATGGCGTGAGTCTAGCACTTGATGAAAAGAGGGTGAGGGATGGAGCAGTGATAGAGATTGACTCAGCCTTCACACCAGCCGGCTTACAATACGAAGAAAATGATTGGATCCCAGTTGATCGAGAAGAACTTCACGGCTAGACAGGTGATGAAAATGGGTGGCCCGAGCCACCAATCCAACGACGAAGAAAAGAAAAGCAAACGCCGCACATGGAACCGGAGAAGATAAGAAAGTTAGGTCCGTGGTTGCCACAGCAGAGGGTAGGCTTGTCAGCGTCGTGCCCACTGAAATTCATGGGGTAAGGAGAGCTACTCTCACTGCTACCCAGCGAAGAAATAAGAATCGTCGCATTCGCAAAATGTTGACCAAGTTAGCAGAAGATCAACATGAACAGACAGTGGATACAGTTAGTGCAAATGCACCAAGGAGATCGGTTCTTCAGGAACCAGAACGAAGAAAGTCAATTCCAAGAAAATCGGAACAGATAAAAGAAATACCAAGAAAAGCAGAAATAGAGTCAGTACCTCGACGCCGAGCAGATGTACTGGATCCGAAGATTCTTGTTGCGAAAGCAACCCCAGAGGATGTCCCTATGGAGACTATCCCCGAGAGCCGAGACATGCAGAAGAACGTGCTGGGTTTGAGCCATACATCCCGCAGTACGTTACTAGACACCGAGGACTTCAGATAATCCCGGATTACGAGCTGGAGAAAATGCAATTAGTTGAGAAGAAAACCTTTGAATACTTTGAAAGAATTGGAAACAAGAGGGTCAACATCTTGGAAGGCCTCGAGCTGCATACAGATGTTTTCTCAGATTATGAGCAACAACAATTTGTAGATTGCATCCTTGAATTGCAGAAAATGGGTCGAGCTGGCCGCCTGAGAGAAAATACATACTCAGAACCCCGAAGATGGATGCCAGGAAAGGGAAGAGTTACAATCCAATGCGGATGTTGCTAAAATTTTGCCATTGACAGAAAAGGAAATCCACCAAGGATACTCCGTCGCAGTGAGGTGGATCCGATGCCAAGAATCATCAAGAGAATGGTGAAAAGGATGATAACATGGAGGGTATTGCCTGCAGATTGCATACCCAACAGCTGCATTATTAACATCTACAAGGAAGGCGGCCGCATACCTCCACATATACACCATCATGACTTTGTTAGACCCTTACGCACGGTGTCATTCATCAACCGAGTGCAACATCATGTTCGGATCTAACCTCCGGATTGCAGGCCCCGGTGAGTTCTGAGGGCCGGTGGAGATACCACTACCGGTAGGTTCCGTCCTGGTGTTAAAAGGAAACGGAACGGATGTTACGAAGCATTGCATTCCAGGAGTGCCTGTAGAGCGGATCTTAGTTACTTTTAGAAGAATGGACGATAGAAAAATGCCTTACCACTTTCAGCCAGATCCAAAATTGGAGAGTCTCCGGCCCTACAAGCTGTGAGTTACATGGAAAATAGCACACCTCCAATGCACATCCATGCGGCATTCCTGCCAAGGGTGGCTTGGAAAGTGATATTATTGCCCATGTTTCTTACTATTCAGACATGGATTTTTTGACAGACGCTTTTCAATGGATCATCAAAAAGTTTACACAGTCCGTTTTGGATTTACATGGATTGTATGAGACATTAAATTTCTGAGGAAAATGTCATCATGACTAGATCAAGTTTTATGATGTACTTTCGGTAAGTTGGAATGAAAACGACTACGTCATATTTTGCCTTCACCTCTTTTTGTGAAAATTTACTGGGAAACGCCATTAGAGTTAAATGAACTTTGAAAGAAGAACAGAAAAAAAAAGAAAATAAATGAGAATTTTTCCTAAAAATCTGAATATTAAAATGAACTTCAAATTCACATGAACACTAAATAAATAACAGAAATAAAAAAAAATAAAAAATGGGATCGTTAAAGGACAAACAAAACGAATCTAAATCTCAAATTGAATTCCGATCTGAATCCTCTGATTCGAACCTTTCAGTTCTTTCCTCAATTGAAATCTGTTTGAAACTCTTTTGAAATTTGAATATTCTCTTTGACTTTTCGTTAAGTCAACTCTTTTTAGCTTGGTACTCTTACCAGCTCCTTTCAATTCTCTTTCTTATGTGTCTTAGAGGATCGACTAATTCTATTGACACGGAGCCACGAACTTTATTCGATTTGGTTCTGATAGCATGAGACTGGGTCCCTCTTCATACAGATAAATCTTCGAGATTGGAACCAGTTTTCATTTCTCATTAAATTTCCGAGACTCGTACTTAAATTCTAGTTCTCCTCCTTCAAGGTCGGTACCTAAATTCCGACTCTTATTCGAGATCGATACCTAAATTTCGATTCTCTTTCGAATTGATACCTAAATTTCAATTCTAAATTTCTGAGACTGGTACCTAAATTCCAGTTCTCCTCCTTCGAGGTAAGTGTTCTCCTCCTTCGAGGTCGGTACCTAAATTCCGACTCTCATTCGAGATCGATACCGAGATCGATACCTAAATTTCGATTCTCTTTCAAATTTATACCTAAATTTCAATTCTAAATTTCTGAGACTGGTACTTAAATTCCAGTTCTCCTCCTTCGAGGTCGGTACCTAAATTTCGACTCTCATTCGAGATCGATACCTAAATTTCGATTCTCTTTCGAATTGATACCTAAATTTCAATTCTAAATTTCCTAGACTAGTACCTAAATTCTAGTTCTCCTCCTTCGAGGTTGGTACCTAAATTTCGACTCTCATTTGAGATCGATACCTAAATTTCGATTCTATTTCAAATTGATACCTAAAGTTCAATTCTAAATTTTCGAGACTGGTACCTAAATTCCAGTTCTCTTCCTTCGAGGTCGGTACCTAAATTCTGACTCTCATTCAAGATCGATACCTAAATTTTGATTCTCTTTCGAATTGATACCTAAATTTCAATTCTAAATTTCAGAGACCGGTACATAAATTCCAGTTCTCTTACTTCGAGGTCGGTACCTAAATTCTGACTCTCATTCGAGATCGATACCTAAATTTCGATTCTCTTCCGATTTGATACCTAAATTTCAATTCTAAATTTTCGAGACTGGTACTTAAATTCCAGTTCTCCTCCTTCGAGGTCGGTACCTAAATTCCGACTCTCATTCGAGATCGATACCTAAATTTCGATTCTCTTTCGAATTGATACCTAAATTTCAATTCTAAATTTCCGAGACTGGTACTTAAATTCTTGTTCTCCTCCTTCGAGGTCGGTACCTAAATTCCGACTCTCAATCGAGATCGATACCTAAATTTCGATTCTCTTTCGAATTGATACCTAAATTTCAATTCTAAATTTTCAAGACTGGTACCTAAATTCCAGTTCTCTTCCTTCGAGGTCGGTACCTAAATTCTGACTCTCATCCGAGATCGATACCTAAATTTTGATTCTCTTTCCGAGACTGGTACCTAAATTCCAGTTCTCTTCCTTCGAGGTCGGTACCTAAATTCCGACTCTCATCCGAGATCGATACCTAAATTTTGATTCTCTTTTCGAGACTCGTACCTAAATTCCAGTTCTCTCCTTTTGAGATCAGTACCTAAATTCTGATTCTCATCCTTTGTGAGGTCGGTACCTAAATTTCGACTCTCTTTTTGAGATTGATACCCAAATTTCAATTCTCACTCTTTTGAGATCAGTACCTAAATTCTGATTCTCATCCTTTGTGAGGTCGGTACCTAAATTCTGATTCTCTCTCCGAGGCTGGTACTTAAATTCCAGTACTCATCCCCTTTCAATCAGTACCTAAATTCTGATTTTCTGTCCGAGGTTAGAGCCTAAATTATAACTTTCTTCTTCGAGACTAGAACCTAAATTCTAGTTCTCTTTTAAGTTCCGAGGTTGGAACCTAGGTTCCAGTTCTCACTTCAAATCCAGAATTTTCACGAAATCCACCTTGAAATCAATCTTAAATCGAACTTTAACTAAAATTGAAACTCAAATCGAAATCCAAACTCACACATTGAAACTTAAAATTCAAAAGTAAACTGAAATCTAAATCAAATTCCCCAGATCTTGTGATTTGGAGTTCACCTCCTTTTACATTCCCCAGCGAGAGTTCAGAAATCTCCAGTCTTGGAAATATACCTAATACTCCCCAGCGGAAATTCTTCTACTTCATCCTAAGTTTGTCACTTGGACATCTGTGTTGGTTTAGTTGATCTCTTCGGTCAACGCCACCTCATTTTTGATTGAGGTCTTTTGCTTCTCTCTTTAGTACTTAGGATCTAGCCTTATGCTTTTCCTTTGACTAATCTTAGAGGACTAGAAATGGAACCCACCCTTTAGAAATTCAAACTACTTCTTAACTCCCTCCAAACCCCACAAGCTTGATTGTAGACCCCTAATCACCTAGAGGGTTGAAATCAAATCTGGAGGTTTAAAGGATGAGTTCCCTATAGAACTTTTTGGCCTTAGGAATACCCTGGGTGGCCTGGTCTGGTGAGGGTCGACTTGCATATACACTACACTATCACACACATTCCAAGTCCTAAAACTACACTCTCACCCAACTTGACTTCCTGACTCATGTAGGTAATTCATATGGATGGTCCTTAACCCCTAAGCCCCTGGCTAAAAGGGTTAGGAACAACATAGTGAATGCCTCAAATGAGTCCTCTCATGGATCTTATGGGCTTGATATGGCTTCATGGCTTTTATTGGATTGATATGGCTTCATGGCTCAACCAAAGTGATCCCATTTCACTCACATTTGATCAATCTTCCTTTTTTCGAAATTTCAGTTTTTGACCCCCGGGGCCCCGGACCCGCCAAACCTATCAAATACCCTCGAAATGACCCAAAATTTGTAAAATTACCTAAATTACCCAAGATCCCTCAAAATCAATCCTAAACACTTCCCACCATTCAAATTGACCATCTTTGGCCAAAAATACCAAAATTTCCAAAAATAACCCCCCCCAAATTACCAAAATACCCTTTTACCCTAAAAAATCCAAAAATTCAGAAAATTCCAAAAAGAATTCCAGAAAATCCCAAATATTCCAAATTTCATTTTGTTCAACTACACCATGGGCCAATTTTTCCAATTTACCAAACTTTACCAAAACCTCCAATTTGACCCATTTTTAACCCAAGTGAACCCAATGTCAAAACAAACCACCCCAATTGACCTCAATTTTGGTCCAATTCAATTCTAAACTTCAATTCAATATCCTCAATAGCAATTTATACTAAATCCAAGTCCAATTTTATTGACATTTGAGCCCAATTTCAATTTGAAGCTTAAAACCCAATTTTGGCCCATGACCTAAACTTAGCTCAAACCAACCCAATTCAACTCCAATTGGCGCCAAATCTTTTCTAAGGCCTTCCTAACATCCACATAAACAAAACTCTAACTTGATTTACCCAAAATTTGAACCTAAACTCCACCCAAACCTAACCCAAAACCAAAATCCCTTAAATTGACCTGAACCCAAACCTAACCCAAATGGGCCCAAATCCCAAAATCAAAGCCCAACCAAAGTTGAAAACTCTTTGTGACACTCCCATAAACATTTCTCAACATCAATTTTATATCAAATCCAACTTTTGCCCAACCTTAAACCAAGTTAGCCCAATTTGACTCACTTTGGCCACTTTACTAAAAGACCCACATTAAACCCAATTCAATTCAAAATCACTTCAAATTTGTTCCAAGTCACTCATGGCACATCCCTAAACTAAACCCAACATTTATTTGGCATGGCCCTTCACAAAACTTTCATCCAAAAGCCCATTTAAAATCTAAAAGCCCACTTCCATAAAGCCTTTAAAAGCCCATTTTCACCAAAATTCAAAAGGCCCAAAACCTATTTCAAAACCCATATGACATCTTCATTGGTCATCCATTTGATAAAATCACCCCGTAAGTTTTATTTCATCATTTAAACAAACCAAATGTGGCCCCATGGACATTTTCCATCAAAATGTCTAAAAATTCAAAACCCTTTTTCATGTAATTGACCAAGCTTTGCCCCAAGCCACATGGAGCCATGGAGCCATGCATAAGCCATATGCAAGCCTTAGAAGCCACTTTCCACATCACCAAACCATTTATGGCTAGAGAGGGAACCCCTTTCCAAACTCCTTCTTAAGCCTTTTTAACCCCTTTTATGTCACACTCTAACCCATGCTTAATCAAAATTCTTGGGATAGAGACTTCTCCACCTAAAGTCAGCTGAGCCAAATGATTCATTTCAGCCCAAATCAAACTCTTGGAGGGTAAACCTAACCCATTTCCATGGATTGACCAAATTAAGCTCAAAATGACTCTTCCCCCTTACCACTTAAATCAAACTCCTTTACACATGTCAAGCCTCAATTGACCGCACCATTGCCAACCCCTGACCCTTCTGAGCCAGATGGTGACCTAACCCTGCCGGCCAGCCGCCTTGGTCGCTGAAAAACACCATGGCTGAGAGCTCCATGTAAGCCAAATTTTTTAATTCTCCCTTACTGAGTTGTCCCAGTCCAATTGAACACCATGGTTGTTCTTCTCTTGCATAGAGCAGCTGATCCCAAGCATCAAACCCCCCTGGGAAGCCCTCCAGCCATGTCTATTTAAACCCACCACCCTCTCGGCCAAAAAAGGTGTTGAACCAAACCTTACCAAAACTCTGCCAAAATCACTCCAGATCCCTCTCCAGACATAGAGAACTTGATCCCCACTGAAATCCAGCCCTAAAACCCTCTCTGTGAGCTCAATTTCTGAGTTGAAAAGCCACCCAAAAAACATGACACTTCACTACAGTGAGCCAATCTTCAAATTGATTGACCCTACACCTTCACCGGACCAAGAGGAGAAGTTCCCCAGCAAAAGCCCCTTCACCAGGCCAGCCATTGCTTCCAGCCTCCAAGCTTTATGATCGGCCTTGGTCACTTTCATACTTAGACAATTCCCCAGAGCCAGAGACTTCATCTGGAGCTTGCCTGGACTCAATTGAAGGTGACACAACCCTCAGATCGAAGCTTCACTTCTTTGAGCAAAGGTATGAACTCATTCTTCCTCCCGAGCTAAAAATAATTCTCCATTTTGTTTGGGTTAATTTCATAGCTTATAAACCGTATGGATGTGTTCGTCTCTTCAAGACGAATCGATAGAGTATAAGAACTCAAAAATCCATTGAGAATCGAGAGAGATATTAGGGTTTGAGTGTGGATGGTCACGGGTGCACACCAGTCGTAGACGATGACCAGGAGCCGTTGGATCGCGTGTGTATCGAGCGGACGGTCGAGATCAAGCCGGATAGCGCAATGGTACGTGAACCGCGGGCCCCTGGAGCGCTGAGTCAGATGGCGGCGGTGAATCGTGGAGCGACGCAGGGGCTTTCGATCCGCCGTAGGATGACGCAGCGTCGAGTCGGATAAGTAGGAAATTAGGCTATTTTTTAATTATTTAAATGCCCTGAACTTCAAAAATTCATATCTTTGCATAGAAAAATCACAAAAATAAAATAAAAATACTCACTTGCTCAGTGAACAGAGAAGAATAATGTGGAAAGAAATCAAGTAAATTGGATGAGTATTTTTTTTAATAATTTATTTACTAATTCCAATGTTTTGATTCTCCATGTGCATAGATAATTCACCATGGCATGAGACCATAGGGCTTTTGAAGCCTCTAATCTTCGGAACATTCCCTGAATTTTTCAAGGTCAGAGGTCATCTCTGTAAAAAGTTATTGATTTTTCAAGTTCATGTCACTGTTTTAGGTATTTTAATTCCAATAATTAGCATGTTGTAAAATAAATTCTAGGAAAATTTGGTGATGTTTACTAGGACCAGGGGACCCTATGAAAAATATATTTTGAGTTAATTCATTCATAATAACCTTAATTGGCCTAAACCCCTAAAATTGAATTTGAATTAATTAGGGTTAACCACAGATCAAATTGACTTGAAAATAATTCTCCATTACTCTTTAGGGTTAGAGGAACTTTACATAAAATTTTGAAATCAATTGGACTTGATTAACCCTACCAAATGGATTGATTAAGCCTCATAAGCAAAATGGAACTTTAAAAATTCATAACTCCAAAAATTATTTTGAAAAATTCACAAAAATGGTTTGGGAGCTTCTCTGATATCAGGGGAGTTCAAGAAAATTAAAATTGGAATTTTCTAAAAAAGTTGATTTTTCACAATATTTTAATATTTAATAATTAAAAAATAATAAAAATCATAAAAATATTAAAAATCATAAAAATGTCACTTTTTGACTCCTAATCATTTAGGAACAAACCAAATATTTTTCCTAAGTCCCTACGATAAGATATTGAATTTTAAAAGCTTAATGTAATTTTTAATATTAAAAAATGAATTTTCAACCTTTTTCACTAAAATAATTCTAATAAATAAAAAAAATTAGAAAATTATTAAATTTTTTTCTCTGGACTCCTTGAGGTTAGAGAAATTTAACAAAAATATAAAATCTATTTTGCAACTTTTATTTTATTTTAAAATTAATTAATACTCTAAAACTCAAAATAATTATAATAAACAAAATATAATTTAAAAAATGACAAAAAATTGTCCAAGTGGTTCTTTGGTCATTAGAAACATCCCATAAGTTTCTTAAGGACAGAAACTTTACCTTGGTCATGTTGTTGAATTTTCTTTGAAAACCCCTATTTTCTACTAAAAATAATTATATAAATAAATTAAAGTCATAAAAATCAAATTTTCTCCTTTAATGTCTTAATTGACATGTGAGTGAGGTGATATAAAAATTTCAAATTCATTTGAGCTAAATTTAGTGAGTTATGAAATAAATAGGCCTAAAAGGGCATAAAGGTAATTAAAAAAATTTAACCCTTAATTAAAACTTTAGGTTTAATCAAAATGGAGGGTAAAATATTTGATTTTAACTTTCTCTTGGATGATTGAAACTTAGGGAAATTAATGGATAGAAACCCATTAAACACTTTTAAAATATCAAAATGAAACTCTAATTAATTAAATAATTTAAATTTTGGAAAGAATATATTTAAAATTTG
This sequence comes from Papilionanthe hookeriana x Papilionanthe teres, assembly GCA_022702705.1. Classification (NCBI taxonomy): domain Eukaryota; kingdom Viridiplantae; phylum Streptophyta; class Magnoliopsida; order Asparagales; family Orchidaceae; genus Papilionanthe; species Papilionanthe hookeriana x Papilionanthe teres. The sequence goes on along the minus strand of CM040424.1, from coordinate 122,226,196 downwards.
GATTATTAAAATAGGGACATTATGAAGAGGATATTTATTCTTTAACTTAAAAATCCCTAAATAAGTCACTTTAATAATAATAAGTTCTTAATTAAAAATTAAAATAATAATCCAAATTAAATAAATTAAAAATTAAAAGAAGATAACCCTTAAATGAATTAAAACTTAAAATGTTAAATGGTCTAATAATTAAAATCAAATTTAAAATCTTGGAGTTAAACTAAATTAAATTAAATTAAGTTAAGTCAAAGTTTAAATTAAATTAAATTAATACCTTAACAATTAAATTAAATTAAATTTAAAATATTGATACTAAAACTAAAATTAAAATTAAATTAAATTAAAATTAAATTAAATTAAATTAAATTAAATTAAATTAAATTAAATTAAATTAAATTAAATTAAATTAAATTAAAATCATTTAACAACAAACCTAAATGAAATCATTAAGAGTTAAATCAAAATATATCAATAATTTCAATACCTCTTCCTATCTAAGTAAATTTAAAACATGAACATCAATTTGAAATACTAAGATAATTGAAAATGTAAAGATTTAAATTAAATCTAAAATAATTTGAACACTATTCCAAACTTAAAATTATTAATTAAAACCTCATAAATAAATTAAAACACTTTAAATCATTAACTCAAACTTTAAATTATGAATGATTGAAATTCTCAATAAACCAAACTTGCCCTTAAAGGCTTTAATTATTATAACTCTTAAATAGAGTATTATGTGAAATGTCGCTTCATTCATCAGGTAATCAAATACCTAGGTTCGCTGAGCAAGAGACAAAGCTTAACTAAACTCCTGGATGATTAATTCACCTGTGCAACTAAATTTACTTGGACTTAAAATGATCCAGAAGTCTTGAAAAGATGTTTAGGACTCGTCCTAAACACTTCCTCAATATGACAGGATGTTTTAGATGAACAATTGAATTTAATTGTTCTTTGATGAAGAAAATCTTCCTTAAACCAAACCAACAACCTAGACATCATAGGAAATGACTAGTTATAGGATTAGGAATTTGGTAGAAAACCAAAACACTTTCCCTTAGCTTTACCTAGGTATTTCTTGCAAAATATTTTTAAATGCTCTAACATGTGTTTTAAGTGCCGCTTGGGATGACGGGAAGACCCTCCAGGTACGCTTTTATTTTATTACAATTTACTTACATGCATTACGTTTTATTTTTTCTTGCATGTTAAATAAGACTATTGCATGAAAACTAAAACCTTTAGGATAGTCCCTAAATTGAAACCAAAACTAAATTAAAAGTCATCACAAGATAAAATTCACCGCCACAACATTCCAAAATATAAAAGAACTCAAAATTTAATCACAAATAGAACAACAAAACTACAATTGCAACTAAATTAAAATGTCTCATTAAATGATCGGGAATACCTCGGATGATGTAACCCACGTGTTGCTAACGGGATTTCCCACGGTCTAAATGAAAGTGTGGAACTCATTCAGTTGAGTTTAGCAAATTCATCTGGACTAAGTGAATTTGATTAAAATAATGGTGCCAGGATGACGGAACCGTGGGATATTAATCGGTTTTTTTTAAATAACTTTAAGATTTGTTCTAATTAAAACACTAAAGACATTTGGACTTTAAGATTTCTCTAAACCAAGATACTTTTCTCATCCCCTTGATTTTCACTTTCCAAAACCAAACCTCTGAAACAACAAGGAGCTTGGAGCACAGTGGGCAGCACGGCCATCGTCATCAGCAAATCTTGGGTCTACTTTAGCAAAATCTTTCTTAGAATTAAATAACCAAGCCATAGGACTTCGAGGTAGTTTTCCTAATGCAACATAAATCCTCAACTTTTTGTTAGGCATTTGCATAATCATGTTATGCAAATTAAGTCCTAACCGGTCTTAGGATTCTGAGGTAGTTGTTTGGTACGACATAAACCCTCACATCTTTCAGGCTATTTGTAAGATCATATCATACAAATATAAGTCCTAATTAATTAAAATTGACAAGATTGCAATATTAAATAAACTCCCAAATTTAAGCCAAACAATAGGATAGTTTGGGAAGTTGCCAAGATTCTTCTTGGATCCTCAGCTTCTCTTACTTCTCTTCCTTTGGATTCTTGAAATAAACTATTCCAAATTTGAGCTAATCTCTTTTGAAATTCCAAAATTCAATCCTTTGAAACCTTAAACTTTGAAATTCTTGAGAGCAAAACCACTGATCATTATCGAGAGTTTTCTTAAATGATTCCTGTCATTTAAGATGTAATTAGCTATAGGGGCTTGCCCTTATAGGGAACTTTAAGAACCCCGGTAATATAAACCCTGCTTAATTTCTTTATATTAAGCAGGGGAACTTGTTGGCTTATAAAATTGGTTCGCAGACCAAACGGATGCCCCAAATCTTCTAGTTTATTTAACCGAGCCCCATCATCAAGCTGTGTGTCTAATCTTCGGAATAGATATACGGTTTGTGATGCGGTGCTTGTTTATATAAACTATTCGGAATGTGAGATCGGTTTGATTTCATCTCTTAAAATTTTCAAACTTAAAGTTATTTTCAAAATCAAATGTTTCTTTCTAAAACTATATATATATATATATATATATTTAAATTAAATTTAAAATTTAAAATTCACCGACAACTTCTGTAGGCGACCACTTTTTTAAAATACAACACACATAACCTAAAATTATGTCGACCTATACCGGTTACCATCAAATACCTATTGCTCCTGAGGATCAAGAGAAAACAACATTTACTAGTCCTTATGGAACTTTCGCTTTTCGAAGAATGCCTTTTTGACTATGTAATGCACCTAGAACATTCCAAAGATGTATGATGTCTATCTTTAGTAACTTAATTAATAATGGAATAGAAGTATTTAAGGATGATTTCTCTATATTTGGAACATCATTTGACGCATGCTTAAATCATCTTGAAAAAGTTTTGGAGCTATGAGAAAGAACTAACTTAATTCTAAATTAGGAGAAATGTCAATTTATGGTTGCAGGAGGAATTGTGTTAGGGCATAAAATTTCAGAAAATGGCATGGAAGTAGACCCTGCAAAAATTCAAGTAATAGCTAAATTACCACCTCCTACTACAGTGAGAGGGGTAAGAAGTTTTCTTGGATATGCTGGTTTCTACAGGCGCTATATTAAATATTTTTCAAAAATTACCAAACCTCTATGTCAACTTTTAGAAAAAGATAAGAAATTTAAATTTACTGAAGACTGCTTAAATGCCTTTGAGTTATTAAAGGAAAAACTAATCACAGCACATGTAATAGTTTCCCCTGATTGGGAGAAACCATTTGAATTAATGTGCGATGCTAATGATTATGCTATTGGAGCTGTCCTTGGTCAAAGATATGATAAAATTTTTAAAGTTATATACTACGCTAGTAGAACTCTTAATGAGGTTCAAATTAACTACACAGTTACTGAAAAAGAGTTCCCGGCTATTGTGTATGCTTTTGATAAATTTAGATCATATTTAATTGGAACTAAATGTATTGTGCATACTGATCACTCTGCTATTAAATATCTGATGCAAAAGAAGGATACTAAACCTAGATTAATTAGATGGGCACTTTTAATGCAAGAATTTGATTTTGTGGTGATTGATAGAAAAGAAACTAATAATTAAATTGCTAATCATTTGTCGAGACTGGAATATCATAAATAATCTGATACCGACAATGAAGTTACAGACAGTTTCCCTGATGAAAAACTTTATAATATAAATGAGTGGAAAATATCTTTGTATGCTGATATTGTTAACTATATAGTAAGCGATATTTTTCCACCTATGATAACTCTACATCAACAAAAAAAATTCATTCATGATGCAAAAGCATATTTTTGGGATGAACCATATTTATATAAGTAATGTAATGATCTTATTATTAGGAGATGTGTGCCTTATGAAGAAACTGAAAAATTATTCAGAAATGCCACGATTCTGAATTTGAGGACATTTTGGCATTGACAAAACTGCGCATAAAATTTTGCAAGCTGGATTTTATTGGCCTACTCTTTTTAGAGATATTTACAGATATATCAAAACTTGTGATAGATGCCAGCGAGTGGGTAATATATCTAGAAGAAATGAAATGCCTCTGAATTTCATGTTAAAAGTGGATATTTTTTATGTTTAGGGATTAGATTTCATGGGACCATTTATTCCTTTTTTTGGGAACTTATATATTTTAGTTGTAGTTGATTATGTATCAAAGTGGATTGAAGCATAAGCTTTATCTCATTGTGATGCTAAAAGTGTTTCAAGATTCTTAATGAAAAATATTTTCACAAGATACGGAATGCCGAGAGTGATTATCACTGACGGAGGATCCCATTTTAGAAATAAATACATTCAAAGATTGGCAGAAAGTTTAATATTATTCATAGATTCTCTACTGCCTATCATCCTCAAACCAGTAGTTTAGCTGAAGTTTCCAATCGTGAAATCAAACAAATTTTAGAAAAGACTGTAAATCCTAGTAGAGTAGATTGCTCTGCGAGACTGGATACTGCATTATGGGCATACAGGACTGCTTATAAAACTCCTCTTGGTATGACTCCTTATAGACTTATATATGGAAAAACTTATCACTTACCAGTAGAATTAGAGCATAAAGCATATTGGCCAATTAAAGAATTCAACTATAATTTGAAGAATACTGGTGAGAAGAGATTGTTGCAATTGAATGAATTAGAAGAATTAAGAAATGAATCTTACGATAATGATAAAATTTATAAGGAAAAACTGAAGTTAATGCATGATCAGAAGATTAACTTGAAGAACTTTGAACCAGGGCAAGAAGTTTTGATTTATAATACAAGGTTGAAATTATTTCCTGGGAAATTAAAGTCTCGTTGGTTTGGACCCTTTACTGTGACTCAGGTCTACACTTATGGAGCTGTTGAAATTGAAGATCAGAAGACTGGGAATAGATTTAAAGTAAATGGTCATAGATTAAAACCATATTTTGAGGGTAAAAATTCAAATTTTAAAGAGGTTTTAATGCTCAGTCAACCTGAATAACACCTGAATATGTCAGGCTGACGAAGTTAAACCAAGCACTTTATGAGAGGCAACCCATAGTTATCTTTATTTGTTGTGTGTTTGTTTGAATTTGTTGTTATTTTGTAGTAATATTGAATTCTACTACTTATATTTGACCTTTGATTATCAAGAATTTGGATCCATAGAGAAAATTTGGAATGTATTTGACCACGACGTAAAAGTTCAAGGTTTTGCCTAGGGCGCTGACGGCGTGCTCGACGCCGCCAACGGTGGGCTTTTCCTGAGAGCCCTGGAAATAATTGCACAAGGCTCGTCGACGGTGCCTTCGAGGCCGCCGACAGCGGGATTGGCGAGTGGGCAGTTTTTCGAGTTTGAAATGTCGGATTTTGGCGGTTTTAAGCGAATTCGTCCCTTATAAACTCCCATGGACGGTTCCTAAAAACTCCAACTCCCAAAAATGAATGGAAACTACTTTCAATTCCTCTCTAATGGCTTCTAATTCAGTAGATTACCCTAGATTTTAGGTTTACAATCGGAGAAAGTTTGTCAGTGCCGAGGCGCAGCAACTTTTCAACAAGGTTATGTCCAAGAAGGCTTATCAAGGAAAGAGGATTCGTCAATAGAGGATTAAAGAATTTTTCGTCACCAATTGAAGAAATGATTGTGCGGCGAAGATGGGAAGTGTTTTGCTATACTACTGCCGCAATAGTTGTTCTAGTGGTTAAGGAATTCTACGTCAATTTACATAGAATCAACCAAGGAAGTGTCTATGTGCGAGGTAGGTGGATTACATTTAATTCTGGAAGGATTAATGAGTTATAGATGCTTGAAATGTTCATGTCTGTCATTATTCAAATTTCGTGCCGACGAGACAAAATCAATGAAATATTCCAATATTTGACGGACAAAACCGAAGACTAGTAAATTAAAGAAAATGGGTACATTAGTTTTTCTGCAACACTTTTAAATCCCGTTTCGAAAAATTGGCACTTTTTCATATCTGTGAAGTTATTGCCGACGATGAAAATTGGCAAAGTTACGAAAGAAAGTGCAATTTTGAACTACTGCATTCAAATAGGATGGCCCATTGATATTGGATCATTATTATGAAGTCTGTGTTTGGCCTGATCGTTCAAGGATCATATCATGGGCTTGGAAATCCTTCAACAATTTTCTTAATATGCAGTTTGTTTCAAGTATCGTACAAAATTTGAGAGAAAATACTGCTACCCTGGAAACCATTAGACCCAACGTGTATGTTCCTAGCCAATGATGAGGAGAATGACACGAGCGTGATCATGGATCAAGCATCGCAGAATTCTGTTCCAATTCAACCTCTAGTAGCGGACAAGACACCGATGATCTTACACTGAATCAAGAATATGGAAAACCAGGTACAAAATTTAATGAGTACATTTAACAATATGTTTGATTTCTTTGATCATATCGATTGGAGGATGAAAGAACATTTTGATCATACCATGCAATTTGAAGCGAGTCTGATCACTTAATGAAGAAGAGGGGATGGATTGATGAAGATTCAACTGAAGAATTCCCATTTTGACCTTTTTATAACATGTTCATCCATTTTCAAGCAATGGGTGGTATCAATGGAGAAACCAGTACAGATTATGAAGAATAGTAGAATTGATTTGCTTATTTGTTTCATTATGTTATGTTTAATTTGAACTTTGTTTGTGTGTTTGCTTTCGTAGTTTGCTTTTTAATTTTAGTATAGATGAGATTATGATTGAAATGTTTGTTTTCAGCGTTTTGAGTGTTGTGGTTTGGATTGCGACACTGATTAGATGGATTAAGGTTGAGAAAATACCTATTTATGTGTGTTATGTATTGTGTGTTGTAAACACTTGGATTTAATATATAAATAAGAAGTTTTATTGTGTGTATGTTTATTTGTATTAATACATCACTTAATCACTTAAAATATATGATTAAAATGATCGAACGGATGACGACGAGGCTTAAAATTGATCAAAATCGCAAAAATTTAAAAAATGATCAATTTTAAGAATCTCGCTGACGGTGCGATCGAGGCCACCGACGGTGTGTTTTTCCCAAGGGAATTAGAATTTAATTCAATAGAGCCCACCGACGGCGCGAACCCCCGCCGATGGTGAGATCGCAAAAATTACCTTTTAACCGCCGATGGTGAGATCGCAAGAATTTAATTTCAAATGCCACTATTCATCGTCTTCTTCCCCATTTTACCCAAAAAGTCGACCTATGGCTTGATAGATCTCAAATTTGGAGCAATTTCAACACATTCTAACATCGAATTTCATCTTCCCTTAGTAAGAGCTTCACTCTTATGTAAAAATTTTTATTTTCACCATGAATTTCTTCCACATTAAGAAATTTTGGAAAATTTGAAAATGTGTAGAAAAGACTTGGAAGGAATTCATGGAACTTGATTTAGATTGCTTTAAACCTCCTTTAGAAGCCATTGTATTATTATTTTGGAGATTAGTTTAGATTTTTGTGATTTTGATAGATCAAACAATGGCTCCACGATAAAAGAGAAGACATGAATTTGACGAGACTCGATTTATTAATGCGAAAACACAATCGAGGTATACTTTGATCTTTCAGAGTAAGAAGTGCATACAAGATCGAGTTTTCGAAAATCCTGGAGGAGAGGTGGAATGAGTTATCAAAGAGAGAGGATGAGAGAACTTTTGCTACACAACAAATAATGTTGCTACCAAAATTGTGAGAGAGTTCTACTCAAATCTGACTCAACTTGAGGATGAGCCTCTCCAAGTAAGGGGATTTTCTGTGGACTTTTATGCTAATCGCATTAACTCTTATTAGGAGCTTCACGACTATTTTTTTTAGCGATTATGAAACATTTGGAATAATGAAGGGTCCGTTGAACGATGTTATTGACTTTCTCACTGATGGGAAAGGAATTTAGAAAATTAAAAATCATGAATGGATTAACGTTCCATTGTCCATGATGAATGCCACTGCCAAGGCTTGGCATTATTTCAATTGTTCGACTCTGCTACCCACTTATCATCATAGTGAAGTCTCGAGAGATAGAGCTGTTCTAAATTTTTGTATTCAGAACAACAAAAGAATTAATGTGGGGAGAATACTTTATAAGAATATTATGGCTACTACAATGAGTGAGACAAGTGGATATTTAGGGCATCCTGGCCTAATTTATGCAGTTTGTCAATTATCTGGAGTTGAAGCAAGAAATGATGAGGAATAGGTTTATCCGATGAAACCCATTAGTAAAGCAAATATAAAAATTTATGAATCCCATGAGGAATGGAGATCAAGGAGTAGGAGCATGGCACCTTCTACTAGTATAGATATTCCTTCTACTAGCTATCACCCTCTTACCTCTAGTTCCCCTACCTTATATGATTTGATGAATGCCATGACCCTGCAGTGGAAAAGTTTTGAACAGTTAGATGAAAAAGTAGAAAGAATTGATCACAAGATTGAAGGATTGGAGAGAATACATGATCACGATAGTGAGTATCTTCAGAGGCACTCTGGTTTTGAGATGGCATATTATGATGCTCAGGCTAGGTACAACAGAGGAGAGCCTAATGTCACTTTTCCAGAATGCCCCCGATATACTCAGTATCAGCCTAATCCTTCTGTTGACCAGGGTGATGAAGGGATTGCATGGGATTTTGATGATTGATTTTTGTGATAGTGATGTGATGTGATGTATTTGTTTATTTTAGTTTTTGTTCTAGTACTTTGATTTTTATTGTATTTTGTGGACTATGCTTGTTTCTGGGACATGTGTTTAGTTTGCAGTTTGTATTTTCATTTCTAGATATTTGTGATATTTGTGATAGTAATTGTAATTGTGAACCGAATAGTCTAAAATAGTAAACTATTTGTTATGTGTTGTGAAATGCATATGTCCTGTGTAGTTAGTTGTTGTTGTTTAATGTTTAGTTTTAAATACTTTTTTTAAAATTTCATTACCCCAGCTAATTTTCTAAATTGTTATGTGTGTAGAAAGGTTTTTAATATTACAGGTCAGTTGAAGTTAAAAATTTTTTAAAAGAACCTGCAAATTTCAAAAGGACAAAAATGCCTAAAGTGCAAAGGTAAGAATTTTATATTTAGAATTTTTCTTTCCACCATGTTTTATTTCTATTATAGAAAACTTTAAGTTTATGGAAGGGGAAAAAATATTAACTATTATATATTCTCAAATAACATATTTTCAAAAATTATAATATGACTTTTGTGATAAAATTTAATTCAGATAACTTTCTATTATGGAAAATTCAAAGAACTATTTTTGGTAATGAAAAATTAATTTTGTAAGTTAAGATATATAGTATAAGAGGATGAGAATATAGTTAACTATTTAAAGTAAAGAAAATTATATTTTGAAATATTAAGAATCTTAGGAGTTTAGTTGAGAAAGAAAAGATTGGGATTCAATGATGTAAAAACTATGAAGTACATATAAGGTAAAGAATGTTTAAAAGTTTCAAATTTAGGAAAAGAAAAGTGAAGTTCAATATTAACAAGCTATCCAGATATAGTAATCCTCACTTGAAAAAGAAAAAAAAAAGGAAATGATTGAAAAACAATCCCTCAAAAGAAAAGAAAAAAATATATATATGATTGAAAAACAATCCAAAAGAAAAGAAAAGAAAAAAAAAAGAGTAAGTGAGGAGAAGCTTGAGGAGATGTCTTATCAGAAATTGATTTCACTTGGATTAACCTAAAGGGAAAACTAAAAGCATTTCTGAACTTATATTTATGACTAGTTTCTTTACTAATAGTATCCTCATGAAGTTCCCATCTTCTGAATATTTTAAGTGAATCGATATTGCAACATATAGTCATTCTTGAAATGTATAAAAGACTATAACTCTTAGACTTGATGACTAGATAGCCTTATACCTGCAAAATTAATCTAATTACTTGAAAATCTTTCTAAGAATTCTTGCTATAATATTTATTTAAATCAAAATTATAGTATTTCTGAATTAAAACTTTACCACAATGAATCATAACTTTATGTAGTACTGAAGATTACTTGAGGACAAGTAATAGTTAAGTTTGGGGGATTTTGACCCAAGGAAAAATGTTAAGAATTTCATGTCTATTTTATACTGATTTTGATGATATTGCACTTTAAAGAAATGTATTTTTGGTGTTTTTCTACAGGTATGAAGATTTAAGGATAATGGAGTAAAAAATATGCAAAAAAGAGTGAATTTGGAGCAAAAAGAACTAAATTATGAAAATTTGACCTACGGCGCCGACGAGGAGGTCGATGCTACCGTCGGCGTGATTTTCCCGAGAGTTCATAATATATTTCAAGGGAAGCCACTGACAGCAGAGGTTGAGGCCGCCGATAGTGGGGCCAGTTCAAGGCACTATTTCTAGAAGGCCGCCGACGGAGGAGCTCGAGCCCGCCGACGGCGGGATCGACGGTTCTTTCACAAAATTTGTCGGATGTGGACGATTTTCGAAGGGATGCTTGGAAAACCCTTGGAGACTCTTCAACAACTTTAAAAAGAACCATTTTAGGCCAAAAAATATCCTTTTGGAGTCCTCTAAAAGTCACTAAGAGTCTGTAAAAAGTTCTATTAGATTCTTCTAATAGTTACTTAGTGTCCAATAGAGAGTCCACTAGTGTCCATTGTTATTAGTGAGTGTTAAATAGTGAGTTCAATAGAGATATTGTGAGGAATTCTTCGAAAGGATTGTAAGAGTGGAAGGGAAGTGAGAGATATCTTTTGCATTGTTTTTTCGAAGGAGAATTCCACGTACTGTAAAGAAAGGAAGAGAATCATAGGAACTTCAAGGAGTTTGCTTGGGGAGAAATTTAAGTTAAGTTGTGTTTATTTACTTTAATTTGTAGAACCTTACTTTTATATATGAAATCCAAGTTTTATTGCATCCTCTCCATGAATTCTTAGTAGTTGTTTTGTCTTTCTCCTAGTTTTGATATTTTTGTGGAATGATAAATAGAATTAGTGTGCAATAAAAATTTAAAGAAGTTGTGATAATCTTTTACTTAGATCTTACTTTCAATTTGGCCAATTGAATAGTTAAAATCTGTTAAGTTTAACAACTATAATAAAGATTACATCCGAGATTTAGGGAGGTCAAAGTCCTTGGAAGGAGGGTGCAAATAAATATGGAAATAATATTCATTGGGCATAGAATTGGAGATTTAGATTGACAAACTAAAATCCTCAATTCGGTCCTATCATTTGGGTGTTGAAGTGTAGATGTTAGCCCTCAGGCGAGGGGAACGTGGGAGCTTCGAAGTGAGAGCCGGTATCCTCCCAGCCTAGCCGCAGATTCAGTAACCAAGCATAGGATTAGTCAATGTTCTTTATGCCTGGACCAAAGGGTAAAGAATAGCTATGCTCCTATTTGACACAATATCATTTTAAACTAATTCTAATTATCTATTCTCTTAAATATCTTAACAAAGGAGAAATATTCTTGCTTATATATTTGAACTTCACTTTAGTAGTATTAGTTATATGTTAGTAGAACTAGTTTAATTAAAACTTCATATTATTGTCGATTGCGTATTAGTAACAGATAGGCAATTTCGATTTAGTTGTGATTTTGAATTGATTTCTATAATTCTAGTCTATAGCCTCTAAAATATTCCCTGTGGGATCGATATCCAGGACTCCACTAGAGCCCTGTATTACTTGAGCGATACGTATACTTGCGTTTAAGAGTAACTCTGCGATTAAAGATTATATTATCTATTGGTTACATAAATTAAAATTACGCTCCAAGTCAATTTGGCCCTATTTCTGAGGATTTGGATTTTCTATAAGTGGTGTTGAATTATTATATTTTTAAGTATATAAAAAAATTGTGGTCAGAAATCCACGTATACTTAAATTTGACCATTCTTCTTTTTAATCGGCACCACATTGGCCAACTATGTCGGGTATTGTTCTTCAAGGATAAACTTAGCCTCTATTAATTTTTTTTACTTATGTTATGACTTGTTGCTCAATTTTTAAATGCATTCTTCTAGGAGCCTGTCTGACTGGGATAGCATCTTGATCCAATCCTAACTTATGAACTAAACCTCTAGAGCTAATACAAGCATCTCTTCATAACTCCAAGTGAAAAAAATGTTTAAACTTCATTAACAATTTAACTATATTAGTGGAATCTTCTTCACTAAGAAAGGAGTAAACAAAGGTTGGTCTAGGCTCTTTGTTCACCCCGAAGTTAACTTCTCTTATCACATCAATTTTTGAATTAATTTCCTCTTCAAACTCTAGTGGAGAATCTTGAACTGGAGAATCTTACAAGCAATCTTTGTCAGGCTCATCAGTAATAGCTTGGCAAAATTTCGTATCATCTACTGGCCCTACCATGTCGAACCCAAGTCCTTGCTTTGAACTGAAAGGTCGACTGGTACTACTCCATAATTTCTCGAAAAGTTGTGACTAGTGTTTTGACCACTGCTTAAATATGATACCCTTTTGAATCAATTTTTTAACACAAGGATAATACCACTCAAAAGATAGTTCCATTAATTCAGATGAAGCAATAACTTATATTTTTACAACATTTTCAGGGTTGGAAGAACCCCGATAGAACTTGATTGGTTTTACATTAACACCATGTACCTCCTTAACTACCAAACCTTCGACCTTATTAGAATGGATCAAAGTTAGGGTCACAGTCTACACATAGTTGTTAATCTTTTAGTACATTGATTTGTAATCTTTATTCTTTTCATCTTCTAGGGAAATCCTAAACTAGGGCTTTCTCGGATTTATCATCATTACTTCTTTCTTGACTTCTTCTTCTTTAGAATTGTCTTCCCTATTAATGTAGATCACTAAATTCTTTTGTTCAATAATCCTATCATTTCTTCTTCGATCTCGTCCCCAGCCTCGACCTCGGATGCGAGCTCTGGAGAAACCTTCACCATCTTGCTGCAAGGGAGTGGTGAGGGGCTGCTAAACTAGAATCAGATTTCCTTCATCTAGTGTCTCTTCTGGCTCTCTTGCTTTGTTTAGTGTGCCGTTTCTGGAGAAAACTATCTTTTTTGGAGGTGCGTAATAAGCAACATCTTCATGGATTCATATTTCATGTACAAAAAATAGTTATAAATTTTCCTAATGCACTACTCTTAACCTCCTTCATAGCATTTTATACACTAGAGCAGAGACTATGGAACTTGTGGATCCAGGATCGACCCAATAGGGCATTGAATGATGTATCAAAATAAATTATGTAGAATTTTACGTTTTCCTTGCTAGATCACTGATCACCATAGGTAGTTTTATTGATCCAATAGCTCTTTCTCCCTTCTAATTGAAGCCTCTTAATATCATCCTACATGTTTTGAGGTTTCAAGAATCGATTTCCAAGTAAGCTAAAGTCTGAAGGTTCATCACATTTATTGATCTCCTAGATCAACTAACATTTTGGAGACTGTAAACTTGTCAATGGTGACTGAAATATACATAGGTCAGTTATGGTCCACTGTATCGAGCAACAAGTTATATTTTGTGAAGGTAAAACCGTACACTTCTCTTAACGAGTAGACCTCATCCAAGGTGTTAATGGCCAATTAAGCTAATCAAATCTCTAGGTTGAGTAAGACCCTAACCAGAGCTTCCCTCATCACCATTAACAGGATCAAAGCAATGTAAATGCTTAGCTTGGTGGGCAATTTCTAAAGATGGGCTAACACATTGTACTCCACTTTGTTGTTACCAATTTCCTCAGTTCCTTCCTGAACAAGCACTTCATCTACTGACAAGGTCGCCTCTCCTTGAGTAACCTTCTGATTTACATTGTCTTTTAAACTCATTCTCAGAGGTAAAACTTTTCTACTTCTTAAATTGATTTCTTTTATCTCTTACAAATTTTGCACTGAGTCTGTAGGTGTCTTCACTTGAGATGGGACAACCGACTCTTCTGTAGTTACTTAGGGTCTAAGGGTTCAAGTTCAATTTCAATAGGTGGTACCTAGAATCTACAAAGGAGTACGTTACTTCTAGAGCTATCATAACCATCCTTGTCAACACCCTCCTCCTTGTCACTGTCATCAAAGTTTCATATGATTTGAGTACTATTAGAATTGAAATCAAGATCCGGATTGGGTTGGTTGTCATTAGTTTCATTATTGCTAGAATAGTCAAAATGTAGCCAACATCAGAACTCTTCTCATTATAGTACCCTCACGGGGGCAGAAAATAATCATATAGAGTTAGAGGTTTGAGAGATTTCTCACCCAAATCAGAAATAACCATCCTACAAAAAATAGGCCCTAGTTTAATCTTCAGGTCTTTATTCTCATTTTCCTCTGTGGTCTTCTATGTCTTCTTCTCCTAAAGCGGCTCTTCAACTGCAATCGATAGTGCCGATTTAGGATGTCTTGAACTCTGGACCAAAGCTATTTGAGTCTGATGTAGCATCTTCCTCGAGGATCTTACCCATGTTATACTCCATCCATCATCGGCTGAATATGGGTTAATCAGAACAATAGGATTTGCTAAATGACATTAACATAACCTCTTTAAGTTTTTTTAATGCACTCTTTTGGGATCGTTATGTTCCCTTTATTGAGCTTATCCTCGAGCCAATTCTTGAAGGTGAGGCAGTCCTCTATTATATGCCCAAGCCTCCTGTGGTACAAGCAGTACAATGGATGATCTTTCTTATCTACTTCTTTTGGCTTCTTGGGCACTGGCAATTGGAAATTAGACCTCTTCATTATATTTCAAAACATCTTACCGACTGCTTTTGTCTTTAAAAGGATAGACTTTACTTTGGATCTCTAATAAGATATGTCTTCTCTCTATCGGATGATACCTCTGTTGAGATGACTGTTGATTATGCTGCTGTAGCGGTTGAAAACTTTGTTGCGGTCATTCTGTCTTAATCTTCATCCACTGCTTGCCACCTCTGCAACTGTCCCATATTTTCTTTCAAAAGCTTTCACCGACTTTGGCTTATCGAACTTCTCAACAAAACTGAGCTGCTTTGCTTCCTCTTGAAGACTCGCTACCTTACTGAGCAATTTCTCAAATGTGTTAATTGTAAAACCCTTGAGGAGAAATTCTATCAGGCCATGGATAATCTTCAGTAGGATTCCAATTGCATGTTGTTTTTGAAGCTGTGGTTCGCATTTCATACTTCAAGTCCTCCGTCGGAAAATATAGTTCACAAATGTCTCATACGGTTGTTGTTTCTTGGCCATAAGGTCATTGAGGGTGATTTGGTGTTAAGGCCCAACAAAACCTCATGACAAACAGGTTTTCCAATTCTGTGAATGTTCTTACCAAACCATTTGGCAACTCCATGTACCAGTCAAAGGCAACTCCAAAAATGCTGCTAACAAAATGGTGAAACAACAAAGCATCGGTACCCCCTGCGTTGCAATAGCATGCACGGAAGTAGAAATATGTTGTTGGGGGGGTTCTGTCCCATTGAAAGTCTTAAATAAAGTAGGTACGAAGCCTTTGAGGTATTGGATGACATCAAACACTTCGGGATAAAGTCTACCCCTCAAAATCTATGCCTCTTTGTTAGACTTGGCTAGGGCCTCTCACACCAATTGTTCTACTACCAACTTAAGATCCTTTTCTGGTATTAGACTTTGGATAGAGTCCTTCTTAGAATTTTCCTCCCTACTGATGGAGGTGATTTCTTCTCTTCCTTCCATGATCTGGACAACTTCCGCGGGCAATTCCTTTGGCATTTGAGTCTACCTCTAAAGCGTGGCTATGGTGGCTATCATCTCGTCCATTCTCTTTTCCATATGGTCAACAATCTCATCCCTTTACTGAAGGAGTATTTGTAGTGTCGTTGAGTCATATCCCTCTATAAGTGTTTGGGCCTCTCGTAAAGATGATAATACTCGGATCTCAACCATGCTTACTTCAGCATATTCTTCGTCAATGTAATAAGCTAGGTTTTCCTCTTCATCTTCATTGAACTTACTTTTCCTTACTTAGGACAACTACTTGAGATCTGTCCTCAGCTTTTCCAATATTGCTTCAATTGAACTTCCTTTAACAGTCTTGAGATCTACTAGTGACGGTTGATGAACCTCTCCTCTGAGATAGCCATAATATCCTTAGTCATTTCAGTAGTCACTAATCCAACAATTTTAGGTTTCCACACCATCTCTTTTGATGCGGGCAGCTTAAGGCCAAATGGCTTGTCGGTAGTACCAACATGTTGATGAGTAGTGTGAGCCCTAACATGCAGACTAGATACTATGGTAGATGATCATTTATCTCTACTCAATCCCTTTCTTGCGGAATGGAGTTTCTCTTGTGGAAATAGTCTCAATCCGAGGCATGCCTTGATAGGTAGTCCCATCCTTCTAAAAATTTTAGTGACTTAAGAGTTTTCATTTATGGTTAGCCTCTCGATTATAATTTGTTATTGAGCCATCAGTGCAGCCTTGTTCTTCTTCTCCCTTTGACCATCATAGTGGAAAGGTAGAGGTGGCTTAGCGGCAATCTTTCTGGCATCCTCCTCATCTTGGGCAATAGACAATAGGTGGTACTTGCTTCCCCCCAAAAGTGGTGAAGTCTCAGGTAATCCAAACTCATCCTCTACAACTTCTGTAGGGGCAACATCTTCAGCAACCTTCAACTTCATTATCTTAGACAAGATAGACCCTACTTCAAACACAAAAGGTGCTGCAAGGAAATTCGAACCCTCCACAGTGACAAGTTCATCATCCACTTGAATAGTTTTTCCCTTGAACTGGGCAAGAATGGCGACAGGTGCAGTGATGACTAGACCAGCGGGGGTAGCAATAACCTTCTAGAGGGTACTTCCCATGGTTTTAACAGATTTAGTAGAAATGATGGAATTCTTCTAAACCAAAACCCTCTTTAGGGGCGGTAATTCTTGGGTTGACTTCAGGTTAAACTCCACTATCAGCTTGACAGTCTCAGACGTCCTAGTTCTCAAAATGGTGACAGTAACATCTCCAAACTTAATCTCAGTATTGTTGAACCCTTGTCCAAAATGGATAACTGCTCTGTCGGACAGCTTGATCTTGTTGATTTTCAAGTCCATTGCGGTAGCCAAAGAGAAAATAATTGTGGTACAGACATTCTTCTGCAGAGAGTATTCTAAATGTTAGTATCATCCTTTGCTTCCTTCGATCATAGCAAGGATGAAAAAGTACTTGTTCAACAACTTTGTCAGAACACATTTTTATTTATTTCATTTGAATTTATTTATGTTGTAAATTTTTCAAATTTTATCAGGATTCCTTTCGTTTGTTATTATTTGAGGAATGGTTTAGAGCTTGGAAAACTGGCATAATTTATTGAAAATAAACCAGCCACAGGGGAGAAAGAAAGAGAAGCAGAGGACCCAATACAAACCAGAGGGAGAGAGTAAAATTTGCACCAAACTGCTTTAACAGATCCTCTTCTAGGCTAACACCTATTGGGGTTTCACCTCAATTTCGGGTGGTGGGAGGATCTCGAGACCTCTCCTTTTAGGGGTGTCAAAATAGTGGCTTCAAAATTAAGAGAAGTTGACTATACCTGCTCAAGACAAAAATGAGTGAGGTATGCCAATGGAAGAATGGTATCTTAATCCACGAGGGACATGGACATGCTAACAATTTATCAAAGCAAAATCATCTAATAATTTGAGAGAGGAACTCCTCCCCAGTGAAATTGCCAAAATTTGTCAGTTGCCAAATTAGAAGTTGTTGATTTCTTTAAAAATATGTTCAATTTAATATAAATATATTGTTTTAAAAAGTAGTATTTAAATTTGAAAATATGAGACTAAACCAATTTCATATATTTAATAGTTTAAATAAGTGAACACAACACCACAAGTGATGTACCTATCCCAAGGAATAGACACGTTACTTGATAATTAAAATTGACTAAATAAGCTATAGAATTTAGGATATCTCTTTGATCAAACAATATTATATTGACCGACAAATTCCTCTATTTAATATATAAGTTTAAATAGGTTTTATATTAAGCTAGGCTTTAAATTTCCCTATAGAGGCAAGCCTCTATAGTTAATTACATCTTAATTGACTGAAGTTGCTTAAGAATACTCTCCATTCATATTAGTGGTTCTGCCTTCAAGAATTTTAAAGTTAAATTTTTAAGATCAGATAAAGGAATATCAAATGGGAGAGGTTAAATAGGAACAATTATTTTTAGAATCCAAAGGAAGAAAACTAGGGGACGTCACAGGTCTTGAGAAGAAACTCGGTAACTTCCCGGACTACCCTATTGTTTTGCTTAAATTTCGAAGAGATTAATATTAAATGTTTCATATTAACAATTTTAATTATTTATGGATTACATTCGCACAATACCCAATCGTGTAATTAGCCTAGAATAATAGGAGGGCATACGTCGTACCAAACTACAACTTCAGAATCCTAAGACAAATTAGGCCTTATATTGCACAACATGGTTATATAAAGGCCTAAAAGGTAAGTTGTGGATTTATGCCGTGCTAAAAAAACTACCTCCAAGTTCTATGGCTTGTTGTTTAAACTTAAAAAAGGATTTTTGTCGTTGCAGACTAGTTTGCTCTCTCGAAGATGTTCTTTTGCAGGTCCCTGTGCTGCCCACGGTGTTTGCGCCAAGCTCCTCGTTGAAGTAGCATTCCTAAAGTATAAGGTTTAAAAGTTTTTGCCGTGTATGTTTCAATGTTATAGTTTTGTTGTTGGTATTCTAGTGCCTTATTTGAGGAAATTTGTATTTAATTAGAGTGACACCGGTTAGCATCCCACAGTTGAGCACCACTATTTTCTTTCGAATTTATTTAGTCTAAACAAGTTGTTAAGCTCAATTAAACCGAGGAAATCTTGTTAGCAATAATATGTTACCTCATCCGAGGGTTCTTGTAATCCAAAAGAAGTGTATTTTGTTGTTTGTTGTTTGTTTTGAAAGTGTTTGAGTTTAATTTTGAAAAAGTTTATCTTAATTTTGAAAATTATTGTTTTGGATTTTGAAAAGTGTTTCAACCAAGCATGCATAATACATTAAAGCAGTACTAAATTGTAGAAATAAAATGACAATAAATAAACTGTAAATGCATACCTGTCGTCTTCTCGCTGCTCCCGCTGAAATGCTAGCATTCATAATCAATTATATATATTGCAAAGTGAATGTAAGAGCAAATACTAAGTAATAATGAAGCCTTAATAGTTTAAGTTCAAAAGAGGCCTTAATTAGTGGGTCCCTAAAGTTTTAAGGGTGATTTTCTTGAACAAAATGTAATAAGTTCAATTGTTCTTCAAAATATCTGAAAGAGTATAAGAGTGTTCGATGTATAACCTTGAACAACTTTTGAGGATCCTTTGAACCATTTTGAGTTAATTTTAATTTATTATGTTATTGAATAGATCAGCCTGAGGTTCATTGGGTTTGACATGTGCTTAAATTTTATATCTTAATTAATCCATGAGAGAGAGGATAGTCAAGTTTAAGCTTGTAGAGTTTAAAGGGGATTAATCAAGGTTTATCTTCCAACTACCCTAAAGTATCCTTAAATTAAACTTAGCTCACTACAAAGTTCTTAAGACACTTGGGGTAAATGTCTAATTTAAGAAAATTCATATTAAGAATATTTAATTAAAAAATTAACCTATGATTCAACCATTGGTCCGGGACCTTAGATTTGTGGCTTATTGACTCCCGAAATTATGTCTCAAACACTTAAATCATTCAAGTCAAGTTCATCTTTCAATGTTCAACAATTTGAGTAATTACATTTATACGCTTCTTTTCTATAAAGGAGGTTAATTGGTTTCTACCTCTTACCCTCATGTTTCAATCACCTTAGAACATTACTTAGGCTCAAATTTTACCCTTTAAACATTAACTCACCCTAAATTTTAATTAATGGGTGAAAAGGTGGAAATTACAATTTTTCCTCTAAAGATTTTATCTTCATAAATCTTTTAAACTAATTCGCATGGGCTTGAAAATTTGCTGATCGATCTCCCATGGGTTAATTAAGGTACTAGAGAGGAAATCATATTTTTCAGTTTTTTATTTTATTTTTATAATTATTTTAATCCAAAAATAGGAATTTGCAATGTTAATTCATTTTATCAAAGAAGGTAACGATTTTTCCTTAAAAAACTTATTGGAGGTTTCACCTAGTTAGAGGACCACTTGGGTTAAATCTCATGGATTTTTAAATTATATTTTAATTCTTATAATTATTTGTTTAATTTGATAGTTATTTAAATAGGAAATACATTTTATTTTGAAAAATCAATTTTTTTTTAATTTTCCTTGATCTCCCTCGGTTCAAGGAACTAAGAGAAATTTATTTTTTAATATTATTTATTTGTTTTTATAATTATATTAGTGAAAATTTAGGAAAATACATTTTAGGCAGTTAAAAATGCATAACTTTGTTTAGAAAATTAGGAAAAATATTCTAATTTTTCCTAAGTGGTTAAGAAACAATTAGAGATATTTTGATGTATTTTTGTATTTTTGTAATTTTTAATTATTTTTAATTTGAGAAATAGCTCAAAAATGAACTTTTATTTTAACACCAATTTTATTTTTCATTGGTGTCTCTAGTCATAAGGATCACTCCATACCACTTTTCATAATTTTCTTAATTATATTTAATTTATTATAATTATTTTAGTATAAAATCTCATTTTCCTTGAAAAATAGATTTTGATAGTTAAATCAATTTGTATTAATTTCAAATTTTTACAGAGGGTTTTGATATCCATTAATTACTGTGTGGATCAATTTTTATGATTTTTTTAGATTTTATTTTATTTATTTTTTATGGGTTTTAATGATTTAAATTAAGAAACCGTATTTTAAAAACATATAAACTTAAGTTTGATTTTTGTTAACTCCTCTAACCATAGTAAACCTACCAAAGAAAACCCTATATTTTTTTATTTTAATTTTAATTTATATAATTATTTTAATCAAAAGGATGGCTTAACTTTGAAAATTAGGGTTTACCATATTATGAGTGCCCTCTAACTTTGGAAAAATCAGAAAACATTCCTAATAATAGAGAGAACAAATCATCAAAATTTTATATTATGGTGATTAATATTTAATTAGTTATGATTTAATGAAATTTTAGGGTAGTTAATTAATTTAAAAAATTAAATATAAGTCAAATAATTCTGATTTTTAGTCCACATGATTGTTTTTTGTTCATTAAGCACAGGGGTTCTTTTATTCTATTCTTATGATTTTTCTACACCAAGTTATGAATTTTTGAAGTTTACTAAATTATTTAAATCATTTAAATGACTAATTTCCTACTTATCCTACTCAGCGCCAACTCATCCTCATATCCGTCGAAGCTCCCGACTCACCCGCCACGTGTCCTGCTGTTCATAATTTAATTTTTGTTCAGCAAATACACACGCGATTGGTCGACTCCTGGTCTTCGTCCCCAAGTAACCTAACCAGTAAACCATTCATTTTCTAAACCTAATTTATTCCTAGATTCTCAACAAAATCATTCAGAGTTTGTTCCTACACCATCATCTACTCAAGATGGACATATTTATATGGTTAATTAAGCATGAAATACAAGTTTGTTTCACAAAGGCTCAAACCGAGAGAAAAATTAGAGAAAATGTTTCATACCTTTTTCCAAGAGGTGTAGCCTCAATTGGAAAGGTTTCACATGTTCTTTGTGAGCTAGAGAACCTTCTCCAAGTGTAAATTCAAGATGGGGTTAAAGCTGTGTAAGACTTCCTTTAGCAGGTGTCATGACTTATGTAGAAGTCTGGTGCAGATGGCTCAAATGATGGGAATTTCAATGTGAAACTTCCTCTCTTACTCTGGTGAAGCTCAAGAGTTAATAAATTTGTGAAATTGATTGAGTTCCAGGGATGGCAGTAAAAGCCCTATATTTCAGGTTTAAAATTGAGGCTAACCAATGGGAATTATGGCATGAAAATGGTGGGGATTAACTTCTCTGGGTTGCTAGGGAGTTTGTAGGAAATTTGACAGAGTTTGGTTAAGGTTTGAACACTCTTCATCATTTGGTAGTGGGGGTGGCCTTACTTATAGCCATGGCCGTGGTGGAAAACAGGGCAAGCTAGGGTGGCAGAGAGGCCGCATAGGTGGAGGGAAGATGAGCTCCAGTGGCCAATGGCAGTGAGCCAGCTCAGGGGGTTTAATTTTGGTCCCTAATTGGGACTTCTTGGGCATGGTGTTTTCTGGCGGCTGTGGTGGCTGGTCGACTAGGTTTAGATCACTTCCAAGTTCAGGGAAGTCTGGGAGGTTGAGTAGTCAAGCCAATTTGGTCCCAAGGCGGCTCCAAGGCTACGACCCAAAGGGAAAGTGAGGTTTGGGTAAGTTGGGCTTGTTTGGGGTCAACACCTTGGTCACATGGCTAAACATGGTCCCAAGGTGGTTAGGGTTGATCCTAAGACCCTTGAGCAGGTCTTGGTGAACTTAAATGGCTGGTTTGGGGCATAAAACCAAGGTTAGACTTTACATGAGAAGGGTAAATCCAAGCGGAGAGGGAAGAGGGAGTGGTCACCTCCACTTTCCAAATTTGGTAAGTTTGACCTCATGATGTCCATGGAAGGCTCCATGAGGCGTGGTATGCCATGTATGGAGTCATGAGAAACTTTCATGCAAAAGGAATTTAAGATTTTATGAATTTTAAATGGAAAAGGTCAACATGCGCAATTTTGGTAAACTTTCATGTATGAATGGCTATGTTTGGTATGATACTATGGTTAAGTGCTTTATGTTCCATGAGATGATAAAAATTTGATCCTTTATCATGTGGGCTGAAATTGGGCTTTTAAAATTGACGTCATGTTCTTTTGAAAATTGTTTATGTAAATGGCCTTTTAATAATGCATGATGAAATTTAATTTGAAATTGACCATGGGCTAGTCAAATTGGGCATGATTTTGATTAAAATTGATTTGAACTTTGAGTGGGTAGGTTTTGAGTGAATTGGATGAAAATTAGGGGTCAATTTGATCAATTGTGTGCAAATTGGGGGTTTTGAGTTTTTTGGGGCAAAATTGCATTTTTGGTAAAAAAATGGTCAATTTAGTCAAATTGGGTCCATTGGGTGGTTGGGACTGGGTTAGGGGAGGTTTTAGGAATTTTTCGGATATGAAGGGTATTTTGGTAATTTTGGCAAATTTAAGGGTATTTTGGAGATTTTGGGGAAATTGTGGTGTTTTGATCAAGTTGGGTAGTTTGAAATTTTTTTTCATGTTTTTTGGAGAGAATTTGAGGATTTGGGTCACTTTTGGAAATTTAGGATTTTAAGGGTATTTTGGTAATTTTGGTAAATTTTGGCAAAATTGGTTATTTTAGTTGGGCTTCGGAGTTTTGGGATATAGGTTCTTGGGTCTTAAGCACACTTAAGCACCTTGGAACCCAGCCTTGCAAAATGATAACTCCATAAACCTTCACATTTTAGTCCTAGTCACCTCAATCAAAGTCCAGAGGCTTGGGACTATCCATGTGAGTTTCTCAAAGAGTAGAGGAGGTTGGTTTAAAGGGTGTGATTTAGGGTTTTGGAGAAGTTGGGAATTGTAATGTGCTTGAGTGTGTGAAAGACCAAACCCTAGCCACCCAGGGTTGTCCTAAGTTTAACATTCCTATGGGGATTCATCCTTAAATTCTCACATGTTGGTCTCAAACTTTCAAGTGCTGGAGGTTCATGATCATCCATGTGGGTTCCAGAGAGAGCAAGGAAATTGTTTGAATTTCTATATAGGTGGGCTCCATCTCTAGTCATCTAGGATAGTCACATGGAAAGTCCTATGGATAAATCCTAAGCACTAAGAGGAAGAAAAGACCTCACTAAAATTGATGTCAACAACACTTTCTAGTAATACACCTGATGCTTTCAGCCAATATAATCGAAAATATGCAAGGCCAAAACAATCATATAACAAAGTCGGCAACCAAAACCACTCGAGTCAAATAACTCTAGTAATCATGTATACTAAGTTAAAACCAAAAAAAAATAAAGTATATATAATACTAATAATAAGTAAGGGCTTAATTGAATCTTTGGAACTTGGGGCAGCTATCCAAAAAAGAGTAGTATAAACACAATTTAAATGCCAGGAAGTCATGAGATCATAAGTGTTTATTAATAGCCAAGAAAAGGGAGTGTAGTAAATTTTTAATAGTAGGTGAAATGGACGAGGGCGGTTAAAAAAAAAAGTTCAGAGTGTTGGAAAAAGTGTTGGAATGGATAACAGATCAATTGTAGAATCCATTGAATTTATCTCAGGACAAACTGTTTAAGCTACAATGGACAACCAATTCAGTCTTGCTAGTACCAAGATTTTTTTATTATAGCTCCAACATAAACCAGAAAATGATACAAGACCAAATCAAGTCTAGTATTACACTTGAAGAGCAATAGAAATTATGTAAATTTGATAAGCACATCAAGATAAGGTCATAAATATGAACCTTGGAGAGCATAAAATGTACCGATAATAAAGGGATTATTCACATTAGTTCCTCTTCTAAATAGTCATCCCAATCAACTTCATCCTTAAAAAATAGCATTTTTGTATTCATACCATGGCTTAACACTCTTCCCAGTACTGTATGGTGTCACCAAGTGCAGCTTTTCTTATTAAGCATAAGCAAAAAAATAGTTGATAAAAAAACCAATAATAAGTTATCATAGCTACATGTAAGAGTTTTATGACTATATGAAGGTCGCAAACAGTCCCCATAAGTGTATGAAAGCAACACCCAAAACTAGAAGATCAAAGGATCAATTTTCCACCCAACTTCAAGGTTAAAAATAAAGATAGTAATTGAAAACTGTACTTTGAAATAACAACAACTCACAATGGTTTCAAGTGAAATAACTCAATGGTATCAAACTTGAAGGTGGTGATAACACCTAACATTGAATTGAAATGTTCAAAGTTCCTCCGTCTTTTGAAAAATGAAGAAACTATCTTGAAACATAATCATATTTATCATAAGTTCCTCCACCTTTCGATACTAAAGTATCTACGCATGCAAACATATAAGAATTGTGTAAAGGATCAAAATTACCGTGAGGTTGTCACATACATAACACATATTTCTAGTATATTTACATATGTCACATATATACATTGATATACACACCTAGCACTCAAATTTTTAATAGCACATCAAAAGATCAAATATGCCTTTTCTTGCATAGCATTCAATCTGTAAGAGATATGTAAATACATAAGAATGTTGTTCTAACTTCTAAGTACTGTATATTTCCAAAATATCTATTTGTTTATGTGATTGGAATGATAATACATCTTGGGTTTTAACTTGGCATGATTTAGGGCTTAGTTATGCTTTTGGGCAATTTAAATACATACCACACAATCCTTATGTATTTACATATCTCAAAAACCTAAACATTAATATTTTCATTCGTAACATTGAAAAATTGAAAATCACAGTTGTAGCACCTACGTGTTCTAAATGTAAATAACAAACATTAGGTGTCTGTTTTGCAAATCCATAACTCTGAAAATTAGATATGCAAGTCGTACAATTTTTATCTAAATGTGGTCATTTAAAAAGACAATGGTGATGTTTTCATGCTCGTCTAACATAATTAATTCTCTAAGTAATGGAATACCTATTGTGTTAAGAAGTTACAAGGATGGGCAACATAAGATGATCAGAAGCAAGAACAAAGGGGATGGAACAAGTAATACTTGCTACTGTGATAGTTATAGGGCATGACAGATCGAACGCGAGAAGAAGCTATATTAAAAACTTTAGGTATGGAATAAATGCTCAAGAAGCTACAGGAGAAACTGCTATATAACACATGCTCGCATAGGACTTGTGGCAGGTTGAAGAATAGAAGTAACTAAGTAATGACATTCTCGTGAGGGTTTAAGTGAAAGAGTAAATGGATGATAACAGTTCGACTTTTGTGGTATTAAATATTTTTGTGTTTAAAAGTAAATAGTTAGTTTTGTGTGTGAAATTTATAGAGAGTGAAATAGGGAAAATTGGAAATAGATTAGTATCATATAAATAACTATATAATTTCAACCATCATTAAATCCGTTGTAGTCTAGTTGGTTAGGATACTCGGCTCTCACCCGAGAGACCCGGGTTCGAGTCCCGGCAACGGAAATTTTTTTTTTCGTTATTTTGTGTTCTTTTGCCATTCCGTCCGCGTTAAACTGCTTTTGTATGAAATTCTTCTCGCCTGCATGAAAGCGCGTCACCTTGGTGAGATTTGGAAGTTGAAACTGGCATCGTTTATCCGTTTCAATATTAACATTTCGATTTCATCCATTCCCTGACGTTGTATCCACAGCAAAATCATCAAGTAACAAATATACAGAATTTTATGAGTCGAAAATTTTAGGTATGTTTTTCTGTTGTTCTTGATCTGTCGAAGGAACTTTTTCTTTTACTGCAGGCGACTGAATTTGTTGAAATTAATCTATTTCTTTTACAAGCTCTCAATTTTTCTCGATAGTATTTTTTTTTTTTTTAGGAAAAAAAGATGAAAACTTGTTATGCGTGGGAGGGCCTCTCGCAATCCCTCCCCATCCAAACCTACCGTCATCCTCATCTGTATGTTTTCAGATGTCATAGACATCATGCCCGCAAGCTATTTGTTTTTTTGCTCCAACAGACGTTGAGTAAATCATTAACGAACTCTCCTGTTTTCTTCCTTGCTCTAACTTCTAACAACCTCTGAACAAATCATTCGCTTTATTCAGGACTTGCAAATTAGCTCTCAGTTTATTGTTTTTAGAGGATATTTTATTTTAACTGCAATGCAGATATGCAAAACGAAGGTGACTTGATAGCCCCAGCTTTGTTCAATGACTTTCGCGAGGAACAGGAGAATGTGGACGAGCTCTTGCTGGATGATGGTTATTCGGCCTTATTGGAAGGATTAAAAGCATCAGAGTTCAAGCAAGGGCTGTTTTCTCAAGAGGATCTGGCTTGGGTGGATTCCTGCCTTGTTGCCGATCCAGAATTGTCCTTGGAAAGCTGGAATTCTCTTAAAGAAGCTCTAATTGATAACATCACTTCTTTTGATTATTCCCATGAGAAGAACGATGCAACATTCCACGATCTTGATGAGGCAGGGAATGGCGAACAAATGGCGGTTGATGAAAAGGAGGTTCCTACGAAGCCAGAGATTGTCAGCGATCTAGAAGATGCTGCCAATGTCCCAGCACTGGTGAATAGAACTGAAGGATATGACCGTGATGATGGTGATGGACACGAGGAAATTCTAAAAGAAATTGAATCGACCGAGACTATTTTCATGGTGTGGAATCTCCGGGAGGAACAGGACGAAAAGGAGCATGAGCTGATCCCTGAACTGACGAAAGCTGTTGCAGACCTCCTAGTGGTGAAGGAAGAGGAGGACCAGTTCTTAGCTGAGCTGAACCAAGCTGTTGCAGAGAGTATTCTCAGGGATAAGCTGAGGGAGAGAGCTGATGAAGCAAGCAGTGCTGAAGCCGCAGAGCTAGATGAGCTCATTTCAAATTTGGGCGATTTATCACTCAAGCCGTCATCCAAATGAACTTTTCTTAAGTATTTCATTGATCCTAATCTGATAAAAGTTATTTAGTAGCCATGTTGATAGTTCTAAGTATTGTTGCTTCATTTGTTTAGCTGCCGTCTAGCAGATTGGATGCAGGTTTCCCTGAAACCATATAGTGTGCATGGTAATGAAATCTGCTAGTTTGGATTTAATGTTTATGATTTTGAAAATGGTTTATTGAGCGTTGTTTTCTTCTGAAATGATCAATAACAGCCAATGTATGGATTCTATCATCTTCTTTAGTTTCTGCTTATAAATAGATTCCAAAGATTTTACATCATTTATTTGTATCAACTTACAGAAAAGTCTTAACTGCACCGTAGTTAGTTCTAAGTCAAGAAATTTAAGAGGAAATATATAAATTCTCACTCAAATATTAAAATTCACAAAATCGATTTTTTGTTCTTGAAATACATGAATGAAGTTGTTCTAAAAGACAAAAAGAAGAACATTGATGGGCTCTGATGTCCCCAAAATGACAGATTCACTAAAAGCTTAAAACAATATAAATAAAAACATGAAAGACAAATACAAAAGATAAACCACAATAATCCTCCGATCTCTAATCCTTCCTAGTGCCAGAGACAGTCCAGAATCAGTGTCGATCATGATCTCAAATTTACAGTTCAAAGTAGAAGGGTCCTTTGTCGTCAGTGTAGCTAGATTATTAAATCCACAGGCTGCGTCATCTTGATCATTCTTCTGGTAATAATTGTTGAAAGCATAAGATATGTTACCCATCGCATCGAGATCACCACACGATGTCTTGTATCCGAGGCTCGTACAGTCAGCATTCGCGCATGCATAGCTTACACTAGGCACCACATTAGCATTACCTAGGTTTGTAGAAGGCTTGAGCACACACCATTTCCTCTCTAGATACCTGATATTCTTAGCTCGCACCAGACCGCCATTCCTGGTTCCAATATTTAACTGATACTTGGGAATACCGTCGAAAGTGTAGACACCCCAATGCCGCTCGAAATTTCCTGGTTGTATACTCTTTTCGTCTTCATCAATCAAGCTAAAGAGGTAGGCATCGATTGGGCCGGGCCTCATCGGCGTGCCTTGCCCAGTCGATATGTGAGTCATGAACCCTTGAATGAACCTCTGAGCATAGTTTAGGTTTGCATTCATGTCTCCGTCAGTTGGCCAACCAATCTCTCCAACTATGACGGGAAGATTTCCAAATCCATTCTTCTTCAAGGCCCATATGAGTGTATCATGATTGGCGTCAAACACATTATTGTATGTCGTGGAGCCGTCGACCACCGGAGAAGAAGTCCCATCAAAGAAGGCGTAATCTACAGGGAAGTTGGGGTCATTGTAAAGGCTTATGAAGGGGTAAATGTTGACGGTGAATGGGCCACCATTATCGCTAAGGAACTTAATAATGTTGAGCATGAGGTCGTGGATGTCGGAGCGGAAATCACCATCAGAAGGCCGGCCGCTTGATGATTCATATACATCTGCATTCAGAGGAATGGTGACCTTCACCCGGTTGCCCAAACCTGACTTTATTAGGGCTCCTTGGATATTCTGGAGTGCAGGTAGAGTGCTTTGAATAAAGCTTCCATTATAAGTCTGTAAGAAAGGTTCATTCCCAACTGCGACATATCTGTTGATAAGTTAGTAATGAATTTTGGTAAGTTTAGGGAGGCAATAACATCACATTGAAGAAAAAAAAAAGAAAAAAAAGCAAATTGGCAAAAGATTTCGATCCTTAGAATTGTAGACATACGTTGCTGTAAACTTACCCAGACAACAATAAAGCTTGTATGATCAAACAGTTGATAAATTTACCTTTGTTTTTCACGTAAGGCAAGGGAATTACAACTTTTAAATGCCACTAATGACAAAGACTGGACATTTAATAAATAATTTACTGCCTGAAATACAACAAAGATAGAGGCTTTCAAGGCTCCCGTGCACATTAAAATATAGAAAACGGGGCAATCATTTACGTAACGCTCAAATCTTGACTATTTATAAACTAGCACTCTATTTTTCATGTTCTCACCCAATATATTAACATTCATGACAAAATCCCAACCCGTATTTTTCATTTTTGTGTAGCATTCTAAACTATCCAACACATTATTTTAGCAGTCTCTGTTATGCATCACTCATCACAAAGTGACCATACGCATCTTCCTACGATGACTGGGCAATAATTAATGACGTTATGTCAGTTTCTTCCAATAATGTCATGAAATGTTTTCTGGTCATGTTACTTTTTCAACACTACGCTTATGTCTACCTCGGTGTTTCAAACAAGCTGCCATCAGCTTAGTTATTATGACTGCAAGCTTTTTCAGTATGGTTTAACTCACCAAATGTCATGATATTAGCATTTTTATTGCCCAAACTAGCACTGATTGTAGAAATTGTAGCCGGTAAATACTTAATAAGAAGGTCCTGTAAATGACAATATACATACATATATACATACATATATATATATATACATACATATATATATATATACATACATATATATATACATACATATATATATATACATACATATATATATATACATACATATATATATATATGTTCTCCAACATTTCATTGTAAGAATCATCTAATATTTTGGTTCACTTCTTTCTCTTTCTGATAACTTCCCATGCACCACGGTAATTATGATTATTTTTTGCCTCAGAACCGCTGCAATGAGAAACACATTCTAAAATTAATAAAACAACCAAATGAGAAGAAGTTTCCTTTTTCAACATTGAATGTGCCCTTTTCAAATGACCAACCTTGTACACTCACTGGTTCCTAAAGTCAGGCACAGCCTAACGAAAGAGACTTTACTGTTGTGTGATCATGCTGTTTGGAAAAAAGTATTCTGTGCATATGTATAGAACATTAGCAGATCAAAGAATTTCCCTATTACAAAAAACTCAAGTCAACCGTTCATGATGACAAGACATGCAAGCTTTATAGAGTAGACTTCAAACATGGACTCTATGAGCGAGTGAAGTGACAAAATAGTCCCTTGACTATTTATATATGGGTCATTTTAGTCTCAGAGTTTATAAAAGTGTCATGTATATCTTCATACTAAATTAATGGTTGCTAAGATTAGGTTTGTAAACAACCCGAGCTTGAGCGAGTTGAGCCTCGACACGTGTTCAGCTTGTTCCAATTTGCTTGTGCTCGAAATGGCTCGTGTTCAAAATGGCTCGTGAACAATGTGTTCGTGTTCAGCTCGAAATAGGCTTGGGTAGAATAGAAAATGTTGCGGAATCATGTGAATAATACTGCGGACGACGGAATAACACCGATAACTTAGTGATAACACCAGAGAAACACCCGTAACACCGAAATAGCGCAGGTGTTACTTAGGTGTTATTGCAGTTATTACTCGGGTGTTATTGTTGCGTTATGGGGTGTTGTTCCACGGTAAATAACACCATTAACACCGCAAAATAACACCCGAGTAATACCAGCCATGTTATTCGGCGTTATTTCGTAGTATTATTGGTGTTATCCACGTTATTCCAGTGTTACACCACGGAATAACACCCAAGCAACACAGCGGGTGTTACTCGAGTGTATTCTGAGGCGTTATCAGTGTTATTGTTGTTATTCGGCGGTGTAACACCTTGTTATCGATGTTATTCCACGGAATAATACAATAACACTGCGCAATAAAGCCCGAGTAACAAAGCAGGTGTTACTCGAGTGTTATTTCACGGTGTTATCAGTGTTATTCCGCGGTGTAACACCACTAACATCGCAGAATATTGAGTATATTTTTATTTTTATTTTTTAATTAATTTATTTCTTTTTTTTAGAGAAAATTCGAGTCGAACACGAGCGAACAAATATTTGTTTGTGTTCGGCTCGCTCGTTAAGCCGAACACGAACTGCTTAATGAGCCGAACATGAGTTGTTCGAGAACAACGAGCCGTTTTGACAGCCCTAGCTAAGATACTCTTCCTTGAGGACTACTTCAACAATACGAAAAGAGCTTTGAGACTAATTTGATATTTTATAGATTATGGGACTAAAATGAACACTTACGAAGAGTTCGGGAACCATTTTGACACTTCATTTCTATGTGTTGTCAGTGCCATTTCTAGCAAACAGGAGGTAATTTAAGAATTGCAAACCTGAACTTCACAGCTTCATAATCATGTCACTTTTATTAAGCAAATGGTGGAAAGAAAACCGTAAATTGGTAAAATCATTAAAGAAATTTCAGATTATGGAGCATAGTTTCTAAGAAAAACATTTCAGTTAATCAAACTAAAAATAAAATCCTCATTGTTGTTAGAAAATTGTGCCTATACAAATTGTTGGCCCGAGCCTGGGCAGACATGGGATTGAGGTACACGTTTTCTTTTAAACATGAAAATCAATTTCCATTCAAACTTGTTTTCTCCAACGTCGTGAAGAGCAATGAAAGGAATAGTTTAGAAAGTTTTCACTTTATTAACAAAGCTTGAATGAATCCCAAAAAATATCTATGCACCCTTCACTCTACTTTTCGACTAAATTCTGCATATTTTCATTTTAAGCAAGCATTAAGCATCTATGTTAGGTTACCATGATAATCAGAATTACCAACAAAACTAATTTTATCTCGAACGCAATATTTATAATAAATCGGGGTTGTAGGGCTTACTTCCTAATCCCATTGGTAGTTTTGACTAGTGTTAAGATCGTTTACTAGCCGGAAGCTTGAAGAAGATGGTATTGCAAAGAAGATCAGTAATATCAGTCAGTGATATAGACAAATTCCCAGAATGGTTTGCGTTTCGAGGTATTTAAGTTTGCCACTTGACTTTTAATTAAATATTCACGAACTCCCTACATGAAATTCAGTCTATAGCTGGTAATGTGCCTTTCATATCTATAATTGACCTCGTGTCTGGTTATTTGTCGCTGACTTTGGGCCTTATATTCAATTAATAAAATATTTGAGGGGAAAAATGAATGTTATCATTCCCAGAAAACGTCATGTCATGCTTGATATTCGTAAATTATCTTGTTCTCTTCCCTTACAATCTACCTAGTTCTTTAATTTGTGAGGCTATTACATGTTTGGCCATAAAATTACAGAGCATGTCACATTAATGAGGCCCCTTTTGTGTGTGTGTGTGTGTGTGTGTGTGTGTGTGTGTGTGTGTGTGATGATGATATTCTGCTATTCTGTCCAAAATTATGGTACAAAAATGCTGTCCAATAAATACGGCTGCTATGGTAAAATTTTCAATTTATAATGATTTTGCACTATCATAAAATTTTCAATTTATAATGACATTTGCAGGGCCTGCTCAGACATCAGACAATTATTCAGATAGAAAAGTGTTTTCTTTTGGATGTAAGGGAAAAAGATTTACAGAATCTTTATATCTAAACAGCAAACATTTAATTTGACATATTTTCTTCACCATTTTCACTCTATTGCTGTAAACTACAATATATTCATTCTAAGTTTTATTGCTCTTGAAATTCAAGAATAATATAAATTTGTGATTTATTGCAAGTTTGTGAGAATTCTGTCCAAGCATAAGCTATTTTCACTATGAAAACACCAAGACACCACACACTTGAAACTAAAGAGTAGTTGCATAAGCGTTCAAGAAAATGTGCAGCACAAAATAATGCGAAGACCATAACATTTAACCAGTTAGAATTAATAATAGCCTGCACTATATTTGCAGCAATCATGTCCCCATGTCTAGCAAGATGGTGGTCTTAAATTTAATAGGTGAAAGGATTTTGCTTCATTGCAAGTAGCATTTGCCAAATGCTAGAAAAGTTTGAAATTAGATGGAGCATATTAAGTGTATTAAGAGAGGTTTGCAGGATATACCCAGGAAAATATATGTTGTGGTATTTAAGAATGATTTGATTTTATATGTTTAAGATTGTATGATTGTAGTGGAGCTTTTGAAATAAAGACCAAGCTTCAGGGAGGAGTTTATAGAAATGATATAGAAACTGATATACCAAGTGATGAAGTTTTGCACAAGAACTCTTCAATCCTTTTGCCCTAATGAGGATTACGAGTGGAGAATGGAGATCTTATGTTGAACCAAGGAGAAAGAGTAATAGAAATCACGGGCAGGCAAATTATAGGGGTCTTTTCATGGGTTGCTCACAGAATCTTAGATGTCCAAACAGAGATTCGTGACCAACCAGAAAAGCTGTATGTTGAGTGAATCTATGACAAGAGATAGATTATCAAGTGCTGTCCATACACAGACAAATATGAAGGCTTAAAAGGTTGCTCTAATACTATGATCAAACCGTACAAGTCTGAATCTTTATTTGAATCATCCTAATGCCAGTACGAATATGCCTGTTGGAAAATGAAGCCCCCCTTTGTATCATTATCTGAATCATCCAAAACTGCAAGGCATTGACAGGGGCGGCTACATGTGAAAATGAAGAGGAGTTCATGAGACGTGTGGATTTGCTAAATTCGCCAAATGCCAGGATTTACTAAATTCAGGATTCAAGGCAATATAAAGTATAGAAACAAGATTTAAGATTTTGTAGGCTTTAAAATGGACATTTGAATCATTTGGTAAGATTTGGCTTATATCCTGTGATATCCTGTGATCAAACAGCACTTTAAGCATTCAAAACAAATAACAACATCTGTATGAAAATGTGTATTTCACTTAAGAAAAGTAAACATAATGATATTTTCCGCTTGCTCAAGTAATTTGGGTGTTAAATAAATAAATATAAAAAGTAGGTATTATACATGTAACTACATAAGAATTCATTTTTTCACCACATGGCACTGTGACCCCATACTAGTGGACTTTGGCTCCCATCGTAGAGACGGCAGTTGGTATAAAACAATAACTGATACCATCTAAAATTGTGACTAAATTTGTTCAACCTCTCAAAATGAATAAAAAAGCACATTTTGAACAAAAGACAAACCTTATATTGACTCCATCGCTGAGATAACTGGAAACATTCTGTGAAACCCACTTCTCAGCGGCCTTCACATTCGTTGCCAGTGTGGTAAGCATATCATTTGGGATCCCAACCATAACCTCTATCCTGCTGTTCTTGAGAGCACTCAAAGTGCCATCCTCTGCATCAAAAAGCTTCACCTTTTGAATCCCATCGTCTTTCAGAAGCTGAACCACTGTGTCTGGTGGCAGTGGATGGCTGGTCTGCGTCCCCCAGTTCGCACCAATCCCGCTTACGCCGCCCACCATTAAAATCCATGAAAAGAACAAAGCTTTCATGGTGTAGAAGCTTTTCGTGATTCCAGAACTCATCTCAGAAGCTTAAAAATGGCCTTTTTTGGAGAAGATCTAGCTATCCAACCTCAAAGATCTTATTTTATGACGAGGGTTAAAGCACAAAACAGTTCTTCATGGCTAGCAGATCATCTAAATGATAAAAATGGCTATTTGGAGAAGGAGATCTAGCTCTGAATATCCAAAGATCCCCTTTTTTTTAAGGAAGAGAATAAGGTGAGAGCTTTTCGGCAAGCAGAGATTACTATTCCAGTCAGTCAAGCTTTCAAAAATCGGCAAATAAAAAAGCGCAGATGGTTTCTGTTGCAAAGCACAAAGTTCCAAAAACCAAACGGGAAAGAAAACCACTCTTCCTTGAAGGGAATAAGAAATCCCAGAATTTTTTTTCAAGCAAAAAAACAGAAACTTCAAGAGCTAAGATGAGACTGTCCTTACATCATTGATCATTTTCAACACTCAAGCAGACAAAGACATTAATAACAATTTTTCGTAAATAAACGAAGGATCAGAGGGCGTTGCACATTGGCTTTCAGGTGTAAGAGGCTCCTCTACTCCAACCATGAAATAGGGAATCTTTCCATAGCGTTGCAGGAAAAAAATATTAAAAAAATAATAGTGTATTAGGCATGATTTGAAAAAGTGGACTGATTATTAGATGGGTGGAGGGGACGATAAGATTCGAATGAGACAATCACAGTCGTAAGTAAGAGCCAAGGAGGCTAAATTTTATTTTTTAAAAGAATAAGAATGTCACAGGACAAAAAGGAGATCTGGGGAAAATATCTTCCGAAATAATATTACAAAAAAAAAAAAAGGAATTTTTACAACAGGAGAAAAAGGTTCCTTTTTTGTGGCTAGCTTATCGGCTATCGCCAGTCTGAGTGTGCGGACGGTGACGGAGAGCGAAGAGTTGACGGCGTTAGGATGGATTTGTGTATGGCCTGCAGTGAGATGTCAGGATTGCTGACTTGTCACGTTATTCTGTCTGGAGTGAGTACATAACCTGTCACACCGAAAGGTCCCCTAAGTATTTTTATATTACAATTTATATTGACAAATATATGCATAAATATATGCTTACATACTAGTTTGATAGCACTCCTGCACGTGAATATAAAATTAAAATACAATTATATAATTAGAGAAATGAATCATTCTTAAAAATTAATTATTGATTCGAAAAAATAGTCATATTTAATTAAACTTTACTTCACGTAAAAATAGTTAAAATTTCAAATAATTTAGGGCCGGTTTGGGGCGGATTATTATCGCGGCGGGCGTTTTTTTAATGCAGGCGTGTTGTTTGTTTCGCGCGTAAGGCAGGCGGTAGAAAATCGCACAGTGGGAATCCTTCGAAAATTTTCGTTAATTTCGGTCGCGGTAAGGATCCCGCATTCTAAGTTTTCTCTCCACCTTATTACCCTTCGGCCCCTGTCCCACATCCCGTCCCAATCTCTTCCCTGCTGTCCCGCGCTTTAAGCAGAAAGTTCTCGATCTCGTCCCGTTCCCGATCCCATCCGGTCCATTATCCCTTTCGTGTCGCGTGCTTCAAGCGGAAAGATCCAAACCTCCTGCTTGGCGAACGAAAGGATTGAAGCTCTCCTCCAGCGATTGTCTCCGACCTCTTGAAGCTCTCCTGCAGCGATTGCTCAATTGGTAATATGCCCTGTCTTCATTAGTTTTCTCAGTAAAATTTCTTTCTGTTGATGTCTTCCTGTACGTATGTGGGAGAGAGCTGTTGAAGCGGGCTATCTTTATTGTTAACTGGAACAATGAAGAGTGAGCTGTGGTCGAGGATAGTGCTAGGGCCGAAGCTTTCTCGTATGGGTTCAATGGTGGAATCAGCGTCGATGAGCTCAAGTTTGGCTCGATCTTAGGGACGGTAACGAGGGAGGGTCCCGGACCCGGAGCAGGATTAGGTTCAAATGGGGAGGGGAAAACCATGTTGCCGGCGGCTAGCGCTAGAAAGAGAAAATCTCCTGATTGTTACAAAATCGTCTAATCTGCTAATTGACCTTTTACAGATAGATAAAAACTGAATGTGAAGTTAAGGGAGTAGAAAAGCAACAAGAGGATTGGCATTTCTACTATCAACAAAGCATTTATTGATTTAAATAATTCAACTATGTATATTTATGACCAAAATAAAATTTAAATGATTCAACTATGTAAATAATTCCACTCTTAGGAACTTTTCTTTTGTAGAATTGTGATATTTGTAGTTAAAACTTTCAATTACCTATAAGGTCAAACCATGTGTAAATCTATGTAAAAATCATCTATAATTTGGTTATGATGGTTGTGTCTTGTGTTAAAAAAATATTTGGGAGATTTACATACATACCACTCAATTCAAGCTTTGTTTTTTTTTTTTTTAATGTGTAAATCAATGTAAAACTCATATGTACCGCCTAATTTCCATTTAAGAATTCTGTGCCATGCATGTAAATGCCCCAATTTTTACTTTGACTTAATGACTATTGTTCCATTGTAAATGCCCCAAATATTTTTTACTATGCATGTACCATTTGCATGTTGTAATTAAAGCATAAGGTAGCTATTTGATTGTACAAAAATTGTTGTTGTTGTGATTGTGTTAAGATCTTGGTTTGGAATTTGTTGTTTGGAAGAAAAAAATACATTTTTCGGTTGTTGTTTTACCTATCATCTTTTTTAACTCTAATCATGTGTATATGTGTCATTTGGTATGGTTTCCTTGTTCTTTGAATCTCATATGATGCTATTGAATGTCCCTGAGATAAGATTTCAACTTGAAAAAAAAAATGCAGCCTGAAAAGTAGGATATGCAGAAAATAATAAGGTCCCATGTCAATTCTTTTTCGTTGAAGTATTTGCTTAAATAAAGAATAATTAGTCTGATGAATTAGCTTGTAAAGAGACTCAAGTAAGAATTCTAAATTATCATCAGTTTACTAATTTTAGCACATCAGTTTACATACATACCACTCATTAACCGCATTCATGGATAATTTTTAATGAGAAGCAAAAAATGCTTCATCACAATCAGTTTGGTGCGATTTTCTTTTTTTTGATGGATAACCTATTTAGCTTCATGCCAATCCATGCAAGAAAGTTATTTCTAATGCATCTTTCGATG
This sequence comes from Papilionanthe hookeriana x Papilionanthe teres, assembly GCA_022702705.1. Taxonomy (NCBI): domain Eukaryota; kingdom Viridiplantae; phylum Streptophyta; class Magnoliopsida; order Asparagales; family Orchidaceae; genus Papilionanthe; species Papilionanthe hookeriana x Papilionanthe teres. The sequence goes on along the minus strand of CM040424.1, from coordinate 122,188,238 downwards.
TTTCCTTTTAGGTGCAATTAAATTCTTTTTACCATGAAGCATTATTATGCCTCCTTTCCAATTTTTTTCTCTACCTTTTTTAGTTTTAGGTTTCATTTATATAATGATTCTTTTATTTCTATGGTTCTGCTTCATCTTGTGAGTGATTTATTTATGCCATATTTTATTTTTACATTGTTACTAAACTTGACTAGGAGAAAAGTAGAATAATGTTTTTGTTACATTCTTGTTTTTAGTCACCACTTTTTTACTTGAATTCCTCTTTGATTTTAGTGGGTTTAATATCAATAATCATCAATCAAAATTATCAGAAGATAAAATGATGTCGTTGTGTGATAGGTTTAAACTTTAGTAAATTTATTATACAAAAATGATGAGTATATGATTTTTTGAGTTAAGTTTTAGTGATTAAAACGTAAAAACTTAACATGGAATGTTATTTAATAAGATGATATCATGAATGCTTGAAAGTTACATCTTATAAAATTGGCTAGCTATGTTGTATAAAACTGACTGGTTTAGTAAAAAAATCATTGATAGCTAAGTCAAGTCTAATAGAAATGAGAATACCAGGATAGCTCTCTGGAAAAATATAATTGTCTAACTTAAACAGTGATTATATTAGAGAAATGGTTGGAGTGACATTTAGTGAAGATTAGGTGGATAGAATTATATGTTTTGGATATATATAAATGAATAGGTAGAAAATGCACTAGCAGGTTGTTAGATGATTTATTAAAAAAAAATTGATAGATTGGGAAGGAAAATGGGTAGAGTGAAGGTACATAGATTGAAGTTGCTCAAAATAATTTTCAAAAAATAGACTTATTTTTTAAGAAGCACTTAGTGGGAATGAATAAAAAATAATTATTTTTAAAATTGATGTGGGATTTGCTTGCATAGTTTTAGTTAAGTCATGAAAATGAGTACTTATTTAATTACCATAACTTACATAATCCTCTTTTAACTTCCAAGTCTTACAGGAGTTTGTTTCATGAAATTTCAAAGCTCTGCAGTTAGAAATGCTTAAGGGAGTTGCAGATCCAACAAAACATTTAGATATTTTCAAGAACATTCTTTCTTTAAATAACATCTAAAATGCTATAGAGTGCAAAATATTTGCAAGGACTTGAAGATGGTTTTAACACGCTATCTTTCTTAAGTATTAGCTTATTTGAGGAGTTTTAAATTTGTATCTTGCTCAGTTTTTTAACCAAAATAAGGCATTGGGAACTTTTTTAGTTGTTCTTCTAGATCAAGCATAAAGCATGGGAGAGCTTGGGAGACTACTGGAAGCCTCCTTTGAAGTCACTAACAACTACAATTTTAGGCAAAAATTGCATTAATCCTTGGACTAATGTAAATAAATTGTTATCAAAAGTGAGAAAAAATTTATTAAGCTTGAAAAAGCTATTGAGAAAAGCAGCTAAAATATACTACTGTAGGAATGTTGATTCGTTTACATAACAATGAAGTTCTTTTTTTATATTCTTTAAAGGTGTCCACTATCGTGCCAGGATACTCTTTCAATGGATATTACTTTGATGTGAAAGGACCATCATGTTTGTAATTTTTATGTTTACTTCCATTATCAAGTTGGTACAAATATTTATGGTTCCTTATAGTGCCAATATGTCTAAGGCGAATAAAGGGGGTCCATCTGCTACGTGGGATAAAGAAGTAACCAATATTTTTTGTGATCTATGTATTAAAGAATTAGAAGTGGGAAATAGACCAAACACGTCTTTTAACAAGGAAGGTTGGGTAAATATTGCAAAGAGGTTTAAAGAATTGACTGGCAGGGATTACGACAGGCTAAAATTCAAAAAACAAGTGGGACCAATTGAAGAAGGAATTAAAAATTTGGAAGGAACTCCAACGTGGATGTACCGGTTTGGGTTGGGATCCCATTAAGCGGACAATGAATGCCTCCGAGGAATGGTGGGCTGAGAAATTAGAGATCATAACTCAACTTTATAATTTTTTTAATTTAAATTCCTTATTTTTTCTCTAATAAACTAACTTAACCCCCTCATCCATTACAACGTCACAGGCAATGCCGTCAGCAAAGAAATATAAGCAGTGCGGAATTGACCCGGATTTTGAAAAAAAACTCGACATAATGTTTGAAGGGGTTGTCGCCATGGGAAAATTTGCACTCAACCCTGCTCAAATAGGCTTTGCAGGCGTACAAGATGACTTCCTATCTGAGCCATTGACGGCTGATGAAGAAGTGCGTAGTAACCATCGGGAGATATGGGAGTCCAGTTCACCTTCAAAGAGGCCCAGACTTGGCAGAAAAAAAGAGAAAAAGATACATTTGTGAAAACCTCATTTGATTGACTATTGAAAGTTTTTGGTGCCCCACCGCCTGCTCCAGTCGCTGACAACACCATCTTTGAATGTCTCACAACTTTAGCTTCTATACCTGAAGTAGTTGCAGACCGTTGTTTTCATGCAAATTGTGTAAATAAACTCAAGGATCTAACCCGTCGGACAATGTTCATGGTGCTGCAACCAAAATTACGCGTCGAATATTTGCGTATTTTGATTGAGAATGATTTTTTTTATGTGTACTTATTTGTATCTTTTGTGATGTTGTGGATATCTAATTGGGTAATTTTAATATGTTGTATTTTGTATGAATCTTTTTTTTAATGCACTGCTAGATGATTAATGCTTTCCATTTTTAAGTTGAGATGTGTACATTTGCATTTTTAAGTGCTTCATGTTATCATCAATTATTGAAATAACTGACATATTTTAAATCTAGGATGGATCCGCAGCATGAACTCCATAAAAGAATGGCATGGGCTGCAGCGATTGCAATATTGTTGTTGGAGTATTACCGATCCAGCAGTGTTCGTATACCCCGCATGACGTCCAGTTTTTTTGGGGATAAATGGGTATGTGAAATGATTTCTGGACATCCCGTAAGGTTGAACAATATATTTTGAATGAGTGTACCAATTTTTGTTGATCTCCTGAACGAGTTATCTCTGAATCATAGGCTACAAGGTTCTTCTAGAATGACGAGAAGGGAGGTGTTGGCTATTACATTATACATTCTGTCGCAGAATGGATCGATTAGAGGTGCTATGAAAAGATTTCAGCATTTGTCGGAAACAATAAGCCATTACTTCTCCCAAGGCATGCATGCACTTGTTAGCTTGTCAGCTCAAATCATTAAACCAGAGGATCTATCATTTGCTAGTACTCAAGTTGAAATTGCTAACGATCCCTGTTACATGCCTTATTTTAAGGTTAGTATTGGTTTCTTTATGTTAATCCTAAAATTATACTTTTTTCTAACTTTGTAATACAGAATTGTAAAAGTGCAATAAACGGTACGCATGTCGACGCCCGATTACCCAGCCAGGACAAGGTGGCGTACATAGGTCGCAGTGGTTCAACTACTCAAAATATTATGGCGGTATGCGACTTCAGCATGTGTTTCAATTTTGTCATGGCGGGCTAGGAAGAGAGTGCACACGACAGTAGGATTTTCTCTTATGCAACAACGAATAGATCACTGTGTTTTCCTCCCCCGCCTTCAGGTATGATTTGATTTGTGAATGTACTATTCATATCAATAATTTATCATTAACAGTGCATTACATAACAGAGAAATACTATTTGGTTGATGCTGGATATCCTATGCAAGGGGCTACCTGAAGCCATATCCAGACACTAAATACCATATGCCTGATTTTAAGCGAACAAGTAGCACCATACGAGGCAGGAAAGAAATGTTTAAAAAACGACACTCTTCTTTACGCGGGGTAATTAAAAGAACGTTTGGGGTTTGGAAGAGGAAATGGGTCATTCTACGTGATATGTCGTCGTATCCATTTCGAAAGCAGGTGAAAATTGTGATTGCAACAATGACACTTCATAACTTCATCCAACGACATCCTTCACATTCAGATACAAACTTTTAATATGGCTGGTAACGATGAACTGAATGTCTTTGAAGAACCATCAACATTTCTGGTTGGGCCTTCAGTACATGAGGATGAGATTGACTCTAACGAATTTGGGGTTCATGACGCTGAGGGTGTGGCTGAGATGACTGCTTTGAGGGAGTCAATCGCAGATGCTATCTATGGCAGCTGATCCACCAAGTCTTCTTTATTTCGTATATTATACGTTTATTTTCGTCTATCTGTCTTCTTTTTTTTGTTTTTTTAAGGATCTAACAATTGGTTTTATTTTTTTTTTGTGGGCAGGTATAACAACATGTCTTCTAGATTACGGGGACAAGCAGAGTTGTTTTGTGTTATTGTGGACTACCAGCTCTGTTACTCACATCGCGCAAGCCTCATAGTTTTGAGAGACAGTTCTACGGTTGTCGCAAGGGTGTTTCAGCTCGTTGTGGTTTCATCCGGTGGGCCGACACTCCCACATGTTACACTGTCAGTAGTGATGGGAATCCGATGTTTTCTCAAGTTGATAGTGCAGATGAGGAAAGACATAGCCTGAGTTTCAAATTGAATATATTAATATTTCTCATTGTCGTTGTACTTGTCTTTATCCTTTTTATTATTTTTTTTTATATTCACGAGAGTGTGAAAAATGTATTTCATCTTTTGGAACTGATATGTAATGACTTTTATGCTTCTGGACTATATGCTTCTTTAATACCAATAAGTTGTTCTGAATAAGCTGCCCCAAACAGCTTTACAGACAGGGGCAGGAAGGTCATTTATACAACCATAACTACCAATAAGCTATTCTGAATAAGCTGCCCCAAACAGCAAGCCAGCTTATTCTGATAATCTGCAGATTATCATATTATCAGAATAATCTGCAGATTATCAGAATAAGCTGTTTATCAGTAGATTATAAATAATCTACAGCTGCCCCAAACAGACCCTTAATATTAACCAGATTAAATTATTACATGTATTTATAGATTTACACTTTCAAAATTATCAAATTATTAAAAGAAACTTTAAAAGAATTTTTGAAATAATCAGGTTCCTTCTACATTTTTTATTTTTTTAAAAAGAAGATTTAAAATAATATTCGGAGTAGTTTAGAAAAATCAGATTCTTTCTGCGTATTTGAATTTTTTTGGGTACTTCAATTTTGAAATTTCTTTTGGAGCAAATATTTTTTATCCTGCTATTAATCTTATAGAGTAATTAAAATTTTATAATGTATTTAAAGAAATATAATTTTTGATTTTGTAATATGCTGATGACACATAAAGACTTCCTTGAAACAATTGATGGACTAGAATTTTATTATAATATGCGAACTACGAACTATATGACTTATATTTGAAAATGAGAAACAGATATAACTGATACCATAAATAATTGAATCTGAGAATCAGAAACACTATTGGCTCTTATATCAAAATCCAAACTTTTATTAAAATTATTTAATCTAAAATAATAATTTTTTTTTCCAACAACTTAGTATTAATAATAATAATAATAATAATAATAATAATAATAATAATAATAATAATATTATTATTATTATTATTATTATTATTATTATTATTATTGTAATAATAATAATAATAATAATAATAATAATAATAATAATAATAATAATAATAATAGTAGTATTTTTAGCATATATTTTCAATATTAATATTAAGTATTTATAAGTTATGTTATTATTTTGTCTTATATTATCTTCTATAGTAATCTCTATTTTATTACTGTCATTTAATGTTCTGTAAGAGTTATTTTGTGCGGATAATAGCCACCAGAAATGATTTTAGGGTGGCCAAGAAGAGGTGTCCCTCTTTTCTTTAGGTCAAAAACACATTAAGTTAGATCAGCCTAAGTAAATACTAGCCAATCAATTAAGATGGTTGGAGTTCACTTTACACTAATTAATGTCTCAGTACAATCTTTGCAAAAATCTTTATCTGAGGTCGACACTCATCTTAGGTCTAAGATTATATATATTACAACCTTGTTCTTGCTTTAAAATCATCTCACATACTTCCTCAATTATGTTGATGTCGGTTTCTATCTAATTAAGAAGAATTATCCAAAGTACATCGTTGAGCAAATAACTGATATTATATAATGTATCTTAAATAGAAGTATTTCTCTAAAATATAGACCCATTTAGTCAATTTATTGTGATTCTAGATGTTTATATTACAATAATGTAGTGTAGGGACCTTTCATTAGGGGTGTAAACGAGCCGAACACGAGCGAGCCCAGGCTTAGCTCGTGCCCAGCTCGTTTATATTTCGAGCTCAAAAAGTGTGTTTGTGTTCGGCTCGTTTGCTTAGTGAGCTGAACACAAGCTGTTTACGAATAAAGAGTCGTTTTGACAACCCCCTAATCACGTAACGATAAGATGTTAAGGGTTGAGACAAGATTTAAAAATTATTGTTTATATTAAAACATAATTTGTTCTATTAACTTATTTAATACTTTTAATTGATTATAAATCTTTGTAGCATTGTAGTCAATTAATTTTTTTAAGAAATAAAACTCATCAATATATATATATATATATATATATATATATATATATATACATACATACATACATACATGTACATATTAATACGTACACATACATACACGTACACATACATACACGTACACATACATATACATATATGTACATATACATACATACACATACATACATACATACATACATACACATACAAAGACATACAAATACATACAGAGAGACACACACACACACACAGAGATATATATATATATATATATATATATATATATATATATATATATATATATATATAATTATTGAATAGTGTTTCGAGCCAAAATAATGAGCCGAACGCGAATGAACAAATCTTTGTTTGTCTTCGGCTCCTTAACTTAGCGAACGAGCCGAACATGAGCTTCTTAACGAGCCGAGCACGAGCTGTTCGCTAACAACAAGCCGCTTTGACAGCCTTACCTTTCATCTTTGCATCATTTGGCGTGCTAAATAATAGGACAAAAAAATTAAATTTTAGCACAACTAGAATATATGCTTCCACATTTTCTTTTCTACAAATATTACTTTGTTTAGCCTTCTCTATTATTTTTGAAAGAATCGCCAGCTTGCTTATTATCATATAATCCATTTCTCCGAGTAAACCTCTATGCCGGATCATATGGAGGATCTGGAGAAGAGAAGAATCAGAAGGCAAGGGCATACAACGGTAAAGATATATGAGAAAAAAACATGCAGAGGATTTTCGTGAAGTGAACTTCGCATGAATAACTCCAAAGCATACACAAGAAACGGGATCGAATCGAGAATATCTAGGAAGCATATTTACGAAGAGGACTTTATGAAAGTAACCCAAACTAGAGATTCAAGTTTATGTGCTTGTTTTGGAAACTACATCTTCTTATAAGGGAAAATCTCTATAGTGAATTACATCTTAAGCAACTGAATCTATTTAAGAAAACTCTCAATTAAGACTACGATTTTGTCCCCAAAAAGTAGAATTTGTCGTTCTCAAAAGGGGCCCTATTATTTTATTCTGGTCTTTTATTAGGATCTATATTGCACGACATATGATCAAGTAGGAGCCTAAAAGGGAGGATTTATATCGTAGCTTGATGAACAACTTCGGAGTCTTAAAGTAAAAAAATGTGCTATGTAGTGGACTTACAACCATGTCTAGAAAGAGATGTCATGTAAACCACCTAATCGCATTCAAAACCATGCATGGCTAGTCTTGATGATGCAAAATAAGGTAGGTTGTATATGAAAAGGCAAAGACTGTATTACTTAATCATCAATCAAGCTGCCTAGATATTGACGGCATGCATCATGTCCTAAGGCCAATGCAAAGATGTTTTTGAAATTTCAAAATTAAATGTTCTTATACATGTTGCTTTTTTTAATGAAGATAATTTAATTTAATATTATATATATATATATATATATATATATATATATATATATATATATATATATATATATATATATATATATATATATATATATATATAATATTTAAATTTTGAAAAAGAAAATTTTTAATTGTAAAAAATGAGGCAAAATAGATCTCATATATTTAATAGTTTAAATAACCCAACGCGATTTTCTAAGTAATGCAGCAACACAAAAAAATGAAAATATTACTCGATAATGGCCTCAATTATTCAAACTAAAAAATTTTTTATATTTATTTAGTCTGTAAAACTTCCAACATATCATTCCCTTACTTAATATGAAGATTAGATAGAGTTTAGATTATATGGTTTACTAATTCTTATATAGGCGCAAACATTACAGTAAATTATATCTTAAACGGCCGAAATCGCTTAAGAAGACTCTCGATTAATATCGGAGTTTTGTTTTCAAGAATTCAAAGTTTAGTTTTCACGATTTTTTTGTAGAAAATCAAATGAAAAAATGCTCAATTTTGAATAATTATTTCTAGAATACAAATGAGCGAAAGGTAGGGGTTGTCACAAATACTAAGAAGTTTTTAGTGATTTTCAAACTATCCTATAGTGTGGCTTTACATTTTGGGAGCGTTGTTATTTAATGTTTTACTCTTGTAGTTTATTTAAAGTTTCAAGAATTTCATTTGCATGTCATACAAATATGCAAATATCTTAAGATGATGGGAGGATTTACGTTGTACCGGACAATACCTTTAAGTTCCTAAAAAGTGTTAAGACTTATATCGCACAACATACAATCATGTGAAAGCTTAAAAGATAGTTTAAAGATTTACTTCGTTCTAGACGAACGACCTCGAAATCATAAGGGTTTATGTTGATTAAGTCTATGAAAAATTTAGTTGAGATTTATCCCTTGAAGGTTGACATCCGCTTGATCGTATCACTACCAAGTTCTATGAAATGAAAGAGAAAACTATGCCTCATATGTTCTAGTAAAGGGAGGGTTTTATTTTATGTTAAATGACATCGAACAAATTCCCATAGTTCTGTCGTCTCGTCATCACTGTTAGTTTTGAATTTTCTTGGTCCAAAGAACTTTTAAGCTTTTTTCAACCGAAGAACTCTTATTAGCAACTACAGGTTACCTCATCCAAAAAAATCTCGTAAATCCAAAAGAGTGAATTATTATGGTTTGCTGTTATTTTTATTTTTATTTTATTATACATATATATTAATATAGACCTGTCTGCATGTCATTTAGAGAACATACATCAGAGTTTTAGTTTACTAGAGCTTATGTGATCCCACAAATCACTCAGGAAAGTGAATATGGTTCTTATAAACTCAATTATTATATTTTTTAAAAGCTTTAATTGTTTTAAAAATTTCTAAGAATTATTCTTTTGAGAAAAAAAGGAAAATTTAAGGGTTTTAAATATTTTAACTTAAGTAATTTCAAAATACTATGAAATCATTTTATTTATAGATATATTGAGTTGAAAAGTGTTGGGTTATATTTTTGTGAAATTTGGTATTTTATTTAATATTTTAGAATTATTTTATTTTTAAATATAATTTATTTTTTAAATTCATAGTAAATCTATATGACTTCCAAAATACTTAAAATCTTGCTGAGATTTTTAGAATGTGATTCTAAATAATCTCAGAAATTTTTTAAGTCATTTCAAGTTCATCTAAAATTTTCATAAATTATTGAATTTACTGACCAAGGTTAAAATATTAAATAATTTAAAATATTAATAATTTAAAATAAATTTTGTATATTTTTAGTCCTAATGATTCAATTAACCTATGGGTGAAGACATTACTCAATTTGGAATACTATGAAGAAAATTATATATTTGATACTTGATTACCTTTATTTAACCCGTCAATAATTTTTAAGGGTTCCCATTTAGTTAATTAAAAATTAATTTCACTAAGCTAACCTTCATGCTTTATATTTTTTATCTTTAAATAAATGAAAGAATACATAGGGTATTTTTGTGATTTTAAATATGCTTGCAAATATACCTCTAAATTAGGTCAAAACTTATAAATTTATACCTTACTTAAGAACTTTCATTTTGAACGATAATAGTTTTGAGTTGTAGATGGTGCATCACGAATCTCTTAAATTTTTGTGGACAAATTTGTAATTTATGACATGTTAATTCTCATTCATGTCAGCATATGAGGCTTTCCAACTTGTGGTGGTAAGTTTAAATCAGTGACTTAAACACTTCCAAACCATAATTTTCCCCCACCTAATCATCCAAGCATTTTATGAGCTTTAATCTCCCAAAATTTAGAATTTATATTTTTACAAATTACAAGTTTTAAATGACCTAATGGGACACCTAACTAACTCATTGTGCTTCAAACATTTTAGTAAACATTTGATCATGATTTTCACCTATTTACCTTATGATATGACCTATTATTAATTAATTGAGGGTTTGAAAGTGTTAATACAATATTTGCAACTACACCCCTGTGGTGAACACCTTGTAAACTATCACATAATGCTCCAAATTACTATCGAGTTGCAAGTCAATAACTCATATGCTAATTAATATTTCAAATACGATCTTATATTTTTTTGAAATATGTTTTATTTTCAAAAATTATTTGAATCCATAAACATGAATTTATGAAGAAAATTTGTTTGAGTATTAGAAAATATGTCTTCTATATTGAGAAATTCACAGAGATATTATATAGTTGTAATTTTCATTCAGATGAATTTTGTTTCATTTTTTTATTTATATTTTAAAATTTATAATTTTAATAAATCTTTAATTATTTTTAATATAAAAATTATCTTGAATTCATTTTATAATTTTATAATTTGTTTTAATTTTTCTTAAGTGTGTCTGGTCTTCCTGAGCCTAACATATTTTACTTTTTATTTGAATGATTTTTATTTTATTTTTTTTATAAATATTTTAGTAAAAGAGTAACATTAAGCATAGAAAATTAGATGTTTTGGGGTTAGAGGAATCCTCCAATCTTAACCAAAGAGAAAATAATTGTCTATGGTTTCATGTTTGTTTGAGCTATATTTAATTTTTAATAATTAAAATACCCCATAGGGGTCTTTAATTCCTTAAAAATTAAATATAAGTCAATTACTTTTATTTTTATTTTCATTAATTCCTCCTCTTTCCACTGAGTTCAGAGGTATTTTATTTTATTTTTATAATTTTTCTTTGCAGGGATATGATTCAAAAATATCGATATTTCTTCCTAACCACACGACGCTGACTGTGTCCTCGTACTAGTTGAAGCCCCACGCAGTGCTCCCCAATTCACTATGCTTTTAAATGTGGCCTGCCGCGTTAGCCTGCGGTCTGTGGCTCCGGTCTGCACCATTGCTGCATTTAATTTGATTCAAGCCGTCTATTTTGATTACATGGAAACGTACAATGTCTGTTTATCTTCCCCACGGACAGTGAACCAAGAACTGTCTGTGTTCAATGCCTAATATCTCACTCGATTCTCAATTAAATCACACAGGGTTTGTTGTTACACCTTCATCTAAGTGAGGGGAACCAATCTATACGGCTAGGTGGATGAATTATTTTTTTCTTTCACAAAGGTCCAAACTAAGGCAAAAACTAAAGTTTTGAGTCAGTACCTTGGTCTAAGAGGTGATGCCTTGATTCGAATGGTTGAGAAGTGTCCCGACCCGCAATTACGCAGTAAATTAACTTCCAAAAGATGGCAAAAAACTTGACCTGATTTATAAATAACGGCTAGTGTGCAAAATCTTAAATGATATAAAAATTAGAAAATATTTTACACACTAGGGGTGCTACGCAAGTATACGTATCGTTTCGAAGTAATATAGAGTTTTCTTTAGAAACCCCAGTATCGATCCCACGAGGAAGTGAAGTAAGAGGTCTTTAGTCAAATTCTAGTCTACTACTAATAGTTCTTAGTTTGGAATGTCGATTAAAATTGTGTTTTATCTAGCAACTACTCCTAAATACAAGAGTTAAATGTAATAGTAACTATAACTAAATGCAAATAATAATTCTAAAGATAACCCTTTTTGGATGAGTTGGTTTGGAGAATTTTGAGATATTAAAAACTACTATTCTTATGTAATGAAATAGATAATATATAGGAATTAGATACATTAAATATTGTATGTGCCAAATAGGAGCAATCCTATTCTTTACCCTTTCGTCCAAGCATAAAGAACATTGACTAATCCTATGCTTGGTTACTGAATCTGTGGCTAGACTGGGAGGATACCGGCTCTCACTTCGGAGCTCCCACGTTCCCCTCGCCTGAGGGCTAACAATCTACACTTCGACACCCAAATGATGGGACCGAATTGAGGATTTTAGTCTGTCACTCTAAAATCTCCAATTTTACGCCCGATAATTATATTTCCCTATTTATTTGCATTCAATCCCCATGAACTTCACCATCCATAGAATTTGAATGTGGTTTCACTTTGTTGAGAATTACACCGCCCTTTCGGGTCGATGCGATTACAACGAATTTTAACACTACAATGGGCCCTTATTGCAATGTAAATGAAGTGCAAGTAAAAACCATCACATTTATAATTAAATTTACTTCTATCATGCATCACAAAATCCTAAACATGATTTCTACTCATTACAAAAGAAAAGTAAAATGAAAATAATGGCATAATCTTCTCATACCGCTATTTCCAAAGAAGAAAAAAGAGTAAGAGAGATACGTCACAATGTGCGAAGAAAACACAATGGAAACTTCATGTAACCAAAGAAAATCCACTAAATAAATGTTTACAAAATTATAAGATAATGAAGAACAATACTTAGCTTTTTCCCCTTGAAAGAAAGATGAAGATCTCTCCCATAATGTCTCCCGGTAATCCATGCAATGCTAATGAAATCCCTTACAAATTCTCTCAAAATCTCCTCTCCAATCTCTCCAAAAGGGTAGAAATCTACATTTCTACTCTTAATATATGAATCCTAAACATTCCTCTCTTTTTTTCTCTTCTCTCCTCTATTTTTTCTCCCTCATTTCTAACATATATTTGCCATTTTAAAGAGTATGGACGAAGTTTGAAGAGTTTCCATAAGCACCCCTTCGAAAAAACGTCCAAATACATCGAATTTAGGCCAAAAAACCGCCAAAAGTCAGTCCAGAGCCTTCCGGGCGCCGTCGACGGGTTCGAGCTCGCTGTCAGTGAGCTTTTCGGGCACTTTTCGGTGTTTTCTAGAAAATCTCGCCGTCGGCGAGATCGAGGTTGCCATCGGCGAGATGACTGCTGCGCAGCTCCACCGTTTTAGCTCTGATTCGCCCCGTTTCAGTTGCGTTGCGTTCGTAACAGATAGCCCTACAGAATAAGCATAAAAATAACCTTTCTTTAAAGTGTAATCTCATTCAAAAATATGCAAGAAGTGTAAAAGAGATTAAGCATCAAAAGACTTATCGAAAGGTGTTAGGGCAGAATTTCATTTCTTGCTCGTTTTTGCTCCAAATTGCACCGTTTTTGTTTCCTTTTGCTCCAATCACCATTTCTTGTACCTAAAACCAAAAAATGTAAAAAATACCTTCCTTTAAAGTGTAATATCATAAAAAATGAGTAAAATGATATAACAAAAATCATATATATTTTAGGCGTGTCAAAATCCCTCAAACTTAACTATTACTTGTCCTCAAGTAACACCTTTACTACATAAAAATATAACTCAAGATAATGTGCTTTTCACCTGTAAGACACTAAAATTTTTCATTTAAAAGATTATAATGGTTAGACGTTTAGAAAGAAATTCAGTAACTCAGGTTAACACTACAGGTATAAGAATATTCAACAATTAAGTCTAAGGGTTCTAGTCTTCTATTTATTTCAAGATAAACCATAATTTTTGTTACATTAAAAGTACCTTGAAAGATTATGTGAAAAGAAGTTCATGCAAACTTCATCAGAATGTAGGCCAATACTTTAAATATAAATTCAGAAATGAAATCAAGTTCTCCCTTTAGGGTGACTCAAGTGAA